>CM076851.1:26970856-28170856 GCA_039519185.1 Astragalus membranaceus
AGGAAGGTGAAAGAATTTTTTGGGTGCGGTGTGGGAATTTTTTAGTTGACGGGAGGAAGAAGAGGGAGTAAGGGATAGTGGGTTTGAGAGAAAGCTTGGGTTTGAGAGAAAGCTTCTGAAGGTTGATTGAAATGAAAGGGACTTGATATAAAGTTGAAAGGTTGGAGAGAAAGGTGGCATACCGACTTGTGGGTTTGAAAATTTTTTGCCCGGGAATGAAAAGCTATTTTTTCCCAGTTATTTGCCCAATTCTGCCCGTAAAATGACAATAGTATCATTTATTCTTGTTAATTGTAGTATAGGTGTCATTTAAAGATGGAGGCTTAACGTGGAAGTTTAAGTGTGATATATTTGTATAAATAGATATTACATATGTTCCCTTTTTTTCTTTTTTTTATTGTAAAAAAAAATATGTTCCCTTTTTTTTTCCATCAAAAAAAAATTATAAACTCTTATGTGTACCATGGACTACATATGACGGTGGTCCATGGCGGACCATATTTTTATTTCATTTCAATGCTTAGATCTCGAAGTTCCATCGATCTTATCATAGACTCGCCACACTAAAATATTGCCGTCAACCCTCCGCCACCTCACTCCCCCTTGACTCTCCATGGAACCACCGCGTAGCAGTGGCTGGTAACAACCATTTCAGCAATGAGGAAAACGGAGAAATCAACTTCTCCCTGACACTCGCATTGGAGCGGAAATGGTTCCTCCTTCGTCACTCGTGAAGGTGCAGCCTATAGTGGACATACGCTCGTCGCTACTGAGAAGGATGAAGACGACGCCTCTGTGTGAAATAGAGGGAAAAATATCGCAGTAGCAACGCCTCGTGCTAATTTTTCGATTCAGTGATGTCAAGTCAACAACCCAAAACAGCTTGATCCTCTTCTGAATTCCAAATTTTGAGGTTTGGGGATTTAGGGTTTGAATATAAAAAATTAAAACTCTGAAAATAATAATAATAAGATTGCATATTGATCCTGATTCATATTGAAACAAATATATGAATGTGTAGTACACACGCACACACACACACACACATATGTGTGTGTATATATATATATATATATATATATATATATATATATATATATATATATATGATAAAATGAATGTGTGAATGCCTGTATCAACAGACTTTTCTTCTTAAATGTTAGTTGAAAAATTTAACTTGAACAGTCAAATCCAAATCCCAGTAGAACAAAGATTGGGTTGCTCTTGTCTCAATCCTTTGGAATGTTACTGGAAATGTAGAGAGTTTTGTCTGTATTTGCGTAATCAAAATCAATCCAAGTATTTTCTATCATAATAAAAATAAATAATAAATAATGTAGAATATTTCTTTATCTTTTGTTGCAAGTCACCAACTACTAGTCAATACAAACACCCAATCAGCCCCCCTCCCTTTGTTTCTGTTTTTTTATTTCCTTTTAAATTTATGTTTGTTGGTTGTCTCTACTTCTCCAGGTAAGAAAAGATTAAGTCAATGTTGTGGTTCAGTTGTGGAAGTAGCCTACTATAATATTATACTTTTGTTGTTATTGCCCAATTTTATACTTAGCTAAGAGCATCATATAACCCTATAACCCACTTTGGGTTTCTCAAGTGATTCCTATGGCATATCACTTTTAAGCAACTCATCTACATGGTAGTGCAACTCATCATAATGGATTTCACATTTTACCCCACTCTTTCAACTTTTTGTTGTTTTTTCTATCATAAACTAAGAACTCTTAAGAACAAGTAGCTTGTATAAGAACCTGATCTCCACATTGACATCTAGGTGGAGCACTCTAACCATGAACCCATCAACAAACCATAAAACCCTCTAAGAAGCCTATACGGATTCCCATTGGAGTTGCTCTAATAAAACTTAAACAAAGGGAAAGTCAACTATGAGGCAATTAGACTTCTTCCGTACTTATGTTGGCCAGATAATGACATATAACTATAAGGTTGTCCGTAGAAACATTCAAATCCTGAGAAACTCGGCTAACCAAATTGCATTTATTGGTATACCTTTAATTATTTGCTTATTGCCATCGTTGAAAACCTCTCATACTTGGAACTTCCTTCCATCCCCATGTTCCTCACATAATATAATCACATTAATATCATGTGGCCAGCCAGTTTCAACTCTTGTTAAAATTTGCATAATATTAGTATTAATGTAATTGTTGACTTTACATATTGTTAATCCTATTGATCATTATATTATAGTTCTGTTCAAATCTTGGAATACGCCATCATTGCTAGCCAATGCCTAATTGTAATTCTTAATTACCGGCTAACAATTCTAATCACATTGTTTATTTATTTGATTTTGTACTAAATGAAACAGTCACTGGATAAAAAGAACATTTAGTTTGTTGACTTTTTCTTCATTGTTATATGAGTTGGCACTCAATGCCTTCAACAGATGATCTTTTTATTCAGCATTAGACAGTTTTATGAATAGCCAAGTTTTATGTCATCCTTCAGGTTGATCATGAGTGAAAGAATTTTAGTATTCCTACTACTCCTTTCTAGTTATCTGTTAGTTGTGGTAGCAAGAACAGCAAATGAGGATTGTAAGTATAGTTTTAATGCTATGCTTTATGTTGAATATTATTCTCATCATCCATTTGGTCCACACATCGTCCATTAATCTACAAAATTCAGCCTTTAACATCTTGAAATCAGAAATATTTGACTTGCTTTTAGTTGCAAACTATCTGAATACTTGATAAGCATCACACTTTGGAAAGAGTCCTTAAGCATTGACTCTTATCTTCTGTAACAGCTTTTGTGTTGAGATTTAGTGAGTGAAATTTGTCTTCAATTGTGTGTTTAATTTCTAATGCAGACCTTGCTCTTCTGACTTTAAAGAATGACTGGCAGAATACACCACCTAGTTGGGAGGGATCAGATCCTTGTGGTCAACACTGGGAAGGCATTGAATGCTTTAATTCACGAATCACCACCATGTACTTTCTCTTAAATTCTCATGTGAAGTCAACCTTTTCCTGAATTATCTGATGTTAGATTAACTTGGCCGCTAGTGTTTCAGGTCATTGGCAAGCATGGGTTTGTTTGGCCAGCTTTCTTCAGATATTGGATTACTATCTGAATTGCGGATTCTGTACGTGTTTTACTTTGGTATTTCCTTGTAATATATTATATTCAAGTCACAGATATATAGGTATCTGGTTCAACCCTTTTACTTATTTACAATAATGAAAAAATCCGAATATCAACTTTTCTGCTGAATGTATGGAATATACAAGGAAGTAATGTCTGGCTAGTATCTATAGAATTGCATGAAGACTTCATTTCATTTTTATTTATAACTTCCCTGATTTGTGTATTAGAATTTTTCATGATGTGGTCCTTTTGTACTTTGTTCGTGACTTCTCCTTTGCAGGGATCTGTCTTACAATAAAAATTTAACAGGACCGCTTCCCAGTGAACTTGGAAACTTGAAAAAGCTGACAAACTTGTACGGGAGTATTGAATGTTATTATTATTATAATGCACATCTGATTAAACTTGATCAAACGACTCTTAACAAAGCTCTATTTTATCTTCCAGACTTCTTATTAATTGTGGTTTCACTGGTCCAATCCCAGAGACAATAGGGAAGCTAGAACGCCTTGTCTTCCTGTAAGGGTTGTTTGCTTTTTCCTTAAAAGATATATATATATATATATATATATATATATATATATATATATATATATATATATATATATATATAGGGAACATATCAAGTGAGAGCACTTTTATTATGAGCGGGTGAGGGGAGTGAATCATAGCCATAGATTAAATGAAATGGTTGGTGATTGAGATTAAAACAAAAAGTCAATGGGATAACTACCCACCTTTTAATCATGACCACTCATGTATTGTTATACGGTCCATATTTAATCCTCTCACCCTCTCATATTAAAACTCCTCTCACGTGATACACCCCCTATATATATAGACACACACACACACACACAAAGCCTTCTCATTTGGCTTAACCAATAATCCTATATGGATCTTTATATTTTGTGGTTCTACGAGCCATATTTTCATTTCTTGTTTTTGCAATCTCATATATTTTTATGCTACTGATATCTTGTGTGGTAACTAAGTCAATTTCAATGGCAGATCTTTGAATTCTAATAGATTTAGAGGGCAAATTCCACCTGCTATTGGTAATCTATCAAATTTATATTGGCTAGACTTGGCAGAAAACCAACTTGATGGGCCCATCCCAATATCCAATGGAACTACTCTTGGTCTTGATATGTTGCACAAAACAAAACACTTGTATGTGACATTATTTTTTTTATCTTGACAATAATTTGCTTTATACCTATCAAAGTCCTTGTGACATGTTTCCATTTTCTACAGTCATTTTGGGAAGAATAAGCTTTCAGGGAATATTCCAGCTCAGCTTTTTAGCTCTGAAATGGCTTTGATACATGTGTAAGACCCACCCAATGTTTTTAACCTAAAGTTTGTTTACATTGTTCAACAAATGGAGTGGGAGTTTTGCTAAACACTGTCCTAAAGGCTTTGCCGCATTGGAAAAGCAATCGATAAATGGAAATTTTTCATTGAAAGGTGTATCATTCACAACACAGGTTACATGAATGTTGTACTTCTCAGTGAAAACTTTCTAATTTTTTTTTCCTTGACTAGTGCCCTAAGAGCACTAATTATCATTTACCATGGTCCATGGGGCATATCATTAATATTTTCCAAATTAGTGACTCGAAATGAGTGTAAACTTTTGTAAGAGAGGCTAGGGAGTGTAGGGTGGAAGATATTATGGAAATAATGAACTTACATTTACAATAATATCTTTCTGGTAGGCTTTTTGAAAGCAACCAACTTACTGGCAGCATTCCATCAACACTTGGACTTGTCCAGAGTCTGGAAGTGGTGTGAGTGTCCATATCTCATACTTTAAATTAATAATTAGAATTCTTGTTTCCTTTTTGTCTTGAAATATGATTTTATGGCTGCAGGCGCTTTGATGGTAATTTTTTAACCGGACCTTTACCCCTGAACATCAACAATCTTACAAAAGTTAGGGAATTGTAAGTGCAAAAAACTAATGTTCCAATAAGAAGAACATGATTCCTATAGGTGTAATGTTGGTTTTCATTGCAATGAATTTTAAATATGTTTATGGAGGTTTTGATTGCCTGTCAGGTTCCTGTCCAACAATCGCCTATCTGGTCCCCTGCCAAGCCTTACTGGAATGAATATCCTCAGCTACCTGTAATTAGTTAATCATTTGTCTAATATAATTTTACTTTTACTAGTCCTCTTGGGGTGAGGTAAATGTTTTTTTTTTTATAGGCAAGGTTAGTTTCCGGGGTTTGAACCCGGGACCTCCTTCTTGCACTTCTTTAGTGCACTCATTCGATATCTCTTAGCACGCCAACTGAGCTACTTGGGATTGGGGTGAGATAAATGTAATTACCTTCATAAGTGCTCAAAGGTCTTCCCTACCTTGGACTGAGGCACCATCCCCTCACCCTAATTTTTTTTATTCAAAAAATGAATGCTAATTCTGTAACAATGATTGAGTTGGTTACTTACATTATTTGGTAGGGACATGAGCAATAACAGTTTTGATCGATCAGACTTTCCACCATGGTTACCGACTCTACAGTCTCTAACAACAATGTATCTCTCTCTCTCTCTCTCTCTCTCTCTCTCTCTCTCATATTTCAACACCTAAATGCTCAGAATTCTTTTCTACTGCAGAATGATGGAGAAGACACAACTTCAAGGGCCTATTCCTGTTTCTTTGTTCAGCCTGGTACAGTTACAGACAGTGTGAGTACCAAATGTATTGTTGTTGACAGATTTACTTTAAGATGAGAATTATTACCGACAAATCTTACAGGGCTCTCAAAGTTAAATACAATTGCAAGTAATTGTTCCCGTTTCATCATCGTTGCTTCAATACATAAGCTGGTTTTATTATGCAACTCATAGGGTGCTGAAAGACAACCAGCTGAATGGTACTGTAGATATTGGCACGAGCATTAGTGACCAACTGGGACTCCTTGATTTGCAGACTAATTTTATTGAAGAATTTGATCCACAAATTGATGTCTCTAAAGTGTATATAATGTGAGCCATAATTAAAGCAATCAGTTTATTAAAATTTATTTATGGTTTTATGTTTTCTCTGAATAAATAATGCTTCCCCTCTAATGAGGCAGATTATTAAATGCATATGTGTCTGCAGACTTGTGAATAATCCAATTTGCCAAGAATCGGGAGTTGTGCGGACTTACTGCTCCATTGCAAAAACCAATGACTCATATACAACGCCGCCAAATAACTGTGTGCCAGTTACCTGCAGCTCAAATCAGATAATGAGCCCCAACTGCAAATGTGCATACCCATATACAGGAACTTTAACTCTTAGAGCTCCTTCTTTCTCAGACTTGGGAAACAAGTCTGTTTTTGTAACACTAGAGTTGTCTCTGATGCAATCTTTTCGACTTCATGAGAAACCTGTGGATTCAGTTTCTTTAAGCAATCCAATGAAGAATGCATATCAGTATCTTGATTTGACTCTAATGGTATTTCCATCAGGCCAAGATTATTTCAATAGAACAGGAATTTCTGGTATAGGGTTTCTGCTTAGCAACCAAACATATAAGCCTCCTGCTGAATTGTTTGGACCATATTATTTTATTGCTGATAACTATGATAACTATATGAATTATTCAGGTATACCTGACTCTACTTATAGTAACTAAATCAGTTATAGACTTATAGTACTAAGTGTTTAAGACTACTTTTCTCTTGTCATTTGGTATTAGAAGAAGGTCCCGTGACATCCAGTAAATCTTCAAATGTTGGCATAATAGCTGGAGCTGCTGCTGGTGGTTCTGTCCTCATGGTGTTTTTACTCCTTGCAGTTGTTTATGCTTTCCGCCAAAAGAAAAAGGCAAAAAGAGCAACTAAGAAAAGCAACCTTTTTGGTAAGATAACTTTATAATTAGCTCTTGGTTTACATCTTACACTGGAGTTGTCTGTACTTGTATTAAAATCTGTCCAACACTCACGGTTAACTTTCCTCCTTCCAAAATGGCATTGATGTTGTTTTTGAATGAGGATTCACTTGCACTTTTCAATGAAAAACATGGGTCCACTTTTCTACTCTATTACATATTACATATTCAATTTCATAAAATGCAGAACAATGGGATCCGGATGAGAGCAATAATAACATCCCACAGTTAAAAGGAGCAAGGCGCTTCACTTTTGAAGAGCTGCAGAACTATACCAACAAATTTTCACAAGTCAATTATATAGGATCTGGGGGTTACGGGAAGGTATTGAATGTCTCCTTTTTCACTTCATTTCTCTTTAGTGGTGAAGCAATAGTCAAATGCGTTAATGCTATGAAGTAGTATCATAACTTGCAAATACATCAACTACACCTGTATAGTTGTGTAGGTGGTTATATCAGAACATCTGCTAAATAATGTAGTGGAAAGGCATGTGTACCCAAGGAATGTGTACCTAGACCTTCCCTTAACAAACATACATACCTGAAGTACAGAGATTATATGATCATTGTGTTTCCGTTCACTTCACTTTATTTTTTTCCCTTTTAATTTACCTATTCTCTATAAGAGATAAAACTTTTCTTTTCAAGAATTCTACTATGGGCAATATGTTGGAACTTGGAAGCTTCATGTTAAATGGTGAGTAATCCTAAATTTAAAAAATGACTATCACCAAAATGACACATTTAGTTAGTGTCATGTGTAGTGAAGCCAGCAACCTTATATTCATTCTTGCATCATTTATTTTTTCATTCATATCATGACATATAGTTATGGACATGGTACTCTTTCAGGAAGATATAAGGAGATGTTTAGTTTTATTATTATGTTTATAGTCACTCCCTCCGTCACATAGTGTTTGTTGTTTAAGGTGTAGCGCACCCCTTAAGGATGGCATAAGGAAGATATAAGGAGATGTTTAGTTTCATAATATATATATATATATATATATACTCTTTTATCCTTTATCTCTTAAATAAATGTTTGGTCATTTATTGAGTGTAGCGTATTATCATAATAAAGAATGGCATAAATGGGAAAAAATGAATGCTTCATTAAAAATGTAAAATGAAAATTAAAATACGACAAATTGATTTTGTTAAAACAACAAACAATATGAGACGGGTATTTAGCCTTTTAATATACATATACAAAAGTGTCTTAAAAGGTGACGATGACAGGTTTATCGCGGAACTCTTCCAAATGGGCAACTAATTGCAGTAAAACGAGCTCAAAAGGAATCTATACAGGGAGGGGTAGAGTTTAAAACTGAGATTGAACTTTTATCAAGGGTCCACCATAAAAATCTTGTTAGCCTTCTCGGTTTCTGCTTTGAGCAAGGAGAACAAATGCTAGTTTATGAGTATGTTGCAAATGGTACTTTGATGGATGCTCTTTCAGGTACATATTCACAGTTTCACCATATGAATTTGAGTTGTAAATTGAAATAGTGCTTTTAACAAACTTTATAATCCCTAATTACTCACATGATTTGAGAGGAACTTGTATGGATCATTTTGGTAAAGTTAAGGTTATGTTTATTATTTAAGTTATATATATGTTGGAGTGTTATCAACTCTGAGTGAGAAGTACCACTTTAGATGGAAATGGGCATAATATAATGCCGAGATTCTATACATTGACATCGGTATAGTCGTGTACCAAGTTGGTAAAAAATATTTCTCCCTAGGAGTTATTTTTGTGTCATTTTTCAATTAGATTTTTGCTTATAATATCACCATTCTAATAGTATTCACATCATTCTTTGAAGTAGAAAACCAAATAACAGTAATATGATGATGGTATGTGCAGGGAGGTCAGGAATTAGATTGGACTGGATTAGAAGGCTAAAAATAACCCTTGGTGCGGCCAGAGGGCTAGATTATCTACATGAACTTGCCAATCCTCCTATTATACACAGAGACGTCAAATCCACTAACATTTTACTGGATGATCGCTTGACTGCTAAAGTATCTGATTTTGGTCTCTCCAAGCCTTTGGGTGATGGTGGAAAAGGTTATGTTACCACTCAAGTCAAAGGGACAATGGTTAGTATATTAATCTTCTAAACATTTACACTTTAAAGGACAATGGAAACATAATTATTAAACACTTCATTCTCTCAGTCTCATGTATATGCACGTGCACTTCATTGAAAAATGAGTGTCACGTAATGGAAGGTATAGGATTTGAAAGCTATAATCCTTGAACCTTCAAGCTTCAACTAATTAACGGAATGAGAATGGTTCCTTTGGTACCATTAATTTCTGATTATCAGTTTCCAAAATGTGATTCATATGAAGAAAGCATTATCTCCTTCTCCTATAGAAACATGTAATATTTAAAAAAAAAGGATCTTATAAAATTAGGTGATGATTATGGATTTTTGGTTTTGATGTTAGGGCTACTTGGATCCAGAGTATTACATGACTCAACAGTTGACTGAGAAGAGTGATGTGTATAGCTTTGGAGTATTAATGTTAGAGTTGATGACTGCAAGAAGGCCAATAGAGCGAGGGAAATATATTGTGAAAGTGGTTAGGAATGCTATTGACAAGGCAAAAGACTTATACGGTCTTAAGGAAATCCTTGATCCAACCATTGATTT
Organism: Astragalus membranaceus; assembly: GCA_039519185.1. Taxonomy (NCBI): domain Eukaryota; kingdom Viridiplantae; phylum Streptophyta; class Magnoliopsida; order Fabales; family Fabaceae; genus Astragalus; species Astragalus membranaceus. The sequence continues at coordinate 26,980,544 of CM076851.1, forward strand.
GGGGACATCAGTGAGCAGTTTTGAGAAATTTGTAGATCTTGCAATGCAATGTGTGGAAGAATCAAGTACAAATAGGCCTTCAATGAATTCTGTGGTGAAAGAAATTGAAAACATGCTGCAGTTGGCTGGCTCAAACCCCAATGCTGATTCAGCATCTACTTCATCAAGTTATAATGTAAGTGGGAATTCCCTACATCCTTATGATAATGAGTACTTTGATTCAAGTGTGATACTTCCACGTGCATAAAGTATGCCTTTGTAAGATCTATTTTTTATGTTTCATCTCATAAGTAACTTGTTTTAGTAATGTATAAAGGTGGTGGGTGGAGGGGGAAAGTGTAAAGAGGAGTGAGGTGAATGTTGTATTATGTTGCTAGCTTAAGACTGAGCATAATTGAAGTAGAGGTTTGAAAAGAAATCTTCTGTTAGTTTCTTGTTTACTTTCAGATTTCTGTTGGCTAAATTGTGTAACATATATTACTTTTGAACATATTATATTCAAGTTGGCTGCTGTGTGTGAGACGAATCATCTCATGTCATGTCCATCTCTCCCTTCGGAGGCATTATTTAGGCAAAGCTCTATAAAGTTTTATTGATATTTATGAAGAGATAGACAAAAAAAAATAATTTGATGTGTGAGGATTCAGATTTATGTGTATAAGGGAAGAATATAGTGAAAGGGTCATATTTATACAAGAGTCTTTACCATGAGTGGACAAAAACCAGAGAGCTTTTTTTTTTGAAGCAACAAAAACCAGAGAGCTAGTTAACACGTTTACTCGAAATAATATACACAATTAAATTATGTAAGGCTTGACAAAAAGTAAAAACTAAATCAACCGAACCATTTCGAACGGTATTTAAGTAAATCTGATTGGTTCAGACTTATTAAAGATGTCATCCATACCAAACTGAACCACATGTTTTAATCATTAATCGGATAATTTTTTGTTTCAAAACTAAATCAAACTGCACCGCAAACACCTAGTTTATAACCTAGTCCTCTCCTCTCCTAATGATAAGATTCACACTGAAGAGAGAGGACGTGATTAGGATTGGCTTATTCTATCTTATTGGCTCATGGTGATTTATTCTATTTTTTCTCCCTTTATTCCAACAATAAAACGACCCTTTATGGAACAGCTTTTTCAGCATGAAGCACAGTCATATTTGTGCAGACACATGCATCACGTTAGATAACAAGGAGCACTCAACCTTTAATCTGGAACGAAAGCCAATTTTAAAATCTTTTGTAGTGTGAAAAAATACATTTAACTTTGGAAATCTTTCAACTTTCTTTTATCATCATTAACTTTTTTTCTGAAGTCTTCACTGCTCTTAGTTTGGTTACAAGATTGAGAACCCCACAACAGTTATCACCAATGGAAGAAATTAATACAAAGGTATAACATCTGAACTGGTCAAGAACTCGAGATCTTTCCATTTTTTACATAATTATATTTAAAACAAACAAAAGAATGAACTTTGTTCATTAGATATAGCATATACATTCATATGCCTGGCTACCTCAAATCATTGGTTTCTCCATCAGAGCTGAAATATACCATACATTCTTACGAACCAAAGGATTAACTTCCATTCCAACATGCCATCTCAGTTTATTGAATCCAACTCTGTCTAACATTGGCACATAAGTTTTGTTAACTTTTGAACCAAAGCAGAAGAAATGATCAAGCCAGAATAGACCCCCTGGCCTCAACACTCTGTATATATCATACAACACAAACTCAAGCATAGTATCTGGCATCCAATTTCCCATAACATGCATAGAGTGAACAATATCCAACGTATTTTCAAAGAAAGGAAACCTTTGAGAGATGCTAATATGCATTGGTATTAAACCCCTTGATGCAACCATGTTATTGAAAGGACCATCTAAATTCAATGTACTTGTAATGATTGTCACATTCCTTTCCTTCATTCTTGCAGCAAATGTTCCAGTTCCACCACCAATATCAAGTCCTATACGAATTGTTCCTGCCGCTTTCGTTGCAAGAACTTGGTCTATTCCAAAATCAAGTCCACCATCATCAAATATCCACTTAATCTTCTCATCACCTTGTAAATCAAAGCAATTTTTACAGTCATGAGAACCTGGCTCATTCTTTCTATCAACAAGGCACTGGTAGCTTTTACATGTATAAGGGTCCCATATAATGCTTGTGTCTGGTGGAGTTGTCCAAAGGCTTTCTGGCAAAGGTATTGGCTCTACATAATTTGTAGGAATCTTTGTGTGGCATCTTCTACGAGGTAATGGTTCACACCCTTTAAGAATTAGTGCTTGTGCAAGTACATCATCTACAGGACATTCTCCTCCAATGTCATAAGTCATGTATTGCTTTAACTCTTCATGGAATCTCAAACATGCTTCACCAACAGCCATGTGAATTTGGCTTGACCCTATCTTTGGTGAGTACCCAAATGGGAGCTTCTGAGGTCCAATTGCAATACTCAGTTCATCAGATATTGTAGCAGAAGTTGTCGTTATTGTTGGATCATCATTTCCAGTGCCTTGTAGTCGCAGAGTTCTCATCTGCGGTATTTGGTTGCTTGTCTTGTTGGCGGGTGAGATCTATAAGTAAGGCTTGGACAAGTAAGTTAGTGGAGTTGAGTCTGTGGTTCACCTCAGACAAGAGTGTTTGACTCGCTGTGAGTTGAGCTTTGGTGGAGTTGAGTTCCTGTAAGATGGAATTCGAGTCGCGAGGACTCAGAGAGTAGTGATACATGAAACTAAATGGACCAGTTAAGATGTAAATGGTAACAAGGTTGGTTAATATGACTAGCATATAGGACTTCAGCTTGTGCTTTTGGTTGTGAGTGTGAGTGTGGGTTTGTTGATTATAAGATGGCAGCTTTTTTGAGTATTGTTGGTCATGAGTTTCATTTCCCATGTTTTAGAAGAGAAAGGAACAAGGAAGAGGTAGTAGAATGTTTACAAGTGAACAAAAAGGAGGAAATGTTTGAGTAATTTAAGGTTGTGGATTAATGATATTCTGATGTATAGATCCAAGGAAGTAAAATAATTCCACGTTGTGAGCATGTTGCTGATAAACATGTACATTGGTCATTGTAAAGCGCCGGTGTGGACGTTTAAGGAATGTAATGCTTCGTAGTTTGGCCATATTAAATGGTATTGTTGCACTTACAAGATGCAAATTGCATTTATTCATGTCTGGCTTCTTGTTACCTGAGCATTATCTGCGGATCTCACTCACTAGTTCCCATGTTGTTAGTGATTTGGTCAACAATTATTCTTGGAATTTCATGTCAACCCCACATTGGTTGACATTTTTTTCAGTGATAATAACTTGATTCCATGTGAGATTTGATCGGTAATGGAGTTTTATTTTTCTATTATATTTATTCCTTGAAATATACAATGAAAGCTAAAAAACCCTTTTAAGTATACAATGAAAGCTAAAAAAAACCCTTTTAAGTATAATAATGACAGCTAATTTGGTATAAAGGAATAAAAGAAGAGGAATGACAAAAGTAAGAGACTAAAGAGATTAATTTTGTGGACAAACAGGGTATAATTACATTCATTATTGCTTACATCTTACATCAAAGAAAAGAAATAAAGCAACATTATTTTTCCTCAACTAAAATCTCTAGTTCTATTACTATTTCCCTGAGGGTGTTCGGTGCAGGAAGCCTTTAGCAATAACGCTCTCGGCTGCTTCTCTAATAGCATCTGGAACAGGTGTGAAGACAAGTCCCAAGTCTATTAGCCTCCTTGCTGCATCTTTACATGGTGTCAAACCAGGTTGAGTTTCAATTGGGAACCTGCATGCAGTTCATGTTCAGATATAACTAGCATACTATACTATGTAAGAAAAATTTGCAGACCAAAAGTACCAAAACAATAATTGTGATGCAGGTTAAATATAAGTTCTAATTTGCTTAATTAGAAAGTCTATTGGGTTTAATATAAATCCTGATATGTCCCCATAGGAGTAACTTAGTGGTGTCGGTTGAGACACAACATAGTGCTATGGAGGAGGTACAAGTTAACCACTAACAAATCACCGCAACTGACAAATCCCTTCAACAAATTAACCAGACATATTTGTCTGCAAAGAAAAAATATAAATGACATACACAGCCAACTGATCTTATGTCCTGATATGCAGGTTGTTCTGTTCTCCTACATAACATACACAGCCAATTGACCTTAGTTGCCTAAAAATATTAAGATTTGTGATGAAGCATGTCATGGTATCACTTTTCTCTAAACGAATCATTGCCAATATATATTCAAAGAAAAGAAGAGACAGAAGGAAGGGGGCGATGATTTTGAACATAAAAGTTTTCACATCAATACTGCCAAGTGCTAACAAAATAAGTAAGGGTGTATGTGTGCATGGCCTAGCACAACTGGTTGTTAGGCCGAATTCCTCCGTGGTTACCCAGATTCGAAACCAGGGTCTCCACTTTGCGTGTCTGAGTTTACGGGTGGTACTTATCATTCCGTTCGCAGACAAAACAAAGTAAAGGTGTGCTTACTTTGTCTTAAGATTTTCATTTTCCATGTTCAATAAGATATACACACACACATATGCAAGGAGATGATATCCAAAGTGAAGATTAATAATGCAAGAAGCAATAACATATTTGAAAATGTTAAAAACAACAATGTAGCATTTTTACCATTTTCAAGTATTTTACTGCTTGACTATGTATATCATTTCACTTTCTATGTATTTTATTGAAAACAAAATAACCGGGTCCTTTAGTTTCTCATATAAAGGAAGCCATTGGGAAACAACAAAATGGAATCCCTTTTCCTCTGGACCAAATCATACTTTCAAACCCAATTTTGTTGCACAATTTTCAATAACTACAAAAAAAATCCAAAATATACCATTACTAGTACACATGTTCATTCATTTAAAACCTATGCAACACTGACACCTGACACTTCAATTACTTGTTCATATCAAATTAAAATTGGCATCTGCATGTCTGTGTCTGTGTCGATACTTGATCGTTTAAAACTGATTTCAATCAAAACTACTAAAATATTACTCTTGTAAATTCACTTCACTTAAAACAAAATCAATTTTGATTATATGATCAATGGTTTAACGAATAAGAAAACATATCTATGAGTATGAAAATGGACTAACCTGTGAATAGGGAAATCAGGATACAATTCAGAAACAATAGTAGCAAAACTAGAAAATTGATAAATCCCATTAGTACAAAGATATCTACCAGCAGCAGTAGGAGTTTCATAAACCAAAACATGAGCTCTAGCAACATCTTTAACATGAACAGCACCCAACCAATAAGACTCTTGTGTATCTTTCGACCCCATCATCAACCTCTGCAACACCGCCGAACTCGCATTCAACTCCGATTGCAACAACGGTCCCAAACACGTAGCTGGATGAATCGCCACTATATCTAAATCCTCACCATTCTTCTCTTTAAACTCCCACGCGGCCTTCTCCGCCATCGTCTTCGAAACCGGATACCATTTCCCTCTTGAAATACAGTACTCAACATCCGTCCACGAGGACTCGTCGATTGCCTTTTTCTCCGGCCAATTAGGGTTAGGAACTAAGGCGGAGATTGAAGAAGTGAGTACCACGCGTTTTACTCCCACGCGCTTTGATGCTTCCAATACGTTTAGGGTTCCTTGTACTGCGGGTTCTATGAGGTCTTTTTGAGGGTCGGTGGGGTCGTCGAGAGTACAAGGGGATGCCACGTGGAAGACGCCGGAGCAACCGGTGATGGCGTTGAGGACGGCAGTGAGTCGAGGATGTTAGTTGGGAAGATTGTGATTCGGGATTTGGCTTCGGGGTGGAGTGTGAAGAGGTGGGAAGGATCGGTGCCGGGGAAGATAGTGGCGTGGATTGAAGTGTAGTGTGGGTTTTGTTTCTCTAATAGGGTTCTTATTAACCATGAACCTATGAACCCGTTGCCTCCAGTTACGCATACTACTTCCTCCTTCTTGTTTTGTTGGTTATTAGCCATGTTTGATGTCTCTGTCTATTTTTGCCTCTCACTTTCAGACTGTTGAACTTTGATGTGGATAAACTACTACGAGAAAACAAACGTCAGAATGTAATAAGAAAATTATTTTCGCATCGATTGGATACAAATAGAATTATTTCCGTTTCATTACGTTAGCGGAGGCCACGCCGGCATTTAACCGTTGACGTCACGTCTTAAGTGTCATGACGTGTCGTTTGCATAGCAAATAAATATATTATTTAATTCTAAATCCTTCATTTATTTTTTTAATTGAATGAAAATACAAAAAAGAAATTAATTTTAGACCTCTTATAAGAAGAAGAAGAAAAACAAAAGGAGCAGATCTGTTTTAGATCTGTTATAAGAAGAAGAAGAAGAACCGAAGAACAGCTACCCAGAATCAAAAACAAAGAGGGGGCTATTGTTCGTTTACATCACGCGATTTATTCAGTATTTTCGAAAATTTGTTTAGGGCTACTGTTCGTTTACATCATGCGAGTAACATACTTAAAAATCAACCGTTTTCGTTGAACAAATCTTGAGAAATCAGCGTTTGATATTTTCGGTTTCATAACACGCCCTAATCTTAGATCTGGAATTTCACGTTTTTGGATGAACGATTGTACAAATTATGTTAGGGCTTAAGTTTGCCTTTCAAAAATGAATCCAACGCATATTTATACAGCAGAATGGGCGAAGAAGATGAACATGGGTAGCTGTTCTCTGGTGTCACCTTTGATTGAAAAGGAGAAGACGAATTGAATTGGAGAGTGTGAGTGAGTTTTTATTTTGGAGAAAGAAACCAAAATCAAGATGAAGATTGAAGGAGATGACAGCCAGCGTTTTTTAATGTTTTTAGTTATTTTTCCAATTCAAATTTTCCAATTCAATTTTTAAAAACATTTCAGATTAATGTTTTTAATGTTTTTAGTTATTTGTTAATTTCTATTTTGTGTTTCTAAAATTTAAAAAACTTAAATGCTTATGTGTTAATTGATTTAGAATTAAATAATATATTTACTTGTCACCTCATTTAATGAATGACACGTCATACATGACACTTAAGACAGCAAGTCAGCCGTTAACTGCCAGCGTGGCAGTGACCAAAATGAAATGAAAATGAAAGATAAGGAACCAAAACGGACCAAAAAAAGATAAATGACCAAAATGAAACCTAGAGCAATGATAAAGGACCAAAAGTGTTATTTAGTCAAAATATAATAGAGAGGTGTCATTCCACCTTTTTTTGACTAATCACCTAGTCGTTCATGAGACTCAATATGTGAATCATGGAGGTTACGCAGCAGAGCAGTAATGGAGACCAACTCCACCTCTTGCGGCTAATCATACAATGGTTCCAAATATGTTGAAGCAAACATACCAAATGTCGCTTCAACAAGCAACATTTCCTACATTACAATACAGTCTAACTGCAGTAGCCTCTGTTGCAAATCATGCCCAGCCAATGATGGCTGAGAGTAGACCGATTATCCCTCAGCCGATTGACCCCAACATGATAGCTGAGGTTATGCGAAGTCACTTCGGCATACAACTAAGGTTGTTGTCTCGGCCTATGTATGAAAAGCCATATCCATATTGGGTGGACAAAATGATTCCATTGCCGAGAGGATTTGAGGTCTCAAACTTCACATCTTTCTCAAGCGAAGATGACATGTCTACCATCGAACATATTGGCCGATTTACTGCCCAATGTGGAGAGGTTAATCGGAATGAATATCATAAGTTACAACTATTTCCTTTGTCGTTGACAAAGACGACCTTTACTTGGTATTCTTCCTTGCCTCCTAATTTCGTGGTAAGCTGGGCAGACATGGAGAGGTGCTTCCATGAGAGGTTTTACAAGCCTCAACCGGGCGTTGCAGCACCCGATTTGATGCACCTGAAACAAGTAGAGGACAAAACGGTGCTGATTTCATAGAAAGATTGAGGAACCTAAGTAGCAGATGCGCAAAGCAACTCCCAGAAGCAGAGTATGCTGCAATGATTTTGCGTAACATGCTTCCTCATATGAAAGAAGTTTTGGTTGGCCATGAACTATCATGCTTAAGTCAATTGGCAACCAAAGCTTTCATGATCGAGCGCTTCATTCGTGAGAAGAGGCAAGAAGGATCTGACAGTGTAATAGTCTTTACGGATGATTCTAATGTGTCTAAAGATGCATCTAATTACCATAGTGATTAGGCAGTAAATGACATGGCAGTCGAGACTTGGCTAACTGACCAGGGGGCAGCTTAAACGTAGCTTATGTGAATTCGTTAATGGCTACACTCTTTAATACGGTTTTAGGCGACTTACCATATCCTTTAATAGAGGGTAAATGGAAGTAGCTAATGCATATGCAATGGAAACGAAATGGTGTACCAATCCAAAAAGACAAAGTGTGACGACACTTAGCAGTGTCACATTGGCAACGTAAGACTGCTATCTGCAAACACAGTGTCTTCGTAACGTTGGTGTTTCTTCAATCGGCTGATCATACAAAAGTGGGGGGTACCTAGCAGTGTCACTTTGACATTGTGAGTCTACTGTACTGTCTGCAATCCCAGTTGTACAAAACTGGGGGGCACCTAGTAGTGTCACTTTGACATTATGAGTCTACTGTCTGCCATCCCAGTTGTTCCAAAGGATTAAGCTTTCATATGCACTAGAACCATAGTTGTGAAGTGTAAGTAGTTGGCAAAAAAGAGATCGGCGGCTGACATAATACGTCATTCGGCTTCCTCTTATCGTCCTCAGCTAAAGGATGAAGGAGGGGATTTGTTTACACCCGATTTTGCCAAGGACTACTCGACTGACATAGAATCGGCTAGCCGAGGGCTGACTCCCATCAGGCAAAATATAAAATTAGCCGCTTTGGGTCTAATTGATTATACATGACCACGCAGCTAAGATAAGCAGATGAGGAACAGTTGAGGTGTCTACTCGACTGACGTAAAATCGGCCGAGGCAAGACTCAGCTGACGCAAGTCGGCTCGACGTGGCTGCTAAGTCTATATAGGCTTGGAGGCTATTATTTGGTCTTAATGTGTTAATATAATTATATATTAATTGCCCAAGTTATAGTTATATGATTTAAGAAAAGAAATGTAATGGAAAAGGCCAAGTCAAGCTACGGTAACCACCTTCCTACATTTATGGGAAGTGGGCATGAGGGGTTGGTCGAGTCAAAGGAGCTTGCTTTGGGAGCAAGGTATACAATGCACGTGGACGAGTTTTGACGCTGGAACGGTTGAAGAGAACGTGGAGAAGCGTCGTGGAAGTATGAGTGAAGATATTTTGACCCACCACCCGTGCTAGTGGAAGAGTGGAACGTGCTTCCTAGTTTTTAGGGCATAGAATAATGTAGTACGTTGATCTTAGTCGATCCAATGGTGAACAGTTGTAGGCTCGTAGTAGTGGCTGACGAAGGCTCGTGTATGTATGTATGTATGTATGTATGTATGTATGTATGTATGTATGTATGTATGTATGTATGTATGTATGTATGTATGTATGTATGTATGTATGTATGTATGTATGTATGTATGTATGTATGTATCTAACTTGTACATTTGTAAAACAGACCCATCAATATCAGCATAAGTTTTTACTTACTTTATTTTCCCTTTATCGCTTTCTACTTTATTTTTATGCATTCTTAGTTAGTAGTTCTCCTTCTACACTAGACGCTTTCTTAAGTAATCTAGGAACCCGCACCTGAGAAACAGAGTCCATTTCTCAACGTAATCGCTTGATCAACAAATGGATCACTGTTAGGAGTGCGAGTTAACTAAAAGCAATCGACTAGTCAACCGAGGAAACATCTATTCGGCTGACTCGGCGGCTTACTCGGCTAAGCACTGAAATTCGCACGGTAACACACACTAAGGTTAAAGAGTTTGTTATAGGATAATAAGGATACTTTTGTAATTGTTGGGATGCGTGAACAACATGACCAAGTTTTTTTTGGGTAACAACAACATGACCAAGTTACATCGCACTGATATTAAGTTTTAGTTCGAACATAGTAGCAGTAGACAACAGCATTCTTATAATTTACTAATATGCAAACAACTAAAAGGATTTGTGTCGAGGAGTGCATTAGACCACATACACTACAAAAAAACTGGTCATTAGCGAGGGAAATTTCTCTCGCAAAATGACCTAAATCCGTCGCTAATAGCCATTTGCGAGGGAATTCGCGAGGGGCTGGTTCCCTCGCTAATTCCCTCCTCGCTAATGGGATTAGCGAGGGAATTTGAATCCCTCGCTAATTAGCGAGGGAATTTTCTCTAGCTAATTCCCTCGCTAATGACTGCGATCAAAATTTGTGCAGTTTTTCAAATACTGACTGACATGTGTCCCAATTTGATTGGTTTGTTTTTTTTATATATTTATTATTATATTATTAATTTTGTGGTTGTGGTGGTGGGTGGTGGTGGTGTCGTGGTGTGGTGGAAGAAGGTGGAGAGAAGGGAAAGGGGAAATCGTAAGAGAGAGAGAGAGAGGAAAGGAAGAGGAGCTCCGGTGGTGGTGGTGTGGTAGTGGGTTAGGGTTTGTAGGTGAGAGAGAGTAGAGGAAAGGAAGGGGAGAGTAGGCCGTAGGTTGGTTGTGTGGTGGTGATGGTGGTGGTGGTGGTGGTTGTGTGGTGGTGGAGAGTAGAGGAAGAGGAAGGGTGAAGAGGAGAGAAGAAGATTGAGGGTGTTGTGAGTGAGAAAGAAGAGTGAGTGTGTTGTTGAGGGTACACGCGGATTTAAGTAAAAAAAAGTTAAAAAAAATTGCGAGGGAATGACCATTTTGTCGCTAATTTTCACTTTAATTTGCGAGGGATTTAGCATTTCGTCGCTAAACGTCCTTGATCTGCGTGCAGTTTGACTGAATTTTCCCTCCAAACAATTAGCGACGGAAAAGCCGTCGCTATTACCTTCAATTCCGTCGCTAAATCCAGACAAAAACGACAGATCCTAATTCTGTCGTTATTACCTTCAATTCCGTCGCTAAAGCCAGTTTTTGCGAGGGACCGTTATTCCCTTGCTAATGTCCCTCGCTAATAACGTTTTTTTGTAGTGATATCCCAATATCTCCGGTGAGTTAACATTGTTGGTATTGATCATGTCGCATGTGATTGCATGATTAGATACATTGTGGTTTACCTTGTCCATGTGAGTTTACTAGGTACACATTGAAATATATCCCAACTCCATTAAATGTAATTCATGTTCATTGTAAGGGGTTAAGCTTCAAAGAAGACCGTGAGGTTGGTTCCAACATTGAAGACAACCCCAGTGATGAACTAAGTGTGCACCTTGTGCTTCAAGCATTAACACGTAGATTTCAGGAAATTGATGTTCCAGACAAAGTGGTGTTGAAAGAAAAATAACTTGAGTTGGCATTCTTGGGCACTACTACCATGTTCCCACCACGTGATAAGGTGAACACAAAGAGAGACCCAAAGAAAGTCAAGAGTTTGAAAGCATAAAGTTTAACAAAACATAATATATCATACTAGTAATAGGCTGGACATTCAGTCGGTTAGATCGGATTCGGTTATCAAACACCCAATCCAACCGAAACCTAAGACGATAAAATGTCACCCATCTCCGACCATTTGAGGTGTCGGTTCTGGCGGTTCGGCGGGTAAAATGGCAGATCGAAGCGGTTAAGAAGCAAACAGAAAACTTACATGCAACCCAGAAAATTTCAAAGAAAAACAACTTTATAATCAACACTAAAATCTCAATAACAATCCAGAAACTTGAGATCGTTTATCAAACACAACGAAACTAAATCACCAAAGAATACAGATAAGAAAAGGCAAAAACACACAAAAAAAACTTGCAAATAAATGCTTATGGATCTAGATCTGGCGCAACAACACCACCTCTTATTCTTTATGGAGGTAAAGGTATCATCTTTGACGTCAATCTTTAAAAATCTGGTGATGTGTTCTTCATTTGCAGATCTGGTGTATAAGCTAGATAAATGGAGCATTTGAAGTCAGAGAAGCAACATAGGGAAATGGAGATCCGATGTAGTCTAAAACGGCGAGATGATTCTGGTTGTTGGTGGTTCAGCCACCATAAGAAGGTGAACAAGAGATATTGGACTGGAGGAAAAACAGGAAGAGTTTATGGAGAGACTTGGATGGCTGGGTTTTGGCACAGAGAAATAGAAGGAGAATTGATGGAAAGAGGAAGACTCGATGGAAGAATTGATGACGGCTAGGTTTTGCAAATGAGTTTGCAAGACTAGATTAACCTTAATTCTTTTTGGCTTGGTCATTGTGGGCTCATATCTATGATTTATGTGAGAAACATAATTTGCTCTCGGTCGGTATCGGTTATAAATGAGTTGTTTTATTGCAAACCACAACCGACCAATTGTATCCACTTAAAACCGAGTCAACAAACCGATTACCCGCTAATCCTTATTAATCCACCCGTGGAGCAACATTTTGTCTCGGTTAGTTCGGGCTTCGGTCGGGCCCAATATTTTGTTAGTAACACATGGATGTCTTTTATGCATTTCAACTTGATAACATGTCAGCTCCTCGGTCCAGTAAAAGGTTAACTCCCTTTCCACCAAAGAAGTCAACTCATCCTCCACCAGGGAAGTCATATCCCTTTCCACTAGAAAGGTCGGACCCTCCTCCACCAGATAAGTCAAACCAACATTCATCAAAGAAGTCAACTCTTCGTCGAGCCAAGAGGTCAGCCGGCCCTTGAGTCAATATGTCATCCCCCTCCCATACTCAACCATAAGAGTTCATCTTCTCCTCCACTCATGAAGGCCATACCATTTTGTAGCATAATCTCCCTATGAAATTCATCAATACATATTGTGGTACCACAACATTGTTCCTTGCATTACTTGCTACGGGTGAGGGTCGTTGGTCCATAGTACGAAAAGAGTTGATTATAAAACTTTTGTGTGCGTGAGTTGATGTGCTTGTTGGAATCGAGAAGGTGGAGATTCTAAGGAATTCTAGTATGTTTATAAAGAGTGCAAATATAAAAACTAGAAGACTATTCCAAATGCAACGTATTTGATCGCTGACAGGTATAAGTTAGTCCTCGTCTGTTTATCATTAAGGAGGTGTTACACAATTTTACCTTTATATTAAGTCATTACACGTTTCCCTGTTGATGCCCTCCCTCTCTTCTAGTGATAGGTCTTCCTAGTGATGCTAGAGGAACGAGCTAATCTTGTTAGCTTGTCCATCAACTCCCAACCAACAGTACCCGACTCTATTTTCAATCACCTTCTAGATCATTGCCTCTCTGAACCATGTTGTATGAAAAATATTATAAAAAAGGGGAAATCACCACCCTCAATTAACAAAAAGTGATAGTATTCATGTCCAATACACATTTTCCCTTGTCAACTATTAAGAAAATCATACCCCCCCCTCAAATAGTGAACATGTATACATTAGGCTTTGACTAACATTTAGTTAAGTATGCTATTAACATTTAATAGTATTATATATATATATATATATATATATATATATATATATATATATATATATATATATATATATATATATATATATATATATATCGACCTCCTTTTAAAGTGATACCTGGGTAGGTCCCTAACCCCTTTGTTCGATTTTTGCGAGGCTGTTTCTTGTCTCGAACTTGCAGGATGGTCAGGTGGTTGATTTTGGCAATTGGGTGGATGGTATTTGGATATGGAGACTCTCATGGAGGCGGCGTTTGTTTGTGTGGGAGGAGGATCTTGTGAGGGATCTCTTGCAGCTTCTTCAGCCAGTTGTCCTCAAATCTGAGGTGGATTGTTGGGTGTGGTTAGGGGATGCCTCGGGGTTGTATTCGGTTAGATCAACGTATGCAGGGCTGACGGAGGACGCTTCTAGAACTTCTGATTTTTCTGATGACCATGTGGCGGTTTTGGGTAGACTGTGGAGGAGTTTGGCCCCTCCGAAGGTTATTGCGTTTTATTGGCGGCTCCTTTTGGATAGAATTCCCACTCGGGTGAACCTGGTCCGTCATAGTGTTATCTTGGATCCTTCTTTGGCTGTCTGTGCTTTGTGTGGGGGCGGTGAGGAGTCAGCTTTACATCTGTTTATGCGATACCCTTTCGCCCATAGGGTATGATATTTTTCGATGGTTGGGGTGGCAGTTACCACTGCACCGCCACCAGATTTATTCTCCCTATTTATCGCCTTCTGCTCGTTTGGTTGTGGGTATAAGGAAAAGAGGGGTCTGAACCTGATTTGGCATATTGTCTTATGGCTTATTTGGGATATGCGAAATGAGTGTATTTTTTCAGCAAAATCTCTAGATGCTAAGCTGGTGCTCTATAGGGGTAAATCCCTTTCGTGGCGACGGTTCCTGATTAGGTCCAATGATCCTCGATGTCTCTATTATGAGTGGCATGTTGCCCCAGTTATGTCTCTATTTTGGTGCTTATTTGCACTTTGTATATGGGTTATGACATCCCTAGTGTCCTAGTTTTGGTATATATTCTTAGTGTCCTTTCGCCTTTTGTTTGTGTTTGACAAAATAAAATTTATTGTACAAAAAGAACAATTTTAAAATTTCAATGTTCTTAATTTTTTTAGAGTAAAGGCCCAAATTGGTCCCTGATAATTTTCTTGTCGGACAAATTCGTCCCTGACAATTTTTTTTTGGGACAAATCAGTCCCCCGCATTTTCAAAACGGGACATGTTAGTCTTTCCGTCCATCAAGTCTTAGACACCTCATCTAACGCCTCATATGTGGCACGTTATGTGTCAACATGTCACGTTAACCGACACATTATATATCCCTTATTTTGGCCCAAATTAGTCTCTAGCTTGACAAATTCTGATATTTTAAAAAAAAAGACATATTCGTGCCCGCACGTGATAGGACAAAATGTTCAAAGCACGTCTAAATATCCATTACCGTGGTTTCTGAATACCGGGAACCATTTCACCATCTCCAAACACAAAACGAGAGAGAGGGAGCAGCAAGGTGAAACCCTTTTTCATTTGAAACCATATTTGTGTGTGAAGGAGGAAAATGGAAGAACATTGAAGAAAATGAAAGAACATTGGAAAAATTACCTTTCTGCGAAAATTGGAGAATCAACAACACTAGGGCATACGAAAATTGAAGAATCAACAACATCAGGGCATTTCACGGTGTTTTGGTTCTCTTCATCGTTCCTTCGAGCCACGCTTCCTTTTTCGTTGTTCCTTCTTATCTCCTTCTCTCTCTTTTGTACGCGTCTAATGGTTTTTTGGTTTTGAAAACCAGAAACCACTTTTGTGGGTAACTAGAGGGGAAACCAAAGAAATGTTAAGAGGCGAGATATGTGAATTAAAAGTCAGAGTTAAGAGGTTAGGAGGTGAGAAACTATTTTGGGATAGTGTATGTAAGCTTTTCAAAGGAAGAGGGGAGGGGAGGTGGGAAAAGTTTTGCGGGGGAAGGGCTAATATAGAATTCCAAATAGGCCCATACTTCCTACAACCCCGGCTACTCACTAGACACCCCCAACCCTCAAATATTCCAAAAATACCCTCACGTGAAACGCACTCCCAAACCCCCCCTCACACTGCATTTTGGACTGGTACGGTACCAAACTACGAACTTGTATTTTGATTCCAATTCCAAAGTTCTTTCTTTCTTTCATTTCGTTCCAATTCCAAACTTCTCCTCCTTATTTTTATTGTTACTGTCATCCTCTTTCATTTACTGGTTTGTTGATCTCAAAATTTTGAAGTGGATTGGATTGATATGAAGATAAATTAAAAGAAAAAGAAGAGAGCAGAAAGTGAAGGCAAGGGAATGCAGCACGGTACCTACATGAAAAATTAAAAGAAAAAGATAGAAATTGAAGGGGAAGAGGTGCAGAAAAGTGATGGGGAAGAGGAGCAGAAAGTTGATTGATATGAAGAGAAATTAAAGGAAAAAGAAGAGAAGCAGAAAGTGAAGGGGAAGAGGAGCAAAAAAGTGAGAAAATGATAAAAACAACGTACGATATTTTAATACTGTACCTACATTATTTTGGCACACCCGAGTACGGTATTGTAATACCGAATTGGTTCGGTAATTTTGTACCGCACCTGTTGAATTCCAGAAAAAAAAGGGACGCGCTGGAAACTTTTTGTTTCATTAATAGCATTTTGTGGTCTTTTCACAGGTTTCGGGGATGTGCGGTGAGTAGAGGGGGTTGTAGGAAGTATGAGCCTTCCAAATAATAAAAAGAAACAATATGGGCCGAAAGCCCAATAGTATATTGGAGCAGCAGCAGGTAGATTATTGGCCCAAATGGAACACCGCATGGACCACTTTTGAAGAGGTGGCACCGCCCATTGGGCCATTGAGAAGACACGCGCCGCGGATATTAAAAGATTCTCACGCTCCACCACACACTCACACTTTTTTCCCTTCAAAATTCTCATTTCCCCTTTCTCCTTTTCTCTGCGAACCCTCGATCGAAAACAAACTCATCTCTCTCTCCTCCTATATCTCCTCCACCACCATCGCTCTAAATCAAATCTCCAACAACCACAACTAACTCATGGTTAGTTTTTCTCTATTTTCTTCTCTATTTTTTTTCTTGCTTGTTATCCGCTAAATTATTACATATCGCAAACAAATCCACGATTTTCGACCTCTTTTTTTTTTTATTTAGAAAAATTGTTTACTTCAATTTAGGTCTTCCGATTTCGTCGCCTTTTGAAACTATTGCTATTGAGTTCACACCGAGCTAGATTCCTCTTTGATCTGATCGTTTCACTTGAACTGTGTGATTTTGTTTTTGTTTTTGCAAATCTGGTGTCATTTTCAGATCTGATTTAGATTTCGATTTCATTGTTGCAATTGAATTATTCTCAAGTTGATCGCATGATATGATGATTTAAATTTATATTACATCTGATTGTGAATTTTGATGTGTTTTGATCTGTGGAGATATCGGGACTGCTGTGATCTGACTTATGTGGATTTTTATTTTGATTTTGTTTTAATTTTGTGGAGGTGATCATGCGGAATATTTTTGTGTGGTAATTATTGTAGAATTTTAATTTTTTTGACTGGGGAAGAATTTTTATTTAGAGAATATTCTTTTATGAGATTTATTTTTGGTAAAGTTTCTTTTATTAGATTTATTAATGAGTATAATATGATATTTTTTGGCTTGAAGAAGACGCATCAAAACATAACATGGTTAGTCAAAACAAAACATAACACGGCCTTTTGTTGACGTTTGCTAATTTTGGCACTAATCTCTATTTGTTTACATCCTCTTGATTTTGACGATATCATTCTTGTGTAAGTGCTAATCAAATAAATGTTATTCACTTTGTTAGCTAGCGACGTATTACTATAACATTTCATAATTCACTTTGAATAAAAATAAACATTTCATTATTCACCTTGTACATATTGACTCTAGACTTGTTAACTTGTTAAAGATAGACTATTGGGCTGTGTTTAATTTGAGAAAAAGTTGTCTGCTTTTATTTTCTGTCTATACCTTTAATTACAAAAATGTCACATGTAATTCGAAGTTTCATATGAGATGTGACAATAAAACTTTATTGTTTTCGGTTTTCAGAATATTTGATGCAAAATTTTGAGAATGGGAGACCATGTCCAAAGTATTGTGGTATTTTTGTTACTAGAATCGAAAGCAAGCAAATATTTTCTCTAACCTACCAGACCTTTTAGTATTTCTATTAGTTATTAGTTATTTTTTCCATCTCTTTCTGAGGAGTGTCAAGTGTCAATCCTTTTGTATAAGAGTCCTTTGATTTTCTTTCTTTGAGTAACAACTTAAATGACACGTAACATAGTTTTGTGCAACCACACGGGATTACTGATCTGCCTGTTATTGGGATTGATGATTAATTGATTATGATGTGTCTGCCACTGCAATTCTATAGGCAAACGCAGCATCAGGTATGGCAGTCCATGATGACTGCAAGCTGAGGTTTATGGAGCTCAAGGCAAAAAGGACACACCGGTTCATTGTTTATAAGATTGAGGACAAGCAGGTCATTGTGGAGAAGCTTGGTGAGCCAATCCTAGGCTATAAAGAATTCACTGATGCCCTTCCTGCTGATGAGTGCCGTTATGCTGTTTTTGATTTTGATTATATGACAGAAGAGAATGTCCCCAAAAGCAGAATCTTTTTCATTGCGTGGTAATGTTTACTTTTAGGTCTTCGGGTATCTTTTTGTGCTTAGTTTTTATCTGCATTAATTTTGCTGCTTTTGTATGTAGGTCGCCTGATAGCTCAAAGGTCAGAAACAAGATGATTTATGCAAGCTCCAAAGACAGATTCAAGAGGGAGCTGGATGGAATTCAAGTAGAGTTGCAGGCAACTGACCCTAGTGAAATGGATCTTGATGTGTTCAAAAGCCGTGTCAACTAAACGATTATGCATAGTAGGCTTTCTTGTGGGGAGCTCCCCTTAAGCCTTAATTACCTCATATTGAAATATCCATAGTTTGTGGGATGATCAACTTGGCTAGTTATGGTTTCAAACTCCAAATTTTCCAAGTTGTGGCATAAAGTCTTTTGCAACTTCGACAAGCATCTCTTGTTCCAGTGTATTTTGTTATGATTTGTGATTTATACAACATTTGCGTTTGAGTGGCATTTTGAATGTTCGTATCCTTTACTAGTAGAATTTGTAACTGTTTTGTGTGATCAGACAACAAATGGGGTTCACTCTTTTAATATTGACGCTCGTCATCCACTATTGCCTTACTACTTTATTTTGATATGGATATTCATAGGCATTCTGTTGATGCCAACTGTCCTTTTCTGTTTGTTGTAGTGAGAATATTTGATCTAATTCTTTTTCCCCAGATTACATCATTTATCGCCGATGATTGATTGGTTTAGCATGAGCTTGTTTTATTTTTGTTGACAGAAGCACAAGCTTTTTAAAGAAGCATGAGCTTGGTTAGTTATTGTTCCATCGTTTCATCTGTATATACAAATTTTTAGTATGACTTGTACAAAATGGGGAACACGGGTTTTGAATTTGATTCTTGTTTGTTGACGTACACACCCTGGACTGGAGGCTGTTTGGATACAATGTTTTTTTTTTGGTGGGAAAAAAAATCGGCAGAAGTGCAGAACCGGTTCATTGTACTAATCCAAATCATGGATATTATTCATATTTTAAAAAATTACCCAATATTTTTCACATGATTACCTATGTGGATAAGTTATATATTTTTTGAAACTTTATTACTTTCACATTAGACCTAAATCATTCAAAAATAGACCTTGAGTTAACTCCACCGAGAAGAGGAGGAAGATGACGTTAGACAGACAACACTATAGTTTTCTATTTGTCGTACCTATGCGAACTTTGGTTGTGAAAGATGTGAACATTGAAATCTAATCAACCTGTTTCTCCCTCTAGTTGATGGACTCCGGGGTGTTCGCGGTGCGGTTTGGTTCGGTTTTGAGACAAAAAGTGAACCGAACCGCAAAGTAAAATTACATGCGGTTTGGTTTGGTTCGGTTCGGTTGGCTTCCTAAAATAAAACCGAATCAAACCAAACCAAACTATTGCGGTTTGGATTGGTTCGGTTGGTTCGGTTTTTTTCAAAACAAAACATAATTTAAAACGAAGTTAAAATTAACTAACATAAAAAATGGCTAACATAAATCTTTAAGAAAAAATCTACTCAAATATATGTAGTATATAAATTACGCTCTTTAAATTCTTTTAAGATAGCTAAGACAATGTTTAAAAGAATTTCAATTAAATATTTTATTGTAATTTTTAAATATAGTATAACAATATGGATTGTTTGTAAGTGAGTAGAAGAATTAATTGGATTTGGGCTAGTAAGTGAGTGAGAGTTGAGTTTTAGTTGCATTTGGGCTAGTAAGTTAGTAAGGAAGGTTGTAAGTCAATAAGTCTCAGTGTTACTTGCGGTTTGGTTGGTTTGGTTCGGTTTCTGTAATCAAAACCGCGAACCAAACCAAACCGCGCGGTGCAATGAAAAAAAAGAACCGAACAGAACCAATAAGAAGCGGTTTTTTGTGGTTTTCGGTTTGGTTTGATTCGGTTTGCGGTTTTCTATTGGTTTGGTTTGGTTTTGAACGCCCTCCAACCACACAGCGATGATGACACTTTTGCTCCTCTCAGAGGGCTTCGAGTACTGTTGTTGCTATTGGAGCATCTCCATGGGGAAACTCACTCTTTTGGCAAAGCACCTTCACAATTTGTCTGTTCCTCCATGATTTGGACAATCTACACAATTTTTGGAGGGATTTCTAGCCCCGAATAAAAAGGTTTTGGAGTACTTTCCTTCCATCCTCCCCAACCTTGTACCACCTCTTGTTCTCTAGCAACTCATCCTCTAAGCAATATCCCCGACACTCTTCTTTTGCATTTTCCTCACGAAAAACATTCATGATGAGAACCTCTCTCTAAGAATTTGGCGAGAGGGAATCTTCATTGTCACGTTTTGAAATCTTCGTTAATCTCACTATCTTTGTGAATCCTAACCTTTTGACTCTGATGAGGAAGATTTTCTACATGGGAAAAGGGAGCATAGGCATTAGATTTCTCGGTCACTATCTCTCTACTGAATCTATCTGATGTGTGAACAATAAGACATCTTTGTCACATATTAAGATTGAGGTAATAGAGAAAAGTAATCATAACCAAATTTTAAGTTAGATCATTACTCAAAATATATTTGTATCTATTCAGAAATGTCTATACATATTGTTTCCTCATTTTGGTCCTATACCAATGATAATTAAGCAAGTTAAAGTGCACTTATCCAAAGATTTTTTTGGGGTATAATATAGATAATTGAGAAAGGGGGTGTTTTGGGGTTTAAATTTGTGATTACTTTGGGTGGGATATGGATTCAGTACAGTCACTAAATGGTGCATTCAGTGCAGTCAAGGCCAAATCACTTATTATAATAAAATATTTAAATTATTTTTGTCAGGTTTTTTTTCTTTTTTAACACATGACTACATTTTGGATTGACTGCACTCAATCCAAATCCCTTTTTTTTATAAGCAATGTTAGTGGGGATGGGGGAAATGTTAGTTTCCGGGGTTTGAACCCGGGACCTCCTTCTTGCACTTCTTTGGTGCACTCCTTCGATATCCCTTAGCTCGCCAACTGAGCTACCTACTGTGGTGGCGGACATAGAATCCCATGTCATTGGGTATAAACAAATTTCCAATATAAAATTGTTGGTTTATACTATTGAAGAAAATTTACTCTTCAAATATGCTTTCTTAATTCACTTAAATTAAGAAACCAAATTATTTAGCTCCAAAGTTATTTAAGAGCCAATTATCAATTTAGTCTCTGAATTTACACCGCATTTCCTATTTAGTCCATAAGTAATTAAGTATATGAGAATAGCAAGTAATTCATAAATTTGTTAAATCTGTCAAATAATTTCTAATTTTATAAATAGTCTCTCATGAGTTTTTTTTTTGTAAGAGTTGGAAAAAAAAAGAAAACAACTATAGAGAAAACAAAACTACATCCTCATAAAGAGGACTCTAGATGTATCAGATCGAAGAAACAAATTGATGCAATCAATGGGGTCTTCAAACTCTTGTCAGCCAACTGAATTAGCTGCTCCTTTCTTAGTCAAAAAGTTCGTATTTGCATTAGCTTCCCTCAAAATGTGAGACAACTGAACATTCCAATCTCTAGCAATCAACTCCTTAATATTACAAATGATAGCTGCATAATGATACCACGGTTTAATAGTCTTCACACTAAGTGAATGACCAAATTAGAATCAAAGTAACAAACAACATCATGATATCCTTTCTCCCAATTTAAACTTAGACCATGTTAAAGGGCCATTAACCCATCACGGAGGTGAGTAGTAAATCACACAGATCCCATGAAACCACAAACCCACTTACCATTAGTTTGTCTCAGAAACCACCAAATCCTGATGCACCTGGATTACCAAAGCTGCTACCAACCACATTTAACACCACCTCGGGTCCTTCCTCGGGATGCTAGGAAACCAAACGGGGTGTCAAGAAACTAGAAGTAGGACACAAGAAAAGCATCTATAAGATATTAGCCAGGTTGTACGTTTGAATCTTTCGATGATAGATTGTGACATTTTCCCGAGCCAAGCAAAGCTGATTTCGGGCCCTCCAAATCCACCAAGGAGTTGAGCGGAATAAGTACGAATTGGTACCTGCAATTCCCTTCTTTAACCAAGAGATGAAATTAGTGTCATTGAAAAACTGATGTTATCAAATCCTATAGATAGCCAGAGTTTATGAGAAAAATGACAGCCCCTCAAACAGTGGAGAAGATATTCATCTACTTCATTACATCTAGGATAGTTAGAGGATATTAACATCCCTCTATTATGCAACATAGCTCTAGTAGGTAGGGCATCATGACAAACTGTCCAGAGGAAAAACTTGATTTTTTGAGGAGCAGGAATCCTCCACACCCACTCTCAAGGCTCAAAATTTGTATATTTATTCAACAAATGATTAGCAGACGTTAACCAGCAATATCTATCATTCACTTTGTACAAATCATCCAAATTACATTTCCATGTGAGTTATGAGGACTAATGAGAGGTCACTATTTATTTAACTATTAAAGTTAAAACAAATGTGTTATTGCAAAATTCTAAATTCAATGCATATTTTTTTTTGTCTACTAGATGAAATGACAAATAAACACCACACTCACTATCACTGCTCACCCCCGAGTTCGAACCCGGGAGCCGACGTCTCCATATCACTAAAATTGCCAAGGAAATCTATAATGAGGGATAATTCAAGACATATTTCAAAAAATAAATTAATTTTGGCCCAATCAAATTTGTTGATAAAAAAAAGAAAATAAATTAATTCTCTTCTTTTTTTGACAAAAATAAATTAATTTTCAGGAGTGCAACTTGGTCACTTGTGATTTACTATTTTTTTTACCCTCTACCCAAAAAAAAAGAAAATCTACCAATTTTAGTTTTTACCCGAAACGCACGGTAGAAATTTCACAAGAAATTGAAGGAAAAAAAAGGCAAAAAAACGGCTGTAGGCAAATAATTTTTTTTACCAAAGTAACACACCTTTTAGATTATTTACCAAACTAGAACACATCCAATTTTTAGTGTAGAAGTCGCCCCTTGGGCTGAGTTTCCAATTTTTTTTTTTCTAGTTCAGAAGTCCCCCCAGGGTGACTTCTGAACTGTATTTTTTCATTTTTTTCTTTTATATTAATTTAATTTAAGTTATATTAATTATTTTAATTAATTTAGAAAATTAATATTTATAATTCTAAATTAATTATTGTTCTGTACCGTACTTCCGATCTTGGTGAATAATCCGAAGTAGTTGGTAGATGTCGTCCTTGATCAATATTGTTTGATCTTGAGGGGGCGATGTTGTACCTGCAAGAATACTCCGACGCTCAAGTCAGTATTTGAGTGAATCAATCACTACAACAAAACGGGAAAGCGGCGGCGGTTGAAAAAGCATTCTGCGGCGGTTTTAACCGCTGTAAAATTCCATTCGCGGCGGTTCCCAAACCGCTGCAGTTACCTCCGCCGCGAGGAAACTCTGCGGCGGTTTTGGCAACCGCTGGAATAACCGCCTGGAGCAGTACTTAGCGGCGGTTTAAGCGGCGGTTTTCGTTTTGCGGCGGTTGTAACCCGCCGCTAAACTGTCGGTTAATATCTCATATTTCTGCAGCGGTTTTGTGGAATTTTGCGGCGGTTTGCTATTTGCGGCGGTTTAGAACCGCCCCTAAACTATTTCTAATGCCAGTATCCTTAACTATCTGTGACGGTTTTGAGGATGTTTGCAACGGTTCAGAACCGCCACTAAACGATTTATGTGATGGTATATTCCTTACTTATCTACAGCGATTCCGGGATGTCTGCGGTGGTTCAAAACCTGAGGACGAAACTGCTTTTAGCTTTAAAGGCTCAAATAAATTGTTTTGTTATTTATAACAACTTTTTCTCAAATTATTTAAAAACATAAAATTATAAACCTACATAAATAATTAAAAAAGTTCATTCATTCATACTTAAATAAAATAACACAATAATATCAAAAGGTAGTGTTGTCCCAAAATATCAAAAGATATGTGGTTTAGGAGTATAAATTTCCCCAATATAAGAACATGTTTTTCAACATTACTAGTTAATAACAAATCCTAAATCTAAATAGTAGATATTGGTCCATGATGTGTTGGGGCATGACTAGCAGATGAAGAGCGCATTGCTTCAGCTGGCGAACGTAAATTGGCGGCCTGAAATTAAACAAAAATAAAGTTATGAAGTTACCAATTATCAGCACAATGAAAACTAATCTAAAACCACAAAACTAAAACCAACTATCCTAGAGGTTATGAAAACTAAAACCAACTAAATAAAGTTATGAAGTTCCTCAAGGATAGTTAGTTGGTCCCACCATGTCACTATGCTAGAGCAAATATTTGTTCTCCAAAATGGAAAATTATGAAAGTTATTAAGTGATTCAATATGCAACAACTTATACTAACAGCACTAGAAGATGTCCACATCAATAAAGGAGTGCACATCTAAGTCCTAGTCCTCAACCATAGTCACCAACGTTTCTAATGTACAATTGTTTAGTAATAATTACTCTCAACAGAGAAGGAAATCAAGACCACAGAGTTATGCTTCATACTAGAAATGTCTTCTTTTTATACACGAGGAAGCAAGAAAGCAAGAAAGCATCTGATATACAAAGTTATATATGCTTCATACTAGAAATGTCTTCTAGAGGTTATGAAAACTAAAACCAACTAAATAAAGTTATGAAGTTCCTCAAGGATAGTTAGTTGGTCCCACCATGTCACTATGCTAGAGCAAATATTTGTTCTCCAAAATGGAAAATTATGAAAGTTATTAATCTAAGCATATGTACAGCATCAGTAGAAGTATATAAGCAGGAAACAGAATTCAATGTATGTGCTAGTGAGCTGAAGTGTTGTGAAATGTGTGTGATGTGTTAGTGTTTCCATGTAGTATTAGAAGAGCAAGTACAACAGATGGTTACAACAAAGCTAAAAGAAACAGAATGTTCTCAGTGTTCTTACAACAGAGCCAGAAACAGAACATTTTAAGGATAATAATTGAATATACTGGACCGATTGCAGATCATTAGAGATCTTCGATCCATACACAGACATATGAACCAAATGAAATCTTATAAGCTTCAATATCATGAAACAATAAGTGGAAATGTTTGGAGAAACGAGTTAAGCAGGAGCAAGATGCAGAGTAGCCTTAGATACAAAAATATCAAATAGTAATTAAGTGATTCAATATGCAACAACTTATACTAACAGCACTAGAAGATGTCCACATCAATAAAGGAGTGCACATCTAAGTCCTAGTCCTCAACCATAGTCACCAACGTTTCTAATGTACAATTGTTTAGTAACAATTACTCTCAACAGAGAAGGAAACAAGACCACAGAGTTATGCTTCATACTAGAAATGTCTTCTTTTTATACACGAGGAAGCAAGAAAGCATCTGATATACAGAGTTATGCTTCATACTAGAAATGTCTTCTAGAGGTTATGAAAACTAAAACCAACTAAATAAAGTTATGAAGTTCCTCAAGGATAGTTAGTTGGTTCTACCATTATGAAGTTACTAATCTAAGCATCTGTACAACATTAGTAGAAGTATATAGCTACAACATCTACCCAAGTCAAAAACTCAAGTGAAAACTAACAAAGCCAAAAGACCTTCAACAAATTCAATCCACAAAAATCAAACCTTTTCTGGACATCCCATTCCTCCAAAACACCCAACCAAAACAAAAACTAATAGGGTAACTAACAGCAACCAAGTTATGCAGGACCATTCAATAAAGGATCACATTATACCATCGAAACAGTCTATCATCAGAATTTAGTGATAAAATGAGTTTAAGAAGCATATGACCATGTCAATACAAACAAGACTTAAAGACTAGTACAGAACAGAACAGTAATTATCATCAGAAAAGAAAAAGATGGACAATAAAGATGAACAGAACAGTACAGAACAGTGATTCACCAAGGAAAAAAGAAGACACTAATTATCAAAATAATTAGAAGAAAAATATGGACAATAAAAAGACTAGTACAGAACAGTCAATAAAAAGACTAAATCTATGTACATAAATCCCATTCCTCCAAATCACTTAACCAAAACAAAAACTAATAGGGTATGTAAAAACAACCAAGTTATGCAGGACCAGTCAATAAAGGATCACATTAGACCACTAAAACAGTCTATCATCAGAATAGCCGGACAGGTTATGCAAGTACCTCGTTAGATCTAGCCGGACATTGACCACGAGCCTGCTGCATTAGAAAAGCTACTTGTTCCTCTAAAGTTCGAACTTTCGCTACTTCTCCCTCTAAAGCTTCAACTCTTGCATTACTCGCTTGCAATTCCAACTTTAGCCTATCATAGTCAGCCGTTGTGGGACCACCTGATGAAATGGTTGAGCTCCCATTACGAGAATCAGATGATAGGTATTGAGTGGGGGTTGGGCCAAATCCCATGCCACGCATACGTCCGGGGTGCTCTTTCCCACATACTTGAACATAAATATCTTCGCCAGAAGATGTCTCATCTACTTTGTCCAACAAATCCTACACAAAGTTAACCAACATTCAGTTGAACACATAAATGTTAAATATAATTATCCTTAACTTTCAATAAAAATAGAAATAAATAACGATTATACTCACACTCTTTTGTCTAGCCTCTTCATTGACAAATGATCCATCTTTTTTTTTTGTGTGCGATGGAATACATCTTTGCTCGACCAAAAGGCTTCCCAGTTTTAGTTTCCTAACAAATTACAAGTGAGAAAACATTATAAGTTCATATATGGTCACAGTTAACTTGTGTATACATACTACAATTGGCTTTTATTACCAATGTTGGTAAACTTAAAGAAAGAAATACCAATTCATGTCTTTTCCTAGCAATTGTTTTTGACCCAAGTGTATGAGGAGTTTTTTGCTTAGCCCTATTTGTCGTGTTTTTTTCACAAATTTCCTGCATTATTAAATAAAACAATTAGTAAATGATTAATCTTATCACAACATTCTCAACACATAATATATTACCTGAGTTTCAGGTTTCAAGCGATATTCCAAAAAAGCTGCCCATTGATCTACACGGATGCCATCGGGGCGAAACTCAAGATTTTGTTCCCAACTACGAGTTTCATCATAAAAATCAGTAAACAGCCGACAACGAGTGTC
The DNA here is from genome assembly GCA_039519185.1 of Astragalus membranaceus. Taxonomy (NCBI): domain Eukaryota; kingdom Viridiplantae; phylum Streptophyta; class Magnoliopsida; order Fabales; family Fabaceae; genus Astragalus; species Astragalus membranaceus. The sequence continues at coordinate 27,007,795 of CM076851.1, forward strand.
TTTCCATTTCTTTCCTATATTCCCCAATATCCATTTCTTGCGACAATCATCGATTAGGAATACTTTCTACAATAGGCAAATTAAGTTTTGGTAAGCTATATATATATATATATATATATATATATATATATATATATATATATATATATATATATATATATATATATATATAAATGAATTATGTTATATTTATAGTTCATACCTTTATCATCTTGTCCCACACGTCATTCTTGGGTTGCTTTGGAACCTTTGGCCATTTTACATAATTGATAGGGAAGATATCATAGCTAGCTGCAAGAGCTCCTAAATAACCCCCTAAAAGACCAGCAGCATGTCCAATTGGTTGACCCTCTCGATTCCAATCTAGGATCACTTTCTTATCATCAGGAAACGAAAACAAGTCCTGAACTCTTAGACGATCTTCTTTAGGCTCTCCATCCCCAACTGAATATAAAATAAAAAAATGAAAGTTAAAATTTGTAACTCATTAGAAATTATTAATTAATCCAAACTAATAAGAAGTAAATTGCATACCAATGACATTAACCGGCCAATATTTAGTGGGCTTTTTTGTGTCAGTGGGGAAAAAACTTTCATCGTCAGTGTCAAAGGAATTGTCAAAGTCAAGAGATGGGTCAATATCACCTAGAGGATCACTTTGTGGTGATAGGTGAGATCCACTTTGATTCATATTTGGAGCATTCTCTTGAACTTGAACAGGTGCGGACTGAGTTCTGGGAGTAAACCTCTTTCTCTTAGTCATTGCTGCAAAACCATATTTAGATAATGAGAGTATGTTTTAGACAAATTGTGAAGGAAAAAAACACATAACTAGCAAAAAAAAAGGTACATAAATTTTATTGAAGAAAGGTGAACTTCTGTTGAAAGCATATTGCGATTCAGAAATAGAGACATAAATAAAATGTTCAATCATTAATTTAACAATGGACATATGCTAATACAAGTAGTGTAACATAACTATAATTTCAACATAGCAGCATCATTCTTCTAATAGAACTTGACAACTAAACCAACTTTAACACCATAAAAGAAATCACTAGTTAATAATTAAGATGCTCTATTAATGTAAGGGAGATTTTAGTATATCACTTTCCCTTAAAGAAAATAATCACACAATATCATTTGAAGAAAATAATCATAATAATAATAATAACAACAACACAACAAAACAATGTCTAGAAATTTTACCAGTGCTTGTTACATATCCATGTTGTCATTACAATCATCAACATTTTCATTCAATGTTGATGTTGGAGGATCATCATCTATATCATCTCTTGCTAATTGTATGTATGGTGTATCATCAGGAAATATTTGTTCTAAGTTTTGTGTTTCATGAACCCCATTAGACATCATTATCTCTTCATCATCTTCTCCCATGTCATACAAGTCTCTTGGCTTCAAATGAATAGGTATGCTCCATCCCTTTTCTTTCTCATCATCTACATAATAAACCATTTGGGCTTCCGATGCTTTGATATATGGCTCATCACTTTCATGGACACCAGTATCTCTGAGCCTCAAAAAGTTGATTGAGGTAAAACCCAAATTATCTTTTTTCATGCCTCTAGAAGTAGTGGTATTAGCCCATTGACATTTAAATAAAGTAACTGTAAATACACCATTATAGCTAACCTCAATGATGTCTATTAATTTACCATAGTAAGGTACCCCTCCAAACCTCATTTGGGTATCGCGGTTACTTGAATAACTTCTAGTCCCAAATGTGCAAAAAACCCCACTATTTTGAGTTTTTAATCTTTCATCTCGTTCCAATGTTCGAAATTTATATCCGTTGACATTATATGCAGTGAATCTTCTAGCTTTGTCAATAGGACCTCTAGCAAGCCAAAGAAGAACATCTTTATCTGGTTCAACAAGATTGTCCATCTCTTTAAAAATCTGAAATTAGAATTCTGTTGTGTTAGTGACATGCATATTACCAATGCACATGCAACATACACATGGCATCGAGTGAATTTTTCTTACATGATTAGAAAACCAACTAACGAACTCTCTATGGACCTTCTTGTCTATCTCATTAGTACTCCTTGTGCGACTCCTTAGTTGTCTCCGGACAATTTCTCTATATTCCCTATATAGATTAAAGTTAATAGACGCACTAAAGGATAATCTAGGTACTTAAATTTCATCAAGTACTTACTGGAGATAGCGATCAACTAGAGAGCAGTTGGTTAGCACATGTCGGTGCGCTTGTAATTTTTCAGTGGATGTAAGAGTGAAGTGTGAACAACCACCAATAGGTTTTCCTTCTCGCGGGAACAGTTCATCTTTTCGTGTTTTAGGTTGTATGTCACTAGGTTCATCATCTACACGACCAACTCGATTCCATCTTGTCTCAATATTATCAAGATACCTTGAACAAAATGTTAAGATCTCTTGCATTAGGTATCCTTCTGCTATAGAGCCTTCTGGCCGCGCCCTGTTACGTACATATGATTTTAATGATCCTAAGTACCTATCAAATCATAACAATGATTTTTATTAATATAATCATCCAAATCATTATTTGATTTAAAATGACAGGAAAGTTACCTCTCAATAGGATACATCCATCGATAATGTACCGGGCCTCCAAGCTTAGCTTCTTCAACAAGGTGAACAATTAGGTGAACCATCACGGTGAAGAATGAAGGGGGAAATAACATTTCCATGTGACATAAAGTGAGCACAACATCATGTTGCATTTTGTCTAAAGTTGAAACGCTCAACCCTTTATCACATAGTTGCCTAAAGAATGAGCACAATTCATTTAAAACTGCCGATACCTCTTTAGGCAATCCTACTCGCATGGCCAGCGGTAGAAATTGCTCTACTAATACATGACAGTCATGACTTTTTAGCATCCCATTCAGCCGAAGGTTGTCCACATCAATGCACCTAGAAAAGTTGCTCGAATAACCATCTGGCACAGCGATATTCTTTAAAGTTCTTAAAAAAGACTTCTTTCCTTGTTTAGTCATTGTATAAATTGCTAGAGGATACTTTCCATTTTCATCTGGCCAAAGATCATGCCTAAAGCCCATTGATTGTAGGTCTCTTCGAGCTCCAATGTGATCTTTTGACTTTGCACTATCATTTAGTATGGTATAAATAATATTGTCGCACACATTCTTCTCAATATGCATAACATCAAGATTATGACGTAACAAATTATGCTCCCAATACGGAAGCTCAAAAAGTATACTTTTCTTTTTCCACTGTTGAGTACCATCTTGCAAGGTACGTCCATCACCACGTGATCTTTTTCCCCTTCCACTTGTTTCAGCTGTTTGACCAAAGGTGACATTGATATTCTTAACTTGTTCAAGGATTTCAGAACCAGATAAAAGTTTAGGTGGATTGCGCATATCTTGTTCTCCATTAAACCGAATCCTATTCAGTCTAAATCTGTGTCTGCGATCGAGAAAACGACGGTGACCCATAAAACACCACTTCCTACTATGTGGCAAGCGGCAAGGAATAGAGTCAAAGTTACAAGTTGGACAAGCTCGTCCGGTATATGTGTTCCACCCAGAGAGAGTTCCCAACCCAGGAAAGTCACTAATTGTCCACATCAAAGCTGCGTGCAATTTGAACATCTCTCGAGTTGAAGCATCATAAGCATCTACACCGTCGTGCCATAACTCTTTAAGCTCTTTAACTAAAGGTTGCATGTAAACATCTATATTATTTCCAGGCATTTTTTTACCAGGAATTATCGTTGAAAGGATAAATGATGTCGACTTCATACAGACCCATGGTGGGGTGTTGTAAGGTATGAGAATAATTGGCCAAATGCTGTAACTTGTACTTAAATTACCAAATGGATTAAAACCATCAGTAGCTAATCCAAGGCGAACATTACGTGGATCTGATGCAAATGACATGTTTGTTGAGTCAAATGTCTTCCAAGCCATTGAATCTCTTGGATGTCTCATCATGCCATCATTGTTATTATTCACAGCATGCCATCTCATATCCTCAGCTGTCTTTGAAGACAAAAACAATCTCTGCAAGCGCGGTTTAAGAGGAAAGTAACGAAGAACTTTTGCAGGCACCTTCTTCTTACCATTTTCATCATTGGACGCCTCAACCTCACCATCCTTTTTCCTGGATTTCCATCTGCCCTTGTTACATACTTTACATGCTTGCCTATATTCATCTTCACCCCAATACAACATACAGTTATTTGGACATGCATGTATCTTTTCACAATCCAAACCAAGCTTTGATATAGTTTTCTTTGTCTCATAGAATGAACTTGGAATTTTTGCATGCTCAAATGCATCATTTAGTAGTTCTAAGATCATTGTCATAGCCTTATCGGTCATCCCACAAAGGCATTTGATATGATACAACTTCACTATAAAAGCAAGTTTAGTATACTTTGTGCACCCTTCATACAAAGGTTGTTCTCCATCCCTAGCTAATTCATAAAATTCTCTAGCTTCCCTCCCTTCTTGAGTTACATTTGGAGTCACTCTTTCACCTTGTGCGGTGTCTTCATTTGTATCATTTGCGAGATTCCTATCAACTCCAAAAGCATCGTTAATGATGTTCTGAATTGGATCTTGAACGACCACAGTTTCTTGTGCCGCATTTGGTACATTTCCACTTGCAACATTACTAGTATGTCCTTGGTTAGACTCCCCATGAAATAACCAAGTGGTGTATCCTCTTGGGAATGGTTTACAAACTAAATGGTCGTACACATCTTGCCTAGTTTGGCGTCTTCTAAAACCACACAAGGAACAAGGACATTTTATTTTTCCATCAACAGCAGTACGTTCATAAGCAAATTGAATAAATCCTCGAACCCCTTGCTTATACTCACGTGAACCTTGTGGCATTGTAATCCATGACTTATCCATTGTCATACAATCTTGTTTCTGAATTAAGAAATATGAAACAAGACATAAAGTACTCAACAATAAAGGAACTACAAGTTAATATAATCTCAAACATTTATATAGGATCGTTGGTAACTACTAAAAGGCAGATTGTAGTAAAATATAAAATGTAGCTGCATAGTCAAACATAACCAACTAACAGTGGGCATATGCAAATACAAGTAGTGTAACATAACTATAATTTCAGTGTAGCAGCATCATTCTTCTAATAGAACTTGACAACTAAACCAACTTTAACACCATAAAAGAAATCAATAGTTAATAATTAAGATGCTCTATGAATATCATACCAGCAATATCATACCAGCAATAACACTTATGAAGATTCATCACATACACAAACTAATTGCGATTCAATTGATAAAAACTCATTAAAACTCATTAAAACCTTTGAACCGGCTATATATGCATATCTGGACCATCAAGCTAAGCTTTAGAACTCCAACTTTGATGCTCCTAACCCAAACCCAACTCTCCTAGTTCCCAATGTAATCCTCTAATTCCACATGCAAGCCCAAAGATTCGATTTTGGTTCTCCCCAAACCACACGCAAGCTTTGACCAATACTTGAGGAGGAGGTGAATCAAAACTCTGCTTTTCAAATGGTAAGGGTAATGTAAAATTCTGGTTTTATATCAACTTTGGGATAAAATGTAGGTGATAGAAGTAGTGAGATGTTTGGTGGCATAAGATAGATAGCTGGTGTTCAGCTCCCCCAAAGTGTTCCTCATCTAAAACCTTCGACATGCAACAACTCTTCCAAAGCGTAGAAAGGGCTTTTGTACTAAGCTTTGAGCTTTAGGGTTCTTGAGGAGGAGCATTCGGATTTTTAAGAAAGGAGAGTGAAGTGTAGATAGATAACAAGAAGTGAAGAAGTGTTGGTCTTCTCTCAAACTCTCCCTCTCTCTCTCCTTCGACCTCACCCTTTATTCTCTCTAAGTTCTCATTTCTTTCCTTGTATTAACTGAATAAATGAGGGAAAAATGAGTGTGGGCCTAATGGGTTGGGGCAAAAGTTCAGCCCAAGATGTGATCCAGTAAAAATGTAAATTGCTAACAACACCCCTTTTTCACAAAACTTTATCGTATGTAATTAACTCACATCAAAAGTAATATTTGAGCAACCAATTTCACCCAAAGCAATTTAAAATAGCAATTATCAAGCAACAAAATGCAATTTAATTCACATAACTATAATTCCACCAAGGATTCGATCACTTAGTCAACAAAGTAATATAATTACTTTGAGGGATGTTACAAGTATTTTCTTTAATTTAGATATATTTTAACAGTTTGTTTATTACCTGTTTATTTAATATTTATAATAGTCCCTAGTCTATCTATACTCTATAAAAAAGACATGATTTTTTTTGAAATTTTTTGTTCTGTAAAAACCAATCAAAATGCAGGTTCTTTAATTATTTTGAAGTCGTAGTAGTATAGTATGTTTCTGTATAAAAACAACGACTTGGAAACAATGTTTTTTGTTCTTATATACGGGACAAGGACAACCACGTTTTTTTATACAAAGAGGACATCCACTTTCTCTCTTTTTTTGACAAATAGTGGACAACTTTCAATTTCACATTTTTAGAGAATCAAATAAATTTAAGTATTAGGGTCCATTTGATGGCTAAGTGGTTTTGGTGGTAATCTTGGCCACTGTAGCTCTTTCAAATATGAATTATGGATTGGTTTAAATGCCTTAACTCACAGTATCTATAACCAAAAGTTATGATACTCCTAATTCCTACTTCCAGACAGACCTAAAATTGTCAAGGACAAGCTATTAAGCTGTATTCCCTGTTTCAGTCATTAAACATCAATTACAATTCACACTTGTGAGATATATTTTTAGATGATTTCATGTTTGAAGCCAAACACAGATGTCTTAGAACTTTTTGGACTTGCAAACTCTAGTAAAACAATACCTATCAGATTTTGAAGCAAAACAAACACATCTTACACCCACTACTTTCCAATCCCTTAAAAATGAAACAAAACTGCTTTATATGTAGTTAAATCTATTTAATTAAATTTTCTACCAGAAAATACCCTTGGAAAAACATGTAAGAAAACACTTTCTAGCTAGGCCACAAACCCCATAATTAGGAGGGTGGTCTATCCAAATGAACACAAGCTTCATAGCAGTTAGCCTTTGCCAAGGTTAGCTAACCAAAACTCATTGTCAGATTCTAGATTTCAAGAGTAAGATTTTACTATTGAATCAGTCAAAGGAGCACAGGAATGTGAGAGAGTCACTGATTTTTTGTCACCTAGTTTACCACAAGAGTAAGCAGCATAAAAGCACTGTATAAGAATAGTCATCATTAATGTCAATAGTTTATTTATACCGTGCTTGGCCAAACAAGTGGTCCATACCATTTTACCATCTCCCAGAAACACTAACATCTATTATATACATTCACAACCACCAAAAATAATACCTCCTAACTTCGTGCTCCACATAGAGAGCTGTTAGATTGTTTTCTCATATTAGATAATAATATCACTTTAAGTATTCACACATCTGTTATGACAAGAGAAACCATAGCAGCATCATTCATAGAAAGAGAGGAAGAAAGAAGAGGAACCTGGTTCAATTGAGGGTTCTTTGTTATGAGGTTCTCTGAAGCTTTCTTCTTCTTCGTCTTCTTTGTTTCACGCGTTCTCTCAAAACCCTAAAGAAAGGGGATTAAAACTGAAAACCCTAAAAAAAGAGAGAATTCGAGAGAGAAAGAGAGAGTTCGAGAGGAAGAAAGAAGACGTACCTGGTGCTGCGTGAGAGAGAGAGCGAAGCTGCTGCTTCGTGAGAGAGAGAGAGCGAAGCTGTTCTTGCGCAGGAATAAAACTGGGTCGTGCGTGAGAGAGGAATGAAACTGAGAGAGAGAGAGTCGTGAGAGAGTCGTGAGAGAGAGGAGAGTCACGCGTCCTATTTTTGTTTTAATATTTTTATTAAAATTAAAATAATTAAATTAAAATAATAATAATAATAAAAAGAAAAGAAGCGCGTAGGTAAAAGAAGGGGAACGAAAATTTCACAACCGCCGCAGTATGAGCCCCTAACCGCCGCAGCATGAATCCCATTATTTATATTTTCAGAACCGCCGCAGTATTCCTCCAAACCGCCGCAGTGTACGTACTTATTGAAGCGGTTAATTTCACCGCCGCGTAAACCGCCGCAAGATTTACACCGGCGGCGGTTTTGCCATAACCGCCGCAGAATAACCGCCGCCGGTTGCCATTTTTGTTGTAGTGAATGTTTGGTTTTTAGAAGTTGCCTACATATATGAGTATTGAATGTGGTATTTATAGAGATTGAGTGATGTTCGTTATGACGATCTTGAGTCGTTAGATCTTGCAGAGGTATCTGAACCGTTGATTGATTGGGCCAGATTTTCTGGATTTGGGCTGGTTGGTTATTGGGGCTCGTAGGGGGTGTAAATATCATTAAGACCTTTTACTTATTACCATAACAATTATAAAATTTGTGGTGGAAAAAAAATTATGTGCTAAATAGAAATATGGAACTAACTGGATTTATTTAATTAGTAGCACTTTACAAAGTACATAGTGCATAGTGCAACGTGCAGTTTCGACTGTTAAGATCTTGCCGACACTAATAAACGGTGAAGATCTTGCCACATTTGATGAAAAGTGTCGGCACAGGGGGCTACTCAGTTTTAAGGTTCTAGACTAAAAATCGGTTTTCGGAAAATCTTCTCCGATTGTCTCGAAACCACAGCTATTTAATCCGAAAAAAATCAAGGATCATTACTATTTTTTATGAATTTTTTGAATCAACGGTCAAAATCTTTCTCTGATTGTCTCAAAACCACAACTATTTTTTATCGTTTACTATTTTTTTTTTGAATTTTTTATCGATTGTCTCGAAAACTAAAATTGCAGGGCCCAAAATCTCAAATTTCATCGTTTACTATTTTTTATGAATTTTTTGAATTTTTCATATTCTCCGAAAAATCTAAAAAAATTTGTATATTCTTCTTTCGATTTTATTAGATTTTTAGTGGTGTTGTTATAATATTTTGATGAGGTTTTACTTGTTTTTTATTTTCTGTCATAATTTTCGCATTATACGGTTAGCAGTGACGACAATATGTTCTATAATCTGTTTGGTGTCCACTTTGGTACGCCCGAATCAGTTGCATATCTTCGGAGGCTTCAGGAGCAGGCTGGTAATTCATCGTCGCTTAATCAATACGAACAACCACCTGCACCTATCCTAGCTGATGAAGAAATACCAATAGCACAACAGCGTTCAAGGCGGAATCGCCGGCCACCACCATGTGGAACTGACCATGACCGGACTACAAAACAAATGGGTTTTTTACACTACAAAACAAACACTTTTTTTGTGTGTTTTTTTTTCAATGGTGTTGATGTTGCCGACACTTTTGGACGCACGAGATCTTACCGACACTTTTAAATTAACATTATTAATTTTATAAATAAATATAAAAAAATAAAAAAACACAGTTCAGAAGTCACTCTGGAGGAGGCAACTTCTGAACATGAAAATTAAAATTTTTTTGCAAAACACAGTTCAGAAGTCGTTTCCCTAGTGGACGACTTCTGAACAGCAAAAATAAAAAAATTAATTTTTCATGTTTAGAAGTCGTTGCATGGGGGCGATTTCTACACTAAAAAAAATGTGCTCTAGTTTGGTAAATAATCTAAAAAATGTGTTATGTTTGGTAATTTTTTTTCCCGTATTGAGTCTTTTTTTGCCGAAAAAGAATGCATCCATATTTATTGACACGGACAGAAAATGAGATTGTAGTATCTCGGAGCGATCGACTGATGATGTCGGAGTTAGAGAGAGAAGAGCTTGTCACAGTCATAGCCGAGTCTCATCCTCCAGAAGAAGAAGAAGAAATTACGGTAATTGATTTTTTTCTTCTAACTCTTAAACTCAATTGAATTCTTTTATCAGTAATCTCACACTTGAAAGAAGAAAAGAAAAAAAATCGGATAATCAATTTATATTCATTCTCTTTATCTCTTATCTCAAACCTATTTGATTTTTTTTTTTGACAATATCTCAAACCTATTTGATGTTCTTTCAAATTCCTATTTTTGTCACTTGGATTTTATCATTGTTGTCTTTTTTCTATAACAAATGCGGGTCACTCCACAAGCATAGAGATATGCTCTGGCCATAGGAAATTTCTCTTAAAGATGCTAAAGAAGATTCTTTCTTCAGCTATAATCTCAAAGCCAATTTGGGTTATATTTATTAAGTTTATTGAATGAAATACAGTAGAGAAACCTAACAGCTTGTCAAAGCTACATTGCATAACCAACACAAGTTGGGCCGGTGGAGTAGCCTGCCCTGGGTACGTAGTGGGGGTCGACTCGGTTTGCTCCCGGGTTCGATTCCCACCCACGTTAAAACATGGTGTTGGCCAGCCTAATATTTGGTTCTACGGGCGAGCAGAGATTAGTCTTTCGTTAAAAGCGTTGGGACACTCCGTGGGTAGCCAGCAATAGTCCTAAATAAAATAAAAAACTACATTGCATGAACTATTAATAGGTTAAGCACTTGATATGTGATTGATAATTGGATACACGCGATTTTGGTCCCTAAATGTGTGAGACACCGTCACTATAGCCCTTGAATATATCAAAATTACAACATCATCCCTGAACGTGCTTTTCTTTAATCAGTTTGGTCCTTGAATGTAATTCTCGCTAGTCAGTTTGGTTCCTCAAACGTGTCTTCCACTAGCGAATTAAATCCTTGAAATTACTAACAAAAGACACACTCAAGGATCTTTTTAAAGTTTCGACTCATTTAGAGACTATAATGACAGTGCCTCACACATTAGAGGCCAAAATGACTATTTACCCTTTGAAAATTCTGTAGGTGGCTTTATATGTCGAAGAATCTATTATGCATATATTGTTAGATTAGAGGTAGCTTATTGATTTTTGTTTGACAATATGCTAGATGGAAGATACTTCTTTGTGCTGCGAACAATTACCAGACGGTAAATGCAATGAGGTTCAGAATGATGAAGATGGTGCACTAATTGAATTAGATTGTCAAAATGATCTTTCTGAAGGAAAAAAAGAATTTGTCAAACCTGCTATTGGAATGGAGTTTGAATCATATGATGATGCTTACAATTACTATATCTGTTATGCCAAGGAGGTGGGATTTCGTGTAAGGGTGAAGAATTCATGGTTCAAGCGAAATAGCAGAGAAAAATATGGTGCAGTGCTTTGTTGTAGCAGCCAGGGTTTCAAAAGGATAAAAGATGTTAACAATTTGAGAAAAGAGACAAGAACTGGTTGTCCTGCAATGATAAGGATGAGGTTAGTTGAGTCTCAGAGATGGAGGATACTCGAGGTTACCGTTGAACATAACCACATGTTAGGTGTTAAGATACATAAATCAGTTAAAAAGATGGGAAGTGGAACTAAAAAGAAGTCACTGCTTAGTCCTGATGCTGAGGTGCAAACAGTTAAGTTATACCGTGCACTTGTGATCGATGCAGGAGGTAATGGTAATTCAAACTCCGGTGTAAAAGACGACAGAAATTTCTCTGAATATTCTAACAAGTTGAACTTGAGAAAAGGTGATACACAAGCGATTTATAATTTCCTCTGTCGTATGCAATTAACTAATCCAAACTTCTTTTATTTGATGGATTTCAATGATGATGGATATTTGAGGAATGTATTCTGGGTTGATGCAAGGTCTAGGGCTGCATGTGGTTATTTTGGTGATGTTATTTATTATGACAACACTTATTTGTTAAACAAATATGAAATCCCTCTTGTCGCGTTCGTTGGAATAAATCACCATGGTCAATTAGTGTTATTAGGTTGTGGCCTACTTGCAGGTGATACAAGTGAATCTTATATATGGTTATTTAGAACATGGGTTACATGTATGTTTGGATGTTCTCCCAAAACTATTATCACAGATAGGTGCAAGGCTTTGGAAAGTGCAATTGCAGAAGTTTTCCCAAGATCTCATCATTGTTTTGGCTTGTCGTTAATTATGAAAAGAGTACCAGAAAAACTCGGAGGGTTGCGCAATTACGATGCAATTAGGAAAGTGCTGGTTAAAGCAGTTTATGAAACATTGAAAGTGATTGAATTTGAGGCAGCATGGGGATTTATGATTCAACGTTTCGGAGTTAGCCATAACGAGTGGCTTGGTTTTCTATATGAAGACCGAGTTCGTTGGGCACCTGTATATTTGAAGGACAAATTTTTTGCTGGAATGTCTGCAGCACACTTCGGTGAGAGCATTAGTCCGTTTTTCGAGAAATATGTGCACAAACAGACTCCTTTGAAGGAGTTTCTTGACAAGTATGAATTAGCTCTTCATAAGAAGCACAAGGAAGAATCTTTTGCAGATATTGAATCTAGAAACTCAAGTCCCTTGTTGAAAACCAAATGTTCTTTTGAACTGCAGGTCTCTAAAATGTACACAAGAGAAATGTTCATGAAGTTCCAACTTGAAGTGGAAGAAATGTTCTCTTGTTTTGGTACAACACAATTACACGTGGATGGTTCCATTGTAATTTTCTTAGTAAAAGAGCGTGTTTTGATCGACGGAAACAGACGGGAGATTAAGGATTTCGAAGTTCTGTACAATAGGACGGACAATGAAGTTCGTTGCATTTGTAGTTGCTTTCATTTTTATGGATATTTATGTCGACATGCGCTATGTGTGCTCAATTTTAATGGGGTGGAGGAGATACCTTCTAAGTACATTCTTTCGCGGTGGAAGAAAGATTACAAGCGCCTTTATGTTCCTGATCATAGCTCAAGTTGTGCTGATGATGCTGACCGAAACCAATGGTCTAGTCAATTATTTAAAAGTGCCTTACAAGTTGTGGAGGAGGGGGTAGTTTCTCTAGACCATTACAATGCAGCATTGCAGGCTTTTGAAGAATCACTTAATAAGGTTCATGATGTAGGACAGAGAAAGGAGTAACCTTCAATGTTTTTTAGAAAATTAGTGTTTAGTGTACTATGTTATGTATATAAATATCTACCTGCTTGAGCCTAGTGCTGTGTAAACTTTGGTCCTTTTACAATGTCTATAACTTGTAATTGTATAGCTAAAGATGTCTTTTGTTTAAACCCTTTGTAGATTTTGATGTGTCATTTCATTTCTTCAATTATTAATCAATCTAATGCATTTAGATGGTTGTGGTACAGCTTTGAAAGTTGAGTAATTTAAATGCTGTTTCCTGAACAAGTCCCCTTTTTCCCATCTGTTGTTGCTGAAATGCTGTTTCCTTGTTCCTGAATTATCATATTAATTCTTGTATTTTTGGACTGCAATGGCATCTCTGGTCTAGTATATTGACTAAGAAGATGTGGTGGTTCTTTTTGGCATGATTTGGATGCTCGATGCATTCCTTCACCTAGTTGAGATTTTCAAGGTTCTTGACATTTTAACCGTGAGAAATATTTTAATATGGTGGCTAGATTTTAATAATTATAAATCAAGTTTTTCACAAATTTTTAATCATAATTGACTACCTTATCAAATGTAAAATATTTTACCAAGTATCTTGCCATTTTTTTGTTAGTAAATAATATCATCATCTCACACCATAGTAGAATAGGATTATCTTGCCATTTTTTTGTTAGTAAATAATATCATCATCTCACACCATAGTAGAATAGGATTGGAAGAGTACGTAGAATTCATTGTTAATATATATATATATATTTGAAATTACTAATATATAATTTTGCTAGAGTTTAATAGTTAATATAATTATTAAACTCAAGCAAATTAATCATCTTAAGCGTTTGGATAAATAACTTAAGAGTGCTTTGCAATATGTAAGGCTTAGCACAAGTGGTTTTATTAGGCTAGATATTTTTCATGTTTACTCAGGGTCGAACCCGAGATCCCCCCCCCACTTGGGCATGAATTTACAGGTGGTACTTACTAAAAAAATAGTACTTTGTCATAAAAAAAGAGTACTTTGACTCTCGGTGTTCAATTTTTTGTAGCGATAAACAATCACAATTAATGGTATGAATCGCAATTTTTTGTTTGAAAAAAAATGAATAACTTTTTTTTGACAATAAATGAATGACTTTTTTAGTTAGTAGAAGACTTACAATTTTTTATGACATGAAGATATACATAAAATTCGTTGACATAGCCACTATCGAGTCTACATTTGGCTCTATCCCTCTAAAACAAACACCGTTACGAGATAGCCAAAGACACCAACAAGTTGTCAACCAAATAAGATGCTTGATCCTCTTCGCTTTCTTACCAGTACAAAGTCGCCATAGCGTAGAAAATGATCAATTAAAGTAGATGGGCAAGACACTTGAACATTCAGCCAACGACTAATCTCGCCCCACACCCTCAAAGAAAAATCGCAAGCCAAAAACAAGTGATGAGAATCCTCAATGTGAGACCAACACAAAACGCAGACTGCATTCTCTGAGTGAATAACATGTGAAGTGTGTCTAATTAAATAATATTCTTTCAAAGAAAAAGTCTAAATACTTACATACTAAGTATTTATTTTAGTATTACATCCAATTAATAATATTTTTAAAAAAAATACATCCAATTAATAAAGAAAGGAAAAACAAAAACAAAAAACAAAGAACTGCAGAGTGAAATCGCTTCCATGGTTTCTTCTCCGCAACTCAACTCATTTCAACTCGTGCTTTCTCTACTCTCACTTAACTCGATCATCGCTACATAGCTTTTGTTTCGTTGCTGCAAAAATCACACCTCCAGTGAGTTCCTTTTCACTCTCTCAGATTTTCCGCAATTTCGTTTTTTTTCCTCTTTCTCATGAGAACTAGCTTTGACTTTCTCCCATACTGGCATACATGAAATCGAAACCCAAAGTTGAATACCATCGTTTCAATTACAAGAATATATTAATTACAATATTTTGTATATATGTTAATTCGCGAAGATTGTGTGATGGATTCAATACATGTTATTAAATTACTAATTGATATAGTGTCCACTGTTTTTGTCCATATGAAAATTTATATGTGCTGTTCAAGTGTTCATTTAACCATGCTTCTGGAGATTTTTGACTAGCATGATGAACCTAGTTTTATTTGCTTGGTTCATTGTTAACCTTGAAGCTGATAGTGTTGTATTATGTTATGTTGTAATTGAGTTGAAATGTGGTTACTTTGAAACCTGGGATTGAGGGGAAGGCTAACTAACATCTTATACTTTGACAGCACTCATGTGAACATTTTGGCCAGACCATGACTGATGATGATACCGTGTTTTCTTCAAATGATAAGGGCTTGTCCCTGAGTCCTAATCTCCACATCACAGTAAGTCTTCATCTAAACCTTGAATTTGTGCATGTCGGTTGCGTTATGCTTTGTTTTGCGGGCTGATTGTTTTATTAGAACATATTTGTTTGTTTGCCTGTTGCACAAATTCTTCTGCTATAACTGTCTTTTTGGTTGGGAAGAGAAAATAAGAATATGTTGGATGCTAAGTTCTGAATTTCCACTTTTAAGACCTTAGTGTGCCGATTAGTTCAGCTAAATTTGATGACTGAATTTGATTTCTTACTATTATGTTGTGGCAAGTCTTGAATAGCCTGAGGCTTCATGTTTCTTGTATTATGACTCTTGTTAACTTTTGTTATCTTATCTATGTCCAAAGGGGTTTTCTGAATTTTGAGAAAAAAATGGTGTAGTATCATATTGTCATTGGACTGACAAGTTTTCTGTTACTGATGAGAATTTCTGCGAGGTGCATGAGGGTTTATTGATTGTTCTGTGGTCACTGTTAAAATAAAAGAGAATGATACATGAATTTTCATTATCTATTCTTGTCTATCACTTCAAATTTCTGTTACTGTTACTGTTAGGATGCAATAGGTTCTTAATGACATTTAATTATTTTCACTTTTTTCTTTGAGCACCCAGCTTACAATAATTGTTGAATTATAAATCTTTAATATGTGCTGGATATCAAATCGTTATGGATATTCCTCAAGATTTGGGCCGTCACTGCTGTGGAAAATATAGCCAGATTATTGCTTCAAATGTATAGTGAGTATATATTAGGAGAGAAGGAAGTGGGTGGGTAAAGGATCATGATTCTGTAGGGTGTGAATAAAATAAACTTTAAACCAGTCAGCAAGATACAATTTCAAATTGGAAACTGGGGAGGCTATCTTTGAACTAGGATGTTGAAATATTATAAGTTCTATCATCACTTCCAATGCATGTTTTGAATTTGAAAGTTTTTTTATTTAATTTATTAGATCTTGTTTGAATATGAATTTCCCCCCTTTGAATGTGAATTTCCCCCCACTGTTTCCAGATAGACGAGGGATCTCCAAACAGTGAGCAGCTGCTTGAGGTTGAGGATGAGGGCAACGGGCTTGAGAATGACTGTGATCAATTATTTGAGATTGATGGATGTGAACATGAAAATGGAAGGGATGAAACAATAGTAGTTGATAGCCAAAGTGGAGATTCTCAGGAAAAGATTACCCCCCACCTGTTGTGGGAATGGAGTTTGATACTTACGATGATGCCTATAACTATTATAATAGCTATGCCAGGGAAATTGGATTTGCTATTCGGGTTAAATCTTCATGGACCAAACGTAACAGTAAAGAGAAGCGTGGTGCTGTGCTGTGCTGCAATTGTGAGGGTTTCAAAACAATTAAAGAAGCAAATAGTCATAGGAAAGAAACAAGAACAGGCTGTCTAGCAATGGTTAGATTGAGATTAGTGGAATCTAACAAGTGGAGGGTGGATGAAGTCAAGCTTGAGCATAACCATTCATTTGATCTTGAGAGAGTACAAAACTCTAAATCACATAAGAGGATGGATAGTGGTGCCAAAAGAAAAATTGAGCCAACTCTAGATGTTGAAGTACGGACAATCAAGTTATATCGAATGCCAATTGTAGATGCATCAGGTTATGGAAGCTCAAATTCTAATGAAGGGGGAACTAGCACTAGCATTAATTTTTCCAGGCGTTTGAAACTTAAAAAAGGTGATGCACAACTTATTTCAAGTTACTTCTGCCACCGCCAACTGATGAATCCTAATTTTTTCTATGTGATGGATTTGAATGATGATGGACAACTGAGGAACATATTTTGGATTGATTCTAGATCGAGGGCTGCATATAACTATTTTGGTGATGTGGTTGCATTTGACTCAACGTATTTGTCAAACAATTTTGAGATTCCACTTGTTGCTTTTGTTGGTGTTAATCATCATGGCCAATCTGTTTTGCTAGGATGTGGTCTGCTTGCAGATGAGACATTTGAAACGTATATTTGGTTATTTAGGGCATGGCTTACTTGTATGTATGGTCGCCCTCCACAGACCATTCTTACAAACCAATGTAAGACCATACAAAATGCAATAGCAGAGGTTTTCCCAAGAGCTCACCATAGAATTTGTCTATCCCAAGTCATGCAGATCCTTGGATGTCTGGTGCAGTTTCAGGAATATGAGGCATTTCAGATGGCGCTAACTAAAGTGATATATGACCCTAATACAGTAGATGAATTTGAAAGGGACTGGGATGAGCTGACCCAGCACTTTGGAATAAGAAATCATGAAAAGCTCCAAAGCCTGCATGAGGAGCGAGAACATTGGGCTCCGGTTTACTCCAAGGACACATTTTTTGCTGGAATTTCTGATTATGAAAAGGGTGAGTCTGTTGTTCCCTTTTTCAAGGGTCATGTGCATCATCAGACATCTTTGAAAGAATTTTTTGAGATTTATGAATTAGTTCAGCAAAAAAAGTATAAAACAGAAGTTGTGGATGATTTGGAGTCACACGATTCTAGCCCATTACTGAAAACAAGGTGCTACTATGAACTACAACTCTCAAAATTGTACACAAATGCAATATTTAGGAAGTTCCAAGATGAGGTGGTGATGATGTCCTCCTGTTTCAGTATCTCACAAATTCAAGCAAACGGGTCTATAGTGACGTTCTTGGTAAAAGAACGTCAAGGGGAAGAACCTGTAAGAGATAACAGACATTTTGAAGTCATGTATGATAAAACTGTAGCTGAGGTGCGTTGTATGTGTAGTTGCTTTAACTTCAAAGGCTACCTTTGCAGGCATGCCTTGTATATCCTTAATTACAATGGTGTGGAGGAAATACCAGGTCAATATATTTTGTCAAGATGGAGGAAGGATTTTAAACGATTGTATGTACCTCATCTCAGCTCTGATAATGTTGATATTACCAACCCAGTTCAGTGTTTTGATCATTTGTACAAACGTGCTATGCAAGTAGTTGAAGAAGGGATGATATCCCAAAATCATTATACGGTTTCTTGGCAGGCATTCAAGGACTCTTTGAATAAGATCCGCCTTGGAGCAGACAGGTCTCCTCCCAATGTTGTAATCTCTCTTTTACTTTAAGGACTTCAACTTCAATCTTCTGTTTAGAATTCTTTAAACTCTGATCTTGCCCCCAACACTCTGCAAGAGCACAATTTGTTTTTTTCTTTTTCCTTCAAATTTTGATTCCACATATCTGCTTTGTTGATTTATTTTAGTGTAGAAATGTGTGCAAACATCACCTGCTAATTGGATTTTTGTTACCATTGAATTTTATCATCTAATTCGATAGTCAATTTTCTTGATTTTGATTTGGGCACAAAAGTGAAGATGGAAGCAGCTTTTAGCTTAGTGCTGGACTCAGATCCCTTTCTTCCATTTGATCTAACACCATAATTCTTGGTTTGCTTTCGTGTTAAACAAATCTTTCAATCTATGATAATAATTGATTTACAATGTGTTCTTGACTTGAGATTCAGGGGAGCCCAAAATTGAATAATAGTTAGTTGGGTGGAAGTTGGGTATTTGTTTCTTTTTCATAAATTTTGCTTTGCTTGTGTGCTTGAAATTGATTGAAGCTGGTTGAAATGAATTACTGTGAAAGTAGAAGACATGAGGATTTGTGAGATACTTTTATAGGAAAAAGTTCTGATCTTGTATTGAGTGCTGTTGTTAGGAGTCATTCCCTTCTGTAAAGAACATCCTTCTTCTGGATTCTGATGGGAAACGTGTGGCGGTCAAATATTTCTCAGATGACTGGCCAACCAACAATGCAAAGGAAACTTTTGAGAAGACTGTATTCACCAAGACTCAGAAGACCACTGCCCACACAGAAGGTGAGTGCTTCTTTCTAGAGGTCTTTTTATCCTTCAATTGGAATTTGGAATAGATTGGTTGATTACTAATCACTACTCTGCATATGACCTCATTTTGTGGGTTGTGTTTTGTGTGACAGCTGAGATGGCAATGTTTGAGAACAACATTGTTGTTTACAAGTTTGTCGAAGATCTTCACTTCTTTGTCACTGGGGGTGATGACAAAAACGAGATTATCTTGACCAAAGTTCTGCAGGCATTTTTTGATTCTGTTGGCCTCCTGCTCAGGTTGTTTTCTGATACTTAACTGTTTAGCTGTGTCATGTTCAGCATTGTTATCAATCTGCCATTATGGACTTGGTGGTCCTTGTTGATTTTACTGGCTTCTCCCCTCCAGAGGCAATGTGGGAAAGAAGGAAGCACTTGAGAACTTGGATCTCATTCTATTGTGCATTGATAAAATTGTTGACCGCGGGTATGCATAGACTATTCATAATTTTATCTTCTTCCATTATATGTTTGTTAGGTTCATCAAGTTTTCTCTTGTTCTTTCCCTTTCTTCCAAACTTCATGTCTCCATATTTTGTGCAGTATCATTCTTGAAACTGATCCGAATGTTATAGCTAGGAAAGTTGCAAGTAATAGAATAGATTCTGGAGCTCCATTGTTTGAACAGGTATGTTACATCTTTCACATTGATACCAGAAAACAAAGTTTTTGGGGTATAACTGTATTTCTTTCCATTGCAGACACCAAGTCAAGCATTGGCCACTGCCGGTCAACATCTTGCAAGGTCCCTTCTTAAATAAACTGCATATGGGATTTGGCAATGGAGAGAACTTAGTGTGTGTAGTTCCGCGGTAGCGAAATTGATTCCGAAAATTGATTCGGAATAAGTTGATTTTGTGAAAATTGATTTTGAATGAAAGTGAGTTAAAAGTAAAGTCATTTATTGTTGAATGAATTCATGTAAAAGTGAGTTGAAGTGTTGAACAATAAATTTGAGAATATAAATAACTTTTTTGAAGCAAAAATCACTAATCATAGTTTCAAGTTAGAAATCAATTTACTTGAGAACATCCAAACATACCAAAAGCAATTTTATGTCGCTGTAATTATTTTTGGCTCTTTTAAAACTGAATCCAAACATGCACTTATATTTTGGCTTTTCTTAGACGTGCTTCTAAGAATGTTCGTATTGAATTCTAGAACATGGATAATGTTGTTTACTTGCATTACAAAAATTAATTTTGACATGAGAATGACGTTCATCTTTTTTCTCTTCTCTGGATCCTGGTTCTAGAACCACTTCTTCTTCCCTTCCCCTCTCTCCTTTCACCTTATTTCTTAGTCCCACTCTTTTCCCTCTCTCCTTCTTTCTCTGCCCTCTTTCTATTTTCTCACCCCTATATATTTCTCTGTGACTAAACAACACCAATTCTCTTTTATAGGTGTGTTTATGCGAATTGCATGTCATGTGTGTGTGTGTGTGAGTGAGAGTAGGTGGGGTTTTATTGTTGTCACCCTTTGAAAATTGGGTCTCTTCCTTAGCCCCAATTATTTGTAGGTTTCAAATAAGCCTAATATTTTTTAAATTCAAAAATTTGAAATAACTAGTGAGACTATAATCTAGTGGCTCTCTATGCGGCGTAATGAATATGTAGGCACTGTAAATGTCTCGTGCTTTTTTTTATTGGGGTAGATGTACTAAGAGTATGTTTGTTTCGGTTACTTTCATTGAAACTAGCATCACGAAAAATAAACTCCATACCTTCTTACAATAGAAGTGCAATGGAAGCCAAATTAGCCTAGGAAAGTGTGATTTTAGTCCATTTGTGCTTAAAAAAATTAAACCAAACATGCTCTAACTTGGAAAGAAAAAGATAAAGGAGGAATCTGAAATTTGAAATTAATTTAAAGGACAACAAGAGTAATTTTGTCATTAAAGTTATTTAAGCTTCTCGAAACCTAAGGGAAGTGTAGATTTTTTTAACATAAAAGATTAATGGAGAGTAATTCAAGATTTTCTTAATGAGGACAGTGTAACTTTTTATTATGACTAAAAGATACATATAGTAGGGGTACCAAAAATTTACATAAACAAAAAAGAGTAAAAGTCTAAACGAATAATAAAAGCCTACATATTCTCTTAAAAAAGAGTATAAGCTTAAACATGGAAGAAAATGTTGCTTAGAAGAGTTTATCTGGATTTCAAGAGTCATTTGATTGTTTCTGGATTTGAGGGACCAAAATATTCCAAAACGCATAAACTATTTTGTCCTTTTTTTTTTATTTCTGAAAGAAAGGTTTTACTCATGACTAATTTGGCCTAAAGAAATTACAGGTATGCACTAAGTAACATGTTGTCCACCTCAACAAATAACGTGTGGCGTGTTTAATTTAGCTAATATTTTTCAAGATGATACGCAAAGACTAATATATCCCTATTTTGAAAATGTAAGGGACAAAACCAAGACTTCAAATTTCTCATAGAGTGGTGTGTTACTATGTTTCATGTAAAAATTCTGGAATGTATTTTTATTTTTTTACATTTCAGACTTTGAAATCTCTGGAATGCATTTTTATTATTTTGAAGTTCCAAAAATTTCAAACTTTCAAATTTTTGAAATGCATATCCAAGAATTTTTTAATTCTCAAATTTTAGAGAAAATTTCTTTTTATTCCGGAAATTTGGCAAAAACAAATTCTCTCTTGTGAGTAGTGAAAGGAGTAAACTGGGATAAAAAAAATTTGTAGGGCATTCGGTCAAGTTTGGGGTATCAAAGTATGATAACTAATTAGAAAAAACTTACATACGCTATAAAAGCGTTACTAACTACCTAACTGGCTAACTCACGGTTGTATCGTTACAAATACAATTTTATTATTTATTTTCATATTGGGTATGGAGCAGCGTTAAAATTTCGGGCCAGCTGTCCTGCCCTCGAGGAACCTATAATTCATTGTCGAGAGAATTAGTCACTGCGGTCGGTGGTGGATACCTGGGTAAAACAAAAAAAATGCAATTTTATTATTTATTTTTTAAAAAAAAAATGTTTGTTTCTAGAAGAAGCTTCTAGTTAGCTTACTAAACCCTTTCCCCGCCGAAGGGAGTTTAAGTGTATAACCCGTTGTGTCCACTTCCTCTTCGCCCATCGTCTTCTCTGTACCAGTTCGCCTCGCCGCCATCACTCCGTTCTAGTTCGTTCACCCGCCGGTGAGTGATATTAGCCTCTTAACGGTTACCGATGTTCCTTATTTTAGTTTTGCAAAATCTATCGTTAAAATTGAAAAAGAAAGAACCCTAAAGAGTAGAAAAGCTTTGTAGATTGAGTGGAATTGCTTTATTGCTTTTAGGAATTCCGAGGCTGACAAGTGCATCTTGTTACTCATAAGCATACTAGTTGAATTTCAATTGTTGCTCTCTGCATTAATTCATTACCAGTTAATCGGTTTATTCTATTTGATGTTTTGTAGAGTACTATTTGCAATGAATTGATCGACATCATCTCCGTTTGAGTTGATAAGAAACTGAGATTTGATCTTGGCAGTGAGGCTTACTATGGTTCTGCATTTGATTTTGTATCTCTTTTAAAAGTTGTTGCTGTTTGGGTCTTGAAAAGTTTGAGAGAGAGAGAGAGAGATTGTTAGAGACTAGGGAGAAACCTAAATGAATGTTGAGTGTTGTGTTGTGGGGTTACCAGGAGGTCAAAGGTAATGTAAGCTTGAGTTGTCTATAGGAGATCCATCATGTATCTGATGCTTTCCTGGACCTCACCATGGCAGGAGTTTCTATTGCATTAGGTTGATCTTGTATCTTCAGAATGTTTAAGATGATCTGCTAATTTTTGCAGGCAAAGTTGTAGGGTATAGGAGTCAAGGATCCTCCCGGCATTCTTTTTTCCTTATTTTTCTTCTTGTCATAGTCAGTTCCATGAATGCTGATTTTGTAAAAACTAGATGATCGAAATGTAGGAAAAACATGTGAGCTGAAAAATATATTCGAAAACTGGGGCTTATGCTTAGCTTTTGTAACTTCTAATCTGAATAAGAGCACTTGTTCATTTTGTGTTGTCTTATATTGTATTCTTTATTCTTTATTGATAAAGATATGCTTCTATTATGCTGTTTTCCATCTTGCGTTTTGAGATTGTAGCACTTCTTCATTCTGTTCTGTTTTTTCTTGTATTCTTTATTGATAAACATATGCTTCTATTGTTTTGTGTTCCATCTTCCATTTTGAGATTGTAGCATTGTTTTAGGTGTCATTCAAACCTTAAATTGGAATAGTGCTATGTTGAGTCCCTTATTTCTGACAGTTAATTATGTCCACGGTTTAAGTTGCCCTGCTCATGTAGACAACATTGCAAGTAATCTTCTCTGTAATTGAAAAATCATGGGTTTCACAAATTTATATTTTGATATATACATATACATATTTTATCATAGAGCAGCACGTAGTAGATAGAGGCATAGAGCCCGCAGTCCACCCCACCTAACCTCCTATATAACCCACTTAATTTACAGCCCGATATTGAACGTGCTCTTTTCAGCCCCTACTCATATATTTAATTTTTTGTTTGGGTTAGTGATGGGTTTATTGTGGGTCAGCCCCCATCTTTTTTTCTCACCAAAATAAGACTCCAATTCACCTTCCAACAAACCCCCAGTTTTCCCCCCCCCTCATTCCCAATCAAGCTTTATAATTTCCAAGTATGATAAGATGGTTTGTGGTCGAAGTGAGTGATTCAACCTTGCTCTCGTGATTGACTGAACTGAATTTTTTTTTATGTTATCATTTTTTTCTCGTTGAATCTGTAGTTTGAGGTAAGGCTCTTTCTTCTATAAATCACTTTTGATTTTCCATATTCGAATCATGTATACTCGTAGGTTCCCTTTCTCCCTTCTTTCTATTTGCAGTCTGTGTTTGGATTTTATTTTCAGTTCTTTGCATTGACTACATATTACATAATAAACCAATATAACTAACAATGATTTTTTCTCATCTCAACTTTGTGATTAAAAAAATTGGAGTGGGGCTGAATTTTAGATGGGTATATGATTTACCGTCAATGCAAGTATTGGCATGCTCTAAGAAAAGCCTTTATTCATTTTTCACTAGTTTTTTTCTGCATATTTTTTTGGAAACTATGGAAGATTTTGCTAAATCCATTTAGTATTTCGGGCAACTGAAATGATTTTGTGAGATTTTATCTGCCAGTTAAGGTTGCCTGCAACCCTTTAATTCCAGTTGTTGATTAGTAAATATAGTATTATTTGTTTAGCAATTAGCTTTGGTTGTTGATGTTGTTGCTTCGTTTAGACTTTAGACTTCAGAGATACTGGTTTTGGAAGAAAATCCTGTCTTTGCTAAGTAGTAATTTTTTTTTATTCTGCCTAGGGATGTTATCTATTCAATCATCATTATAAGCTTTAACAAAAATTCAACATGAACTTAATTTCGTTGGGATTAAATTAATTTCCGTGTATTGTAGGGACGTAGGAGTTCTGAGCTTTGCAGGGCTGAAATTTTGACCTGTTAGGAAAGATGAGACTGTTAACACACAATATGCTATCTTCAAACATAAAAGGTGTGGTGAATGGATTTCCATTGCGCATAGAAGCGGAGAAAGTGGTGGAAAAGAATGTGGAAGTGAATGGTGACTTTCTGAGAAAGATGTTTGAGAAGATTGAGTGGAAGGCTTTTGTGGAAGCATCCCGGACAATGGGATACACTGAACTACCTGAGGAGGCTGACTCTTCCATGCTGGATTCAGATGAATTTCTGAACCGGTTTCACCATGCCCTCTTGGAACTCCACCTTGAAGAAGGGGCCCTTGTTTGCCCAGAGACTGGACGACGCTTTCCTGTCAGTAAGGGCATTCCAAATATGCTTCTTCACGAGGATGAGGTCTGAAATATAATGGAAAGAATTTAAATGGAATTAGGATTTATAGTTTTAATCAAGTTTACAAATGTTGTATGGCTGCCTGGTTAGGCTATTGTTTGATGATTTCACTTTTTCCAACTACATGTTGCAGCAATAGCATCTAAGGATTTGTGATTCAGATGAGTTTCTGTAATTCTACCTTTTGAATTTATGCCAATGGTAGTGTCTATTTTCCTTGTATAAGATGTCATATGGTCTCCTACTATTGGTTGCATGATAGCAATCGCAAGAGATATGGCAAGGTGTTTGAAAGAAAGAAGAAGCGAAAGGGAGGGTGCACCGTGAGTCATGTTGCAGGCAATCCAAAGTAATTGTCACATGTGACAGTTACTGAGAGTGAGTGGGGGAGTGGCAGTTGTGGCTTAGGAGGATAAAAAGGATAATGGGAAGTTAGGGAGATTATTCTGGAAAATTGGCTTAGTCTATTGGGAGAGTTCAGGCCTATATAGTGCTTATTATCTTTACTATTTCACTTGTAATTACTAGCAGAAATCCCACTGATTTTTGCTTATTTTCAATAGTTCATCAATACAATTATCCTGCACTGTTAGCAGGCTTGTTTAATTTCCTAAATACTAGATTGATTCTATCAATTTGGTATCAAAGCACTCGTTTCCTGGTGCTGTGTATGGTAGTGACGCGAAGCAACATGGAGAACAAAATGACAGCTCTTGAACAGAGATTTGGGGGAATGGAGACTTCCATGGCTGAGGTCTTGTAGCGATTGACTGAACTTACCGTCATACCACGATGCCGGCGAACTCCGCGCAGTGGAGATATAACCGACCAAGAGTCAACGCCCCCACGACGTTCGCGCCCACGCAGTAGAAGCAACACTCCCAATTATAGGGGCGGACGGCGCAAGTTGGAAATCCCAGTGTTCAATGGAGATGACGTGCATGGCTGGCTAGTGAGGGTGGAACGATACTTTCGCATCAATGGGGTACGTGAGTGAGACAAGTTAGACGATGTTGTCATTGCGATGAAAGGCAGGGCTCTGAATTGGTTCCAATGGTGGGAAGATGAAGCCCCTCTGCGTGACTGGGACGGATTTAAGGATGCAGTGAAGCGACGATTCAACCCAGGATTGCTCAATAACCCTATGGGCCCCCTTTTGAGTTTAAAACAAGAGGGAACAGTTATGGAGTACATGGAGAAATTTGAATTACACATCGCTCCATTACACCGTCATGAACGTGTAATGCTTGAGAGTATTTTTCTCAATGGCCTGAAGGCTGAGTTACAGGCAGAATTGAAGTTATATGACTACGCTGACCTTGCTGACTTGATGGATCGTGCTCTGTTAATTGAGGAAAAAAATTCTGTGTTGAACAAGAAAAATGATCAAAGGAAAAAGAGGGGTGAATGGAAGGGTTCTGGCTCCAAATTTTGTACCACTTGGGGGAACCCTAGTGAGAAGAAAGATGGAGGGAATGGAGGAAAGAGTGTAGTAGAGAAGAATGAGGGTTTTAGGGGAAGGAAATTAAGCCCAGCAGAGTTGGAGGAGAGACACAAGAAAGGTCTATGTTTCAAATGTGGAGAGATATGGGGGAGAGACCATGTATGCAAATTCAAACACATGAAGCTGCTGCTTTGTGATGTTGAAGACGAGTCTGAGGAGGAAGAGGATAACACCCAGGAGGAGGAGAAGGAAGAGATGTTGGAGATGAAGACACTTCAGCTATCATTGCATAGCAAGGAAGGGTTGACATCTAACAAATCTTTCAAAGTGTGGGGAGTGATACATGGCAGGAGGGTGTTGATACTCATTGATTCAGGAGCTACAAGCAATTTCATAGCCCCTGAATTGATCACTGAGCTGAACCTGGAAGTGGAGGACACTCCAGTATATTTGATAGAAATTGGGACAGGAGAACATGTGAAGAACAAGGGAGTGTGTAAGGAGTTGAAATTCACTGTACAAGGGGTGAATTTTCAGCAACATTTCTTTTTAATGGAGTTCGGAGGTGTGGAAATGGTGTTGGGAATGGATTGGTTGGCTAGCTTGGGCAACATTGAAGCAAATTTAAAAAATGGACACAGAATGATCACAGTTTCTCCATTATTGGTGATCCTGCACTCTGCACAGTGCAAGCTTCATGGAATGCAGTTATGAAAGCGATGCAAGGAGAGGGCATGGGGTTCTATGTGGAATGCTCAAAGACTGGTGAAGGAGAGAAAGGGACAGAAGCTGATGAGACTCTGGGAAGAGATACTTTGAGTTTCCAGAAGTATTTCAACCACCTACTGGATTACCACCTCCAAGAGCTCAGGATCATGCTATTATCATGAAAGAAGGTGCAGCAATACCGAATGTACGGCCATACAGGTATCCTTTTTATCAAAAGAATGAAATTGAGAGAATTTTGTTAAAGAAATGCTACATGCTGGGATTGTTAGACACAACACGAGTCCTTTTTCAAGTCCAGTAATTCTAGTAAAGAAAAAAGATGGTGGTTGGAGGTTCTGCACTGATTACAGAGCACTAAATAGGGTAACTGTACCCAATAATTTCCCAATTCCTGTTATAGAGGAGTTGTTAGATGAATTGGGTGGAGCTGTAGTCTTTTCTAAGCTGGACCTGAAGTCTGGTTATCACCAGATACGTATGAAGGAGGAAGATATAGCCAAGACAGCCTTTAGAACTCATGAGGGGCATTATGAGTACCTTGTGATGCCTTTTGGACTCACAAATGCTCCCTCAACGTTCCAGGCTTTGATGAATGAAGTGCTAAGGCCTTACTTGAGGAAGTTTGTATTAGTCTTTTTTGATGACATACTGATTTACAGTAGTAGCATGAAATTGCATTGTGAGCACCTGAGACAGGTTCTGATCTTGCTGAAAGTGAACCAGTTAGTGGCAAATAGAAAGAAATGTCTATTTAGCCAAGAACAGGTGGAGTACCTAGGGCATCTAATATCTAGGAATGGAGTGGCAGTAGATCCTAAGAAGATAGAAGCCATGATACAATGGCCTGCACCTAGAGATATTAAAGGACTCAGAGGATTTTTGGGCCTCACAGGTTACTACAGGAAGTTTGTTCGAAACTATGGGAAAATAGCTTGGCCTCTAACACAATTGTTGAAGAAAGACAGCTTTGGGTGGAGTGAACAAGCTCAGAAGGCATTTGAGACACTCAAGCATGCTATGACAACAATACCAGTACTAGCTGTACCAAATTTTGAGAAGGAATTTGTGGTGGAAACAGATGCTTCAGGGAAGGGACTAGGTGCTGTCCTAATCCAAGAAGGTAGGCCTATTGCTTTCATGAGTCAAACACTATCTGACAGAGCCCAAAGTAAATCAGTGTATGAGAGGGAATTGATGGCAGTGGTGAGTGCAGTGCAAAGATGGAGACCTTATTTATTGGGAAGACATTTCAAGATACATACAGATCAAAAGAGTTTGAGGTTCCTCACTGAGCAGAGGTTGATGGGGGAGGGCCAACAGAAGTGGATCACGAAGCTGTTGGGCTATGACTTTGAAATTAAATACAAACCAGGGAGAGAAAATGGAGTAGCTGATGCTCTATCCAGGAAGATGTAGTTTTCATCCATAACTACCGTTCACTGTGAAGCATGGGAAGGCTTGGAAGAAGTACTGACAGATGAACACTTGAAGAAGATAGTACAGGAGTTACTTGGGGATTCTAATAGCCACCCAGCTTACAAATTGAAGCAAGGCAGATTGTACAAGGATGACAAAATTGTTTTGCCAAAGAATTTACCTAGAATACAGTGGATTCTAAAAGAATTGCATGATACTGCCATAGGAGGCCACTCTGGCTTCTTTAGGACTTACAAAAGAGTTGCTGACCTAGTGTATTGGGAAGGAATGAGGAAGATGATTCAAGACTATGTGCAAGCTTGTGAGGTTTGTCAAAGGAATAAGTATCAAACTTTGAGCCCAGGGGGGTTATTACAACCACTGCCAGTACCTACCCAAACATGGAGTGATATTTCCATGGACTTCATAGGAGGGTTACCCAAAGCTATGGGCAATGACACTATCTTGGTAGTTGTGGACAGGCTTACTAAATATGCTCATTTCATAGCTATTTGCCATCCATATACTGCCAAGGTCATTGCTGAGATTTTCATGAAGGAGGTGGTGAAATTGCATGGATTCCCAACTTCAATTATTTCTGATAGAGATAAGATCTTCCTCAGCAGTTTCTGGCCAAAGATGTTCAAGCAGGCAGGAACACAGTTGAAATACATCAGCTCTTACCATCCTCAGACTAATGGATAAACCGAAGTGGTAAATAGGTGCGTGGAAACTTATTTGAGATGCGTAACAGGACATAAGCCTAAGCAGTGGCCCCAGTGGTTGAGTTGGGCTGAATATTGGTACAACACCAATTATCATGCCTCTCTCAAAACCACTCCTTTCCATGCTCTATATGGAAGAGAACCCCCAATCTTGATTAAGGGAGATGTGAGTAAGTCTGCTGTGGAAGAAGTGAATAGGTTGGTTGCTGAGAGAAATGAGATGCTGAAGGAGTTGAAGGATCAATTGGTGAGAGCACAAGATGTCATGAGAGCTCAAGCCAACAAGCATAGGAGAGAGGTGAATTATCAACTTGGAGATATGGTTTACTTGAAGATTCAACCATATAAGATGAGGAGTCTAGCTAAGAGAATGAACCAGAAACTGAGCCCAAGATATGATGGCCCATATGAAGTGGAACAGAAGATTGGAACCGTGGCTTACAAGCTGAAGCTTCCACCAGATTGTAAAGTCCATCCAGTTTTTCATGTATCATTGCTCAAGAAAGTATAGTGACTCCCACTCACAGCTCACAGCCACTGCCTAGCTGCTTGAATGAGGAATGGATGCTGGAGGTGATCCCTGAGGAGGCTATAGCAGTGCGAAAAACTGATCACGGAGAGTATGAGGTACTGATGAAGTGGAAGAATCTTCCAGAGTTTGAGAATTCATGGGAGCAGCTGGAGAAGATAGGGACAGAATTTCCTGAGCTGATCCTTGAGGACAAGGATGGTTTTGAAGGGGGGGGGAATGATAGCAATCGCAAGAGATATGGCAAGGTGTTTGAAAGAAAGAAGAAGCGAAAGGGAGCGTGCACCGTGAGTCATGTTGCAGGCAATCCAAAGTAACTGTCACAGGCAGTTACTGAGAGTGAGTGGGGGAGTGGCAGTTGTGGCTTAGGAGGATAAAAAGGATAGTGGGAAGTTAGGGAGATTATTCTGGAAAATTGGCTTAGTCTATTGGGAGAGCTCAGGCCTCTATAGTGCCTATTATCTTTACTATTTCACTTGTAATTACTAGCAGAATCCCACCGATTCTTGCTTATTTTCAATATTTCATCAATACAATTATCCTGCACTGTTAGCAGGCTTGTTTAATTTCTCCTAAATACTAGATTGATTCTATCATTGCATTGGCAATTTCAGTGGTATGGAGATGTCGGCTCTCGGGTTTGAATCTGGTGGGAGTGTGTGTGGTGTTTATTTGTCATTTCGTCGAAGCCAAAAAAAAATATTATATGCCTCAAATATTGTTTCACACAAATTTAAGACAATCACGAGTCACCTCTAAGAAGTCATAAAGAGGTGGGTATACGTTTTACTGAATTGAAAATCCTCTAGCATGCAAGAGAGAGAATCTTTGTTGAGATCCTCCAGCTTGTAGATCATAGGCTTAATTACAGTTTTGGTCCCCCTATTATGACCAATTTTCGATTTTGGTCCCTGAACTTTTAATTTGACGATTTTGGTCCCCCTATTTTCCCAATTTGAAAAATCAAGGTCCCCCACCCCAATTTTGACTCAGTTTGACTGACTTATCCTACGTGGCAGCCCACGTGGACTGCCACGTAGGCGCACCCACCCCACCCCCACCCCACCCCACCCCCCCCACCTACCCACTGTTCCTCTTCCCCACGGATACCCCCACCCCTCCACTGTTCCCCTCCTCCCTCCCCACCTCCGTCAACCCCACCCCTCCCACCCCCACCTCCGTGATCCCCCCCCACAACCACACCCTCTCTCTCCTTCGCACCTCTCTCCTTCGCAACCTTCGCATCCCACCCCCCCCTCCACCTCTTCCCTCCCTCACCGTAACCACTCCCCTCTCTCGTCGCACCTCCCCACCCCAACCCACCCACCCCAACCCACCACCGACCCAACCCCCATCCCACCCCCTTCACACAACCCACCACCGATCCCCCACCCCCTTCGCACCACCCACCCCCTCCGACTGTGATTGCGATCTGCGACGAGAGCGAGAGCGAGAGCGAGCGACGAGCGAGAGCGATGAGCGATGAGAGAGAGCGATCTGCGACGAGAGCGAGAGCGAGAGGGAGAGCGACGAGCGGAAGATGGAAAACGAGGGGGATCGGTGATTGAGAGAGGAGGGAGATGCGAAGGAGAGAGAGATGCGAAGGAGAGAGAGAGCATGAGAGGAAGGAGGGAGTGGATTCGAGGGGGTGGGAGGGGGGAGGGGAAGAGGAACAGTGGAGGGGGAGGGGGGGGTTCACGGTGGTGGGGGGTGGGAGGGGGGGAGGGTGAAGAGGAACAATGGAGGGGGAGGGGAAGAGGGTCACGAGGAAGAAGAGGGGGGAGGGGGTGGGGGGTGGGGGGTGGGGGGGATGTGCCTACGTGGCAGTCCACGTGGGCTGCCACGTAGGATAGGTCAGTCAAACTGAGTCAAAATTGGGGTGGGGGACCTTGATTTTTCAAATTGGGAAAATAGGGGGACCAAAATCGTCAAATTAAAAGTTCAGGGACAAAAATCGAGAATTGGTCATAATAGGGGGACCAAAACTGTAATTAAGCCTAGATCATATTGAGATTTTATGTGTAATGTGCTGTCCCTAGATTCCATTAAACCAGTTGTCAAACCTCAAACCAAAGAAAACAGTTTTTTGGTTGGAAGACAGATCGCAAAGTCCATTTCGAGTTTCTGCAATGCAAAACTAACAGAAGAGCAGGCTTAAACCCAAAACTATGTCATGTTTTTCGACAACATCCTATAAACACTAGTATTTCACTCTGACGGTTTTGCCTAGACTTTAATAATAAATTAACATAAGAAACATAGAAAAGTGACTCTATTAAATTTAAAATAAAAGTTGAAAAATAGTTTGTCAACAAATAAATAAACATAAATAATGGTTATAAGAATAAAATAATTATTATCTTTGGGCCAATTATTAGGTTTGTCAGATGAAAAAAGATAAGTATGAGAGGACATGGGATTTTCATAGGTGCCCAAAAATACCCAATAATGAGCGAAACTTGATGCAAACTTTAATAGAGATCTTTTAGCTTGAAATGATAAAGCTTTAGAAAACGTGTTTTAGGATAGGTAGACGGTTGAAATGATAAAGTTTTTTTTTCCCGAAAATCAAAAAGATTTTATCAATAGAACTTAGCGACACGTAAGTTAGGAAGAGATGGTCGATACCAAAATACACTAAATACAATCGAGTAACACCTCCAATTGCTACAAAATACCCAATGGCCAATGTCAAGATACACCAATACAATCAAACATCACCCACTATAAAACACCCAAGAGATGATAAAAAATACCTATGACAAGAACGATAGAGGGCCATAAACTTACACCGAAATAACCCCACCAAAAAGCAATACACTAAAGCTAGCACCAAATTAATCACGAAAACACCTAGAGATGACCACTCTAACATCCATAGATAATCAAACGCCAAGTAAAAAGAAAAAGGAAACACTCCGAGAAAAAAAAACACCAAGAAGCGACCCATGAGTGCCGTAAAGTCGTAAACGCATGATTGCCCATACATACACTACAAGTTGTAGCTCCACTTTTGCGGCGACTTTTTGCCATGGAAATAGTGGACCAAATACAGGTAAAATTTTAAGGGTTTTGCTTTTCCCACACCCCTCCTACTCTTTCACACCCCTTAACAAATTTTATTCCAAAAATAACCTCGCGTGAGACGCTGCGAGGACGTGTTTTATGACTGTTCGAACGACCTTGTTCGAACAGGTTCGCATGACCTCATGCGAACAGTTTAAAAACGCCCAAAAGGGTGTGAAGTCAAAATTTAACACACTCGAACGATGTCGTTCGAATGTGTTCGAACGAGGTCATGCGAACAGGTTCGCATGACCTCATGCGAACAGGTGAAAAACGCCCAAAAGGGTGTGAAGTCAAAATTTAACACACTCGAACGATGTCATTCGAACCTGTTCGAATGCCCGTGTTCGAACAGGTGAAAATTCGTGAAAAAAAAGAGGTTTGGCCTGGCCTTTTGGTCTTTTCACACCCTTATGGGGTGTGTTTCGAGTAGGAGGGGGTGTGGGAAAAGCAATACCCAATTTTAAATAACTTTTTTTTTACTGATGGACCTAGAACGGGTGTTTGGGTGTTTTTAACATTTGTGAGCTGAAGGTGTTTCAACACTAGAAAATGACCAAAATACCTCTGTCCTCAAATCTCGTCTAATCCCCAATCCTCACACAATTCTACTTCTACCTCAAAACAATCACATAATTTATACAATTAACAACGAATTGTTGCTTTCACGCTTTTAACATGTCCATAACTTGAATTATTATTTTATCGAATAATAATTCACTAGTTAATTTCATAAAACGAAATAAACCGAAATTAGGGATGTTACAATCACCCCAACTTTTAAAATTTTGTCCTCAAATTTTGAACAAAACATACCTCATGAAAATAGATACGGATATCTAGCCCGCATGTCGTCCTCCAATTCCCATGTAGCTTCCTCGATCGAAATTCCATCCCAAACCACTTTGACAATGGGAATTGTCCTCATTCGAAGCGTCTTCTCGCCACGTTCCATGATATAGAAAAAAAACACGGGGTAACAAAACTGATATATATAAAAAAAACACGGGATACATGCACTAATATATTAAAAAACATAGGATTAATATTGTCATTGATAATTAAAATTTTTGAAGACTACTATGAACCTACTATCTAAAAAACAAAAAGATTTAATGACTCTTTAAACTACTGATTAATATTTAAAACAAATATTTCTTATTGATAATCTACTCCTTCTTTTACTATCTACTATAATCTACTAATCAACTAAAATAATCAATTGAAACTACGAGATAACTGCACTGATATATAAAAAAACACGGGATAACTGCACTCATATATAAAAAAACACGAGATTAATATTTGTCATTGATACATAAAATTTTTGAAGACTACTACTACAAATCTACTATCTGAAAAACAAGAAGACTTAATGACTATTTAAACTACTAATTAATATTTAAAACAAATATTTATTATTGATAATCTACTATCTAACTTTTACTATCTACTATAATCTACTAATCAACTAAAATAATCAATTGAAACTACGAGATAACTACACTGATATATGAAAAAACACAGAATAACTGCAGTGATATATAAAAAAACACGGGATTAATATTTGCCATTGATAATTATAATTTTTGAAGACTACTATAAACCTACTATCTAAAAAAACAAGAAGGCTTAATGACTATTAAACTGATTAATATTTAAAACACACGTGACAAATATTTGTCACTAATACCTAAAAAAGAACAAATAATTGTCACTGATATATAAAAAAAACATGGGATAAATATTTCTTATTGATAATCTACTATCTATCTTTTACTATCTACTATAATCTACTAATCAACTCAAATAATCAATTGAAACAATGAGATAATTGCACCGATACATAAAAAAACACGGGATAACTTCACTGATACATAAAAAAACACGGGATAAATGCACTGATATATAAAAAACTATGGAGATAACTGCAATGATATATATAAAAACACGGGGTAGCTGCACTGATATATAAAAAAACACGAGATAACAAAACTGATATATATATATATATAAAAACACGGGATACATGATGCACTGATATATAAAAAAAACATAGGATTAATAATTCTCATTGATAATTAAAATTTTTGAAGACTATTATAAACCTACTATCTAAAAAACAAAAAGATTTAATGACTCTTTAAACTACTGATTAATATTTAAAACAAATATTTCTTATTGATAATCTACTCTCTCTTTTACTATCTACACTAATCTACAAATCAACTAAAATAATCAATTGAAACTACGAGATAACTGCATTGATATATAAAAAAACACGGGATAACTGCACTCATATATAAAAAAACACGAGATTAATATTTGTCATTGATAAATAAATTTTTTGAAGACTACTACTACAAACCTACTATCTAAAAAACAAGAAGACTTAATGACTATTTAAACTACTAAGTAATATTTAAAACAAATATTTATTATAATCTACTATCTAACTTTTACTATCTACTATAATCTACTAATCAACTAAAATAATCAATTGAAACTACGAGATAACTGCACTGATATATAAAAAAACACGGAATAACTGCAGTGATATATAAAAAAACACGTGATTAATATTTGCCATTGATAATTATAATTTTTGAAGACTACTATAAACCTACTATCTAAAAAAACAAGAAGGCTTAATGACAATTTAAACTGATTAATATTTAAAACACATGTGACAAATATTTGTCACTAATACCTAAAAAAGAACAAATAACTGTCACTGATATATAAAAAAACACGGGATAAATATTTCTTATTGATAATCTACTATCTATCTTTTATTATCTACTATAATCTACTAATCAACTCAAATAATCAATTGAAACAATGAGATAATTGCACTGATACATAAAAAAACACGGGATAACTGCACTGATACATAAAAAAACACGGGATAATTGCACTGATATATAAAAAAATACGGGGATAATTGCAATGATATATATAAAAACACGGGGTAGCTGCACTGATATAGAAAAAACATGTGATAACAAAACTGATATATATATATATATATATATATATATAAGAAAAACACGGGATACATGCACTAATATATAAAAAAACATAGGATTAATATTTGTGATTGATAATTTAAATTTTTGAAGACTACTATAAACTTACTATCTAAAAAACAAGAAGATTTAATGACTCTTTAAACTACTGATTAACATTTAAAACAAATATTTCTTATTGGTAATCTACTCTCTCTTTTACTATCTACTATAATCTACTAATCAATTGAAACTACGAGATAACTGCACTGATATATAAAAAAACACGAGATAACTACAGTGATATATAAAAAAACACAAGATTAATATTTGTCATTGATAAATAAATTTTTTGAAGACTACTACTACAAACCTACTATCGAAAAAACAAGAAGACTTAATGAATATTTAAACTACTAATTAATATTTAAAACAAATATTTCTTATTGATAATCTACTATCTACTATAATCTACTAATCAACTAAAATAATCAATTGAAACTACGGAGATAACTGCACTAATATATGAAAAAACACGGGATAACTGCAGTGATATGTAAAAAAACATGGGATTAATATTTGCCATTGATAATTATAATCTTTGAAGACTACTATAAACCTACTATCTAAAAAAATAAGAAGGCTTAATGACTATTTAAACTGATTAATATTTAAAACACACGTGACAAATATTTAAAACACACGTGACAAATATTTGTCACTGCAATGATGTATATAAAAACACGGGGTAGCTGCACTGATATATAAAAAAATACGGGATAACAAAACTGATATATAAAAAAACACTGCACTGATATATAAAAAAACACGGGATAAATGCATAGATTGTTTTTAAATGATACTTTTACATTTTTAGATTTTAATATTTATCTATTTTTTATTTGAAACTCCTTTTTTATCTATTTTAAATTTGTCTTTATTTTCACGGGGTAATGTTTAGACTATTTAAGTACTGTCTAAGTTCATTCATAAAAAGAACACGACAGCAAATGTAACGCCCTAATATTTCTATCAAATAGAAATGTAAGATGCACAAAAT
Source organism: Astragalus membranaceus (assembly GCA_039519185.1). NCBI lineage: Eukaryota > Viridiplantae > Streptophyta > Magnoliopsida > Fabales > Fabaceae > Astragalus > Astragalus membranaceus. Next base: position 27,044,757 of record CM076851.1, read on the forward strand.
GGCAAACATCAGAGTAATACTTCCTGTTTAGATATTGAACACAACTAAAAGTTTTCTCGATGATTAACATCAACAGTCTTACATTTCATAATTCAATTAAAACCAGATAGGTTCCATGTCTTTCAATATATTTATAACCTAGTGTTCAATACTATCACAAGAAAAGCGGAAACGATTACATAACTTAAAACAAATTCAAGTCACATTATCGAGTTACAAAGACCACAAGGGAATCCAATATCATAGATAAAAGAACCAATTCTTCTAACTTCTCCTCTAGCACGTCACCTACTCGTGCCTCGTCGCTTTCTTCTTTCCCTGTTTCTCTGTAAAACAACAACATATAATGGGTGAGATAAACATTATCTCAGTGAGTCCTACCGTAACCCCTCACAATAACTCTCGGTCCATTTATTTCTTTTTCCTTTCTTTAATCGTAGTCCATATAGGGCCTACGTGCATATATCTTTTCCTTTCATGCCATAGCCATCTTCGGTAATGACCACGCCTTTACCGTCGAACCTCTCCACTAGTTTACACTAGCTTCAAACCTCTGAGGCCTAGGTTTTGGGGCTCGTGACTTCCCCTCCCCTAGTGTACTAATCTACTGGGTCGTCACCCATCCTCTGGTATAATATATATATATTAACCTTGAAAGAACATTTAGTTCCATTACCTTTAAACAATTAATTGAACATTTAGTTCCATGACCTTTATACATGACCCATACCCACTCGCGTGCACTACTATTCGGTTTTTGAAACATTTATAAATTTGAAGATAATTTCCAAAACCATCTTTGAACATGTCAAAAACAATGTCTTAAAAGTGAAAATTCATCACAAAGGGTTGGAAAGGAGATTAGAAGAGGTTTGGAATCAAAAGGAGCGACGAAACGAGAATTCGATGTCCGGTGACAGAAGCTCACGCACGGTCCGTGTGCCCTAGGCGCACGACCCGTGCGCACTGAACCTTCTTTAAAAATCATTTGCGAACATGGCGCACGATCCGTGTGCCCTAGGCGCACGATTCGTGCGCTTCTGTCTGTGCACCATTTCATTCCGCTTTTCTCATTTTCGCAATTCCGTTCGAGTCCAATCCGTATTCCGATCAATATCCAACGAAAACATAAACAATATCAAGCAATATTCCAGTCAATCTAGTCCATACAATCACATATAAAATTCAATAAAAACCGTAAAACATTATTTTTCGAAAACGGTTTTCGACTCTTAAAACTTTTCGAAACGAAATACACTTCAAAACCGATCATATGACAATCGTTTCAGAAATACAAAATGATCCTAAGCGTGAGTAGAACTTACCGATCGTGATGAAAATCACGAAGTACCAAGACTTCTCGTAGTTCAACCGATCTAAAACCTCACGAACTCGATTCTAATGCATCAAAGACTTCAAAACCGAATCCACTCACTAGGAATTTCGAACACAGCAACTTGGATACTTCGATCCCTCCTCAAATTCGCAATGTAGCTAGCTTATGAGCTCTAAGATTGAACCTTGCACTTCACACACCACCCACAAGCTTCCATAGGTAACATGCAAGGCAAACTTCAAGGTTTGGCTATGGTTGAGCTCCAAATTCGAAAATGGTAGAATGAAATAGGGGAAGATTCAGCTGCTGAAATTGGTATCATTGGAAAGAGTTTGAAAAACTAAAAAGAATGGTATCAAGATCACTTACATGCATTAGGATTTGAGCTTGTTGCCCTTCTTCTCTTCTCCCTCACTCTCTCGAGTTCTATCTCTCTCCCTCTCTGTATTCCAATTCTGTTTTTCAGAAAAATGAGGACTGTTTTGGAGATTTGTTGTTTCAGCTGGGGTTAAAATGAGGGTAAAAGGACCAAAATGCCCTCCTCTTAGCTTCTCACCTTAATTTACCCTTAAATAACCACTAACTCATAATTAGCTTCTAAAAATTGTGATTAGGGTCTTATGGAGTTAAGGAGTATGTTTCGGTGTTGAGTAATTTGAGTTAGGGTTCGAAAGATATGGAAATGACCAAAATACCATTGGTCTACCTCAAAACGATCACGTAATTCATACTATTAGCAACTAAATGTTGCTTTCACGCTTCTAACATGTCCATGACTTGAATTATTATTTTATCGAGTAACAATTCGCTAGTTAATTTCTCAAAACAAAATCAACCGAAATTAGGGATGTTACGGTAGACGTGCGTATGCACGGGTATCCTACTACTTGGATTAGAAAGTAGAGAAAAAGGGGTATCATAAAAATACTGAGAATTGAGAACATGGATTTAATGTTGTAGTTCAAAATTGTTTCATACGAGTTGAAAGCGTGAAACATAACTATGTTGAGAGACATCAATAGATAATAAAGAAGCTAAGGATGAGATTAAATTTTATCAATGCAACTTAAAATTAATAGACGAGAAAATTGATATGGCAGCTCTATAATCCGTACATAAACTTTTGTATGTGTGTCTGTGTGGTGTTTTCTAAACTCATCTTAACTTAGGCATATTTCAATTCTTGCTCACAAAAATGCAGTTAATGTTAAAGCATGCTAACAACTAACAACTAATAATATATCTATTGTATGACAAGATATTCCCCGTCACGGCGGAAAGCATCACCAGCAGTAGGAGGTAAGTTATTCCTTGAAACATTTTTCCGGACTTGGGCATGAGTTTCTGCTTCATGCTGAAACATCTTCACCAACTCTTGTAGCTCAAGCTTCCTAACTTCAACCTGTTCCTCACCAATTGGGTTTTTCAGCCCCAGGTAAACCAGACACACTACAATCAGCACTGCTCCTAAAAAGATGAGGATGGCTGTAAAGACACCAAATGCATATGGTGTATTTTCTGCCCCAGGTATTCCATCAACGTTGATACCGAATAAACCGGTAACGATGGTGAGGACAACGCCGACACCACCAAATACAGCTAAGTTATGAGTCACCCGAAGGCTTCTGTCCTGAATATTCAGCAGATGCAAGACACATTTCATGTTAATCTAGGGTGTGCAATGTAAAATTGTTCTGCCAACTGTATGAAAATTAAATAAAGAAAAACATCTGAAATGAATGTTCTTATGAGTCATTGATACCTGCAACCAAGCTCGAACAGTGCTCTGCATAACGTCTTGAATTGTAAACAAGCGGCCACGAACTGCTTCTTGCTCTTCAATCATTTCCCTTGTGCTTTTTTTTATTCCCTCTAACAAGTTTCTTGCTCCATTCCCTTTTAGATGTTGGAGAAGCTCAAAGACAATCTCATCTCTTGCATGGAGTGACCACTTCACTCTAATAACCTGCAATGAAACACAAAAGTTGAAAGGAGCTTCTCTGTGCAATGGACTTGGCTAGCAGAATTTTTCTTCAACCCAAAAAGAAGATTCTCCAGCTCACATCTCAATGGAAATTAGAACTAGTTTTACAACAACTATGATCAAGGAGATCTGCAGCCTCAGTTCTATCCGCTTTCATGTTCTTACTTCATATGAGATATATCATCAAAACTAAATTTACAGGTCTAAGTTGCTTCCTTGGGAATTAAATACCTTGGTAATAACGTAAATGTGTAAAGTATACTAGTGCTCTAACTAAGGAGCACCTTTAGGAGATAATTACTTGTAGTTACCACTTTAATTAATACTCACTAGTATAACTATTCCCTTGTGCGGTCTACTTTAAACATACAGTTATAGTTTGCTCTCTAATATCAACTATCAAGTAATGATTTTATATTGTCAAAAAAAAAGTAATGATTTTATAGGTGAAGTGCTTTGACCTGCAATAGAAAGATCAACGTGCGAACTACAAACATCCAACCATTTGAAAATCTCAACACGCCTTTTAATTTTATCCTCTCACAGAGTGAAAATAATCACATCAAAGTGCACTTTTATTCAAATCATAAAATCAGCAAGTCCTCTAAAAAAGTATCTTATCTTTTGACTAGCAAGAAAGAACATACCTGTGTCGACAACTTTCTGATTTCTTGATTTAAAATTATAACAAAAAGATTCAAATCTTCATAGTTTCTCCTAGTCAAAGGGAAAAGTGTCAACTAAGTGTGAGACAACTAATAAAACTGGAATGACTTGAATTCACACACATTGCACATATAAGAACCTGTTCATAAACTTCAATTCAATCTCATCTGCCACCCCAAATATAGATTTACGGAATAACCTGAAAATCTAAATGAAGATGTTAAACCAAAGCAGACTTGAAGTTCACATGAAAAACAGTTGGGAAAAAAGTGCATTGGAAATCAAATATGGTGGCAAAGGAAATCATTTTCCAGAAACTAATCAATCACTTTTTCATATGCTTTACAAAATTAACTCACCCACAGGCATCTGAATTTATATTTTTAAAACTCTTTACATGTTTTAGGATTGTTGTAAGATTCCAACATTTTTGCATAACTAGAAGCAAGACCTAACCTACTTTTGGGTGGCTTTTCTTCTTTTCCAGAATAAATCTTTTCCTTCCAAGGATTTCCCATTCACAAAGGGTGTTCCCTTTATACATCAGAGCTAATGCTCAATTCCCAAATGACAACCAATCTGACTGCCTCCTCTTCTACCCTCTTGTCCTATCTAAGCTAAATACTTGCCTAACACTTCAACCGCCCAAACATAATTATTCTAACTTACTACTTTTGATCCCTATCATCAGAACTCAATTTGGGAGACTTGCCTCTGCATCAGAACCTTAGCCTCCTCCATAATAGCCAACCTTAAGTTGCCTTCGTTGCATCCCATTAAAGCCTATCCTAAATCTATTATTGGGTAGCATGTATATGTCCAGTCTTTCAAACTTCACTCTCCAGGTGTCCACTTAGGAGAGGATCATTGTATTTTAGCATTTATAAACTTGTCCTTTTGTTGGATTCAAAGTTTCTTACTAGTGTTTTTACTGTGCGATTTGTTGGTTGATTTCCGCTGCATAAGAAATTAATTTGAGAAATCCACATCCAAAAATCTCTGTGATCAACCCTCAGCTGATAATACTTTCAATTGTACTCTTCCTTATTTGTTCTATACCTTTTACTTTGTTTTCTATTTTGTATTTTTTCTGTTAGCCTGATACTTTCATCTTTATGTTCATTTTATTTTCCTATTAGTGAATAAAAGATATATAGTTATGCACATCAAATAAAATCTGGACCATACAAGGTTCAATGAAACCATAGCATTAAATTCAGATCAAAGCATCTATATCACTAAATATAGCTTATCTCTACATAATCAAAAGCTTTTCGTTACAAAACTATCAGCTACGGAGAAATGCATTTACTAATAGGAAGCCAAATATAGACCACTTTGTTTTTTCTCTAAGGAATGAAACCAGATAAATGTAAGTTTGCTCCAGCATGATAAGCAGGAAAATATTTTTGTGAAATCATAAGAGCACGGATCGGTTTACTCTTCTGTAAAATAACTAAGGAAAAACTTATTTAAAGCATTTAAGTGAAGAACAGAAACACCGATGACTGAACGGGACATGAGACCCATACCTGCATGATTTGTTTCATATATGAGCATACTAATTACTACCCCATCAAATATGAAGGAAAATGCTGTTATTACCTATCATCCCACCGTGAGAGGCGGCAAGCAAGTTGTGCTATAACTTCATGCACTGTTCTTGGCACATTAAATCCTCCAGTAGAAAGAAGCTCCTGACAAAGCGGCACAATAGATAAATTACATCTTTCTAAAAGAATATTAGTTTGTGACTAAAGGCTATGGGGGAGAGATGCCAAGCATGAACAACCTGAACTTCTGTTATACCCAGAACATTTATCCATGACACTGGACCTTTTATGTGCATTACAGTTACTAGGAAGTTTTGTGCTTGCCATGACCTAAGCACAACCGGAATATCATCTTCTTCAACAAGAGGATCACCTGCTGACTGACCCAACAGCTCAAATAACAGCCCTCCTGCAACTCTGACCGGAACCTACAAGATTACAGTCAAATCAGTATTTGAGTTAGACTTGATGGAATCCAAGGAAAAGTTGTAATCAGTAGCATGGAAGTTGTTGCCTTGTCGCAAATGTTATTGACCATCAGCAGATCTTTTGTATGAATCTATTTCATCTTATTGCTTAAACATTCGGTTGCTGTAAAACTTTCAAAGGCTATAAACCTATGAAGCACAAACTCGGATACGGACACCGGACCCGACACGACACTGACACAAACACTGAAACACCGCTAATGTCTAAAATATAGGACACTGGGACACCACACACACACATAATTGTAAAGATAACTAAATCAATAAACACGAACACATATATGATCAACATGGCAAAAATCAAAATTGAGAAGTAAGATTTATCTATTCACCTTTTAAAAACAAAGTTGATAAACTTTACAAGTTTTTTTTTTACGATAAACGGTTTTATATCCTAAGAACAAGTATAATGATTTAAAATTTTCAATAAGTTAAAGTTTTTTTTAAAAAAAATTATGATAAAAGTGTGTGAAAGGTGTCCAAATCAAAAAAAAGATATTTTTTTAAGGGCGACACCGTAAAGAGGTGTCCAACATGTGTCGTGTCGGTGTCCAACACGTGTCGTGTCGGTGTCCAACGAGTGTTGGTGTCCAACATGGACACGAACACGCAACACGACATTCAGAAGAGGTGTATGTGCTTCAGAGCTATAAACAAATGGAAAATATTCCCTCTTCAATACATTGAACATGGTTGTTCTATTAAAAGGCATCAAAAGACTAATGTGCTTTTGATGGAGGATGCTAATGCACATCCTTTCAAGACCTGCGATATGTCTTGAAAATCTAATGTTAGCACTCAAATATTTCTTGGGCACATCCCTTGTAGCGGAGGTTCTTTATGAGACCTTAATTAGAAATAGTTGTGAAGTTTTAATATTAGTTTAGGGGCATTTAGTAATTTATAATTCATTTTCTTGTTTAGACCTGCGGTTGGGCTGTTATTGGAAATGGATTTAAGTTCTTTAGATGTTCTACAGTCATACTTTGATACTTAAGTTCTTCTTAATCAGTAAGGAAGCCCATATTCCTATTAGGTGAGAACATTATTATTCAAGTTTATAGGATAAGTCATTGGATGTCTAGTTTGTGGGGGAAGGGAGCCATTGGAGGTCTATTTGAATAGCTGTAATGCTCACTTCCAGACTGGAGTATCAGTTTTAAGAGATTTCAGCAAAATTCTATCCACTGGTTGTGTGATCACATCAACACAATCAAGCCCTTGGCGTGATGCCTAAGGGCCTAGGTTTGCTTTTTATTCCCTGTTACTTCTTTGTTTTATTTATTTACTACACCTACCCAGATCTGATTTTCTTGGCAAACTCCCCAAAATTATCATGTCTCTAACAGTTTCTTGTTTTAAATCACACTAAAACTCATCAACTAGAAATCTAAATTGTCACCGGCTACCCAAACAGCCACCAAACAAACACTAAAAAACCTCTATTTCCTTAAATACCCCTACCCTCACATATACTCTAACCCTACGATCCACCTATTTTCAAAACTTATTTGACCCTAGAAAACTCAAATCTAAATATGTTGAAACTCACACCTACCACTTGCCAGCAATCTAAGGAAGATAAGACCAAATCCAACAGCTCACTTACTTGTCTAAGTGTAGACATGACAAAGAAACCACAAGCCTTAAGGCATTCGGGCCAGCAACAACAAACATAATGCAACTGAAGAATCTAACTTCAAACCTTATTTTATATACACAACCTCATGTTATTATATGCCTGATGTGGTGCATGTAAATGTGTATAATGTATTAGCAAACTTAGATAAAATTCTACAAATGTAGAAAGCCATATGATTACATTATCAACACTTGCATACCAATGATGAAAATACAGTATACCTCATAGAGAAGATGTTTCATCCGATCACTTATAAGTCTACTTTCATCTCTCAAAGCTAAACTAACAGCAGGATGCAGCCATTGAGCATTTCTGAGCCAAGCCTCAACAGCAGGGTGACCTGCAGAAACATGGCACCACCATATAGGCCCAGCTGGACGCTCCCAATAGGGAGCCGCTAGATCGGCTACAGTAAAATCATCTTCAGAATCCTCAAATTCAAATTGATTAGAAGACCATACTGCATCAACCTGAACTGCTTGGACAAGTTCTGAAATTCTAGCCCATCCAATTGGTACCCAATGATCACCCTCATTCTTTTCCGGGGCATTAGTTTGGTCAGCCTGAAGGACCTGGCCATCTTTGTCATCATCGAAACCACCAAATAAACTGTCCCTTGAGACATTTACAGGTGAAGGATCTGATAGCTTCTTTTGATGTAGTCTCGTGGAAGAAGCCTCTATTAAATCATTAGAAGGGACATGCATCTTTGAATATTGGCTCTCAAAATGTGGTCTGTTTGCAATCTTTGTAGAGGACCTCCGTTTAGCTGATCTTTTGTGTCCTCGAACAAATTCAAAAGCACAGATAAGTCCATCTGTCCAAAGGTCATTTCCAGAATTGGAATCTTTACCATGATAAGTTTTATGGCTTTCTGTTTTCTTCTTTTTTCCTGAGGAATGTGATTGATCTTCTGTATCACTCATTTTCTGCCCTTCATGAAACCGACACAGATTTTATGTTAGACTAAATCACTCTTATATGAGGAAAGTGATACTTATGCAATAATTGAAATAATCCTTTTGATTTCTAGCCTGGATCTGACAATTAACATCAAGCTTCCATGACTACTCACAAATTAATGCTACAAGGAAAAATGTTTTAATTTTGATATAGGATACTATCAATGTTCTTATATAAGGAAATAGTCTTATCACTGAACAACTATCAGCATGCATCATATTTTTAGAGACATTTCACATTAGGTTTATTGGTTTTTGTTTACAGTCCCTAAGGGATAAGTGTGCAACAATAAGCATAAATGTAATGTAAAGGTATTGCCAAATCAAAGAAAGATAACACAAGCGTTGGAGAAAATTATAGCTTGCAAATTGATAGTTCAAGGAAGAAAAACCAAATCACGACGATGATTGAGAAGTTAACGAGTAAGTATGAGAAAGAAAGCAAGAATTACCAGAGTAGAGTGGAGAGTGGCGATGCCAGATGCTTCCCAATCCCCATACGAAATGGGTTACTTTACGGGGAAGAATATATTTATTTTATTTTAGATATAATAATAATAATAATAATAATAATAATAATAATAATAATAATAATAATAATAATAATAATAATAATAATAATAATAATAATAATAATAATAATAATAATAATATAATAGAATGAAAAGAAAGAACGTGAACGAGGTGCTGCGCGCGCTCGCTGAAGGAAAATGACGTGCGCCAAGCGGTTACTATTTTATTCATTCGTTTTCTGTAATTTTGTACTAACTTCTTTTTTTCCGACAAATTTTGTGTAATTTAACTTGTTACCCACTCCAGAGTGTAATGTTCCATTCTGCTTTTATATTAAGCTACATTTAGTTGACATCGACGTTTTGTCTTTTTTTTTTTCAATGCTGCCAGAAATATATATCTTATCTTAAAAATATAAACCCTTGCGGATCTTCTACTCAGATTGCGCGCCATTTTTTCCAGCCACCCCGCGCCCACCTCGAACGCCGTCGTGTGTGCCACGTTGGATGCCAGAAGCTTCTCCTTGTCACCCTGGTTGTTGTCAGTTCTGCGTTTTTGGTGGTGTTTGATTTCTTCAGATTGCATGAACTTTTATCCACGTGTATCGTTTTTGCTGTGTTTTCTCCCACGCTTATTCTTCATTCACTGATTTTGGCCGCAGTTTCGCCGCCTTATCTTCCCTTCCTGCTCCAAACCCACTCCCCGCCAATCAATTGTACTCATTGTTTCCTTTTCCCCATTGTTTTTGCTTCGTTTCTCACAATCTATCTCTATTTTCCAATTGATTCTCATCATTGCTTTGTATTCTACAGTTGTATTTTCCTCTAATCTCTCTTGCTTTCCTGGTTCTATAAATTGCAGTAATCCCCCTCATGGATGGCACCATCTGGATTTCGCATCGTTTCCTGCATTCCCAAAAGGCTCTTGGATTAACAAAGGTTGTTATGCATTTTTTGTTTATTCATTTGGGTATTTATCCTCTTGCTCCCCATGTCCTTCTTTAGTTGATTGTGTGCCATGAATTCTGATATAGCTAATGATATGTGGTTGTGTTTTATTAGATGGATTTGGAAACTTTACTTGAGATTGGCTCATTTGTGACAAATCTTGATATGAGATTTAAGTCTTTCATTCTCAGTTTCGACCCAGATATGGTAGTCTATGATTTTCCTTTAGAATTAGTTTGATTTGAGTTTGGATTTTACTTTGTGCTCCTTCTGATTTTGTGTTTCTTATTTTTGCTTCATCACTTTTTGTTTTGAAGGAATGTGGTGTTATGCCAACACTTTTTTGTGGCCTTTATTATGATGATGTGAAAAAAAAAAACGTTTGGCTTATTGATCCCCTGGAAAACAAGATTGAGGTCCAGGTTAACAAGACAAAGGGTTCCATTTGTTTCGGCAGTGGTTGGGACAGGGTTGGAAAATTGTATGGTCTTGAAGTTGGGGGTTGGGTCGTTGTGACATTTCACACTGCTGATACATTGTCAATTCGTGTTTACGATCGTTTTTTCACCCAAGTTAAATACCCTACTCCTCCTCAAGGTTTTTCAGTTGATCCTTCCCATGTTCCATTCCATCATATTGTAGGTTCAAATGCAAGCAACCATTGTATCTTTAATTGTATCATTTTTATTCCTTTATCAGAGATTCTCTTCCTATATTTGTTAGTCAGGCTATTTCTCCTTAATTTTACCCTTTATATGCGCTTTTTTACAATAGATGGATTCTGGTGTTGCCATTCACTGTTCTTATGTTTTTTTCTAGATGGAACTTCATCCCCTCCTTGATGATGGTCGTTCTATTGAGGAGTCTTGCCTGAGATATCGTACCTACCATTTTGAATATGTTTCTGGCTTTGTGAGTAGAACCACTCTTCAAACATGCTAATATGTTTCTACTGGTTTTCTGGATTGTTTCCCTTTTTATTTATGCTTCTTTTATTTGGGTACAGACCAAGCAGCTGTTGTCTGTTCTCTTTTATGTTGACTGTTATGAAAATGTACCTACTGTCTTGCATCTTCTCGATCTTGTTGGGAATGTTTTCATTGTTGCTGTCAAACAGCGTAGGCACAGGCTCTTGCTACACCAAGGTTGTACTCGCATTGGTGAGGTTTACAATCTCTTTGATGGTGGTTGGATTAGCATTACCTCTCTGCGTGGTTCTGCTTACTCTATGCGAGTACGTGATAGGATGTTGAATCAAGTCCCTTACCCATCACCTGCCCGAAGATATGGACTTGGAGAGCAGGGCATTCCAATTGTTGTCCATAGTGATGATGATTATGCCTTTGCTTTTGTTGAGTCTATTCATTTTCGTCGCTCCTGTGTTAAAAATCTTACCAGAGAGGATGTTGACTCCACTGTTTTGGTATCCACTCACATCTGATTCTTTCATGTTGCCATTTTTCTACTCTTTGGTTTTCTCTTTTGGTTTAATCTATCTCGGTTTCCTCTTCATAGTATCGTGATGTTGATTTCTGCCTGTGCTGCTTTTGCTCCTACATGCACTTCAATTACTCTGGTGAACTCACGTGGGAGACAATGGAGGTGCAACTTTCAATGGATTAGTGAGAAGCCACTCCACTGCTGTATTACTGATGGATGGTCCTCCCCTTTCGTGGGTTGAATGGTCTCATTGAAGGAACTCCAGTGAAGTTTGGTGTAGCTGGGAGCAATCAGAAATTTCTATTTGTCAGGGTTCTTTAAGTGTTGGAGTTTGGGGGCCTTTTAATAAGTTAGTTGGGTTGGCTACTTTTGTTGTGTGGTTTCTGGGGTCATCTTATTTGTCTTCCAATGTCCACACTATGTTTCAATTGTTGTGTTAGTTTTGTAAGTGGACATCTTTCCATTGTGTTTTGTTAGCTGTGTAAGGGTTGTTGATCTAAGTGTGTTCCCTTAAAGTTGATGTAATACCTTTTGCATTATCAATGGAATAAACTGTTATCTTCCTTTGTTTTCAGTTTCTGTCATTTTGCTTTAGTTTCTTTTTTGGATGGTTTTTCGTTGCCTTCTTATTATTTTTACTGTCTACATTGTTGCCCAGTAAGCTCGTGCATTGGTACTCTAAAAGTGTGTGCCACCTCTGTTGAGAATCACTTGTCTGATATGCAAAATTATTATCTTCATGTTTTTTCAGTTTCTGTGCATTATTGGCCAATAAACTCATGTATTTGCAACCTAAAAAATGTGTGATACCTCTATTGAGAATCATTTGCCTGATTATCTTCCTTTGTTTTCAGTTTCTGTCATTTTGCTTTAGTTTCTTTTTTGGATGGTTTTTCATTGCCTTCTTCTTATTTTTACTGTCTACATTGTTGCCCAGTAGGCTCATGCATTGGTACTCTAAAAGTGTGTGGCACCTCTGTTGAGAATCACTTGCCTTAGCAAAACTATTATCTTCATGTTTTTTCGCTTTCTGTGCATTATTGGTCAATAAATTCATGTATTTGCAACCTGAAAAATGCGTGATACCTCTATTGAGAATCACAGGGTTGGGTGTTCCTTCTATTTTTGATTCTGATATGTTTTTTGCTTCTCCATGTACTTGCAAGTTGTTGACTTAATTTCATTTTTCATTTTATCCTTTTTCACAGATGAACCGTAATGGAGGTAGCTGTTTTTGTGAACTAGAGATAAAGTTTGATAGATACTATGTGGAATTCCTCCCTGAGAATGTTGGTGACAGCTCTATGGTTGATTTTTTAAAATGATTTTTTCCCATTTTTGCATTTGTCTCCATTTCTTTAGGCTCTCCTAACTATTTCTTTTGTTTGTGTATCTAGCTACGTGTCAGGCTCCTTGAGTTATTCAATCAAGAGCACGTTAATGATGTTTCTTTCCTGGTCATGTTGTCTGATCCAGTTGGTAATGAGTTCCAAGTTATAGTTAGAAAGTTTGATGGGAAAGCATATTTCACAACCGGGTGGCGTGAAATCGGTCTTTATTATTGTTTGTATGGGGGTGGCATTATAAGGCTGGTGTATGTTAGGAGCAACAAGTTTTTTATCAAAGCTAAGGATAGGTTTGGTCATGAGGTTCAATACCCAACCCCACCCAAAATATTTAGGTAGGGCCATCAACCAGCTCCAAATGACTCATTTGATTTCCTTATTGGTGAAAGATTCCTGCAACAATTGGCTCGGGTTCCTATTCTTTGCCATGCAATTTACAAAACATTAACTAGGGCTGATGTTCTCACAGGAAAATTGGTGTGTGCGTCTAGATTATTTATTTGTTTGCTTTTTGTTTTGCTTCCTTTTCCTGTTGATATTGTCACATTGCTGAAGTATTGAAATTCTTTCTTCCAGTCCATCCCTGCTTATTTGTGCGAAGGTATGATGCCGGTTGGTAGATTTGAAGTCACTCTGGTTGATGAATATGGCAGCAAGTGGACCTGTATTATGAACAATGACCAGGAAAATCGTTCCCTGTGTGGTTTGGAAGATGGTTGGCCTGTGATCTGTCGTGTGAAGCTTCTTGGTGAAGGACAAACTCTTAAGCTTAGCATCTCTTCTCATGATTGTACCCTCATCCTGTTCCAAAGGCTGTTCATTTAATTTCAAATCTTTCTAATAAGTTAGTTGGGCTGGCTTCTTTTGTTATGTGGTTTCTAAGGTCAATTTTTCCTTTTTTTTTCAATGTCCACACTGTGTTTCAGTTGTTCTGTTTGTTTTGGAAGTGGACACCTTTCAATTGTCCTTTGTCTGTGTTGTCTTGGTTATGGTTAACTGTGTAAGGGTTATTAGTCTAAGTGTGTTTCTTTAAAGTTGTTGTAACTCCTTTTGCACTATCAATGAAATGAACTATATTTTATTTCTTTGCTTTTAGTTCCCCTCATTTGATTTCATTCATTTGTTGCAAATTTGTATTATGGATACAAATGGTATGCTAACTGTATGCGATTTTGTAGCCTGAATCAACTTGAGACAGATTATATGTTGACATTAATAAATATATAAACTAGAGATCAACTTGGAACAGGTAATATGTTGACATTAATAAATATATGTTGATACATCAGTCCCACATTCCTCATAGCAAGTAATTTGTTTTGATGCTCTCACTCATAACTTACTTTCTGCAATTTTAGCTCTTTCATTTTGGTCATTTTTTTTGTTATATATAGTCTGCTTCTCATGGTCAGTACCAAGTGGATAGGTGATTAGCATCTTTTAATAATTAGTTAGTGACTGTATCAATAATCAATAATAATAATAATAATATCTATTAATAATCTTTCTGAAATCTACATCTTCCTCATAGCATACTGCATACGAATTTATTTTACACCTACAATAATTTATTGCTTCTAACTATAATAAAAAATTATAAATAAATACTATCACTGATACTAATAGTCTCTTAATCCTTCTAATCTCAACATCTCTCTCATGCCATCTGTCTACTTTGTGGTGTTTTTGCCCTTTCATTTCCAGGGTATCTAGCATGCTTACTGCTGATACCTACTTTTATAAATGCTGCTAATAAAACTGTGTGTGCCATATTAATTATGGCTTTCTCTCAAATTGTCTTTCAGCCTCATTGGAAATCAACACTTCTACATGCTTTCATCCCTCTGTTGATATTGCTCTTTCATATCCAGCCTTGCTGCTAATACCTGTTATAATTGTTGTTAATAAATAACTGTGTCTCATATTAATCATCTGTGTGTGCCATATTAATTATGGCTTTCTCTCAAATTGTCTTTCAGCCTCATTGGAAATCAACACTTCTACTTTAATCTGCACACAGTAATCATGTTTTCCTGGCAAGTTATTTGTTTTGATATTCCCACTCATCATTTTCTTTCTGCAATTTTAGATCTTTCGTTTTTTTCAATGTAGCCTTCTCACTATCTGTAGCATGCTTTCATCCCTCTGTGTTGATTTTGCCCTTTCATATCCAGCCTTGCTGCTAATACCTGTTATATTGCTGTTAATAAATAACTGTGTCCCATATTAATCATACCTTTTCCCAAATTGTGTTTTAACCTCATTGGAAATCAGCATTTCTACCTTAATCTCTTCTTACATTTGCTGCTGATGCCACACCTACTGCACACACTAATCCACATCCTTCGTGTGTGATGATTATTTGAAACAAATCTTATGGTGTAAATTTTCCTGTTTCACAGATTTCTTTTATTTTCTAGATGTAACTAAATCTCATTGGCCATGCCTTTTCGTTTCCTATCCCTCTCTCTTCACCCTTTCTACTACACTCCCCTTCAAACTTCTATTTAAGTCAATTCTTCCCATGTTCCTTGCATTCGTATCATACACACTTGCTAATACAGATTGTGTTATTTCTCTCAAGTATGCCTTACATTTTGTGCTTTATATATTCAACAAAAGTCTTTATATTTTTTACATGCCTTTTTAGTCATACTGAAATGTTTCTTCTATTCCATTGTTAACACTTTCTTTTTCTTTACTGTGATTTTGTCACCAAACTTCCTTTTCAGAACATTCCAATACATGCATTCTAACCTGCATCTTTCACTTCCCTCTTTTCTTCTATTGTAGGACAAAAATGGCTGCTCCAATTCACTTGATTTCTGACATTGTACCTGGAAAGGTTAACTGGAGATTGGAAGTACGTGTGCTACGTTTGTGGACACTTCCAGAGTTTAACAATCCTCTTGGCATCAATACTATTGAGATGATTTTTCTTGATGAAAATGTAATTCTACATTCCTCACTTGGAATAAAGTTTTTCAATCCTTTAAAGTTTTCTTCTTAAAATGTGATATTTGCTTTCAGCTTGGAAGGATCCATTGTTCTGTGAAAAAATCACTTATTGCGACATTTCAAGCCGTTTTGAAAGAGAGGACATGCTTAAGGATTGAAAAGCTGAATGTGTCACAGAATGATCCAAAGTACCAGACCACTGAACACAGATATAAGCTACAGTTCATGAATGTCACAAGCTGTTATACTATTGAGGCTGATCGCATTCCCCTGAACCATTTTGTATTCATTCCTTTCTCTGAGATACTATCTGCTCCAAGAGAGGGCCTAATTCTTGGTATGTATCCTTTTTTTTTGGGTATTCATCTTTATTGTACCCCACATTTTGCCACATTGTTGTTTTTCTATCTATGCAGATGTCATTGGCCACGTGGTTGAGAAGGGTGACATTAAAGAGAACCGAAGGGATGGCAACATTACAAAACTAATTAACTTGGTCCTCGAGGATCTTGAGTACTTCTCTTTTATCTATGTTTCATCTGTCTGAATTTAATTTGGTGTGTTAATGTTACTTGGTATGTTACACCCTTTTTGTCTTCTACTTTGTAGATTCAATAGAGTTCAATGTACTTTGTGGGGTGAATTTGCTGAACAGATGAATACCAACCTCAATGGAGTTGGCTCCTCATCTCCACCTGTCATTGTTTTGCAGCTGTGCAAGATGAAAAGATACCATGGTATAACACCACTTTTTATTTTCTTTCATTTACACACTTTTTCCTATCCTGTGTTTTCCTTAAATTGCACCTGTTTTTCTTTTTAAAATGCTAGGGATCATGGGCATCTCAAATGCTTTTTATGGCACTAGGTTTTTTATCAATTCTGATCTTCAGGCAGTCACTGATTACAAAGTTAAGTATGTATTCTATATGGTCCTCATTATAGTCCATTCATTAATTCAAATTCTTTTCACTAACATTTGTTTTCCATTCTCTTTTTATTAGAATGGAGTCTTCTGCTCTTTCATTGACTCAATTCATAAGTTAAATCAGTGTCCCTCCCGTTGTATCTGTAACGCCCCAAAATTTAATTAATTATTTAATTGAATTGTTTGGGAATTTAATTGGTAGAAAAATAAAATAATAATAATAATGCTAGTATATGTGGGCCTATTGTTAGGGTTGGGAGTAGTAAAATGAGAAGTGTTAGGGAGGCCCATGATGTAATTCGAATTAGCTAAGGAAAAAGCCCATAAAATTAACTAAAGTATAAATAGGCATTATTTAGGGTTTTGCTCATTTAGAAGGAACAAAAAATAGGAATTAGAGAGAAGAGAAGAGAGAGGACGGCGCGAAGAAGGAGAGAGAGCTAGGGCAAGCCAAAGACTTTGAATTCTTCAAGGCTAAGGTAAGGGTGGGGTTCTATCTCTATAATCGGGTGTATGAATGGCTCTATGTAGGAAGGTTATGGAACCCTACTAGGTGTTATTAAGTTTAGAAAATCCTAGTTGTAGGTATTGAACTTTAAAGGATGATGTTAATTTCGATTGATGCTGATTGTTGCCATTTGGCGATGTGTGATCATGCTTGTTGATGTTTTGGAACCAAAATTCTGTGCATGGGCGCCATGGGCGCCGTTTTTGATTCTGCCGCAGGGCGCCATGGGCGCCGTCCCGTGTTTGATGTTGCTGGGTGCCTTCCTGGGCGCCATTCTGTGCGTGTTCTGTTGCCTGGGCGCATGGGCGCCGTTCCTGAAATATTGTTGGGCGCCATCTTGCTGTTTGTGTGTTGCTGTCTTACAGGTTCCTGGCGCATGGGCGCCAAGGGCGCCAAAACCTGGCCGCCCGGTTGTTGTTCTGTCCTTGGCGCCATGGGCGCCAACCCTGATGTTGCTGTGTTCCTGGTGCATGGGCGCCAAGGGCGCCATGTCTGGCTACCCGTTGCTGGTTATGGGCGCCAAGGGCGCCAAGATTGGCTGCCCGATTTCTGTTGTTGCTTGCTGTGTTCTGGCGCAGGGGCGCCATGGGCGCCAAAATCTGGCTGAGGGGCGCCATGGGCGCCAAAATCTGGCTGCCTTGTCGCTGTGTTTGGCGCAGGGGCGCCATGGACGCCAAAACCTGGCTGCCTTGTTGCTGTGTAGTGTTTTGGCGCTGTGGGCGCCAAGGCCGCCAGTGGGGCTGCCTGTATCGCGTGTTGTGTTGCTGGGCGCCAAGGGCGCCGGTTTGGCTGCCCGATCGTGTTGCTGGGCGCCATGGGCGCCAGTTTGGCTGCCCAAACGTGAATTTCACATTTGATGGTTGGAATGATGTGTTGATGTTGAATATGTAATTAGGCCCAAAGTTGCTAAATTGTTGATGTGTTGCCAAAAATGTTGAAAGCTGCTAAATTGTTGATGTGTTGCCAAAAATGTTGAAAGTTGCTAAGTTGCTAATTATTGTTGATGATGGTGTACCAAGTTGAATTGCCTCTATTTATTGGCAGGTGGTATGTTGTAGGCCTATGGCCAACGATGATTTCCGATGTTGTTGCGTTGCTATGTAATCGTTGTTTATTGGTCATGCATTTACATAGTGTCGCATACATAGCATATTTTTACGATGGAGCTATGCTCAAAACACGATGGCCTGGACTGGCAAATTATGATGAAATGATGTTACAATGTTGATGCCTCTATTTATTGGCTGGATTATGGTACCACATGCATTATAGGGCGGTGGCCCTGAGTTGAGTCACATTCTGCATCCATGTTGCATACCTATGTGATTGAGATGATGTTGTCTGCTGTTAAATGATGAATTGATGTTATGACCTGAATTACATATTGTCTTTCATATGTCTGATTATATAGTGCGATGTCTCACCCCTTCTGTTTGAATGTTACCCCGATGTTGGTAACATGCAGGTAATCAAGAATGAAGGTTGTTCACCTTCGTTTGATCGAGTCGGTGTCGTCGCTCTGATATGTAACACTCGGGGGAATGAACACACGTTTTAATATTGTTGCTATGTTATTTCGTTGTTGAAACTTTAAGCTGTTACGTCGTTGTTTTTGAGCTGTCTTGAGTTGTTAAGACGCCACGTTTATTTGAATTAACTTGTTATGAATCCGCTGCGTAGTAATTAAAGAGGAATTATTTTGAAGACTAAAAGGTTGTTTTATCGGTTCATCCGAAAGCGCTATGTATCTTTTTTCAAGAACGAATTAACCCGTCTATTGCTTTCACGAAGCAAATGTGGCACTCCAATGCTTGTTGAAAAAGATTTTTATGAACTCTGATTTTGCATTATTTTACCGGGTAGAAATGGGGTGCTACATTAGTGCTATCAGAGCAGGTTCGGTCTGTCCGGCCAAGTTGTCAAGTTATTGTGTCATTGACGATCAAGTATTGTCAATTAGTTCTAACTGTTGTTTATGTTGTAGTGATTAGTTGAGATGGCTGGAAGGAACGATGCTGCTATCGCTGCTGCTTTGATTGCTATGGCTCAGGCCGTGGAAGGTCAGCAAAACGTTGGTGAAAATGCTGGGTCTCGTAGTTTGGTAACCTTTCAAAGGGAGAATCCGCCTACTTTCAAAGGCAAGTATAATCCTGATGGAGCGTTGGCTTGGCTGAAGGAGATGGAGAGGATCTTCCGTGTGATGGACTGCACTCCAGCGCAGAAGGTTCGTTATGGTACTCATATGTTGGCAGAAGAAGCTGATGACTGGTGGTTAGAGACTAGTCAAAGGTTGGTAGCTGTAGGTGAAGAGGTCACTTGGGTTGTGTTCCGTAGGGAATTTATGAGGAAGTACTATCCGGAGGATGTTCGGGGAAAGAAGGAAATTGAGTTCCTTGAGCTGAAGCAAGGAAACCTATCGGTTACTGAGTATGCTGCTAAGTTTGTGGAGTTGGCTAAGTTTTATCCGCACTATAGTGAAGCAACTGCTGAGTTCTCGAAGTGCATCAAGTTTGAGAACGGGTTGCGACCAGAGATCAAGAAGGCAATTGGGTATCAGAAAATCCGTGTCTTTTCCGATTTGATTGATAGCTGCAGGATCTATGAAGAAGATAACAATGCTCATTATAAGATCATTAATGAGAAGAGGAGCAAGAATCCGAGTCGTGGTAAGCCGTATGATGCTCCTGCTGGTAAAGGTAAACTGAAAGCCGCTGAAGGCAAGAGGACTAGTGGGGGAGATGCTCCTGCTGGTATTGTGTGCTTCAAATGCGTGCAAAGCTGAGACGAAGAGGTGTTTCCGTTGCGGTAAGATCGGGCATGAGGTGTCCGGGTGTGAGCATAAGGAGGTGGTTTGTTTCAACTGTGGCGAAGGAGGACACATCAGTAGTCAGTGTCAGAAACCGAAGAAGGAGCGGGCTAGTGGAAAAGTGTTCGCTTTGGCAGGGACAGAGACTTCCGAAGAAGATGGACTTATTAGAGGTACATGCTTCATTAATAATATTCCTCTATCTTCTATTGTTGATACCGGTGCTACTCATTGTTTTATTGCTGCTGATTGTGTTGAAAGATTGGGTCTTTCGTCGTCTTCTATGAATGGAGAAATGGTCGTCGACACTCCAGCTAAGGGGTCGGTGACTACTTCTCTTGTATGCTCTCAATGTCCTTTGTCGACTTTCGACAGGGACTTTGTTGTTGACCTGATTTGTTTGCCGTTAAGTGGATTGGATGTGATCTTAGGTATGAACTGGTTAGAGCATAACCATGTGCATATTAACTGTCGTAGTAAGTCTGTGAGTTTCTCCACTCATGAAGAGGAGGAAGCTGGTTTGTTGTCTGCTGGTCAGTTGCGGAAGTTGATGCGGGAGGAAGTCCAGTTATTCTCGCTGATGGTGTCAATGTCTGTCGAGAACCGAGCCGTGATTGAAGAGCTGCGGGTAGTATGTGAATTTCCTGAAGTTTTCCCTGATGAGATTCCAGGTGTGCTGCCAGAGAGAGAAGTGGAATTCGCTATTGATCTTGTACCTGGTACCAGACCTGTTTCTATGGCACCGTACAGGATGTCGGCATCTGAATTGTCCGAATTGAAGAAGCAGCTTGAGGATTTGCTCGAAAAGAAGTTTGTGAGGCCAAGTGTGTCGCCGTGGGGAGCTCCTGTGTTGCTAGTAAAGAAGAAAGATGAAAGTATGAGGCTCTGTGTTAATTATAGACAGTTGAATAAGGTAACGGTTAAGAACAAGTATCCACTTCCAATGATAGATGATTTGATGGATCAGCTGATGGGTGCTCAAGTGTTTAGTAAGATTGATTTGCGGTCGGGCTATCATCAGATTAAAGTGAAAGATGAGGATATTCAGAAGACGGCTTTTTGAACGCGTTATGGGCATTATGAGTATTCGGTGATGCCTTTTGGTGTTACTAACGCGCCGGAGGTATTTATGGAATACATGAACTGTATTTTCCATACTTACTTGGATCAGTTTGTGGTGGTATTCATCGATGATATTCTGGTCTACTCTAAGTCGGAAGAAGAGCATGCAGAGCATTTGAGATTAGTGTTGGAAGTCCTGAAAGAGAAGAAGTTATATGCAAAGCTGTCTAAATGTGAATTCTGGTTGAAGGAAGTGAGTTTCCTTGGTCACGTCATTTCAGGTAGTGGCATTGCGGTGGATCCGTCTAAAGTAGATGCTGTGTTGCAGTGGGAAGCCCCGAAGTCGGCTACCGAGATTAGAAGCTTTTTGGGGTTAGCTGGTTATTATAGGAGGTTCATCGAAGGATTTTCTAAGTTAGCACTTCCGCTAACTCAGCTGACTTGCAAAGGTAAAGCTTTTGTGTGGGACGCTCGTTGTGAAGAGAGTTTCGCCGAATTGAAGAAGAGATTGACGACGTCTCCTATCTTGACGTTGCCCAATCCGGGGGAGTCTTTTGTGGTGTATTGTGATGCTTCCAAGATGGGTTTAGGAGGTGTGCTTACGCAGAATGGGAAGGTAGTTGCTTATGCGTCAAGGCAGTTGATGACTCATGAAAAGAATTATCCTACGCATGACTTAGAGCTTGCTGCAGTTGTTTTTGTGCTGAAAATTTGGAGGCATTATCTTTATGGTTCTAGATTTGAAGTATTTAGTGACCATAAGAGTCTGAAGTATTTGTTTGATCAGAAGGAATTGAATATGAGGCAACGACGGTGGTTGGAGTTATTGAAGGATTATGATTTCGGGTTGAGTTATCACCCAGGAAAAGCTAATGTCGTGGCTGATGCGTTAAGTCGAAAGACCTTACACATGTTAGCAATGATGGTTAAGGAGTTGGAATTAATTGAGCAGTTCAGAGATATGAGTTTGGTCTGTGAAGTGAGACCGCAGAGTGTCAGGTTGGGAATGTTAAAGATTAATAATGACTTTTTGGACAGTATCAGAGAAGCTCAGAAATTGGGTGTTAAATTGGTGGATTCGATGGTTAGGATCGATCAGTCGGAGAATAATGATTTCAAGCTGGATGCGCGAGGTGTGTTGAGGTTCCGTAATAGGATTTGTATTCCTGATAATGCAGAGATGAGGAAAGCGATTCTTGAAGAGAGTCGTAGGAGTAAGTTGAGTATTCATCCGGGAGCTACTAAGATGTATCAGGACTTGAAGAAGTTGTTTTGGTGGCAAGGGATGAAGCGTGATGTAGCGCAGTTTGTGTATGCGTGTTTAACTTGTCAGAAGTCGAAAGTTGAACATCAGAAGCCTGCAGGGTTGATGCAACCGTTAGAGGTTCCAGAATGGAAATGAGATAGTATTTCAATGGACTTTGTGACGGGATTGCCTAATACCGCAAGAGGTCATGATGCGATTTGGGTGATTGTTGATAGGCTAACAAAGTCGGCTCATTTTGTTCCTATTAACATCACGTATCCAGTACCGAAGTTGGAAGAGATTTATATCCGAGAGATTGTAAAGCTGCATGGTGTTCCTCTATGTGTCGTTTCGGATAGGGATCCGAGGTTTACGTCTGATTTTTGGAAGAGTTTGCAAACGGAGTTGGGTTCTAAGCTGAGATTGAGTTCGGCGTATCACCCTCAGACGGATGGTCAGTCAGAGAGGACTATTCAGTCGTTGGAGGATTTGTTGAGGGCTTGTGTTCTGGAGCAAGGAGGTTCGTGGGATGCATACCTTTCGTTGATAGAGTTCTAGTATTGGGATGGCACCTTTTGAAGCGTTGTATGGTCGGAGATGTAGGACTCCTTTATGTTGGTATGAATCTGGAGAAAGTGTAGTACTTGGACCTGAAATTGTTCGAGAGACTACTGAGAAGGTGAGATTGATTCGGGAGAAGATGAAAGCTTCGCAAAGTAGACAGAAGAGTTACCATGATAAGCGGAAAAAGAATTTAGAATTTCAAGCAGGTGAGCATGTGTTTTTGAGAGTCACTCCGGTGACCGGTGTTGGACGCGCTTTGAAGTCTAAGAAGCTCACGCCTCGTTTTATCGGTCCGTATCAGATTTCGGAAAGAGTTGGAAATGTTGCTTATAGGGTGGCCTTACCGCCTAATCTTTCGAATTTGCATGATGTGTTTCATGTGTCGCAACTTCAAAAGTATATTTCAGATCCATCTCATGTAATTCATATGGATGATGTGCGAGTACGGGATAATCTCACTATGGAGACGATGCCTGTGCGTATCGAGGATCATGAGGTGAAGACTCTAAGAGGCAAGGAGATCGCTTTGGTGAAAGTAGTCTGGTTGGGAGCTGCCGGAGAAAGCATGACGTGGGAGCTGGAAAGCAAGATGCGGGAGTCTTATCCAGAGTTGTTCGAATCAGGTAAATTTTCGAGGACGAAAATATTCTAAGTGGGGGAGAGTTGTAACGCCCCAAAATTTAATTAATTATTTAATTGAATTGTTTGGGAATTTAATTGGTAGAAAAATAATAAAATAATAATAATGCTAGTATATGTGGGCCTATTGTTAGGGTTGGGAGTAGTAAAATGAGAAGTGTTAGGGAGGCCCATGATGTAATTTGAATTAGCTAAGGAAAAAGCCCATAAAATTAACTAAAGTATAAATAGGCATTATTTAGGGTTTTGCTCATTTAGAAGGAACAAAAAATAGGAATTAGAGAGAAGAGAAGAGAGAGGACGGCGCGAAGAAGGAGAGAGAGCTAGGGCAAGCCAAAGACTTCGAATTCTTCAAGGCTAAGGTAAGGGTGGGGTTCTATCTCTATAATCGGGTGTATGAATGGCTCTATGTAGGAAGGTTATGGAACCCTAGGTGTTATTAAGTTTAGAAAACCCTAGTTGTAGGTATTGAACTTTAAATGATGATGTTAATTTCGATTGATGATGATTGTTGCCATTTGGCGATGTGTGATCATGCTTGTTGATGTTTTGGACCCAAAATTTTGTGCATGGGCGCCGTTTTTGATTCTGCCGCAGGGCGCCATGGGCGCCGTCCCGTATTTGATGTTGAAAGTTGCTAAATTGTTGATGTGTTGCCAAAAATGTTGAAAGCTGCTAAGTTGTTAATGTGTTGCCAAAAATGTTGAAAGTTGCTAAGTTGCTAATTATTGTTGATGATGGTGTACCAAGTTGAATTGCCTTTATTTATTGGCAGGTGGTATGTTGTAGGCCTATGGCCAACGATGATTTCCGATGTTGTTGCGTTGCTATGTAATCGTTGTTTATTGGTTGTGCATTTACATAGCGTCGCATACATAGCATATTTTTACGATGAAGCTATGCTCAAAACACGATGGCCTGGACTGGCAAATTATGATGAAATGATGTTACGATGTTGATGCCTCTATTTATTGGCTGGATTATGGTACCACATGCATTATAGGGCGGTGGCCCTGAGTTGAGTCACATTCCGCATCCATGTTGCATACCTATGTGATTGAGATGATGTTGACTGCTGTTAAATGATGAATTGATGCTATGACCTGAATTACATATTGTCTTTCATATGTCTGATTATATAGTGCGATGTCTCACTGATAACTCTATTTTATATAGAGTTATTCATACAGTCAAGCTTGAGTTATTGCTTATTTTCAAGAACATTTATATATATTTATAGCTTATTTATCAAGGAACAACATTCTAAGTATTCAAATTGGATAAAGGGCAATGATCTAGGCAAAATACACAAATCTTGTTAGGTTTGATGTTTTTGTTCAGTGCAGCTACTGCAGGAGTAGAAACACTGCCAACACCAGGAGTGGAAACACTAGGAGTGGAAACACTGCCAACACCTGCTAAATTCTGCAGTTTATACCAAAACATTCAAAAACCATTTCAATGCTTCCACACTTGATTTGTGACGTCATGCCTAGTCACCTGGAGCTGAGCCACTTGCTGAAGTCGGTGATACACATAAAAATCAAGTTGCAAGACTCAAACTTATCTAAAAGACATGTGGCACTTCTCCAATGGACCTCATCTTTTGTTATGCATGCAAGCGACCAAACCTGTGCAGCTTGCTTAATTGGTTGTCAACAAACTAACCATGTTCGGTTCCCTCAGCTGATCTCTCACGCCAAAGGAAACCCCTTGCAAGAGGAAAGCTTTCAAGCCTATAAATAGAAGCCATATCTATCATCTATCATATATCATCTTTCACATCTTTAAATCTTTCATCTTTTAGTTTAGTTTAGGTATAGTTTATTTTCATTTCCAGTTTCTAAGGAGAGGAATGTGAGGAAGTGCTTGACAACCATTCCCTTCACTTCTACTTTGAAGAAATTCGTGTAAGAAATATTTATTGTACTTCAACTTGGGAACTTAATGCAAAAGATCTTCTATTCAAGTAATCTCTACTCTTTTAAGTTCTTTTGCTTTATTATTCATTTACTTATGTTCTTAGCATATTCTTTGCTTTATAACATGAGTAACATGAGCTAAATTCCCTTAAGTTGAGATGTTCTAACCTTGTAATGAACTTCTAAATGTATTATGGTTTATGTAGTGTAAACACTTTAAACTCTTGCATAATACTTCTTTCAACTTATTCTGGAATTGATCACTTTAGAATAGGTAAAACTTGTAGCAGCATACATGGGCTACATTTATGAACTCAAGAGTTAATAGGGACAAGTATTTAATAAAAAAAACTTTGTTAAATACATGCTAACACCTAGACATAGGATAGCATAGTCCTTAGGATAATAAAATTACAAGAGTGAACCTATTTAGCAAATTGGATCATTGTTAGGAGGCAAGGGAGGAATTGACAAACCTTTCTTTACTGTAAAAAATAAAGATCATAAGAGCTTGTAATGAAACTCTGAAGAGAAGTGCTGAAAGGCACAAACTGATGCACCCACATCCAGTGTTTCCACACTACATACTCCATTAAGACACTTAGAAGTAAAGTACTTGGTGAAAACATCTCAACTACTTTTTCCAACTGATTTCTCACACATTTTATTGCTTATTATTATTTTACTTACTTTGAAAACTCCAAACTAAAAATACTGAATAGTGTAGACACACTAAGTGTACACTTTGAACTACAAAAATTTACAATACATAATCCCTGTGGGTTCGACATTTCTTATCACTTTATTACTTGTGTGACTATGTATACTTGCATATAATAGGAGGACCACAGTGAAGATGCCTCAGTAAGAGGAGGACCTAATTCACATCAACAAACTGAAGGTGGACCAGATCACAGACAACAATTCATTCAAATGGGACCAATAGGTATGATTAATGATAGAGATAGACCTATGAGAGACTATGCTCAATATGACCAGCAGCACATACAAACTAGTATTGCTAGACCTCAAATTGATGCTGTTCATTTTGAATTTAAACCTATGATGTTTCAAATGTTGCAAACAATTGGTCTATTTGGTGGATCTCCACATGAAGATCCCCATGAGCATTTAAAGCAATTCATAGAAGTTTGTAGTAACTTTATCATTCCTGGTATTAGTGAGGATGCATTTAGGCTTAAGTTATTTCCATACTCTTTGAAAGATAGGGCTAAATCATGGCTAAATTCTATGGAGCCCAATTCTATTCATACATGGAATGAATTAGCTGAAAAATTCTTAAGCAAATATTTTCCTCCTATTAAAAATGCTAGGATGAGACATGATATTACATCTTTTAGACAAAAAGAATTTGAATCATTGTTTGAAGCATGGGAAAGATGGAAAGAGCTTTTAAGAAAATGTCCACATCATGGTTTACCTGTCATTATACAAATGGAAACTTTTTACAATGGTCTAGAACCACAAACCAGAGTGATGCTTGATGCATCAGCTGGTGGTGTTCTTTTGAATATGTCTTATAATGAAGCATGTGATCTTATTGACAAAATTGCTACAAATGGTTCAAGTTGGCCTACTGAAAGGGTAAGTGCTCAAAAGAGAACCTCTGGAGTACATGAGATTAATGATATATCAGCCCTATCTGCTCAAGTAGCCACTTTAACAAATCTGATCAAACAGTGCACTAGTGCACCTACATCTAGTGTAGCAACACCAAAAGAAAACACTGCAGCAGCTATAGAACAAGCCTCTCCAGGAACTACAAGTTGTGTGTATTGTGGAGGAGGCCATCTATATGAAGAATGTCCTAGCAACCCTGTTTCTGTCAATTATGTAGGTTACAATAAAAATAACAACCCTTACTCTAATACCTACAATCCAGGATGGAAGAACCACCCAAATTTTAGGTGGAACAATTCTAATGCACCTGCACAAAGTGCACCTGCACCAAGTACTCTTCCTGGATTCTTACCTCAAAACCAACAAAGATCAAACCCACCTGCCAGTGCCAACTCTCTAGAAGAATTGCTTAGATCATTCATTAGTGAAACTAGAACTGCTAGGCAAGCTCATGATATATCAATTAAGAACCTAGAGAACCAAGTAGGGCAATTAGCAACTGCTTTGCAGCAAAGACCAGCAGGTACTTTGCCATCAAACACAGAAGCTTCACCCTCACAAAGGCAAGGTAAGGAACAGGTCAAAGCCATATCTTTGAGAAGTGGCAGGGATCTAACAGAACCATATGAGCCTGAAGGTACAGAGAAGGGAGAAAAAAATAAAAATGAAAAAAATTCTCAAGATGCAGAAACACCTGGTGTTCCTACATCTCCTACTCCAAGGTTAGTATCAGAATACCCTCCTCCTCCTTTTCCCCAAAGATTGAAAAAAATACATGAGGAGAAGCAATTCAGTAAATTTTTAGATGTTTTAAAACAATTGCATATCAATGTTCCCTTGATAGAGGCACTTCAACAAATGCCAAACTATGCCAAATTCATGAAAGATGTGCTTTCTAAAAGAAGAAGATTAGGGGAATTTGAAACTGTTGTTATGTCAAAAGAATGTAGTCTGATTTTACAAAACAAAATTCCAAGGAAACTAAAGGATCCAGGTAGCTTTACAATCCCTTTTCAATAGGTAAGTACTATACAGGAAGAGCATTGTGTGATTTAGGTGCAAGCATCAATTTGATGCCCAAATCTATCTTCACAAAGCTAGGGATTGAAAATGCTAAACCTACCACATTGACACTATCTTTGGCAGATAAATCAATAGCATATCCAGAAGGAATTATTGAAGATATATTGGTACAAGTTGACAAATTTGTGTTTCCTACAGATTTTGTTATACTTGATTTCATTGCAGATGAAGAAGTGCCAGTCATACTTGGAAGACCATTCTTGGCAACAGGGAAAACACTGATAGATGTGCAAAGAGGAGAGCTAACCATGAGAGTGAATGATCAAGAAGTAAAATTCAATAAATTCATCAATCTCACTTGATCATTTGGTAGAGAAGCAGTTTCACAAGCAGTATGATCACCTTGCCAATGCACTAGCACCTGATGTTTCTGCATTGCCTGCTGAGGAATTTATTGAAGAAAGCATATTGCCTAAGGAACAAGCTACACCTAAGGTATGGGCTAGAACTTATGAATCTCTTAATTTAGAAAATCCCAACCTTAAAGAAAATGTACCTTCTATTGAACAACCTCCTAAGCTAGAATTAAAAGAACTACCTAAGCATTTAAAATATGTTTTTCTAGGTGAAAATAAAACTCTTCCTGTAATCATAGCTTCTCATCTATCTTTAGAACAAGAGCTTAATTTAATTAACACCTTGAGAAAACATAGAAAAGCTATAGGTTGGCAAATGTCTGACATTAAAGGGATTAGCCCCTCAACATGCATGCATAGGATAATTTTAGAAGAAAATTCTAAAAATAGCATAGAAGGGCAAAGAAGATTAAATCCAATAATGAAAGAGGTTGTTAAGAAGGAAATAATTAAATGGCTAGATGCTGGTATTATCTACCCCATTTCAGATAGTGCATGGGTTAGTCCTGTGCAATGTATTCCTAAAAAGGGTGGAGTCACAGTTGTAGCCAATGAAAATAATGAATTAATCCCAACCAGAACTGTAACAGGGTGGAGAATCTGTATGGATTACAGAAAACTCAATAAGGCCACTAAGAAAGATCATTTCCCCTTACCCTTTATAGATCAAATGTTAGATAGGTTAGCAGGAAAGGAATTCTATTGTTTCTTAGATGGTTATTCAGGATACAACCAAATAGCAATTGAACCTAAAGATCAACAGAAAACCACATTTACTTGTCCTTATGGCACTTTTTCCTTTAGAAGGATGCCTTTTGGACTTTGTAATGCTCCTGCTACTTTTCAAAGATGCATGATGTCAATCTTTTCTGACTTCATTGAGCAATCAATGGAAGTCTTCATGGATGACTTTTCTGTTTTTGGAGAAACATTCCCATTGTGTCTTTCAAACTTAGAGGAAATTCTTCAGAGGTGTGAAGACACTAACCTAGTGCTTAATTGGGAAAAATGTCATTTCATGGTAAAAGAAGGCATTGTGCTTGGTCATAAAATATCTAAAAAAGGTCTTGAAGTGGATAGGGCAAAGATATAGGTAATTGAGAAACTACCACCCCCATCAACAATCAAAGGGATTAGAAGTTTTTTTAGGTCATGCAGGATTCTATAGGAGATTTATCAAAGATTTTTCAAAAATTTCAAAACCATTGTGTATGCTTTTGCAACATGATGTGCCTTTTAATTTTGATGAATCTTGTGTAGAAGCTTTTCAAAAACTAAAAAAGGCCTTAGTTACAGCACCAGTTGTAGTCACTCCAGATTGGAGTAAGCCTTTTGAACTCATGTGTGATGCTAGTGACTTTGCAGTAGGAGCAGTCCTAGGACAAAGATATAACAAAGTGTTTCATTCTATCTACTATGCTAGCAAAACACTAATTGAGGCTCAAATGAACTACACTGTGACAGAGAAGGAACTATTAGCAGTGGTTTTTGCTTTTGAAAAATTTAGATCATACTTGGTAGGCACCAAAGTAATTGTGTACACTGACCATTCTGCCATCAAGTATCTAATTTCTAAAAAAGATGCAAAACCTAGGCTAATAAGATGGGTTCTATTACTTCAAGAATTTGATCTTGAAATAAGAGATAAGAAAGGAGTAGAGAACCAAGTGGCTGATCACCTCTCTATACTTGAAAGTAATAATGCAGGTACAATTGAAGAAATCAAGGAAAGTTTCCCTGATGAGAAATTACTAGCAATTACCATGAATACAGCCAGTGTTTCTGCACTCAGTGTAGCCACACCTCATGTTTCAACACCATGGTATGCAGACATAGTAAACTTTCTTGTAAGCAAAATTGTACCATGTGACATGAACTATCAACAGAAAAGAAGGTTCTTCCACATAGTAAAACAATACTATTGGGATGACCCTTACCTATTCAAGATATGTCCTGATCAAATCATGAGAAAGTGCATTCCTGAAGAGGAACAGCAAGCAGTGCTCCTGCATTGTCATGCTGCACCTTATGGAGGTCACTTTGGAAGCCAAAGAACAGCAACTAAGGTACTTCAATCAGGTTATTTCTGGCCTACTCTATTTAAAGATGCTTATTACATGGTCAAAACCTGTGATAAATGCCAAAGAAGTGGTAATATATCTAATAGACATGAAATGCCTAGGACTAATATTCTAGAAATAGAACTTTTTGATGTTTGGGGCATGGATTTCATGGGTCCTTTTCCACCTTCTTTTGGCAATGAATGCATCTTAGTGGCTGTAGACTATGTGTCTAAATGGATTGAGGCTGTAGCACTGCCAAATAATGATGCTAAATCTGTTAGCAAATTTCTCCAAAGAAATATTTTTTCAAGATTTGGCACTCCAAGAGCAATCATCAATGATAGCAATCATCAATGATGAAGGCTCACATTTTTGCAACAAACTTATTGAAAATCTTCTTGCAAAATATGGAGTGAAACA
Source organism: Astragalus membranaceus (assembly GCA_039519185.1). Classification (NCBI taxonomy): domain Eukaryota; kingdom Viridiplantae; phylum Streptophyta; class Magnoliopsida; order Fabales; family Fabaceae; genus Astragalus; species Astragalus membranaceus. The sequence goes on from CM076851.1 coordinate 27,075,830, forward strand.
TAAGATTGCTACTGCCTATCACCCACAAACAAGTGGACAAGCTGAACTTTCAAATAGGGAAATAAAAAGAATGCTTGAGAAAATGGTTGGACCAAATAGAAAAGATTGGTCCTTACACTTAGACGAAGCATTATGGGCATATAGGACTGCATTTAAAACTCCATTAGGTATGTCCCCCTATAGGTTAGTTTATGGCAAGTCATGTCATCTTCCTGCTGAATTAGAGAACAAGTCATATTGGGCTATCAAAAAGTTGAATTTTGATATCAAAAAGGCAGGAGAGAAAAGGTTTTTTGAGCTAAATGAATTAGAAGAATTTAGGCATTTCTCTTATGAGAATGCAGAAATTTATAAAGCTAAAACCAAAGTATGGCATGACAAGAAAATCCAAAGGAGAGAACTTAAAGAGGGAGGAATGGTTCTGTTGTACAATTCTAGGTTGAAACTCTTCCCTGGAAAACTGAGATCAAGATGGTCAGGACCGTTCAAACTAGTTAAAATCTACCCCCATGGTGCAGTTGATCTATATGATGCAACCACGGATACCACTTTCAAAGTAAATGGACAAAGAGTGAAAATGTACTATGGAGAGCATGTAGAGAGAGACAAGATCACCACTCACTTTGCAAAACCTTAGACCAGGGTACAAGTCAGGCTGTAAGACTCTTAAAACAAGCGCTTGAGGGAGGCAACCCATCACTATATAGTTAAAATTATTATTTTGTGCAATTTCATGTTTTGTTATTTTGCAGGAAAAACAGGACAACAGAGTAGCCAGTGTTCCCACACTAGGTGTTTCCACACTTAATGCAGCCACACTGCCTACTCTGGTGTTAGAAAAATTTAGAAGAAAAATGTTCACTTGACAAATCATCAACTCAGTGGAATAATCTCTGATCAAGGGTTAGAAAGTGGCGTGTTAAGTCTAAAATTCCACGTGTTGGCTTGCATGTTAGGCCACACAACTTAACGGCTATAACCCTCAACTACCAAATCCCACTAACCCTTTCACATACCCTAAGTTTCAATTCTTTTCGTCCCTCTCACAAAACCGATTAAAAATCCTCTCCACTCTCCACTCACAAACAGTTATTTTTGTCTCAAACGCTCAAAATCATCAATGGCTAAGAAACAAGCTGCCTCTAAAAACACTGGGAAAGGATCTGGTGTGGAAACTCAGGCGAAAAATGGAAAATCAGGAGTACTAGCATCAATGGAAGCAACCCCTGGATGTGAGCACTTTTGGAACATGAAGTTCCTGCCTGAGCGTGGTTTCAACTTCGCAAAGGCTCATCATTCATTCATCTCCACTATCAACAACATGCATTGGGAAAGATTTGTTCAAACTCGAGCCTACTACTTGGAGCAATTGGTGCGAGAATTCTACTCAGGAATTCAGAATAACAGAGGAGGTACTGTATTTTTCTCCAAGGTTAGAGGTAAGAAAGTTTTCGTTGACCCTGCTAGAATCAATAAGCACTATGATCTCACATACACTGGTAATGCATTTGAATTAAAACTAGAGACCTATGGAAAGAAACAAATGACTAAAATCAAAGAAAGAGTAGCAATAGAAGGATCTCACAGTGGGAGAAATTCACAAATACTGAATTCAAACTTAAAACTGGTGAATTGATCCCTGAACTTGGTAGTTGGCATTTATTCATTGATACATCAATTCTCCCTACTTCACACACTTCTACATTATCTAAAGATAGGTTGATTCTTATTGATTCAATCCTATGTGAGGATAATGTAGACATAGGGAAATTGATAGCTAAAGAAATTGTAGAATGTCAAGCCAAGGAATCTGGATTCTTATATTTTCCATGCTTAATCACTGAATTGTGTCAAAAGCAAGGAGTTGTTACTTCTGATCTAGAAAAAGTCTACAGAAAAACCCCTGCTAGTGGTCTGTCTGCTGAAGTTAAGGAAAGAGTGAGGTCAGTGAAAATTAAAAGTACTGTAGAGCAGGAAGTGTCTGAACACTTGGTGCAGAAACTCCAAGCTGTATGGAAATTTCAAAGAGAACAGCATGAATGGTTGAAATTAAAGTTGGATGACCCTGAAGCAGAACAAGAATCCCCAATTTTTCCTAATTGGGTGATTGATGAAAAAGAAGAAGTGGAAAAGGAAACTGTTAAGAAAGAGAAGAGAGTAAAGAGAAAAAGAGATACTGAGAAAGAAAAGAAGGGAAAGAAACCAAGAGTGGAGGAAGAAATTGAAGAAGTGAGTGATGAAGATACTGAAGAAGATGAAGAGGCAAGGCAAGCTGTGAAGGATATTGAAAAGGATGAAGAGGAGGATGAATCTGAGTCACTGGAAGTTAGTGACAGTGATGATGATGACAGTGATGATATGGAAGCTAGTGCTAGAAGAAAGTATGAAATAAGGAAGAAATCTACAAATGAAGCCCAACCACCATCACCACCATCACAACAGCAATCAAACACCCCCTCACCACCATCACAAACCAACATTCCATCCCCCACCACCCACCATTCCCCCAGTCACACTTCAACACCAAAATCACCCACACCTCCACCAGAAAATACTCCCCAAACTGAAAATCCAAAACAAGATGCTGAAGCAGATACAACCATCCCATCCCACACTCCAAAAGAAACAACTCCCACCCCAAGCACAGAACCTATTGAGCCAACTAACATTGTTTCTGAGAAATTTCAAATGCAGGTACTCATTGAAGAGCCTGAAAAAGAAAAAAGCAAAACAGGTTCAGAGTTGAAGATCCAGGCAGACATTGTCTAGGAGTCTGTTAGTGTTCCCACACCAACTGCTGAAGCTTCAAAATCAACAGTCATGGCAACTAGTCCTGCAGCAACAATCTCTGCAGTTCTGAAGGCCTTAGCAGAGAAGAAGCAGATGCTGGGATACACAAGGAGAACAATGAAGCCTGCTCCAACAAAGAAGATGTGGACAATGAGCTCACTCTATGGTGCACAGGGTACAGGGGTACAAGCAGGTGAGAAGGAGGTATCTGAGGAATAAACACACAAAGAAGGAGAGAAAGAAGCTGAGAAGGCAGCAGTGCAACAGCAAGAGGGAATTGAGCAGCAATCTGAGCAAACTCCAGTACAGAGTGGTGTACCTGCACCTGAAGTCCAAACACTTGCTACACCAGAAGTTCCTGCAGAAGCTACACCTGAAGAGGCAGAAATGCCTGAGGCTACTGTAGATGATCCTGGTGTGCCTACCTCTGATGTGGCCACTGCTAAGAAGTCAAAGAAGACAAAAGCCAAGCAAAGCCCTGCTGTGAGAGCCAGTCCCAGATTCCAGAAGAAAGAGTAAAAAGATACCTTTTAATATTGTTCCCAGTATTTATAATATATTTTAGTAGTATACTTTATGTGCTAAATACTATGTGTTAACTTGCTGCTATGTGTTAATTACTTTTGGTTATATCTCCCAACTTTTGGATCCCTTGTTTACTCAACTTAGAACAGTGGGGACACTGCTCATATTTAAGTTGGGGGGGAGAGTGGAGAATAGTATGTATTTTGTGTATGCACTATATTTGCAGCATGTTTTGAACCTAGTACTAATATATATGTATGAATATAGAAATATGTTTGAGTAAGTATTTATAGCATGTGAGTATGTAGTGTTAGTATGTTTTAAGTTTTAGATGTACTTAACAAAGCATGATAATTTGTGTTAACATGGTGAATTAAGTGCATCAATTTGTTTTTAGACTTAAATGATTATGAAACATGATCAATTCATATTTTTCTCAACAAAATTGAAGAAGTGTGTCAATGAGTCAATTTTTAAAATAATGAAAAAGCCTTGTTTTCTAGAAATGATCAGTTTTATAAAAACTTTGACACAACAAAATTGAGTTTTGAAAAGAACCATGCTAGATCAAGAGCTATCTAAAGCCAAAAAAATTTTGGAAATTTGAGGTCAAAATTAGATTTTTATTAAAAATTTAGAAGAGCATAAAGACTTAAGTTTGGGGGAAATTCCATGAATACAAAGGCCAAAGAGTGACAACTTGAAAAGTGCAAACCACAAGTGTCAAAACCACTCAAAAATACCAAAAATATCCCAAAAAAGGAGCTACACTTGCCTGAGTCATATAAACTGAACCTGTCCCTTAAGTGCAATTTGGTTTGAAAAATATGAACAAAGTTCAAGGAGAAAAAGAAAAAAAAAACAAACAAAGAAAAAGAAGAAAATGCATGTGGAGGTCAGTGAGGAGGGCAGTGTACGCTACAAAAAAATACTCAAAGAGTTTCAAGTGTGGTAACACTTAGTGTGCCAACACCATCTACATCAAAAGGCACCTACACTCAAAATAAGGTGAACCTACAATCCAAAAATGATGTTTTTGCACTCACTGCATTACATCATCAAAAATCAAACACCAAGGTATTGGCTCAACAAGTTGGAACACCAAAAGCCCTTTGTTGTGCTTAAGAGTCCCCTAAATACTTGAAGAAATTGTTAGTCTCGGCCATATTTTAAAAAATCCCTAAGAGTGACCAAAAGAGTTCCATCTTTTTCAAAAAGCTAAAGAAAAACTCTTTTCAGTTATGGAACCAATTAGAAACTCAATGGGCCACACACTCACACAAATGAGTTTTTATAACTCTGAATGTTTTAAAGAAAGCAAGGGCATGGAAGAAAAAGCACCAAAAGAGAAAGGCTCATCAATACACTTCAAACACTTCTTGAAAAACATGAGTTGAGATGTCTTCATAATTATATAAATCTTGTGTTTTTGTTTCTTGTCGTTGCTTGAGGACAAGAAACAATTTAAGTTTGGGGGTGTGATAACTCTATTTTATATAGAGTTATTCATACAATCAAGCTTGAGTTATTGCTTATTTTCAAGAACATTTATATATATTTATAGCTTATTTATCAAGGAACAACATTCTAAGTATTCAAATTGGATAAAGGGCAATGATCTAGGCAAAATACACAAATCTTGTTAGGTTTGATGTTTTTGTTCAGTGCAGCTACTGCAGGAGTAGAAACACTGCCAACACCAGGAGTGGAAACACTAGGAGTGGAAACACTGCCAACACCTGCTAAATTCTGCAGTTTATACCAAAACATTCAAAAACCATTTCAATGCTTCCACACTTGATTTGTGACGTCATGCCTAGTCACCTGGAGCTGAGCCACTTGCTGAAGTCGGCGATACACATAAAAATCAAGTTGCAAGACTCAAACTTTCTAAAAGACATGTGGCACTTCTCCAATGGACCTCATCTTTTGTTATGCATGCAAGCGACCAAACCTGTGCAGCTTGCTTAATTGGTTGTCAACAAACTAACCATGTTCGGTTCCCTCAGCTGATCTCTCACACCAAAGGAAACCCCTTGCAAGAGGAAAGCTTTCAAGCCTATAAATAGAAGCCATATCTATCATCTATCATATATCATCTTTCACATCTTTAAATCTTTCATCTTTTAGTTTAGTTTAGGTATAGTTTATTTTCATTTCCAGTTTCTAAGGAGAGGAAGGTGAGGAAGTGCTTGACAACCATTCCCTTCACTTCTACTTTGAAGAAATTCGTGTAAGAAATCTTTATTGTACTTCAACTTGGGAACTTAATGCAAAAGATCTCCTATTCAAGTAATCTCTACTCTTTTAAGTTCTTTTGCTTTATTATTCATTTACTTATGTTCTTAGCATATTCTTTGCTTTATAACATGAGTAACATGAGCTAAATTCCCTTAAGTTGAGATGTTCTAACCTTGTAATGAACTTCTAAATGTATTATGGTTTATGTAGTATAAACACTTTAAACTCTTGCATAATACTTCTTTCAACTTATTCTGGAATTGATCACTTTAGAATAGGTAAAACTTGTAGCAGCAGACATGGGCTACATTTATGAACTCAAGAGTTAATAGGGACAAGTATTTAATAAAGGAAACTTTGTTAAATACATGCTAACACCTAGACATAGGATAGCATAGTCCTTAGGATAATAAAATTACAAGAGTGAACCTATTTAGCAACTTGGATCATTGTTAGGAGGCAAGGGAGGAATTGACAAACCTTTCTTTACTGTAAAAAACAAAGATCATAAGAGCTTGTAATGAAACTCTGAAGAGAAGTGCTGAAAGGCACAAACTGATGCACCCACATCCAGTGTTTCCACACTACATACTCCATTAAGACACTTCGAAGTAAAGTACTTGGTGAAAACATCTCAACTACTTTTTCCAACTGATTTCTCACACATTTTATTGCTTATTATTATTTTACTTACTTTGAAAACTTCAAACCAAAAATACTGAATAGTGTAGACACACTAAGTGTACACTTTGAACTACAAAAATTTACAATACATAATCCCTGTGGGTTCGACCTTTCTTATCACTTTATTACTTGTGTGACTATGTATACTTGCATATAATAAACTACACCACTCACCCCTTCTGTTTGAATGTTACCCCGATGTTGGTAACGTGTAGGTAATCACGAATGAAGGCTGTTCACCTTCGTTTGATCGAGTCGGTGTCGTCGCTCTGATATGTAACACTCGGAGGAATGAACACACGTTTTAATATTGTTGCTATGTTATTTCGTTGTTGAAACTTTAAGTTGTTACGTCGTTGTTTTTGAGCTGTCTTGAGTTGTTAAGACACCACGTTTATTTGAATTAACTTGTTATGAATCCGCTGCGTAGTAATTAAAGAGGAATTATTTTGAAGATTAAAAGGTTGTTTTATCGGTTCATCCGAAAGCGCTATGTATCTGTTTTCAAGAACGAATTAACCCGTCTATTGCTTTCACGAAGCAAATGTGGCACTCCATTGCTTCTTGAAAAAGATTTTTATGAACTCTGATTTTTCATTATTTTACCGGGTAGAAATGGGGTGTTACAGTATCTGTTGAGGATGACTTTATGCAAACTCCATATAAGACTATATCTGAGATTTTGGAGGTGACAGATGTGAGTACTTCGTATATGGTGTTATTTTTGGTAATCAAATTATTAAAACTCTCATTGTATTTAAACTTGCTTTGTTTCTTGGTTAGGTGGGTTCTGCTGCAGTCCTTGCTCAAGTGATTGAGATTGAAACTGCTCGTGGGTGGTACTATGAGTCCTGTCATAAGTGCTACAAAAAGGTTACCCAAGTAGGCACTAAATACTTCTGTAGGGAATGTAAGAGAAAGGTTACTGTTGTCCCAAGGTAACTATGTCACTTTTTAAATGCATGTTATCACCTTGATTAGTTTCACATAAATTGTTCATTCATCATTCAATTCCAGACACCCATTCCTATTTGTGCATATTTTCCTTTCATTTCCATGTCACTTTTTAAATAAATGTTATCACCTTGATTAGTTGTGCATAAATTGCTTTAATTTTCTTTCTTTCATTTCCTGTTTTCCTTTTCTGTGTCTAACTTTTTATTTTATATAGGTTCAAGGTGGAGCTGACAGTCATTGACAGTACTGGCTCAACAAACTTTATGCTGTTTGATCGTGTTGTGTCTCATTTTTTGGGGGTCTCAACACAAGACTTGCTTGCACCCACTGCCGAATTGGTGGATCCTACCAGAACTCCTGATGAGTTTCGTTCCTTCTTTGAGAAAACTCTTCTCTTCAAAGTTGAGATATCTTCCTTTAACATTACTCAAGAATGGAACAATTACACTGTTAGGAGGCTGGCTATTGAACCTGCTGTTATTAAAAAATTCAGAGACATTAATGGGATCCAGGTTTTTATCTTATCTTTCATGCATGTGTTATGTTGGATTACTTTAAGCCTCCTTTCAAATTTTTGTCTCTAATTTTCTGATATTTAGGCTGGTAATAATGAAGAGGAACTTGACTACAAGGAGTTTTCTGACCAACTAGCCAATGATAATCCGCTGGTACATTGTTCATTCATCATTAAATTCCACTCACTTTATTTCTACAAACAAGTGTCTCAAACATTCCTCTTTTTGTATGTTTGCCTTTCATTTGTAGGTCAATGTGGATGATGTTGGTTCTAACAATATTGCTGGTGGTTATGTCCTGCAACTAACTGGGACACCCACCCGCAAACCTACTTCCAACATGGGTTCTGCTTCAACTGATCCATCTCCCTTTGGTGTTGTGGAAGAAGCAAATCATCTTGCAAATGTTTCTGAAGTAGAGATAATTGAGGCTCCTACCACCTGTGGCTCCAAAAGATCATCATCTTCTCTTGATGTCTCCTTAGCTCCTCCTGATGCTTCTCCTGAGACTTCAATCAAGAAACTGTCAAAGGCTCTATTCATCAAGACTGAGCCAGACAAGAAGCTCAATTGATTAGATGAAGTCATTAGCCCCACCCTTTTGCTGGATGTCCTATGTTTCCTGTTGGTTTCTGTCCACATTGTTCTCAATGATGACTAAAATAAAAGTAATTAGGATGAATGTTTAACTACTTTAGCTCTATTTGAGTGTAGTGTCTGTGCCTGTCCACATTGTTCTCAATGATGGCTTAGATAAAAGTAATTAGGATCTGTGTAATGGTGGCTTAAATCAAAGTAATTAGGATCTATGTAATGATTCTGCGCCCTTCCTGATGTAGCTGTCTCTTTTCTATTATAATAATGAAACAACTTAACTATCTTTTTGTTATTCCTTTCTGTTCTCTATTGCCTAAGATTATTTGTTTGCTTTCACTGCCCAATTGCATTTTAATAAAATATATGAAAAATACAAAGTAATTACTTGCCTTACTTATACATAAGTTTGCTTTAATTTTCAAACTAATCCTAAAAATTGTGATACCCGTTGTTTGCCATGTCTGTTTACTAACATAATCTTTGCAGTCTTTAATGAGATTCTTAGATATATATTGCATTGTTTTACCAAAACATCTGCAACTCTGTGACTTCCCCAAGTGAACAGCTACATCAAACTTGGCATAGCTAATCATTCTATCTACCATATTTTTAGTCATCTTTGTTCTACTTCTCATTTCTTACTGATTTATATTTAGTTTTCTTCTTTGTGTTTACTTTGAGTTTTTGCTTTCTTAAAATCACTCTTCCATTCATATTGTTTGTTCTGCTTTCATTCCTGCCTTATTCCCGCTACCTATCCTCATTCTGGGTTTACACATGTTGTTTTAATGGAACCTCTAAAAAAACGAAAAACCAGTTCTCTTTATATTGTTGATACTATCAATAGAGGGCTAAAGTGCTCCCGGGGTCCCTTATCTTTATTTAAAGTAACGAATTAGTCCTTTATATTTTTTTTTTGTCCCAAATAAGTCCTTTATCTTTCAAATTTTTGACACATAAATCCTTTTCCGTTAACAGTGCTGATTTATGTGTCAAAAAAAAGATTTATGTGTTAAAAATTTGAAACATAAAGGACTGATTTGGGACAGAGAAGGATTTATGTGTCAAAAATTTAAAACATAAAGGACTGATTTGGGACAAAAAAAAGATAAAGGACCAAATCGTTACTTTAAATAAAGATAAGGGACCCCGGGAGCACTTTAGCCATCAATAGAGATAACCCAAGTTCATCAGTCAGACAGAAGAGTTGGCTGCCTATCCTTCAAAGCAGTAAGATAACTTATCTTTATTTTCTTATTGCTCTCAACTTTGGTTTTTTCTTTTTAAATAACTTACTTGCATCTTTGTGATTTCGTACACATATATGCTATAGGTTACCTTCCATCTAACAATCTGGTGAAGCCCTCCTTAGAGTCCCTTTCTCCCGGGAAGTTTATCCTTAAACCAAGTACACTATTGAATGACACTACTCTTCTAAATGTGAATCTACATGGTATGCAAATCATTCATCTTCTGAAATCATTATAAGTTTTTCTGTTTGACTATCTGTTTTTAATTTCTTTCGTTTACCCGAGTCTTCATTTTTAGAGGTATGTAGATTCTTTTGTAACCTTATTTACTGGTTTATTTGATTTTTGATTACATATGGTCCATATTATCAGCCACTAATCAAGATTTTAATTGAATGGATGGAAGAGATGTTGTTCTCTATTCTGTCAATCCCACTACTCCTATAGACATAATCTCTAATCCCACACCTGATGATCCTCTTTTGACTACTTGCACAACAGGTAACCCACTTATTCTCATATCTTGCTTAAAACAGGATTTGATCTTTGTTAGGGACAAAACTTCTAATCAGCTTTTTTGTGATCTACTTATCTTTCTTATGTAAGGCTATTAAATGGTTTAACTAATCTTCTCCTTGCATATGGTTAATATTATTATCTGCTAATGGTTCTACTTTTAATGGATTGGATACTCAAAACACGGACCCTGATCCTCCAGCAAACACTTCTTCAGTTTTTTGCACAATAGGTACCTACTATATTATTAATTAACAGTGTGGTTCCCTTATTTTGTCTCGTGTGTTTTACCATTAACTGGTGCTAATAAAACCATTAACTGGTTGTAATAAAATATAAAGTATCTGCTCAATCTTTTGCAGATGTCAATTCTAACTATTGGGATATTGGAGATCCAGAGTGTGTATGTGAGTTTTGTGGTGCTTTTTTGTGGTACGAAGAAAGGATTCAGAAGGGATTCAATGCCCGTTTTCCAAAGTTCTCTCTATGTTGTAGACAAGGAAGAGTTGTATTGCCTCCTTCTCCATGTCCTCCTCAAACACTACATGATTTATTTCATAAAAATGACAGGAGGGGTAAAATTTTTTTAACAAACATTCGGTCATTCAATAATATGTTCGCTTTCACTTCAATGGGAGGAAAAACTCACACAGGCATTAACAATGGAAATGCACCACCAGTTTTGGTCCTAAATGGTGAGAACTACCACCAAATTGGTAGTTTGCTTCCACTTCCAAATGATGGACCCAAATTTGCTCAACTATACATATATGACACAGAAAATGAAGTATCCAATCGAATGGCTGTTGTTGGGTAGGTTCTCAAATTCCTTATTTAATTACCAGACTTATATTTTGAACAAATTTCTCTTCTAACTAACATGTTTTCTATATAGGATGAAGAGCGATGATATGAACTTAAGAGCTCAAATTGTTGCTGATATTAAGGAGTGCCTTGATACATTTAATCCATTTGTTAAGTCATATAGGATGGTAAAAGAACATTTAGCAGGTCAAGAGATTCCAACAATGAAACTCCGAATTTTGGGTAAAAGAAATTGTGATGGCAGACAATATAACTTACCTACTGCTTCAGAAGTTGCAGCTTTGATTGTTGGTGACTTTGATCCGACTGGATTTGATAGAGATGTAATTGTACACACTCATTCTGGATTGCTGTAGAGAATTCCAATACTCAGTGCTGCTTATTTACCATTGCAATATCCTTTGTTATTCCCTTTTGGTGAAGATGGCTTTTATGAAGGCATTGAATTTCGGCCACATAACACTGCACGAACAATTAAACGACATCGTGTCACTATTAGAGATTGGCTAGCCTACCGTATTCAACACCACCAAAACGACCAGGGCTCACCATGATAGAATCTGGTAGATTAAGGTGGATTCGAGATAATAAAAAAGACTTAAGGGCAGAAATGTATAAAGGGCTTCAGGAGTCCATACTGAGGGGTGAGACTAACACATCAACAACTGGTAGAAGAATTGTTTTGCCATCCACTTTTATTGGAGGACCCAGGTATATGTTCCAAAATTATCAAGATGCTATGACAATTTGTGGTTGGGCTGGCTATCCTGATTTGTTTGTGACTTTTACTTGCAACCACAAATGGCCTGAACTAACAAGATACTTCACAAAATTCAACTTTAAGTCAGAAGATCGTGTTGATATGATCTGCCGTATTTTCAAAATCAAACTCGATCGGTTAGTTAAAGATGTAAAGAAAGGAAACATCTTTGGTCGTGTGAAAGCAGGTCTGTTTTGTATATTGTGTTCAATTTTCTCTTGGTCTTTTGTCAAGTTTACTAAAAACACTTATTTAATATTTGCAGTTATTTACACCATCGAGTTTCAAAAACGTGGTCTACCCCATGCTCATATATTGGTGTTTCTTCATGCTTGTTCTAAGTACAAAAATGCTGCTGATATTGACAAGGTGATATGTGCTGAAATTCCAGACAAATCTTTGGATCCAGAATTGTATGAAATTGTTTCTACATCTATGCTTCATGGACCATGTGGGCCCCAAAATCCAAATTCTACATGCATGCAAAATGATAAATGCACAAAGTATTTTCCAAAAAAATTTAATGATGAGACTTCAATTGATTTAGATGGTTATCCTGTTTATAGGAGACGAGACAGCGGTGTTTTTGTACAAAAAGGAGAGTCCTTTTTGGACAACAGATTTGTTGTTCCCTATAATAGATCTCTACTCCTTAAATACAATGCTCATATCAATGTAGAGTGGTGTAACCAGTCTAGATCTATCAAGTATCTAATCAAGTATGTGAACAATGGTCATGATAGAGTTACAACCTCTTTTTATGGTGCTGATCAATCCAGTCCTGATGCGCCGCCTGATGAAATAAAAATGTACTATGATTGCAGATATCTTTCAGCATCTGAAGCAGCATGGAGAATATTTTCTTTTGATATCCACTACAGAGAACCATCAGTAGAAAGACTACAATTCCATTTACCAGGTGAGCACTATGTTATTTATGGAGATAATCGACCCATTGATTCAGTGCTTTCCAGACCAAATATTGGGGCTTCTAAATTTTTAGCATGGATGGATGCAAATAAGGAATATCCAGAAGCAAAGAGCCTTACATATGCTGAATTCCCTTTAAAATTTGTTTAGCATGAAGATAAAAGAAAATGGCTTCCCCGTAAATCAGGATTTTCTATTGGAAGGCTTAATTATATACCTCCTAGAACTGGTGAGCTATATTATTTGAGAATGTTGCTCAATCATGTTAGGGGAGCCGAGTCTTTTGAAGATATTAAAGAAATTAATGGTAAGACAGAACTAAATTTCAAAGATGCTTGCGAAGCCATGGGATTAGTTGCTGATGACAAGGAATATATAAATGCTATAACTGAGGCAAGTCATTGGGGTACAGGTAACTATCTTCGCAGATTGTTTGCCACATTATTATTATCCGGTCAAATCTCAAGACCAGAAGTTGTTTGGAATGCCACATGGACCCACCTTAGTGATGATATTTTGCATAGGCAGAGATTAATTCTACAATTCCCAGGTTCGACTATTCATCTGATATGAATAAATTATTTTTATATTTATTAATTACTTATACTTATTTTTTTCCCATCGATTGTTGTAGAATTGGTGCTGTCTCCGGATGAGTTAAAGAGTTTTACTTTGATTGAAATTGAGAAAATATTGCAAAGCAACAATAGCATGTTGTCTGATTTCCCTGAGTTGCCTCAACCAGACTCGGAATTGATTTCAATCAGCCAAAATCGGCTACTTTATGATGAATTACATTATGATAGAAAATCTCTTGAAGAGGAACACTCGCAAATAATGTCAACCATGACAAATGAGCAAAAGGACATATATCAAACTATTATGTCAAGGGTTGTTGATAAGAAGTCTCGTTTCTTTTTTTAAATGGATATGGAGGAACAGGGAAGACTTATATTTGGAGGGGACTGACTGCAGGTTTGAGATCAAAAGGAAGGGTTGTTCTGGCAGTTGCATCGAGCGGTATTGCCTCTCTTTTAATACCTGAAGGTAGGACCACTCATTCTCGATTTGCAATTCCAATAAATTTTGATGAGAACTCAACTTGCAATATAAAACAAGGGAGTCCATTAGCGGATTTGATTCGTAGGGCTGATTTGATTATATGGGACGAAGCACCAATGACCCATAGACATTGTTTTAAAGCTCTTGATCGATCCTTGCGAGACATTTTGAGGTTTTCCAATAATGGCAATTTAGATATTCCTTTTGGAGGTAAGGTGGTTGTTTTAGGAGGAGATTTTAGACAAATCCTACCAGTTATTCCAAAGGGAACAAGGCAACAGATTGTGCATGCTACTATTAATTCTTCTTATCTTTGGGATTGTTGTGAGGTCTTGACTCTAACAAGAAATATGAGGCTTTTCCATGGGAACTCAGATGCTAATATTGAAGAGACAGCAGAATTTTCTAAATGGGTTTTGGGAATTGGAGATGGGAGTATTGGAGATATCAATGATTCAAATATTAATGTGGAGATTCCAGATGATTTACTCATTAAAGATTCAGATGAACCAGTCCAGACCATTGTTGATGCAACATATCCATCTTTTGTTGAAAAGATTCATGATTCTTCTTTCTTTCAAGATAGGGCTATCCTAGCTCCAAAAAATGAAGACATAGATATCATTAATGAGCATATGATGTCTTTGGTTCCGGGTGATGAGAAAATATACCTTCGCTTGGATACACCATGTCCCACAAGTTCTAACTCTAATGTTATGGATGATATACACACACCAGAATTTTTAAATACCATTGTTGCATCTGGCCTTCCATCTCATCGGTTGAAACTCAAAGTTGGTATTCCAATCATGTTATTAAGGAATATCGATCATTCATCTGGATTATGCAACAGAACTCGACTCATTCTCACAAGAATGGGTAAATATGTTCTTGAAGCTACTGTATTATCTGGAAGTAAAAGGGGTTTGAAAGTCTATATTCCAAGATTGTCATTGACTCCGTCTGATCCACGGATTCCCTTCAAATTTCAAAGAAGACATTTCCTTTGGTGGTTTTTTTTGCAATGACAATTAACAAGAGCCGGGGTCAATCTTTAAAACATGTAGGTGTCTATCTTCCGCATCCTGTTTTCTCGCATGGTCAGCTATATGTAACAGTTTCAAGGGTCACTTCGAAAAAAGATTTGAAGATATTAATCATTGATACTAATGGAAATTCTACTAACATTACTTCAAATGTTGTGTACAAAGAAGTTTTCCAACGGTTGCTTTAGGTAAGTTTCTCAACCAAACCTGATGTCTGTTTATTTTCACATTTTCCTCAGAGAGTCATATCTTTTCTTTGTCAGGATATTTGTTTCTCAATTGGTTTGTCAGTCCATTACTCTGTCCTTCTACTTTATTGTCATTTTGTTGTCTTTTCTCCCTTTCTTTGATTTGTGTGCTCATGGCCTTATACTCTTTCTTACATGTTTTATATGTTAACTTTGTTATGCTTTTCATGTAGATGGATCACCATTCTATTGGAGGCAGCTGTTGGTTCCAAATTTGAGGCTATAATTGTTGATTAAAATCATGGTCACTCTTCGGAACATTGTGGCATCGCATAAGCTAGATGATGAAACAAGTCATGTTGCACTTATGTTTTGTTCTCTTCAATTTATGGAATTTATGTCTAAAATTTATAGAACATATGTATCCAATTTATGGAGACCTTCTGGCTTTTGCAGTTTAATAACAAACAAAAATTAATGCAGTGGAAATTCTGTATTGAATGAAGTTGTCGCCCCGTGCATCGCACGGGTGAACACACTAGTTAAGAATATAAATTTTAGGGAGTCTCCACTCCACTTTTCCTCAAAAACTCCCACCCCCTCCCTCCCTTAACCACCCCACCCCACCCCCTACCCCTCTCCTTTTTTTTTCATATTTTTATTTAGAAAAAAATTAGATCTATAAGTTAATAAAGATGAAAATTAATTTTGTGATAAATTACGTAAAGTGTGATGTTAGCCAGTGTGTTTTAGGGTACTTTAGAGTCCGAAAAAAAAATTTAACTTTGCAAATACGTAAAGTTTGTTCCTTGATAACCAATTTCGTTAAAAATAATTTATTTTGTAACAAAATATGTAAAGTTTGACGCTAAATAGTGTGTTTTGGGTACTTTAAAATTAAAAAAATTAGATATACAAATATATGAAGTTTTTTTTAATGTAAAAATTAATTTTGTGGCAAAATACGTAAAGTGCGACACTAAGCCGTGTGTTTTGGGGTACTTTCATTTTTTTCTTTCTTTTTTCATGTTTTAAGGAGTGTGTTTCGTGTACTTTAGGGTTCAAAAGAATTTGAACTGTTCAAATACGCAAAGTTTGTTCCTCAATAACTGATTTGTTGAAAGAATATAGTAATTTTATAATAAAATACGTAAAATGCAATGCTAAACAGTGTGTTCTAGGGTATTTTATTGGTCGATTTTTTTTTTAATTGTTCAAATACGCAAAGTTTGTTCCTCAGTATCCACTTTGGTGGAAAAAAACAATTTCATGACAAAATATGTAATGTACGATGCTAAGTAGTGTGTTTTCGGATGTTTTAGTGTTCGCAAAAAAATTCAACTATTCAAATATGCAAAGCTTGTGCCTCAATAGCCGGTTTGGTGGAAAAATATAATTTCCTAACAAAGTACGTAAAGTGTTATGCTAAGCAGCGTGTTTTGAGTACTTTAGTGTTCGAAAAAAATTTAAGCGTTCAAATACTCATAGTTCATTCCTCAATAACTGATTTGTTGAAACATATAATAATTTCGTGACAAATACGTAAAGTGTGATGCTAAACAGTGTGTTTTGGGGCACTTTAGCGTTCATAAAAAATTTAACTGCAAATACTCAAAATTCATTCCTCAATAACTGGTTTGGTGAAAAAAATAATAATTTCGTGACGCGTGCCACTCACCCGTTTAGTGATTCCACCACTTTAAAAAATAAATTTATTTTTATACTCATTCTCTTTATATTTTTAAGAACCATATTTTTCTAAATCTTTAAAAAAATAATTTATTTTTAAACTTCTTCTCCCTATCTTTCTGAACCCGAAATATTTATTAAATCCATTTAGTTGGGTCACTACCAATTCATTTATTGAGTTCCTTTCTTATTAGTATCTATGGATAGTAGGGGTGGCAATTTCTACCCGTAAGTGGGGATCCCCGCGGGGATTGCCCTGTTCGGGGCCCCGTGGGCGGGGAATTTTCCCCCGTGGGGACGGGGACGGGGGGAGAAAATCTCCCCGCAGTCAAAGTGGGGATGGGGACGGGGACGGGGATTAGACCCCCCGCCCCGAAATATATTACATAAATATTTTTATTATAGATGTATATTATACTATAAGTATTAATTTTTTAGTCTTTTTATACGTGTTTCTAATTTAAAATATTTAATTATTCTAACTTTTATACTTTTTAAATATTAAATTATAAAAGTAAGACTAACTTTTATATTTTTTTTATTAAAATGTAAAAGTTTTGTTTTTTAGTCTTACTTTTATATATTTATTCCATTTTATTATATTTTAATTTATATTTTTTCAAAATTTTATTGCCATCCCTAATGGATAGCCAATTTCAATTTTATAATCTTCTTATTTAATTTATAGTTATAATTTAATTTTTATTCGTTGATATTTGATTATATAATTTATAAACCAATACCGTTACTATGGATTATGTGTATGGAACAGTTTGTTTGGATTATATCTATACACACTATTTTAGTTTTTAAGTTCGCAATTACCTTTTTTTATCACACATTTTTTTTAATTCATACTTACCTTCAATTTAAACAGGTTTTTTCATGTTGCAATTAAAGAAACAAATTTTACCCAACAACAATTTTATATTAATTAGATATTTTACCCCATATAACGCACGGGTCAATGCGTTAGTATATATATAATAAATAATAGAAAGAAGCGGCTAATCGATCAGCATCCACTTTAATTGTTATGCACCATGAGTTAAGTTTTTACACTTACAATAAATCACAAATTCACCATGAGTTACTAGTGTAATGGTTTTTACACTTACAATGAATCACAAATTAAGGTATAAATAACTTTTCATTTAATTGAAAGAAGACTCCACTATTTTTTAATGACGTATCAAATATCCCAAGTAGGTAACTCAGTTTAGTTAAATTAAATCCAAATATTTTGGGATGAATTTAATTTATGTGCATATTAAATGTAAACATTTTTGAAATTCCAAAAAAAATTATAGGCTACAACCAATTATAAATTATCATATTATTAGAAATAGACGGATCTTCTCTTAATTACTTTATAAGCCCTTTATAATTTCATATAGTAATTTATGATTGGTTGTTGGTGTGATGGGGTGTATACAAATTAACTCTTTGGTAAGAGAGACAATGACTTATGATACTCAGGATTTCTTTAGTAACAACTACTATATTTTTCGGTGACCATTATACAACAATCTAATGGTTAGTACATACTAAACACAATTTAGTGTTTGTGTGGTGAGTAAGCGGGTAAATGAAAACACTGGTTAGTACATACTAACCACAATTTAGTGTTGGTGTGGTCACCGAATTTTTTAATTGATGAGGAAATGACTATTATGCCCATTTAGTAACAATTACTAAGGAATTCCTTAGTACTCTAAGTCAGACTCGGTAAAATATGTGTGGTAGAGTAACTCCGAACTTGAATGCGATTGGTTAACACACTCCATCTAAAGAGACAGAACATACTCATATTGAATAAAGTTTCGAAAACTCAATTGTTGCTGAACAATAACAACTGGATTAGAACTAATTTTTTTTTATAAACAATGTTAGTGGGGATGGGGGAATGTTAATTTTCGGGGTTTGAACCCGGGACCTCCTTCTTGCACTCTTTTTTGTGCACTCCTTCGGTATCCCGTAGCTCACCAACTGAGCTACCTGTTTGAGATGGATTAGAACTAGTTAATTAAGCATGACCTAATTTTAAGGTATATTTTCAAAACTTAGATTGGATCTCACGAGATGATCCAACTTATTCTAATGGGAACTGGACCCAAGGTCGGAAAGGGAAGCTAACATGGTGCTCATCATATCATCGACTGCACTAAAACGTGATAAAAACATGGAAGTTGATTGACTTAGACTCGACCAAATTTGTAATAACAAAAATGGAAGGAATGCAAAAAGACATTTCCCAAGAATCAAACCCCAACATCCTAGCTAATTTGGGTCATTGGCAGGGCCGGCCCAAGGCCCAAGCAACTAAAGCAATGGTTTTGGGCCTCCAAAGTTTTGGACCTCCAAATTTTTCCTTAAAAAAAGGGCCTCAAAATTTAATGTTATGTAATATTAATAAGAAATTAGGTCACACTTGAGGTGCTAGTTCAGTGGTAAGAGCTAGCCTTATATCCTCAAGGTGCTGAGTTCAAATCCCCTCGGGGACAATTGTAAAATGGCCATTAATGCCACTTTGATTAATAAAAAAAAAGATTACATGTTTCATAGTTATGTTAGTTTTTTTTAAGATTACATGTTTCCTAGTTACTAAATTTTCTTCTTTTTAAATAATTATATTGTGATGTTTTTACGTGCATAAAATACAACTAAAATTCTGCATATAAAAATAGTTTATTATTAAACTTTCATACAACATTGGATTATTGTGTATCACAAAAAACCAAAAAATAGTTTATTATTTAAATTTTCTTACAACATTCAAATTTTGATGTAATTTGATAAATAATTTTTCATCACAAATATCTCGAAAAAATTTAGATAAAAATGTAATATTTTTGGTTTTTTAATAAAATATTATTATTAAAATATAAAAGGGTCTCATTTTGGAGCTCGCTTTAGGCCTCGTTTAGTATTGGGCCGGCCCTGGTCATTGAAGTGACTTTGTGTGAACCATCTTTGATGTTCTCCCTTCCTTACCTAATTTTTTTATGCAAGAAGGACTGATATCACCAATTGTTCCTTAGTTTGTTCTTTATTCCCTTCATTTATAAAAATTAATAAATAAAAGAACAGATGTGTTATGATTTTACATTTCAATTAAAGTCATTTCATCTTAATAAACCTAATAAATTATTTCACGACGTTTTCCAAAAAGTTTTGAACACTGACAAAGGAAATTGAAATAATGTGAAGTTTCTTTAAATGAATAACTAATTGCAAAGAAAAATATTGGTGGTATCAGGTTATATGAAAGGCAAAAGACATACATGCATTATAAAATGATGAAATGATCATATGTGTGTGTGTGGGGAATATAGAGTGAGAGGGTCTTATTTATGTGAAAATGAGAAGAAGAAATCATGTCCATGCATTAATTAATGGTCATAAGGGATTAAGATAAAAAATTGTCATGTAATTTTTTTTTAAGTTGATACTAACTTCCAATAACAGGCCCTAATTTTTTAGTGAGAAAAACTCAGTCTTCTCTCCTACTTCTCTTCTTCTTCATCTATTGAAGATGAGTGGTTTTGGGTCATTTTTTTACCCGGAATCACGCCTCGGCATCATTTTTCTTTGTCCTTTTATCTAAATGAGTGTTATTCAGAGATTTTAGTTTTTTTTGTGATTTCGTCGTCTGAGTGCGACGTCATTACCTTGTTCGTCGTCTTGTACGACATAGTTTGGTTTCCCCTGTTAGACTATCTGATAACCTTAGAGAGGGGTGAATAAGGTTATGTGCAAAACTTGAATTCTTTTTAATTTTAAGATAATGCTAGTTTAAATTAAATGCGGAATCTGAGATTTAAACTTATATGATGTATGAAAGCAGGCAGATCAGGCAAAGTAAGATGTTACTATTTAATATTCACTGTAACCAATTATTTATAGCTAAACATGCATATAATGCAAAGAGTACTATTATGCTATTTTCAGAGTTCAGGGTAGACAGATTTTATAAGCAGCGTAACAATAAATAGATCGACGCAGTGATAGTATAATTATAACCAGATTATAACCAGACAGATCTAGATGCGGTGATGTATTATGCTAACTACGCTATGATTGGTTTTAACAATAATCAGATATTTATGTTTGGCGCAGTATAACAATAAACAAACACAAATGACAAATAAAGTAAAAGAGTAGGGATAGAGATACACCAGGAATTTAGCGAGGTTCGGGATAAAAGCCCTACGTCCTCGGCCTCTGGCTTTGCAACCTTTGGACTTGCTGAAACCACTATATGAAGAATTGTTTACAAACAGGCAACTTTCAAATAGCAAATCTCAATTCCCCCGAACTGAGAACCCGAGCACACAGCTAAGGATTTCAACCTGCTTCAATCTCCTGATTGAACGACCCAAGAGCACCTCCCAGGATTTCAATACCACTTCAATCTTCCCTGATTGAACGACCCAAGATCACCTCCCAGGATTTCAAACCAACTCAATCTCCTGATTGAGAGACCCAAGAAAACTTCCCAAGATTTCAAACCAACTCAATCTCCTGATTGAGAGACCCAAGAAAACTTCCCAGGATTTCAAACCAACTCAATCTCCTGATTGAGAGACCCAAGAACAAATCCCAGGATTTCGAAGTGACCCCCACAAATAGAGTAACGAATACAAACAGAGATCTATGATCCAATCACCTCAGATATAATGACAGTATAGTGACTAAGAGATGAGTGATATGAAAAATAGAAAATGATATGAAAATTGAAGCTCTATTTTCTCTCTTTCTCAGATCTAGAAAATGTATGTGAGAAGCAAAGAGGAGGTGTGAGGTGTGATTTTAAAAATGAGAAACACACCTCCTATTTATAGTGCTAGAAAAGATTCGATTTTTTGAAAAACATTTATTGCACTTGATAATCGATTATGTCATTCAAAAGGAACGTCATATAATCGATTATAGATGTATAAGGAAACATGATAATCGATTATGACATTTAGTTAGAATAGGCATGTAATCGATTATTGTTGTCAAGGATGGCTCAGGATGTTTTGATAATCGATTACATGATGTAGTTATATGCATACATAATCGATTATTGTTGTCAAGAAAGGAAGGAAGCAGGCTTGATAATCGATTATGTGATATAGTGTAAGGAAGCCCATAATCGATTATGTTGTTTAAAAAGGAAACTTTCTTTTGCTTGATAATCGATTATTTGCTTCCTAATGGGTTAGGATAATCGATTATCTTTTATAAAAAGAGATAGGAAATGATTTCAAGCTTTTCACAAAACTATTTTTAGGGTTTAAGCTTTCAACAAAAATAGTTTTAGGGTTTTTGTTGCCACCTTATGCATGCATGCAATTTTATAAAATATTTTTCAAAACTATTTTGATGCACCATGCATGTTTTGAAAAACTCATCTCTCAGCTACTAAAAGTCATAGACCTTCAGTGATAGGACCTTACACAGTGTTCTAAAGAAAGCGGATAAACAAATAGCTCTTGAACCGCTGAGGTGGCTTCTTCTCCAAGCTGCTCCATTTTAATCTTCCTGCTCTTTGCTTTATGTCTTGTACTTAATTCAACTTGAACCATTAGTAGATAAGGTGTAATTTGTTATCATACAAAACAAAGAGTGTTTGCCCTTGGTTCAACATCCCCGTCTTAGAACGGTGTTTGTTTCGTTCAGATTGGCATATCAACTTCAATTCAACTAACGATGAATTGCCAGTCAACGTTGCAGATCCAGAGGCATGGGTATTCTGGTTACTTTAGTTTTGTCACTTTTGTAGGCATTTTGCCTTTTTATGCTATTAAATTGGATAGTGTGAGTTTGTTCGCATCATTTTCAGTTTTAGCAACATGAAAATTGTGTAGTTTTCGATGTAATCCACAAATTTGAATGAATGAATGAATGCCTTATTTTTAGTCAAAAATATATATGATTTCTATGACTTAGATTTGCTCATTTCATCTACTTTACTATAATAAAATGATACGCTAGCATAATTACCATTATAGTGTTCTTATGAATTTGACGGCTGTCTCAAATTAGGGGTAAAATAGTCATTAGCTCACTAAATGCCAAAACATGTCAGCTTTATGCATGTTTCCCTTTTCTCTCTCTTTCTTTTGAATTGCATATGAAAGATGATAAAGTGACATAAAGGAGAATGAAAATAGGTGGGTCACGTGTGGGTGGGGGAATCAAAAGGTTGCACGAAATTACTTGATTGAAGGAGGTGTCATAAATGTATTGATTTTACTTTCGGCTTTTGTATCTTTTGTTTTTAACATGTATTTTTTTTTAATTCAATTCTCTCTCACACTTTTCAATTGCCTATGAACCTACTTTAATTTTTTCTTTTGTTTAAATTTTTTACTTCATCTCTTTAATTAAAAGAGGTGTTAGCATAATCTACTTTAAATTAAATTAAATGATCTAGATTTTATTATTTACTATTTTTTTGGTTTTACCCAGGATATCCACCACCGACCGCAGTGACTAATCCCCTCGCTGAATTGTAGGTGCCTCGAGAGGCAGCACAACTGGCCCAGAGTTTTTACGTTGCTCCGTACCCAAGTGGGGATCGAACCCCCGACCCTTGGTTAAGGGAGGATCAGCCCCAACAGCTGAACCCCACGCTCTGGGTTGTTTTACTATTTACTATAATTTACTAAAACTACTAAAACCAATCAATTTAACTACTAATAATTGACAAAAAAATTAACCAATATCAAAAATTCCAAAATAATTTTTTTGTTAATAATTTAATTAAAATGATCAGCAACGAGAGAGGCAACATGAGACTCAACAGGAAGCGGCAACGGGAGCGGCAACTAAACACCGGCAACGGGAGAGGAAACGGGAAACGGTAATGGTGGTGCATATTTTATATTAGATCTCATTTTCTGACTTTTTTTAACTTTCTACAACGGGGGTGCATATTTTATATCAGATCTCATTTTTTTTTTACCATGTTATTGGTGCGCAGTTTCCACCTGCTTTGCTGATGACTAATCTACGCTGGGGAACCTGGCTGGCCACGTGTATACCTTACTTTGCCGGTCCGTGTGGTACTCCCCTCCCAACAGAGTTTTTGCCACACCCAAAATTCGAGTCCGAGACCTTGAGGTGAGATCCAAGTCCCTTGTTGGTCGGTGTTTCTTTGACATTTAATCTAAGCTAACAAAAAAGTTTTTTTTTTACGGGAAAGCTAACAAAAAAGTTGCTTGTCTGTTAAATATATGTATCAATTTATTAGTTTGAAATTCAAAACTAGGTAGTGTCTTTATTATTATTTTTTGGTACAAAGGATAATATATTTATTAATAAAAGATTATTGGATAATTTCCTTTACTAAGTAAGAATAAAATTGACCAATATTGTGTAACACAAGTGGTAGATATTTGAATTCCTTAATCATTTGGTCAATGGTTAAATCTCTGGCCGTGTGTATGAAAAAACACTTGGTTGGAGAGGTGGAACTCTTAAATGAATTTTAGTACTTCAACTGATTAGTCTCTGAACTTGCGTGTAG
Source organism: Astragalus membranaceus (assembly GCA_039519185.1). Classification (NCBI taxonomy): domain Eukaryota; kingdom Viridiplantae; phylum Streptophyta; class Magnoliopsida; order Fabales; family Fabaceae; genus Astragalus; species Astragalus membranaceus. The sequence goes on from CM076851.1 coordinate 27,099,924, forward strand.
GGAAATTTGAGTTGCAAAAAAAAAAAAGAGTAAAATTGGAAATAAAATTACGAAACCCAAAGAAAGAACAACTTTGTTACAAAAGTTAATAAAATGGTTACTTGGTTACAAATTTGAAATATAAAAAATCAAAATGAGAAAAAAATATATAAAAGAGTAACTGAATTTTTAAATAAACATAAAGAACTAAAAATACATCTTTGCCTATAAAATAAATATATATAATTTACTTTTTTAGTCAATTTTTTATACATGATATATATATAATTATTAATACTTAATTTAACATGTAATATTATAAAACTTCAAATTTAATTATCTCCATATAAAAAAATTAAGGCTAAATTATAGTTTTGGTCCCCCTAATTTTAAAAATTCAGACAATTGGTCCCCCTATTTTAAAACTCAGACATTTGGTCTCCCAATTTTTGGTCTCCCAATTTTAAAAAATCAAAGACATTTAGTCTCAAGAGGAATTTTCAGTTTTTTATGGCTAATAATCAAAGACATTTGGTCCCTCAATTTTAAAAAATCAAAGACATTTGGTCCCCCAATTTTAAAAGATCAAAGACATTTGGTACCTCTTTGGACTAAATGTATTTGATTTTTTAAAGTTGGGGGATCAAATGTCTGAGTTTTAAAATAGGGGACCAAACGTCTGAATTTTTGAAAATAGGGGACAAAAACTATAATTTAGCCAAAAATTAATTATCATTATTTTGATTTTGACCATGATTAAACCACGATTGAACCATTGAATTTTGAGTTGATTTTACTGTACTCTATTGCCACAGCGTGGAAAGTTCTTTTTTGTTGACAAGTCAAAAACACAGCGTGGAAAGTAAAAACCTGTTTCAAATTCAAGTTCAAGTTTCAAACGAACACAACAACTCCATAAACCCCTTCTCTCATCCGTTCACTTTCTACTTTCTCCTTTCTCTCTCTAGAAAAGCCAATAGACAGAAGAGGAGATTGAAATCCCTTCCAATAGATCTCTCCTCAGTAATAATCGAAATCCCTATTTGCGAGAAAAGCTTCAAACCCGATGGCGAACAACGAGAAGCAGAAACCTCTGATCTACGCGTTCGTCTCTCGAGGAACCGTGATCCTCGCCGAATTCACCGAATTCAGTGGCAATTTCAACTCCATCGCTTTTCAATGCCTTCAGAAACTCCCCCCCACCAACAACAAGTTCACATACAACTGCGATGGCCACACCTTCAACTACCTTGTTGATAATGGCTACAGTACGTACATTTTCCCTTTGATCTAACCCTTTCTGTATTCGCCGCCACATTCATTTCTTTGTTAAAGTACTCATTTCACTTGTTGATTACATACTTGTGTTTTTGTGTGGCGTGTAGAAACCAAAACCCTATTTCTCCGTGATTATTTGTTACTTTAGTTATATTCATTATTCATTATTTAATTTTTAGTCTTTTTAATTTTGCACATTTGGTTCGATGTATGATATTTCTGATTGGATTGGTCGAAGCATTGAGTCGTGTTAGATGTATGATGTTTTATCTTTGTATGCAAACTGTTTGAAAATTTGAATGTGTCAACTGAACTTAAGATCCGTACACATTGGTAGAGTTTCTTGTTAATTGCGTATTATCTTCTTAATGCAACTGTAATATGAAATTTGGTGACAGACATGTACCAAACGAGCTTCTGGATCGTCTATCTTGGATTTTTCTTCATTGTCTAGCCTAACTTGTGCTGCTTCTTGTAATGTAGTCCTTTAAATATTCTTTTGTTGCTTTGAGGTTGAGTTTGATTTTGACCATTGATATAAAATAAAAAAATAAATTCTCGTATAAAAAAAGAAAAAATTCTAACATTATGAAACCTTTGGACAAGCCAAGAAGCAAGACAATAGCTTCAACATATGTTACTTTAATAATATATTTGTTCTCAGTGCTAATCCAGCTTAGGTATTCTCTGGCATTTCTGTTTTTAGAGGTTGCCTTTTAAATTATAATTTTATCAACTGATGCTGCTTTATTTGATGTTAACCCTTATAAATACTGTATACCAAAAAAAAAACCTTAAAAATACTATTTTGTTAGTTTCGTTGGTAGTATTCTGAAATGTCTGACTTTTTGGATTTTGTAGCATATTGTATTGTTGCAGATGAATCAATTGGAAGACAGGTGCCCATGGCTTTTCTAGAGCGTGTTAAGGATGATTTTGTGTCAAAATATGGTGGTGGAAAGGCTACTACAGCTCCTCCCAATAGCCTTAACAAGGAATTTGGGTATTAAGTTTCTGTTCTAAGCTTGTTTAGTTTAAGCTGGTGACATTGTATTGTTATTTTGGCTGATGTGTTAAGCTCTTTGCACAGTCCAAAGTTGAAGGACCATATGCAGTACTGTGTTGATCATCCGGAAGAGATAAGCAAACTCGCTAAAGTGAAAGCTCAGGTTTCTGAAGTTAAAGGTGTGATGATGGAGAATATTGAAAAGGTACGAATGATCTACTTAGATGCATTTATTTGAGATATAATTACCTACATGAATCATTTTAGCCAAAAGAAAATATAAACGCGACTGTAAAAATTAACCAAAATAACAAAGACAACTGAACAGTGTGGAACTGTGGATGGACTTGAAATTATTTTGGTTTATATTTCACCATGTTCGTACATTGTGCTTGTGAATCATTGATATTGATATATCTGCAAGTTCACCTTAGGAATGTCTGGTGTTGATGTTGCATTACTACGTCCAGACATTCTTTTTCACTACATTTTTCAACAACTAGAGTAGTTAAATGTTTGATGCACATTTGTAAAAGGTTTTTCATTACATTTTATAAACACTAGTGTTGCTACATATTCGGTGTTACATTTTTCATCAATATCATGTAGTTGGGGATTCTCTTAATTTAAGAGCATGTCTTTTCAAATTTCAATGTTACTCTGTTGGTTTTTTTTAAAACAAAATCTTGCTCAGTTTGTTGAAGAATATGAATTCAACAAATCCAATCTTTGTCTTGAAACTTCTTATTATAACCACGATTACGAAATTCCATGAAATTTAAAAATTATTTGATACTTAATCACACAATTTCTTTTAATGTATATTATTTTTTCTAAAAATAAAATGTAAGTAAATGTTCACTCTTTGACCGTTTGATTACAAATCTATGACATTTATTTATTTATTTGAAATTTGACATGCATGAATTATGATTATCATGTTGATGTCATGATTCAACGGTTGAATTTGTTAAATTCATATCCTATAATAAGTTATAATCAGAGTAATATTGAGAAAACTTACTCAGTAAGTGGATGTGGATTCCCTTTCACTCCTATAATAAGTGGATTCTTACACATATGCGCACACATTTAAAGGTCTCATATTTTTAATGATATTAAGGTAAGTTTTCAATATTAGTTTTTTTTATAATGAATATTTTTTAGGGTACATGATAGTGAATATTTGATTAGGTTATTATGTTTTCATATATATATATATACCCTACCAACTAGTAGTTTGGACTTTGAACATTAATAATATGCTTTCAATTTAGGTCTGTTTGTGGGTAAGAGAGACATTTGCCTTAATCCAATGTTTGTTGAGCTAGCAGCAGATAAAATAACTCAATCCTATCACTTATCTTATCATGTTCATCCAGTTCAAAAAATTTATCCTGATGGTAGGAATGGGTTAGAATTAGAAATCGACAGCATAGGATAAGAAATTATTTTCCACAATTCATCCTTTTAAAATTTGAAATCAAATAAAATATGAACACATTTAAAATAAAAAATAAGATTTTAAAACTTGAATTTTAAAAATTTTAAAATTAATAAAATCAACTTTGAAACTCATATATATAGTTTATATGACAAATAATTTTTTAAAATAATACAAAAAATAAAAATTAATAAAAAATTTAAATTTTATAAAACAAATTAAAGTGAAAATTAAATGAAGAAGTATTATAAAAAATTTTAAAAAATTAATTAAAGTAAAAATTAATCATAATATTTAGAAAAAAATTAAATTAAGAAATTCATGGTTTAAATTATATATTAAGACTAATTTTTTTTTCAAAAGTTATGTAATTTTATCATTTTATGTTTTTTTTTACCGGTTGTCATTTTATGTTATTAATATCATTATATTTGAAATACAAGGATAATACATTGCAGTACCATGATAGTTAGTATCGCATGTATCGTACGATACGATTCGTGATACGATTCCAAAATCTGTGCAAACGATGCAAATCATAGGTGGTATCGTTTTGATGCATGAATCGTGGCACGTATCGTATGAATTGCTCTGGAATCGTTGGAATCGCGATTCGTGGCCGTTGCGTACGATTCTGGAACATTTCGTAAAGCTTAGAATTTTAGGGTTTGCCTGCGATTTTTCAGCCAAAACGACGCGTTTCTGGCTTAGACGGAGAAGACAAAGTGAGCTGAATGAAAACACTGCATTTGGGAGTTCCAGACTTAATGAAACGGCGCGTTTTGTGGAGTTCCAGAGTTAATGAAACACTGCGTTTTGATGCGTTGCTTTCTGTTATTCTGTGTTTGAAACAGGGGCTTTTTTGGCTTTTTATATTTTAAAACACTCTATACCTAAAATCCTTGAACGCAGCGTTTTATTTTCATTCAGAATTGAATGTTGGAGCGCTGAACAAATACCCTTCCTCCCCACGTCTTCTTCTTCTCTCATTGTTTTCCAAATCGTCTTCTTCCCTGTTTGCTTTCTTCATCAGGTACATTTCTTTTCTTCTTCTTCTTCTTGTTTGTTTGTTTATTACGTAGGTTTCTTTTTATTTTTTAAAAGAACTCTTTCTTTTCTTGGACAAAGACCTATCTTTTATTTTCTTCTCCCCAATCCACTACTCTGCTTTGGTGCTTCACCTATCTATTAAGCTATTGTGGGTTTGTTTTTCTTCTTTAAAGTGGGTTTGTTTTTCTTCTCTTAAGTGGGTTTAATGAGTACTCTGTTTTGGACTTTTGGTGCTTCACCTATTTATTATAATGTTGTTTTCCTCTTCTTTTAAATTCCAGAAATGAGGATGATTTGAGTGATATTGATTTAGGAAATGATGAAATTCCATAGATTGTGGTTGAAGAGTAGATTGTAGTTAGATGATGTTCTTTTAAGGGTTGAATTAAACACTTGTTATGTTTATTTATGACTTAAATTATGTTGAACTTCATGTTTTTTTTGCTTATGTTACATGGATTTATTCAAAAATATTATATATTTTTTTGATCATGTATCTTACGATACGATACACGATTCGGAAAATGGGTCAAACGATACACGATAGGTATCCCGATTTGATAACCATGCATTATACTATTATTTTTAGTCCATTTCAAACACATGATAACGTAATACACTGCTATGAAGTTTGTTATGAGGTACACATCAAACAAAGAATATGATAGCAGCTTATCATGTCTATATGCCATCTCATCCTTATCCATCTCTCTTATCCTAATTGTCCCTATCGTGTGCAATGTATTATCCTTGTATTTCAAATATTAATATTTTTTAAGTGAACTTTTTAACCCTGTGTGCTATATATTTACTCTTATAATTTAGATTAGATAGCAAATATGTTCTCATGTATGTTTTTATCTCTAAATATTTATTATATCTATAAATATTTATCTATGATGTACGTATTAACACATTTATGTATAAAATTCCCATTTGTGCATGATGTTAACATTTACTTCCCCTATGGTTTTTTGTATTAATACATTTTCATTCAGGGTTTTATCCCTATATGTGTGTGTGTGTGTGTGTGTGTATGGTTTTATGTAAAGTGTTCATTTTATAAAATAGAAACGGTTTTTCATAGATTTATATTTTTATAAGTTCTTATGCAAAGTTGCCATCGCTGTGCCACACTGGTGATTTAGATATTGAAATATCGGTATGCCTTTATGAAGTTTCCATTCCCGTATTTATTTACTGGAAAGTGTTTATATTAACACCAACAAGCTATTAGCTAAGGCATCTTGACATCCAGCTGATTTAGTTTCAAATTCCTGTAGATGGACATGCCAGCTCACGTTAGAAATAATTTTATCAAATATGTTGGTTTTCTTAAAATAACGCAATTAAATATTTAATAATCTGATCGAATAAAAGTATAAAACATAAATGGTATTGTGTTTTCATCTATATTACCGCTATGATTTAGCTACAAATATCAACAAGTTATTATGCATACCTTCTAAGGTCTTATTTAAATATTTACTAATGTTTTTCTTGACTGGAAATGTTTATTCATTTTATCATTTATTTATTAACACACTTTCACATGAAGTTTTTATTTCTGCATAAACATCACTCCTGCAAATTTATGTATTTACGCATTTATATTACCTTTGATCCCTTTGTGAGATATATAATTACTCTTATATTTTAAATACTATTTAGCATGGTAGTTAGTATCGCATGAATCGTACGATTCAAATCGCGATACGATTCAAAAATGGAGGAGAATGATGCAAATCATAGTGCGTCTCGTTTTGTGAACTGAATCGCTCCAAGAATCGCATTGATCATTTCGGAATCGCATGAATCGTGATTCAGCGGCGTCGCGTACGATTCTGGAACAAGTTTCAATCGGGTCGGATCTCGCTACCGTTTCTCTGCAACTTGGGTTTTTAGGTTTTCATTCTGCGATTATTTTAACAAAACGCTGGCGTTTTGGGCGTAGGTGGGGAAGATGAGTGAAACGCATCGTTTGGAGGCTGGGTTTAATGAAACGATGCGTTTTGGTCAAGGATGAAACACTGCTTTTTGACTTTCTCAATAACTGTAAAACGCTGCGTTTTACTCAGAAAATCAGAACCCTTATTTTATACCTTCCCAAATTAAAACTCTCAATGTAACGTTGCTGTACTCTCGAAAAACCCTTCTCCACGTTTTATTTTTCTTCTTCACGTCTTCTTCTTCTCTGGAAGAACCCTTCTCCACGTTGTTCCTTTCTTTATCAGGTGCTTTTCTTTTCTTCTTTATAGACATAATAACACTGCTTACTTCCCCCACACCCACTACTCTGTTTTCTCTTCTTTATTTAGATATATTATGTTTTTGATACATTATATATATATATATGTGTGTGTGTGTGTGTGTCTATATATATATATATATATATATATCAAAAATCTGTCTTTTTTTTGACTCATTATATATTATATATTTGCTAATGTTACTCAGATTTATTCAAAAATGTTATATATTTTTTTGTTCATGTATCTTACGATACGATATGCGATTCGAAAAATGGGCCTAACGATACAAGATACGTATCCCGATTTGATAACCATGCTATTTAGATATTAATATTTTTCATATAAAGGGTTCATTTTTCTTATAATATATGTATATGTATAATCACCCTTGCTACTCATATATTGATACAGTTTCATGTAATGTTCTGACCTCTGACCTCTGTATGATGTATTTATTTTCCCTTGAGATTTTGATATCACAATCAAGTTTCTTGTATACAATCTAATTTTTATAAAAAGTTTTGAAAACTGAGAAATTGAGCAATCAAATAGGGGGAAGAAACTGAGTGAATGGCAGTATGAAACCCTTATTTCAGAAGAATAAAAACAGAGCCAACAGGGTGTTCAGTACTCCTTTAGTTCGTTTACCTTTAACAATTTCAGTTGATTTGAGGTTTTTATACCGATTGGTAAAAATAAGAAAAAAATTATTCTCCAACATGTGTCAATGATACATAATCACATATTCACGTTGATTAATGCATGTATCGCACGATAACAAGGTCATCTCCAGTTCATCATGTGATACAAATCACTGGCTTGCTAAATCATCGAAATGATCAAATTGTGTAATTTGAATCTCAAAGTGATTATGACAACTAACAAAACCAGTTAATAATGTGTTTATAATTCAATGTAGGTCCTAGACAGAGGGGAAAAGATTGAGCTTCTGGTGGACAAGACTGACAACCTTCATCACCAGGTCAGTATGTAGTTTATGTGCATCTGCATGTTCTCTATAGTATGCTGTAGCCTACATTGGAGGACTGGAGTTTGTGAAAAATTTCGTATCAACTTTAGAAAGGAGATTTCTCTTTTGGTGTCTTGGTATGGAAAGGAGATTCTTGTTTTTATATATATATATATATATATATATATATATATATATATATTTGTTTTCTCTGAAAAGTCAGATCCACTGCATACATCCACTTTTTCCACTTTTATTTTTAATTAATTTGTGTGTGTGAGACCCATTTTTAATTATTTTTAATTATTACACATACACATAACATCCACTTACTTTTTCACAAGTATATCAGACCAAAAACCCATTTTTTAAAATAATTAAGCTGGTGGATTTTTCAATGTTTGACATAATAATTAAACTTTGATAGTGACTCCAGTGAATTTGAATAAATTTCTAGATTTTTCGGTCTCAAGATATAGCTGACAAATCAGAGCTGCACAAAGTAATGAGAACCAATCACAGTTTAGTAACAATACAGGGTGGGGGTGTACATTAGAGAATTGGTTTTTATTATGGAACTGCTGGTTTAATTCATACCGGTTTTGTGCAGAAAAGTTTGAATCGTTCAGCATTCTCCATTTAATGTATAATCATATGTTGAACTTACTTCATAGTTTATATTCTAATATATAATATGTTGAACTTACTCCTAGTTTACATCGCCATGGTCGTTCCCTCATATAGTATGTGTTAGTAGTATTTGAAGGCATGCAGAGTCTCCTCATAAGATCTTCCCTCTCTCTCCTATTGCCTACAAAAAGAATAGTCTCTTTCAACTTCACATGTTTTACTTTGCTGTTTCCAGTATAGCTTTGGTTATAGACTGTGGAAGCATGAATTTTGTATTTTATTTTCAGGCACAAGATTTCAGGAGTTCTGGAACCTCAATCCGTCGAAAAATGTGGCTGCAAAACATGAAGGTAAAGCTGATTGTATTGGGAATTTTGATAGCACTGATCCTCATAATAGTCCTTTCTGTGACCCGTGGATGATAAGCACCATTCTCTGGCGTTTTGTCTTGTTGTTTTAACCTTGTGATTATCTGAAGATGGCATGACATGTCTTTTGTATGTAATATAGATTATAAATCCCGTGATCTTGTCACTTTATTCTCTTTATAAATGCTTTTGAAAATATAAACTGTGTTGTCAATTTGAAGTTCAATTTATTTCCATTCATATTTTCATCAATCATGTAAATTGTTTATTTTGTTGTTCTTATTCTTTAATGTCTCTGGTTCTAGCGTTTTTCACTGTTAAACCATGGATATATATGATGGTCTCAAAAATGGTCTCAATGAATTTCTTCCTTCATGTGGATATAACTGACATAGGTTCCATTTTAAGTTGTCTTGGTGTTGGATTATTTGGAGGTGTTGTTGCCTTGCTGCTATAAGAAAAATCGATTTGTGGCAGCATCACTCCAAGTCCGGTTCAGCTAGCTAGTTCAGTTTTTTCTTTCCTTCGTAGCAAAACTCAATGTATTTCAGGTGTAACCTATCCTCCTTGTGGAGGAGCATAAGAAACATTTGGTGTACTTTTTTTTAGCTTTGTAGCAAATGATAGTGGGTCTAATGCAACCCTTCATAGAATTTGGGTAGAGTGGTTTCCCGGTGATGCTCGAGGTAGATTATTAAATGAAATTATACTTAACGAAAAAAAAATTAGTAAACATAATATATTATTTCTATTTTTTTTTGGCAAATATGAGGAAAGAAGTCTCGTTAAAACCTTCTGATGTAAAGAACATCGAGAAGGAAAAAGAGTATTTCCCCTTAATTTTATTAAAAAAAAGATAAAAAAAGAAGACAGAAGAGAGACTAAGGGGGAATCAATGATCCATCTTAGAGACAAATAAAAGACAATTTAAAGAACTAATTTCAATAGCTATATCAAAAAGAGAGGGAGATAGAGTTTGCTTTTGACTAAGTATTATAGCCAACGACCAATTTCTTTTTTTGTTGCAATTTCTTCTTTTGGATCTTAGACACAACTGGTTCGAAGTTATCATTCCGCACAACTGTTCTTTGAGTGTCGATAGCCACCAGATCACCATCAGCTGACCCATCACCCCAAAGTTTTCTCAATAGTTGCATATCAGATGCTACTACTGGATTAGAAGTAGCAGTTGACTCTGAGGGTTGCAAATCTAGCCTGGTGGTGGGAGGTTGAGTGGAGGATGAGTCAAAAGAATCAGGAACCTTATCTAACACATCACCCCAATGCTTACCTATTATTCTCATATGAGATGCTACCACTAGGTTAGAAGTAGCATTAGACCCTTGCAAATGTTGGTGCATTGAGTTATTTTTTGAGGAAGGTATCCCCAAATCTCCCAAATTATGACTCTTTACGGGCATAGTATTCCCTACAGCTGTATGTTGTGTAAACCAAGAAGAGGATTAGGGTCCCCTTCCACCTCCTTTGGGGACAAGACAATGTTATTAATACCCTTGAAACGATTAGGATCATTATCCTCCTCCACTGAAATATTCAGATCAATACCACTTAAAGCCTTGGGTTGTCGCGCTTTGGAAGGGCCAACATCGATTACGGTCTCGTGGTCAGCATGCTGCTCAACGACAACTGACTTCCCTTTATCCTTCTTAGGAATGTACTGCATTGTAGGTTGAGGAGGGGTCGAGTTCATCGTTTGATGCACCTCCTTCTTATCTTTTATCCTTTTATTAGATCCCTTGTTATGCTTACAATCTTGGAATGAGTGACCGATGCATTGACAAGTTTTACAAAATCGAGGAACTCGTTCATACTCCACACTGACAAGAAAAGCATATCCCTCTCTTCCTACTAACAATTGATCATGTAGATTGCCTATTAAATCAATATCAATCAAGACTTTTGTGAAGTGACCAAAAGTTCTTTTGGAAGTGGCTGCATCTAAAGCAATTGGGATGCCTAAACTTCGACTGATCTCAAACAATATTTTTGGTCTCCAATATTCACGAGAGAGACCATGTAGTCGGACCCAACATTGAGTGTTTGCCATTAAAATTGATGGGGAATAAAACAGCGCATATGATGATATATAACTATAACATGTGACTTGTGTCTAGTCCCTAAAACACCGATTGAGACAAATAAGGTCCAGCACAGTTGGCTGATAAGATCTCTCAAATCAAAACCCACTTCCTTTAATTTCATAGTGTAGCATCCCTGAATTAGTTGTTGACTTGGAACTCAATAAATATTGAGTCCTTTATGTTAGTGAGTACAGTATGATTCAACTGGTCATTTTGATGTGAAGTTAAAGCTAAATTTGGAGAAACTATAACCACCTGCAATGGTTTCAACCCAAACAATAAACATAGTCGAGAAGGGCTTTATTGCCAACGTTCATGATCAAGTACATTAAATAGGCGCTCAGAACCGATAGCACAGGCAGGTCAAGATACTGAAATAGTAGATCTCGAGAGCTCACTATCAGAAACCTGATGTCAAACTTGGTTTCTAGACGATAACACACTGACTATTTAATGCATGTTTGGTTGGCTCCGATCACAAAAAAGTTATGGGAAAGATGTTAATTACAAAGTGAAAGAATTCATTCATAAGAATCATGCAAGCCATTAGCCATCTATAACTATTAAAGATGGTCATACTTCGTACAACCCCCCAGCTACTCATTGGACACCTCCAACCATTAAATATTCCAAAAATACCCTCACGTGAAACGTGTTCCCAAACTCCCCCATGCTACATTTTTTACGGGTACAGTACCAAAGTACCGAACTGGTTCGGTACTTAAGTACCGAATTGGTTCGGTAGTTAACTACCGAACTTGTAAAAACTTCTAATTAAGCTACTTACGCTCTCTTTCTCTACAATGTAAAGCTAACGATTTTTTCTCTAAGAAAAACCAGAGGCAAAATTAAACGGCACCGCTATATACTCTTATCTAAAATTGGCCTCTCCTACTTCAACACCTTTACAACAGCACCTCAAGAATTCATCACTTCCATAACGACAGCACACCGCCACCATAACGACAGCACACCGCCACCGTCTTTTCTGTTGTCTATCATTCTTGCGATAGACTTACCTTAACTCAGTTAAGGGATAGAAGAATGGCTGTAACACCTCGATATTTCTAGCTTGTAAAAATACCAAAGTGCACCACTTTGCATACATCAGAGTAACTTCCTGTTATTGAATATTGAACACAACTAAAAACTTCGATAAATAATTATCAAACGGTTCCATGAACCTCATAAGACTTAACAAAGTACTTAAGTCTCATGACTTAAAACTTACACAATCCCGGTGTTCAATACCCAAAATATAAGTAGCGGAAACGATTTACAACTGTTAGCAAGTAATAGTTATATAATCGGTAATACAAAGACAACAAAAGGGAAAAAGGCATAATCTTAAAACTGCTTCATCAATAATTCCAAGAGTCGTACCGACTAACCGTGCTTCTTCGCCTTTGCTTTTCCCTGTTTCTCTGTAAAAACCACAATAATAAAGGGTGAGATAAACATTATCTCAGTGAGTCCTATCGAGACCCCTTACTAACTCTAGCGGTTCTTTATGCTTTATTCTTTGAACTCATAGTCCTAATAAGCGACTATGTGGACATATCTTTCTTCTAACCCGTAGCCCTAATAAGCGACTACGCATTATGTTTCTTTATTTCTTATTGTAGCCCTAATAAGCGACTACAATTCATGTCTTATCCTTTCTTTAACTTAGCACAACACCTCGAGCCTACCTTATCCGGTTATTTCTTTGGCTTTTGGTGAACCCAATCTACTAACCACTACTTAGCGGGCAAACCTCATGGGGCCTAGGTTTCGGGGCTCATGACTTCCCCTCCCCTAGTATGCTAATCCTTAGGGTCGTCACCCTTGATATACATATATTATTTTATGTATGCCATTCTACCCTTCCTTTATGGAAAGTAATTCTTCCTTTCCTCAAGGGAAAGTAACTTGACTTGTATTTACATGAATTGAAACTTACATGACTTGTATGGACTTATAGTCCTTTGTCTTAACTTGACTTATATGGGCTTATAGTCCTTTATCTTAACTTGGCTTGTCTACACTCGCGCTTACTAATGTACTGTTTTTCACAATTTTCTTAACTTAAGAATTTTATCTCAATTTCATGATATCCATGCATTACAATCATTGGGAAACCTTGGGGAATGATTAGAAGGAACTTGGAATCATTTGGAATGGACTAAAGTGCATTTTAAAACATGGTAATAGAAGTTTTCGCACGGTCCGTGCGTGTAGGCGCACGACCCGTGCTCGTTTTATGAAATTTTTCAAAAAGTTACATACCTTGGCGCACGGTCCGTGCGCATCTTGAAATTTTTGCGCACAAGTAACAGACAGTGGAGCACGGTCCGTGCGCCAGGGCACCCGACCCGTGCGTCCACATCCATTCCATTCCGATTCCAATGTGCGATCCGATCGATACCCTAACTCAATCAAACATCATTCCAGTCCAGAACAACAATTTATTCAAGCAATCACAGCATCATTCAATCAATCATATAAGCTACAAAAAACCATAATTTCTTAAAAACGGTTTTGGACTCGATTCTTTTTGAAATAAAACGCGAAACACATGGATTCACAGACATGTAACTCAGTACCGGAAAAAAAACAACCCTAAGCGAGTATAGAACTCACCTAATGTGATGAAAATCACACAACACCGAAACCCCGTGAACTCAACCGCTCCAAAATGTCACGAACTCGTCCCGAACTCGTTCAAACTTCGAAATCGCAACCTACACACTAGGGACTTCGAAACAGCAACTGAAACACGTCAATCCCTCCTCAAATCAACGATGTAGGTGCTGGAACTTGCTCAACAACTATTCTCACATGTTCAGCAACCACATGCAAGCATGAAATGGAAGTTTTTTGGTCAATGGTGTGTTCAAGCATCAACAATGGCAAGAAGAGATTGGAGGTGAATGAGTTTCTGAATGTGACATCAATAGAAAGAGAATCGAAAATGGAGTAAGATGAAGGTGGAAATACCTACATGCATTGGAGGGATCAAGCTCTCTCTCCTCTTCTTTCTCTTCTCTCTCTCCGCCACTCTCTTCCTCTCTCTCTATTCTTTCTTTCTTAGTTTTCTGTTTTCAGCCACTAGGTGTCTTAGTGTTAGGGTATGTTGTGGGAGTGAGGAGAGGGTAATGGTTCAGCTGAAGGTTCACTCAAATGGGGTGAAAGGACCACTTTACCCTTAGTCTCCAATTTCTACTTAAAATCAATTAAATCACCATAGCACACACATGTATAATTGGCAATTAAATTACTATGACCTATAATTAATTAAGCCTAATTATTTTAAATAGGCCAACTAATTTTATTGTGACATCTTGCTAATTTCAATAAATGAAATTAGCTAAATTGGGGATGTTACAATGGCAATTACCATAGGACAAAATCATCATCACTGCATGTTTTGACCTTCACGGTTCTGCAATAGAACAAAATCATCATCTTTGGTTTGACCTTCATGGATCTGCACTTCATGGACAAAAGGGACACCCACATGCTTTGTGGTGAAGATTCTCAAGTGGTCATAAGCCTTAAAGGTGAAATAAAGTGCAGTGAAAATGCTCCTATTTTAAAAGCAAAACCGAAACTGATAATTGTAATAGGTTCGGAAGTTTGGTTTCGAACCGGCACGGTTTCAAAATTCCGAACCTTTAAAAATTCAGAAATGGGGGGTGTCTGTGCGTTTGATTAGTCAAGATAACACTTGGAACTTACGTTCCGAACCGGTTCGGAACTTAGGGTCCGAACCATCGTAAACCCAAAAAAAAAGGCGCGCGCATAATTCATTAATGGCATTTTGGTATTTTTGCTAGTTTTGGGGGTGTCCAGTGAGTAGAGGGGGATTATACGAAGTATGGCCAAGATTAATTGACTAAATTAATAAGGTTAAAGTTGTTCAAAAAAAAACATTGGGTGTATGAAAATAACCACACATTTGGGCCTCTAGCTCTTTTTCTTTGGTACCCTTTCATTTCGAAATTATTGATATTTTTGCAATTCAATTTTGTTCCAAAACTATTGGTTTTTAAAAAGTTCAATGTGAAATAATATTTTTTTTCAACTATACTCTTGGTTAGGATGGAGAACTAAAATATATGTAATACAATTAGTAGTGACAAATAGTAGGGAATTATTGTGTAAACTATACTTAAATATCAATAGGTTTTTTTTGGTAAACTAAGTTATCTTCTGCGGTGGAGACAAATCTTTCGGGGTATCAATAGTTTTGGAGTGCAGGAAATATCTTGTACGAAATCAATCTTATTTTCCTTGAGTAAATGAATAACATAGCATGTGATATACCACATAGAATTTTCCAACAGTCACAAAATCTAAGGACAAAACTTAAATGCAGTTATCTTGTGTGCTATTTTTATTTTTTTCTCCAAAGACATGGGTTGTGTATCCAATTAGAACAAACAATGTCATTTTAAATTTAAGGCTAAATTGCTCTTTTGGCCCTTTATCTTTATGGTTACTGTCACTTTGGCCCTTTATCTTTTTATTTTCTCGTTTTAGACCCTCATGTTTTTTGTGTGTGTCATTTTGGCCCCTGCCGTTAGATTTTTCTAACAGACGCCACGCTGGCAGTTAACTGCTGACGTGGCGTCCGAATTGTCAAATCTGACATGTCTTCATTAAATGACATGGCCAATGAGGGACCAAATTGAAACAAATTAAAAACATAGGGGACCAAATTGACACAAACACAAAACATAATCAATCACTATTCATCTTCTTCCTCCATCATCATCTCTTCTTCTCCGGCGAGCCACCACCACCAGAAGCGGCGGAGATGACCTCCGGCACGGTGGTCGCCGGTGGAAGGTACTCCAATGACAAAAAAAAATTAGGGCTTTTTGAGAGGATAACGCGACAATTCTTAATATCAAACTCATTTTTTGATCGAAGGTCCATGGAAACACAGATCTGTCAAAAACGAAAAGGAACGAAGGAACGAAAATGAACGAATTGGTGGAGAGATTGCAACAAAGGAACGAAAATGAAAAAGAGCGAATTGCAACAAAGGAACGAAAACGAAAAGGAAACGAATTGCAACACAGATCTGAAACTTATTCTTCCAGATCTGTTTCTTGGTGGAGAGATGCGCAGAGAGAAGGAGAGGAAAAGAAGGAAAAATGTGAGAGGGAGAGGGAGAGAGATGCGACGGTGATGGTGAGATGGTGGTCGTTTGGGGGTGGTCGCCGTTTGGTAGGAGGGTGGTGACGGTGGTGATGGTTGCTGTTACGGTGGTGCTAGTGAAGAAGAAGAAGAAAGATCTGGTTTTTTTTATTTTGATGTTTTTAAGTTTTTGTGTCAGTTTGGACCCCTATGTTTTTAATTTGTTTCAATTTGGTCCCTCAAAGACACGTCAGATTGGACAATTTGGACGTCACGTCAGCAGTTAACTGCCAGCGTGGCGTCTGTTAGAAAAATCTAACGGCAGGGGCCAAAATGACACACAAAAAAAACATGAGGGTCTAAAACGAGAAAATAAAAAGATAAAGGGCCAAAGTGACAGTAACCCCAAAGATAAAGGGCCAAAAGAGCAATTTAGCCTAAATTTAAATTTAACAACAAAACTTAATACACACGTAACATGTGTATTAATACACACGACTTTCAACGAAATCGAACGAAACCATATTCTCAGTCACATGCAAGGTTGACACAATAAAATTGAAAACCCTAAGTGAGTACAGAACTCACCTTTTGTGATGATAATCACGCATAACCGAGAATCCACGCAATACAAGCAACTACGTAATTACTCGAACAGTCCCCGAAACGCTTCCCGACTCCAACGCAGCTACCCGAATGCTCCAATAGCTACCCAAAATGAATTTGAACCACAATGTGGCCTGTGAATGTGTGCTAGCAACTAGGTGTCCAGCTTAAACCACCACATGCAAGTGTATAAAGAAATTAGGAAGGTTGGGGTGTTTGGTTTTGGTCTCTACTGTTTCCAGCAACCATGAGCCATTTTGAAAGCAACATAACTTAGTCAATTCTTAACCAAATTTAGCAAAATGAGTGTCTATTGTGAAGGTATTTTTGTCTAGTTTCTGAGGGTTTAGGTTTCAAACTGATACCCTAGGTATTTAGTGATATATGGTTAGAACAATACAGCTAGGTCTAAACTACCACTGATTCACAATGCTAACTTGTCTGTTTAATTTCTCCTTCAATACTCAATGAAGTTAAAAGGTTCTTGTGCGAAATATGAAGGATTTTGTGTCTTGTTTCTAAAGAAACAAAAATTAATTTAAACGGAGGTCTGTACAGTGAGTTACGAAGGAAATACCAAAGGGTGTCAAAACAGTTTTTGTGCAGATTGTTGTGTACTTGAAGAAACTGATTTCCAAAGCTTTAAACCTCCATCAAATCGACTTTTCCTGCTTCACACTCCTTCTAACTCGAACCCAGAAGCTTACTCAGCAACTATCTACTCCTCATGCTACTCCAGTGTACAATGTAGCTACCCCAAAGTCTTACTCTTGCTCTAAGGTCAACATGCAAGTCATAGGAAGCTTCAAAACTCTATTTTTATGAAGTTGTAGCTTTGGAAGGCCTTCAATGGTGAAATGAGGAGGAGATGAATGTAGATGATAAAACTAGTACCAATGGATAGAGGAGGAAAAATGGAAGAGAATGGTGGAAAGAAATGAGACATGCAATGGTGATGGTCTCTTCTTCTTTTCTTCTCCTCTCACGCCTACTCCCTCTCTCTCTAGTGCTTCTTTCTTTTCTTTCTTAAGTTCTGGAATTGTTCTCATGGGTGTGTGTTGTGTTTCAGTTTTGATGAGCTGAAGATTAAAATGAGGCAAAAAGACCATACTACCCTTACTCACTAATTCTCACTTAAATTCATTCTAATCCATCAAGCACTCAACAATCCATATAACTTAGCAATTTAAATAGCATTTCCATAATCCTGGCATGCTTAGGACTTGATCCATTATTTCATCGAATAAGACATCTTCAACATGAGGCAAAATGACGATTTTACCCTTGGGCTCTAAAACCCACAATAATTCACATAATTCGGATAAAATTGCATGTAATTCATATGATTGAGCAATTAAATATTGCTTTCGCGACATAGCCATATTCGAGACTCGATTTATCATTTAATCGAATAATAAATTGTGAGTTAATTTCGTAAATCAAAATTAACGAAACTAGGGATGTTACAAATTTCATTCAAGAGAGTGTTGCTAGCGTTCCTCTATAGAAGAAATGCTGACAATACTCTCTCTAACACTCTCAAGGAATTGATGGAATTCATGTGGGTTACACAATTTTGAAAATGGGATTCGCATGAATTTTACTCAACCATTAAGAGAGTGTTAAAAGAGTGTTGCAACGTCTCTTCTTTTCTTATTAAAAATAATTCTAACATCAATACGACCATTGGTTTTTTTTTTCAAAGATAGAAAGATCTAGACGTGTTGTAATTTAACTACAAACTTTTGTACCAATTTTAGACGGGATTTTTTTTTGTACCCCCATCATCTCCCTTGCTACCCCCATCGACCCTGCGAAAAGACGCAATTGCCCTTAACAAAATTTAAAAATCCCGAACGTATCCTGATTTCATTTTTTTTTTGGAAATCGGATTTAGGTAAATCCGATTTCCACTAAAAATTTTAAAAAATTTAAATCGGATTTACCTAAATCCGATTTCCACTAAAAATTTTAAAAATTTTAAATCGGATTTATATAAGATGGGTAGATCCGCTTTTAAAAATAACAAATCGGATTTACCTTAAGTGGGGGTAAATCCGATTTGTTATTTTTAAAAGCGGATCTACCCCATCATATAAGGTAAATCCGCTTTTAAAAATAACCAAAGCGGATTTACCTTATGTGGGGGTAAATCCGCTTTGTTAACCTAATTAATAAATAAATAAATCAATTAAAATTTTAGATACAAATTTCGACCGTCTTTTGGTTCTGTTTAGTGTGTAGTTCGTTAACACGTGACGATATTGTACGTCGGGAGAATAATTTAGGCTAAAAAATCAGTTTTCGGGCAACCTACTCAAATTATAATGAAACCACATTCTTTAAATCTGAAAAATATCAAGGATCAATACTTTTTTTGTTAATTGAAACTTTTTTTTATACTTTTTTTTATCCGAAAAATAATTGATACTTTTTTTTATCCGAAAAATATCCGAAAAATATCAGGGACTTCTTTCAGGACTGAGGACCTCAAAATCCCAAATTCCATCGTTTACTATTTTTTATTAATTTTTTTAATTTTTCATAATCTCCAAAAAATCTTAAAAAATTTGCATAACTTTATTTTGGTTTTATTAGATTTGTAGTGGTGTTTTCATAATTTTTGGATTAGTTTTGGCTGTTTAACGGATTTTTAGTAGTATTTTATAACCTTTTTTAAAAAATTAAATAAAAAACAATTTTTTTTAATAACAAAATCGGATTTACCTTAGGTGGGATAAATCCGATTTTCTTTTTTTAGGGAAATCGGATTTACCTTAGGTGGGATAAATCCGATTTTCTCTTTTTTTAGGGAAATCGGATTTATGTACCCACTAGGTAAATCCGATTTCCAAAATAACAAAGCGGATTTACCTCGAGCTAAGGTAAATCCGCTTTGTTATTTTTGAAATCGGATTTACCTATTGGGCACCCCCATATGAGGTAAATCCGACTTTAAAAATAACAAAGCGGATTTACCTCAAATGGAGGTAAATCCGAGCGAATTGAAAATTGGGCAGGGGTATTTTTGGGTTTCACTTTTATGTGGGGGTAAATAGGGAGATGATAGGGGTAAAAAAAAACCCATTTTAGACGTGTTGTATTTGAAGGGTCAACTAGCCAAATATTCAAAGTCATGCATGGAAACCAGAAAATCTATCTTTTCGTAATAAAAATCCAACAAAAGTTACATGGGCTCTTACGTTGAATAGCCCAATTCATTCAAAGCATAAAAAGCAAATGTATTGTTACACTACATAGCAACAGGAAATTTCAATGATTTAAAATGGAAATAAAAACACACACACGTACACATGCAATTCATTTTTATATATATATATTGGTTAATAATTCAACCTAAGAAGTCAAAAGTATAGGTTAGCCAAACATTTATGATTCAACTGTCTCCCATATTTGTATAATTCAAAGACGCAAGGCATAGACATCCCCTTCAATCAAGGACAATTATGACCCTCTATCTTTGTTTGTGTCCTATAAAACATTAGGAAAAAATAAAACAAAGGAAACAAAGACGTCTCTAAATTTTCCATTGTGACTTGTGATATGAGAATTGATGCATGCATCAAAATAATAAAATCAAACTTCTTGTATGATAGTTAAATTACAATTTCAACATCTTACCATCATCTATAGTAACTAGATAACTTGTAATAAACGTGTTGGCTACTAAAAAAGTTGGTCGTGAATTACTTTAGTCATGTTAAAAATAAAACTCGAGTAAAAGTGTGTATGAAAGAGCTTATTTACTACAAAAGCACCTATGTATGTGTGAGAGAGCTTATAAAAATAATCTATGACATACTCATAAGTTTTTTTTAGTTTACTTCAATAAGCTCTTAAGGATAGCTTATGAAGACAACTTCTAATTTATATGAATTTTTTTAAACATATCATTTACTATTAGATTGTAGAAATAATAACCAACACCGTTGATCTAGTGGCATAATCTACCCTAGGACACGGTGGACAAACTCGGTGTTGGCCAGTGCGAAATTTGATCCTAAGCATGAGCGAAGATTAGTCTTTCGTTGAAAGCGTTGGGACTTGATTCTAAGCACGAGCGAAGATTAGTCTTTCGTTGAAAGCGTTGGGACACTCCGTGGGTAGCCAGTGATAGTCCGAACCAAAAAACAATTGTTACTAATAATTGTTACTAATAAGTTGTGTAAACACAGTCTAAGCATTTTTTTTTTACAAAACACACACTCATATTAACTTATGAGTTTAATGGCTATGCACCCGATCATGTAAAAATTTTTTACCGTCATACAATTATATTTCATTATAGATACTTATTGAGATATTTTGGAAGGTAATTAATAAAACGACACATGATTAGATAACAGTAGAAAGCTTTTATCTACTTTTTTTTGGGTACAAAGAAAGCTTTTATATACTATATATTGGTATATAAAAATTAGACGCCTTACTTAATTATATTTTCTCACACGATGGATGGATGAAAAATGCAAATGGCATTGAGAAAGTCAAGATATATATTTTACACGTAGGCTCCTTCACGGGTCAAGTGAAGAAGAAAAAACTGAAAAATAGTTGACATTTTATAGATGTTAATTAGCACCAAATAATGGACTAAAATATAGCCACAATTATAATTAACATATATATATAGATACTCATGGAAAAAGAAATTGAAGAAAAATATAAAATAATTTCAGACGGCATTTTTTTTATAATAATAATAATAATAATAATAATAATAATAATAATGCTTATTGGATCAGTGTATAGTAATGAGTTTATTATTAATTGTCACTGTCCTTCAGTTCAACATTTCACCTAACAATAATTTTCTTTTATCAAAATGCATTAACTTGATTCCTTTGCTTTTGTGCCACACTGACAATAAAATAAAATAAAATAAACATAACACAACTTGTGATAAGGGTCAAGCACATGAAATGGTCCAAAATAAGCTTTAAATAAATGGGTACAGTTATTGAAAATGACATAATTGGATACCATACATAATGTCCTTCCTTTTGAAAAAGACATGTCCATTTATTAGTGATGTGTTGGTTACATATGTAGTTTGATTTTATTAGAGGAACATTGTATAGAAAAAGTCACAAACAAGCTAAGACTTAAAAAAAGTGGTTGTTGGGTAAAAAGTACACGTACTAGTGTTTGGAGGCTAAAGTTGTTTGTGGGACCAAATCTAATTGCTATAAATTAAATAGATTTTTAAAATGATCAAATATATATATGTCCTTTTCTAGTCATTAATTCTTTGGTCTTGATTTGTCATCAAAAACTGTCTTTTTCTTTTAATAAGTATGCTACTCAACATTATCTTAAGAGGCTTAATGTAAAAAGCTAACTAAGAAAACCGGATAATTTTGTTTTTCACTAGTTAAAGACAAGCAAATGGTACAATAAGAGTGTAACACCACGATATTTCTAGCTTGTAGAAATACCAAAATGCACCACTTGGCATATATGAGAGTAACTTCCTGTTATTGAATATTGAACACAACTAAAAACTTTCGATATATAATTATCAAATGGTTCCATGAACCTCATTAAACTTAACAAAGTACTTATACAATCCTGGTGTCCAATACCCAAAACATAAGTAGCGAAAACGATTTACAACTGTTAGCGAATAATAGTTATACAATCGGAACTTCAAAGATAACAAAGGGGAAAAGGCATAGTCATAAAACTAATTCTTTAATAACAGCTCCATAAAGCACACCGTCTAGTCGTGCTTCTTCGCCTTTGCATTTCTCTGTTTCTTTGTAAAAACCACAATAATAAAGGGTGAGATAAACATTATCTCAGTGAGTCCTATCAAAACCCCTTACTAACTCTAGCGGTTCATTATGCTTTTACTTGAACACCATGGCCCTAATAAGTGACCATGTGGACATATATTTTCTTCTTACCAGTAGCCCTAATAAGCGACTACGGTTCATGTTTCTTTATTTCTTCTTGTAGCCCTAATAAGCGACTACAATTCATGTCTTATCATTTCTTTAACTTAGCACAACACCTCGAGCCTACATTATCCGGTTATTTTTTTTGGCTTTTGGTGAACCCAATCCACTAACCACTAATTAGCGGGCAAACCTCATGGGGCCTAGATTTTGGGGCTCATGACTTCCCCTCCCCTAGTATGGTAATCCTTAGGGTCGTCACCCTTGATATACATATATTATTATATGTATGCCATTCTACCTTTCTTTTTAGAGAAAGTAATTCTTCCTTTCCTTTTGGAAAGTAACTTGACTTGTTATTACGTGAATTGAGAATTTACATGGCTTGTATGGATTTATAATCCTTTATCTTAACATAACTTGAATGGACTTATAGTCCCTTGGCATAACATGACTTGGATATTCTCACTCGTGAATTTTAATCGTTATCATCATTTATCATACTTGGGAAATTTCCAATATTTCATTTATACCACACATTTATGCGAATTACGGTTTATTTGTCAATACATAGGGTTGGGGAAGGGATTAGAATAGGTTTGGAATCAATTAGGAAGGGTTTGAGCACATTTTAAAATCTGGGGCAGAAGGATCAGCACGGGTCGTGCTAAAATCAGCACGGGTCGTGCTAACTTTTCTGCACTTAAAATCTGTGACAGAAAGATCAGCACAGGTCGTGCTAAAATCAGCACGGGTCGTGCTAACTCATAAGCATTTCTAAAAATACTCTTTTCGTGTGAAATTCCCATTCCGATCGATTCTGAAACTTATTCCGATCGATACCCGAATATCACAATACATCAATTCAGTCCAAAACAGCATAAAACCAGTACAAACCACAATCATGACAATCACAATCCAATCACCATCAAGTTATAATTTAGGCTTAATTACAGTTTTGGTCCCCCTAGTTTCACCAACTCACGATTTTGGTCCCCCAAGTTTTAATTTGACGAATTTGATCCCCTTATTTTCTCAATTTGTAAAATCAAAGTCCCCCTCTTAATTTGGTCAAAATTAAAACTGTATTTTGACTTATTATCCTACGTGGCAGTTCACGTAGGCGCACTGTTCATCTTCCTCTTCAACCCCCCCGGTCTCTGGTTCCTCTTTCTTCCTCCCTCACCCCTCCCCCCACCACCTACCCACTCAGCTCACTGTTTCCTCTTCCTTTCCCTCCGTCAGCCACCAACAGCCACCCCACAACCACCTCCCTCCTTTTCCCCCCGTCAGCCACCGTGACCCCCCCATAGCCACGACCCATCTCCCTCTACAAACCGTGACCTCTCTCTCTTCGCATCTCCCCCCTCGTTTTCCCTCTCGTCGTTCTCTCTCTCTCTTCGCATCTCCCTCCCCCTCGGTTTCCCTCTCTCTCTCTCTCTCTCTCTCTTCGCATCTCCCCCTCCCCTCGTTTTCCCTCTCGCCTCTTCGCATCCCCCCTCGTTTTCCCTCTCGCCTCTTCGCATGTCACCCCCAAATCACCGATCCTCCCTTTTCTCACTGTCGCAAACTCTTTCTCGCTCACCGTCGCTCTCCCTCCTCTCTCAAACGCCGATGACATCACCATCGCAACCCCCTCGTTCTCTTTCTCTTTCGTTTTCTCTCTCTGCGGGGGGAGGGGGAGGGGTGAGGAAGAGGAACAGTGGACTAGAGAACAGTGGGAAGGGGTGAGAGGGAGGGGTTCACGAAGGGGGGAGGGGTGAGGAAGAGGAACAGTGGAACATAGGGGAGGGGTGAGGAAGATGAACAGTGTACGCCTATGTGGACTGCCACGTAGGATAATAAGTCAAATTACAATTTTAATTTTGACCAAATTAAGAGGGGGACTTTGATTTTACAAATTGGGAAAATAGGGGGATCAAATTCGGCAAATTAAAACTTGGGAGACCAAAATCGTGAGTTGGTAAAACTAGGGGGACCAAAACTGTAATTAAGCCTATAATTTACAAAACAAACCGTAAAACTTCAAACTTCGAAAACGGTTGTTAACACAAAATTTAGCGAGTTGAAAATAGAATCAAAACAACTTGACCAACTTTTCGAAAACAATTCCCTAAGCGGGTATAGAACTCACCGATTGCGATGAAAATCGCAAAACCACGAATTCCACGGTTGATACGACAAAGTAACTCCACGAACGGTCCCCGTACTCAAACTCTTCACCATCACGAATTTCTCGCTTCAACGAACATCAAAGCGATCCCGAATGGATCCCCAAACATGACCAGCTACTGAAGCTTCCCCAAATGCATCTCAATCAATAGTGAAATCCCCTTTTTACTCCGATCAAACTCCAACTTCTAGAGCGCGGCAACGACCTCTAATTCGGTTTAACAGCATCTGAACGTTGTTTCGCAATAGGCATAACTCATTCAATTCTTAACCAAAACTATCCAAACCGGTGCCTAATGTGTAGGGGATTTTGTCTAGTTTCTGAGGGTTAAGGTTTCAAACGGATGCAACTAGTATTGAGAGTTATGGCTAAAATAAGGGGGCTGGGTCAAAACTGTGACTGATTCAGAAATGAAACTTGTGGACATGATATCTCCCTCGCTACCTAATAAAATCAGATGATTATTGTGGCTATTTTGAAGCATTTTGTGTCTAGTTTCTTAATAATTAAAAATGACATCCATATGATGGGTGTACAGAGAGATATGTGATAAACAACAGAGGTGGTCCAAATGGGTTTCCGACTGGATTTGTTTCTTTTTGGGTGAACCTGTTGTATCTTCAACCCCAACTTCGAATTCCAGCACCCCTAGCTACTGAACCTTCTCCAAATGTGCTTATAATTCGAAATGTGGCTCCTCATCTTGCACAACAACACTCCAACTGAAATGCTATACTTCGACCCAATAAGGCGGATACTTCGGATCCTGCTTGGACAAAACGGAAGATATTGTCGATAAATAGAAGTACGTCTTGGTCATTGACATCTCGAAAATATTCTGCCATAGTTAGAGCAGTTAAACCAACTCTCATACGAGCTCCGGGCGGTTCATTCATTTGACCATAGACTAGAGCTACTTTTGATTCTGCAATATTTTTTTCATTAATTACTCCTGATTCTTTCATTTCCATATAAAGATCAATTCCCTCACGAGTACGCTCACCTACCCCACCAAATACGGATACACCTCCATAAGCTTGTTTAAAAAATGGATAATTTTGTATCTAACTGTATAAAGGCAGGCACAGATCTATGAATAGGAGATGTTGTGCGAGTATCTACAGGACCTAAATTATCAATAGGCTCTCCAAGCACATTGAAAATTCGTCCTAGAGTTGCGCCGCCGACTGGAACGCTTAGAGGAGCCCCCGTGTCAATCACGTCCAGTACTCTCTTTAGACCATCTGTGCACTCGTAGCTACAGCTCTAACTCGATTATTTCCAAATAATTGCTGTACTTCACAAGTGACGTTAATTTGTTGACCAACAACATCTAGACCTTTCACTACCAGAGCGTTGTAAATATTAGGCATCTTCCCTGGTGGAAAAGCTACATCTAGTACCAGACCAATTATTTGGGTGATACGCCCCAGATTTTTGTTTTCAAGTGCATAAACCTCAGTATCAGAAGTGGTAGGAGTTATTCTCATATTAAAATCTATCCGTTTTTTTTTTCTGCGCACACACAAAATCATTGTTGTATCTACGGGGCTGTTAAGTTCTGTCCAAACTGTTTGATTCAAGTTTCAACTGACTAAGTTGGAGAGTATTCATAACTGAACTAAATTGCAGTTGAATAATTGATTTGAATAGTTGATCGAATTAGGTTAAACCAGGGCCTACCCAAAAGTCTATAGTGGATAAGGCCTAAAGCAAGTTTTTAGTTGAGACATTTTTTCTTAAGGTGAGAAACTTTAGGTTTAGTACTTTTATAGGAAGCTCTTTTGCTTTATAAAATATAATAATAACAAATATTTTTTTGTTGGTAATAAGTTAGGGCATTACTAGTCTTACTCTTAGGTTGACCCTAGGTTAAACTATTTGAAATGATTGTTTTATTTACTTTCTCCTCAAATTTAATATTTATTTATTTATTTATTGTTTTATTATTATATTACTCTTTTAGCTCACACTAAAAAAATGGAACAGATTGCGGGGTTTTTTTTGCGGAGGTTTTAAAAACCCCCTCAGTTTGACGTTAAAAAAATGAGCTCCCTCTATTGCAGTTAAAAATTTTGTTTCAATTTAAGGAGTTTTAAAACTCCCGCTAATTGTCAAGAAAAAACCCCACGGTTTGTACAAAAACCCTACAAAAATTAACAATTATTTTTTTCCTCTTCACTTTCCTGTTTCCCTCTTGCTTCAGATACCTTCACGTTTTTCCCCTCCCTCACTTCGCAGCAACGCTTCCACGCTTCCACACTCTCAGCTTCAACGATTTCGCAGCAACGCTTCCACTCTCAGCTTCAACGATTTCGCAGCAATGCCTCCACTCTCCCTTGATCGATTTCTCATCTCAGAATCACAGATTTTGCAAACCCTTTTCCCTCCCTCACTTTCGCAGCAACAGTTCCACTCTCAGCTTCAATGATTTCACAAACCCTCCCACTCTCCCTTGCTTCGATTTCTCATCTCAGAATCACAAATTTCGCAAACCCTATCTCAGACTCTCAAACAAGAAACCCTATCTGTATCTCGCAAAACCCTTTCCCCTTCCACCCTCTCGTTAACCCAGAAGCTGAAACCCTCCCTATCTGTCTCGCGAAACCCTCCGTTTTTGTCTCGCGAAATCCTCCCTTTCTGTGTCTCGCAAAACCCTTAACCGTTTATCCATCTCTCTCGCGAGTTCATCCCTTTCCAGAATCACCTGGTTCATTTTGAGTTAATCCTCAGTTCACAGGTTCTTACGGCTACATTGCTCACAGAGTCACGGTTAGTCTAATTAGTTTCTCCATTTTATTAATTTAACCTGAGTTACAAATTTGGAACTTAATTTTGATCTTAAGAGGGTTTTAATTTTGTGAAACCAGCGACGTCTTCAACTCTCTCAGAGA
The DNA here is from genome assembly GCA_039519185.1 of Astragalus membranaceus. Taxonomy (NCBI): domain Eukaryota; kingdom Viridiplantae; phylum Streptophyta; class Magnoliopsida; order Fabales; family Fabaceae; genus Astragalus; species Astragalus membranaceus. The sequence continues at coordinate 27,127,724 of CM076851.1, forward strand.
GAAACCCACGGTGAATCAGTCACGTACACTGCTGCTCAGTGCGACGTCTTTGAAAATTAGTTGTCCTATTTTTGCTGTTGTGTTGCCTGTTTCATGTGTGTGTGTGACTTATTTACAGCACTGACTTCAAATTGATATCTGATATAATTTCTCTAGGTTTTCATTTTTTTCGTAGGAACATTTTCTGCGTGGTGGAGGATAAGAAGGATGAAACATGCCGGTATTGCATAGCGGAGTTCGTAGGGGCCGACCAACAAAGAAACAGAAACGACAATAGCAGAAGCAACCAGAACAGCAGCAAAATCAGGTTGAATTGGATAGAGATTTGGTTCTTATTGTTGTTAGTCCGAAGCAACCTTCAAATTGTTTATCTTCGTTGCTGGTTTTCTCATATTTGTGTTCAATTATGTTGTAGTTTCCCTAATTTATAACTTTGTACTCATAATACTTATTATCGTAACATTCGTATAAAGTAATTCTCATTCGTAGTAAGTAATTCTCATTATGTAAGATGTGTGTATAGTTATTATTGATAAAAATATGGTAATGAGATAAGGAAAAAAATTCTCAAATTGCAAAACAAATATTGTCTCTATTATAGGAGGTTGTAATTAACCCGCACAAAAAAGTCCTATAAACTATATGGCAATAAAAAATTTTCACAAAAATAAAACTCCTACAAATCACTCGGTTTAGGGAGGTTTATAACCCCCTTAAAAAAACCTCCTCTAATCGTGGGGGTTAAAAACCCCCGCTAAAAGACATGATACCAGCGTTTCCTTAAAACCCCACGCAAAAAGATTGCGGCACTTGAATCTCCGGCGTTTTTTAAAACTCCCGCAGATTACGTTGCGGGGGTTTAAAACCCCCGCTAAGCAACTTAAAAACCCCCGCAATCTGTTCCGTTTTTTGTAGTGTCCGTCGTGATTGAACCAAATGAACCAATTAATAAACCATAACCTAAAATTATCATTGATCTAATTCCAAATTGATTTTTCAAAACATCGCATGTATGTGTGGAACTTGCTGCTCATTGACGAATATTTTTTTAATTTGTATCCACTTGTTCTATGATATCATAATAAATAAATAAATTTGTTAATCAATTGCTATGCACTTACAATTTGAACATACTTTGCATGTCCAAGCATATTTCACAATATAAATATTTGTACAAGTATTTTGCATAAGTAATATATAAATGTCGACTTGATACTCCTATTCGATTTTCACGGTGGATAAATTTAGTATCGACCAGTACGAAATTGCATTATTCAAATAAAATCATTTTAACAAAATGAAGAAATTTCTTGATTGTGAAATACTCTCCTCTTTTTCAGGCTTAATTACTTTCGATTTCAACCTCTAAAGGAGTAATTAAATATTAATTTGAATACCTACTTTGTACATTAATGAAATTAAAGCATTCTTGAATGCAGTTGGAACCTGTCCCTATTATATGTAAGTAACTTACGTAGGACAATTGGAACTTACATACATGACCTTTTCACTCACACTATATGTAGGAACAAAATGGACCACATTAATATATCATATAAATACCTTCAACTTTCTTTTTTTATGAAACTAATTGTTGTTAATTAATTAATTTTCTAACTTATGCGTATACGTGCCATATGGTTGCCCTTTACACGCTAGCAATAGTTGATTACATAATCAATTAGCTAAGCCATAATAAAAATAACATCCTAGTGTAGATTAAACAATTGAATCATGTGTGCCTAATTAATTTATTTATTTTAAATTAGGCTTAGTCTTTGTGCTAGGTTTATGAAAGTGACCCATAATAATAATAATAATATGTGGCAAATAATAATAATAATAATAATAATAGTTCAAATTGAGCATCATTTTTAAATTTAAAGGTGGTGCATTTTTTCCAGTTGTGCTTAGAAACAAAATATATAAATTGAATGACATCAACTTTTTGAATAAAGCCAAACAAGTACTATCTACCATGAGTTGAGAAATTGATTTGAAACTAAGAAAGGAAACAAAAATACAATGATCCAATTTATGTCACCACAAGAGATTGATGTGCTAAAAAAAGAATGGTCCATACCCTATCCCATTGTGGGGTCCAATATTATATATAATGGTTTCATTCATTAAAGTACGTGACTCATGAGAACACTAGGAATTATTATTACTATTAATGTTGTTTTAGTTTATAATATGCACAAATTCTTCTCTATCGTGCTCATCCATCAAGCCTCCAAAAGAGAAATTCCACGATAGTGACGCACACCAATCTCCATCACTAATTTCCCTCTCATTTTGTTGTTAACTTTATATTGTCTCTTTTGGCCATTTTAATTGTAGTTTTAATTAATTCAATTAATTAATTTGCTCTTTTGTCAATGGATAGCTTTGATAGATAAATACAAAAATACTCCGTATCACATATATTAAAAATTATTTAATATAAATTGTGATTTTCTTGGTGAAAATTAATATTAATTATGACGGAAAACTTCCCTCTATATTAGCGACGGAAAGCTCCCCTCTCTATTAGTGACGGAAAACTTCGCTCTTTATTAGCGACAGATTTTCCCTCTCTAATAACGGCGGATATTCCTTTACAAGGTTCAATTTATGTAAATTTTTTGCAACGGTTATATCGGTTTGTGGGGAGGGGTAAATTTCGTCGCAAATAGCGACTGATTTCAAAATCCCTTATTAAAAATTTAGTGACGCCATAATTAGTTACGAATCGGGATTCATCGCAAATTATGTCGCTAAAATAGTTAGTGATGAATTTTTGATGGTTTAGGCACGGACTTACCCCTCTCTAATTTTGATTTTTCAAGTAGTCTATGTTAATTTGTCAAAAAACATTCGGGTATTACATATTTTAATTAAATAGTATAAAATATAAATGATTTTTTTTATCATACTATTAAACTAAACTTACTAACAATTAAGAAATGTGTTATATTTTCTTCAAAAATAATGTAGGTTATTGAAAATCACATATGCTTTAAAAAAATCATATCTCAAAAATTCTAGCCGTGGAAATCAAATGGTAATAAAACTTATTAATACAATTTTTATTATAAAAAAAGGTAATAAAACTTATTAATATAATAGTGTTTCATATATGGGGATACTTTGAAGCTTATACTATACGCGTCAAGAAGAAAAATTGATTGATGATCATCACAGTGAAAAGAATGTGAATTAATGTGTCCAACTAGATATGATGATTTTGTCAAAAAAACAAGATGATGATTGTCATTTTTTTCTTTCAAAAGGTCTAATCATAATTGTTCATGTTGTAGTGCTCCTATGTTGAAAATTGATTTTTTTTTACAGTCAAATCTGCAAGAAACTTCTAGGAAGAAGATGGTTTTCATCATTGTATATCTAGACTCTAGACTTATCTTCAAGAAAATTAAAATACTAACAATCATGGATCATTACACCATGATTTGAAATAATTGATACATATATAGAAAATTAAAATTGATTGACATATTGACATAATTGTGATAATTGCAAATTGTAATGTACCCCCACACAACATGGTTTGGTAGTTCTGAATGTACGGGTCACATGCATGCATGGTGGATGTGTACAATCTTTCAAGTTAGCATTAAAACAATTTATGACTATGTTTGAAAGAGAATATATATGTTATCGATATACGTTACACTAAGTATTTTGTTTTGTGTTTTTATCCTTTTCATTTTTTGGAATTTAGCTTGGTCCTGCAGCATCAATAATAATGACTCATGGTGTGTCCATATACTTGTTGTGATGAATAATAAAAGCGACAAGATTCACTTGTCGTCCCTATTTTCTTTTAGGTACACAAATTTTAGTGTCCTTTCCTCCCTTCTTAAATAAAGGCCCCTATATGCTTTTGTACGTATAAGGGAATCTATAATCTCTAGGGTTATACCAAAAGTATAGAATTTCCTTTTTGTTTAATTAGTATTAATTAATATGCTTGGTGCCCATGTGGACTATATTAGAGAGGTTAAACTTAACTTTGGTGTATTTTTCTAATATATCTTTTTCCTTTGGATGGTTTTTGCGTCACATGAAAGTTTCCCCCCTATAGGGTGGAATTTTGCTCAATTAGCTTTTGTACCGAATTGGTGGTGAGCCAAAGTTGTTGACGGTGGTCGAAGTTTTGAGATGATGGATGCAAAAGGAGGTGAAATCAATGTGTACCTAATGCAAAAGTGGATCCACCTATTTATTGGTGATGTCATTTAGTTATGTGTGAGCCCTTTCTAGCGCGTGAGTGATTGTGGCGGGTTCGTGAGAATCTGACGTGGCAAAGTTGTTAAGGTGGTTTCACTGGGTCTTGCGTAATGCGAACTGTTAGATGGGATTCATTCACGTATGTCGGTGTAGGCCGCCTTTGTGGGCTGTGATGCAAAGTCCAATTTGAAGTGGCTCGTGGCCCATAATAGCATCTGAGAAATTTTGACTGATCTATATGTAGGTAAAATATGGCAAAGCGGGCTGGAAAAATGCAGTTGGAATAGTTTGGGCGGTCCTCATGTAGGTTGGGTCGCTTAATGTGTTATCGGGCAGAAGACGAGTCTTTGCGATTCTTTAATGCTAGTTGAAGAAGTCTCCAAAGAAGCAATGGAGAAAATTAAGGAGAGATTAAAGGGTAGCCTTTAAAATATTCTTTTTAAATAAAACTTCTGTTTAAAACTACCTTAAAATGTAAGCTTTTAAGGATGGTTTTGAGTAGATATAGTAACAACCTAGTTAATGGTTGGTAAAAGTTAGGAAGGTTAATATTTTCTACAATAGAAAAGCCTCTAAGAATTGGGTAGTTCAACGGGTTTGAGCTATGTAAGGGTTAAAGGAGTTAAAAGACCAAAGTTTAAACACCGGTAAAACAGAAAATACTGCAGAGACATATATACCACCTAATTTGTACTAACATTTACTTATATAAAAAAATATCTTCTTTATTTTATCTTAAAGACTCAAAGAACAAGTTACACATGAGATTGTTTTATGTGGACAATTATTGTAAAAAAATATTAAGCATAAATTGTGGAGGAGATGATTAATTAATGGGAGCTGATCTGCTTTACAAAACAAGACAGCAAAACAAAATACCTAACAAGTCATCAATTGTACCAATATACTACAATCAAGATGTCTTATTTTCAACCTTGTTCATTATTTTAATGAACACCCATTTGTGAATAATTTAATTAATTATATAATCAAGTTGTATTTTTGACAGAATTGTGATCAAGTTAACATGGCCATGTTTGGTCATACCTAAAACAGCAAAGATAATTTGCAATAGTATATATATATATATATATATCATTAACTTTAGATTAAAGTAACAACTATGTTAAGGCAACAACAATAAATAAATAACAAATATGAATTACTAAAACACAATGGTGTCAAATCAAATCACTTAACTCACTTAAGATAAAATAATGACACACATTTCCTTTTCTATTAGGTTGATTACCACAAAATTAATCAAAAGTCCAAATCTTAAAGGTTTTTGGGACCCTCAAGTCCCTCCCTTAATTTTTATTTTATGCTATAAAAAGTAAAGACACTTTATAAATTGCTTCAACCTGTTTAATTATGAGTAGTAGTAGCTAGGCACTTAAAATCCACTTAAATTTGCACCAAATAAAGTGGTCCTCTTTAACTCCATGCTTGTTTGTTCACAAGATCCAATGCAGATCCCACCTCTTTTATTTCAATTCTCACCTAGCTAGTAGGGTGTTGTTTTATCTCATGCCCTTTTTATCTTAAAGCACGGGTGGTTTTTTACTTTATTCTATGTCATGTGTGTTCCCACTTTAATAGTAGGCTCAAAAAATTATACTACCTTCATTGTTTCTTAAACATAATTATAGGAGACCTAAATCTTACTAGATCACATGGTTAGTGAAAAATTTAATTGGGTTTATAAAAGAAGGTTAGGGGAATTACCAGTTGGAGTTTGGATCCTCGCAAATACTTGTGAGACAAATTATGAGAGAGAGTGACACATACAATATAATAATAAATACAATAAATGTTATTATCTTTGAGTCCTTAAAATTGCACGGGCTGAGTAAATGGTTTCTGAAATTAAATTGAAGTGGCTCCTAATTCTTTTATCACATTAGTCTTTGCCGAACAATTTTTAAGATAAAATTGATTGATCCAAAATGATTAATTTGATCGAGAATTTTTAATTTCAAAAATTATTTTAAAACATTAATAATTATATAAATTTAATTGACATAATTTTACAATTTTAGGGAGTACAAGGAGAAAAATTACAAAGCAAGAGAGTGAAAAAAAAAAGAATAGAAAAGCTAGCTACTTCAAAACTATAATCAAAGACATGAAAATTCAACCCACCTTCCCTCACCCTCTTTTCAACACCAACATTATTCATCTTTTCTTATACGCGGTTCATGACTTTGACAACTTTTTGAATCATCAAGGATCTTCCAAAATGGTTGGCATATGAAAACAACCTTAATTTGAAAAAAAAAATCAAAAAGCAAAACAATAATAACATTTGTTGATCATCAATGACAATTGATCGATGCTTCTCCAAACTTCAAAGCAAAATAGTACTACACATCATTACAAAAATAGTGCTTAACAATAGGGAAAATCCCAATATATTTTATTAGCCAATTGGAAAAATTATATATGACTAATGTTGTTTCCACGTTATTGATGAAATGGACATCCAAAAATAGAGTACATTAATAATCTAGACAAACTTTGACATTTTGTGTCATGTCTATATATATGTTTTGAAGTCCACATGTAACATGCAACTGCAATCAAACTTTGTCTCTTCAATTAGGTTTTGGAGCTGTCATTATAAAAGACAAGTTTACTTCAGCTACCCGGCCAAGGCATCTCATCTCATCATGCCCATATTCACATTACTTACATTTTCTTGCCCACACTTTGAGATAGAAATTTTTTATTTGTAATTTAATAATTGTACTTATCTCATTTCATGCAATGAGGACAATGTTTGTTAATTGCCTTGGAGTAATAAAAATATATAATAACATGTATCATCCTATCTTTGTAAGACCTAGCACAATTGGATATTTTGTAGTTAGTTGGATTTGAATTTAGAATCTCTACTTTGCCTGTCTGAGTTAACGTTCGTTATCTTCAGACCCGAAAAAAAACATATGTAATATCCATCAATTGAAATAGTGTGACATGTTGTGTCATCGTGGGTATAAGTTGGCGCTGGTCGTTGTTGGGCCGCTCGCATAGGCCCAAACTTCTTAACGGGTTGCGACCCGCTCCACAAGTCGTGTGATGCTGATTACGTACTGGGCCATCCACGTCGGCCCAGTATTCGTTATGGGCTGCGGCCCAATCCAGAACAGGCAGTAATCGATTCGATCAAGTTTCTTAAACGCATGGTAAAGAGGTAAATTCGGCCTCCTATATATGTATGAAAAATTACCATTTAAGAGAGGGGCAACTCTTAAACAACCTCCAAATCTCAGAAAGAATCAGTCTCTGCAATTGTAAGCAGGTAGTAAATAAAAATACGTAGCATTCACGAGGTAACAAAATAAAAAACCTAATCTAGTGTTTTGGTAAAAGAGTCATTGTCAATAATGGAGTATACATTTAGTTGTGCACTTTCTCCTAAGTACATGAACTTTTTTATATGCTTACTTTCATAATAAAAAACATTAGGATTCTTTTATTGTTCTGGCACAATTGTTTACTTTCAAGGTGAATAAAGGTTGAGTTGAGTATATATTGTAATGAAAGGATCTATATGATATGATATAGTACTATAGTATATATTTTGATGATGAAAGAAAGCAATAAATTAAAAGAGGACATGGAAAGGAGAGAAGGATGATGGGAATCCATCTGTCTACATTTATATATGTCCTTTCTTTTTTGTTGGCCACTCCTTTTCTTTAATTTCTTTTTTATCTTAAACTATACTATACACACCTTTTCATTCATTGTGCGTGCTTGTGAGGGAATTTATGAATTGGAAATGTTAGATGGCTACGGACAAGGTGGGATGAGTGTTCCTTTTTATTCAAACTATAGTACTTGTCAACATATGCTTGATATTGAAAATTATTTAATTCTAAGCAATCAATATTTGCAGGCACAACATGTCATGTAGGTTCCATGTTAGTTGAAACTTGAAAGTTTGTTGATGTCAATCCATTCATAGGACCATAGAGGTGTTCCTTGTTTGTTTCTGTGAAAATGACAATTGAATAGAGTAGATGCCATTTATTAATCAATCAAATATCTTACTCCAAAATTTAATTCTTTTTTTCTTTTGACAAATCCAAAATTTAATTAATTCTAATCAACCTTAGATCATAATAGTATTATTTATTGAGTTAAATATGTTTTTAGTCCCTATAAAATTTAGGTTTTTTGGTTTTAGTCTCTCAAAAAAAATTCACCACCTTTTAGTCCCTATAAAATTTAGTCTTTTTTGCTTTTAATTCCTCATGACTTTTAATAACGCTTCAAGACTTTTAATAACGTTTATAAAAGGTCAAAGAAGTGCTATTAAAATTCATGAAGTGTTACTAAAAGTCATAAGAGACTAAAAACAAAAAAAAAACAAATTTTATAGAACCAAAAATTGGTGAAAATTTTTTGAGGGACGAAAAACAAAAAACCCAAATTTTTTTTGATGAGTGTTAGTCAAACGTTACTATCTACTATTTTTTTTACAACAATTACTATCTACTATTGATAATCAATGGAGTTGAATTTCAATATACATGTATATATATATATATATATATATATATATATATATATATATATATATATATATATATATATATATATATATATATATATATATAACTGAAATTATTCATGTAGTTGTTGTTTTAAAATCATTTTTTTAGCACCGCGTGGGTGTCAGATTTGAAGATTATTAGGTGCAATGGTATCTATATATACTCAATTATCATGAAGGGAAATGCATATGCAAGTGAGGTCGGTAGATGTATTTTATTTGAATATCTATTTCTTTCATGCTATTGGACTTCATATAATACATTCTCCATTATTTGATTTGAACACTTAATATTAATTAACACAACATTGTACTTCTCATAAAAAAAAACACAACATTGTACCAAAAAAATATTAATTAACAGAACAGAATTATGTGATTTTATATCTAGTAAATGCATTTGCAATTAATAAATTCTTGACAAAAAATTAATTTATAATATCTACATTATGTTTTATTCAACAAAGTATTAAATATTTTTCTATGGTTGTTATTAATTTTATATAACCTTTCTTGCAACTTTGTTTTTATTCATTTTGTAATTTACCCTTTATCGCCTCCCGTAATTTGATTTATTCTTAGATCCATTCCTAACATTAATGAATAACTAGGACATGGACATACACCCTTGCTATGCACGGGGTGGTAACAATGACGCGGCTAAGTGAATTCACCAAAAAATGGCTGTATACTATTGGTGTTACAACATAGAATAAAAAAGGAGGAAGAAGAATTGGCACAAAATGATATTTTGAGTATTTGACCGGTTAATTTTTTTTCGAACACCGAAGTGTCTCAAAACACGCAACTTTCCGAAATCACCTCGAAAGAGGTATTTTCGGAAGTCAAAATTGGCTTCCGGAAATACCTTTTTTGAGGTGATTCCGGAAAGTTCAAAAAATCAGTTTACTTTGGTTTCGATTGGATTAGATTTCGGTTTTTTGTTCTCTAAAATTACTTACGATGCAAAATAAAAAATAAAGCTCTTTCATAATATCAAAAGATCATACATCCTCAAAGAAATTGTACCTTACTCATTTCGTTATGATTTTTTTTCACCAAACAGGTTACTGAGGAACAAACTTTACATAATTTATCACGAAATTTATTTTCATTTTCCACCTATTCGATTATCGAGGAACAAACCTAATATATTTATAGATCAAATTTTTTCCTACATTTTTATGTATTCCAAAAAAAAATGAAAAAAAGAAGAAGAGGGGGGGTAGGGGGAGGGGGTGTTTTTGGCGTTCAATTGGTGTAAAGTAGATAGTGTATTAATATATAGGGTTAGCATTGTACTTTACTCATTTCGTTATGATTTTTTTTCACCAAACAGGTTACTGAGGAACAAACTTTACATAATTTATCACGATATTTATTTTCATTTTCCACCTATTCAATTATCGAGGAACAAACCTAATATATTTGTAGTAAAATTTTTTTTCTAAATTTTTATGTATTCAAAAAAAAAATGAAAAAAAGAAGAAGAGGGGGGTAGGGGGGAGGGGGGTAGGATAGTGACCTTTAAATCTTCCCTTTCATTTTTGTAAAGTTCATCCTAAATTAGAAAATACTTTTGTAATATATAGTCTACCTATCAATTTAATATTTTTATAAAATAATATAACTTTTTATTTCAACTTAATTAATTATACATATATTTTTCTAATATTTTATCTTTAATTTATAATTGTATAATTTAACTTAAATAATAATATATATATTTACTTCATACTTAATTTAAATATTTCTTAATTAAGAGAATTTTTTTCAAATTTAAACATCTTGGCACAGAGATTCAACAACATTAAAACTCTTGAGTGAGACAGCTTTGACGCTACGTAACATGAGGAAGAGATTAGTTTCACAGTTGAGTGCAAATAATACCCAATTTACATCAAAAGAATGTAGGGTAAATAGCCAATTTGGTCCCTCAATGTGTAACTCGCTGTCAATTTGGTCCCTCACTCGAACAAAAATGTAAAAAGGTCCTCCACTGTGTACTCTGTCTGTCATGTTAGTCCCTCACGTTAAATGGCATTGTTAACTCCGTCAATATTGCTTATGTGGCACGTTTAGTGCCACGTCATTTTATCTGCATAATAACACGTGTCATTTTCGTCCCTGAAACGTACACTTTTATGTCATTTTGATCCCTCAAAGTTATAACTTAATGTCATTATAGTCCCTTAAAGTTATAACTTAATGTCATTTTGGTCCCTGCGTAAATTTAAATGGTATTTATGCAATCTCATCCTGAATCAAGGTTGAAGACATTTGAAGACTATTATTATGAAGTTGTAATAGAATATTTAGGATACCTTTTGAACCAGTTATGCAACATACAATTATGCATATGTTTTGGACAAATTATGAAGTTGTAATAGAGTATTTAGGATACCTTTTGAACCAGTTATGAAACTATGCAATTATGCATCTCTTTTGGACAAATTATGAAGTTGCAATTATGCATATCTATATATTAGGTTTTTCCCCCTGTTGTAGCGCAGCAAAAGCAGCTTCAAAGGAAGATGCATCTAACAAGTTAAAGTGTGAAGCCAATAGATTTTGGTAATGTCATATCATCTGTTCTGATTCTATTGAATTTTTAGTGGATAAAATTAAAATTTGATACAAATGATAGCAGCGAGTAGAGTAGTTATGTAACAATTAAAAATTTCTATAAATATGTCCACGATTTGAAGGTATGGATTATTATTTCAATTCAATTTTGGTAGAAATCCATTAATAAAAACCACTTTACAAAAGAATGATGCCTTAATTATTTGAATTTTTATAATAGTATTGGTTTAGCGTTTTGTAATATCCGGGAGACGACGGGGTTGTACACTACATACCAATGAGACGCAAAACGTCTTAAAAGAACAATTATCTGCATCCTATTTTTCTCTTCGTGTTCGTCATTGCAGCTTACGATGGCAAAGTAGCACACAATGACTTTTTTTTGTTACAAAGAGGGCCGGAGCCCGACTAATGACTTTATTGAGACCATGGAGTGACTTCCATGATCCTTCACCTTATAAAGTACCTACTATTTAACATTTTTTTTTGACAATCACGGTTTAATTTGTAATGTATCTTTATCAAATTTTGCATCAATATAATTTTAACATAGAACTTATATTTTTTTGAGTAAAAAAACATAAAATTTATAGTTTTTTACTATATACCGTGCATAGCACGGGCCTACATATTACATGACTTTTTTTCGTTTTATTAACTTTTCTGAATAGAATTTTCCGATGTAAGTAAATTTGTTTAAAAATTGTGTGATAAAATCTTAACTCTTATTAATAGATTCTTATGTGTACAAGAGTATTTTGTACTATAATATATTGTAATATAAAGCATATCAATGTGTTTCAATTCAATTAATGGAACCATAAGTCATTTTATGTTACAAATGTCATTTTATTTTATAATATCTTACAATATCATATAATTCGATTTAATTATTTATCAACCATATCCAATTTTATTTTAAGTTACTAAAACTCACTTAACAATTTTTAACTTACAATATCTTTGAATGATATATTACTCAATATAAATTTTCAACAAATTTTTTTCCCGTGCATCGCACAGGGTTTGGATACTAGTGTATTAAAATATGTTTATGAAAAGTAATGCAATTATGCATTTATGTTGCCACCAATTTAACAGCTATTGTTTTACCAATTTATACCATGTTAGTAAGCAAGAATATATTTACGCAGGGACCAAAATGACATTAAGTTATAACTTTAAGTGTAACACCCGGTATTTCTAACAAGTAGAAATACTGAAGTGCACACCTAAGCATACATCAGAGAGTAATTTCATGTATTAGATATTGAACATAAATAGAAACGACTCATAAAATAGAGTCCAATATCCAAATACCAAGAAATAGCGGAAACGATTTTACAATTTATATATATACATGCTATACAATCGAGAATACAAATACTTCGAGGGAAATGACATCCATAGCGAAAACTAAGTCTTCACTGTCTTCATAGGCACACCTCCTAGCTGTGCTTCTTCAATTACTCTTCCCCCTGTTTCGCTGTAAAAACCACAAAACATAAACAGTGAGATAAACATCTCAGTGAGTTCTGCCGAGACCCCTAACAACACTCTCGGTTCAATTATAAAGCCTTTAACTGGCAATTATGTTATTGAATTGTAAATAATCACTGGTAACTCGATTAATGAAATTACAAAACATAAACTGGTAATTCTATGTGAATTACAAACATAAACTTTTTAGTATTTAGGACGTCACCAATTACCGCAAGCTTAGGTGAACCCCGCATAGCCAATAGGTGTACAATTCCCAAAGGCAAAACATAACAACATAGGGGCCTAGGTCAAGGGCTCATGACTTCCCTCACCTAGTATGCTATTCTTTTTTTGTAACATCCTGGGCCCTTTTCTTACTTAGATCAATTGGTAGTGGGAATACATTGAGCATGTACCTAAGCCTCAGGGTACATGGTTCGATTCCCACGGAAGGCAAAAACTCTACATGGGGGGTAGAGAAGATCATGAGTGCATCGCTGGGTAGCCTACTAAGTAAGAAAAGGGCCCAGGATGTTACATTAAGGGACTATAATGACATTAAGTTATAACTTTGAGGGACCAAAATGACATAAAAGTATACGTTTTAGGGACAAAAATGACACGTGTTATTATGCAGATAAAATGACGTGGCACTAAACGTGCCACATAAGCAATATTGACGGAGTTAACTTTGCAATTTAACGTGAGGGACTAACGTGACCGACGGATTACACAGTGGAGAACATTTTTGCATTTTTGTTCGAGTGAGGAACCAAATTGACAGCGAGTTACTCTTTGAGGGACCAAATTGGCTATTTACCCAAAAATGTATTGTTAATAAGAATGTTGTAACACAAGAGCACTATGAGATGATTTGGTTAACGTTTCAACTTAAACAAGGTTCTGGGTTCGAATTCAGGCTTGAAATTTCTTGAGGGAGGGTTTTACTGTCTATGGTGGTCCTACTTGACTCGAGAGATTAATCTCCACATTAGGGAAAAAAGGAAATTTGATTTATACCCAAAATATTTGCCAAGTCATGAGCCCACAGAACACGTAAGCAGAATGGAATCTACTTGGGGTTCGACTAGAGAGACAGATTAAGTAAACGTTGACCCTAAAATGTGACTTTCGCTGGAAATAATCTTTCTTTGTTTTAGCCATTACTTATAAACCAAGTTTCCACGTTATTTAATTTAGACTGCAATTTTCTACACAATTTTTTAAGATGAATAATAAAATAAGAAAAGAAAAAGAAATGAAGTTGTCGATGGAGCATGAAACATTGACCGGAGCTAAGACAGAAACTGTTCTTCCGTTCCAAATAATTTTACATTGACTGACTGCACGTACCCATGCACATGACCTGCATCTTCCCAACACCCATAACTATATTTAATTTTCCTCATTTTTTTTGTCAATTTTTAAAAAGCAATTTCTTCATTAAGTGTTAAATATAAATTATCTGATTATCTGATTTGGGCATCGAACATTTTTTATTTTTTCTTTAATTTTTGATAAAATTTAAATTAAAATGAGTTGGATAATATTTAAGATTTAACATTTTGTGTTCTCCCTACGTGGCACTCCACCTAAGCAGTTACATTGCCACATCACAGATAGATTAACGGAGTTAACAAAAAAACGTTAAAAGGGACCTATGCGTTACGTTTTTAAAAGTTAAGGGACCTTTGTGTTATAATAAAAAGATAAGGGACTTAATCGTTACAAATGAATAAGTTAAGGGACCTGGGGAGGTATTTTACCTTAAATATATTCATGGTCCCTTTTGTTTTAGTTCCTCAAAAAAATTTCACCTACTTTATGTCCTTATAAATTTTGTTTTTCTGGTTTTAGTCTCTCGTGCCTTTTAACAACGCTTCAAAATTTTTAATAGTGTTTTTTTGACCTTTTATAAGCGTTAGAAAAAGTATGAGAGACGACTAAAAAAAACAAATTTTATAGGGACCAAAAGTAAGTGAAATTTTTTTAAGGGACTAAAATAATAAAACTTAAATTTTATAAGAACCAAAAATATATTTAACCCTTACATTAATTACTCATTTCTCAATTATATTTTTAATATTTTATCGTAGAGAAAGAAATAAATATAATGAGCATTATAAGAAAAAACACTAACAATTTTATCATAATTAATCAACTTTTTTGACTGAAAAATAACAAATTTATTGGTTTCATCGATCTATGTAAAACAACCTTAGAGGGAGTGGAAAATTACCCTTTCATTTTTAAATAATTTTCCATTCTACTAATTCTTTTATGAAAAAACTATAACTCCTCAAATAATATCTAAAAAGTTATTAAACTCGGTAAATATAGACATTTGTTACACTCTTTTCCAAAATTTAGTGTAAGTTTTATTTGGAGACAAACAAACTAAGTTGCTCATAGTGACGACTAAGAATTATGCTAGTTCCACCATTTTTATTTATATATCCAATTGTACTACGGCTCATTAGTTGAATGAATTGAAGTAAGTTTTATGTCTGAGAAAAAGAGACATACAAAAAAAGGCCTACTAACGACAGACATACAGCGACAAACATCAATAGGTAAAAAACCTATTAGCGACGGACAGTAAGAGAGAGAATCAGAAAAGGGAATTTAAAGTGATTTTCGTGGGAATTAGCAATGGATCTAGTCGTCGTTATAAAAGTGAAAAATAATTGTTGCCATTTGCGACGGACCGGGCCGTCGCTAATAAAACAGATCTGACATTCCCCATATGCGAGGGAAAATTTGTCGCTAACTATCAATAAAATAACATTTCGCAACACTCTCTCCCATTTCTTCTTTCTCCCCCTCCCCTCTCTCTCTCTATATCTCTCTCTCTCTCTCTCTACACGAACTGTATCTCTTCTCCCCCAGTCTTCACCTCCACACCACCACCACCACCATGCCATAGCTTCCGCCCTCACTCTTCTCTCTCTCTCTCTCTCTCTCTCTCTCTCTCTCTCTCTCCCTCCCTAACGGTTAGTTTTTGATTTTTTTGGTTTCAGATATCTTTTTAATTTTGTTGTTTTTATGGTTTATTATAGAAATTTGAAATGTGAATTTGAAATGTGTATATTGCAGAAAAAATTGTTGTTGTTAGAAAGGCTGTTTTTAAAACTTTTTTTGTTTAAAATGATAGAAATTTGAAATGTGGAATAGACATGTTGTTGTTGTTAGTGCTTAGGATTGTGAATTTGAAATTGTGTAGGATAGATGTTGTTAACTGAAATTGTGTTAAATTTTTGTTAGGGAGGTTAATTGAAATTGTGTTAAATTGTTGTTTTGATGTTTGATGAACCCTAGGTTAGATGACTATATTGGATGTTGTTATTGTGTGTCGTTGATGGAAAAGGGTGAGGCACTACAAAAAATGTTGCCTTTAGCGACGGAATTAGAGAGGGACTTTATGTCCCTCGCAAAAACTGATATTAGCGACGGCATTAGCGAGTGCATAGGGCTGTCGAATTTTTTTAAGCTTTAGCGACGGCAATTTAAGCAATAGCGACGGCAAGGCCGTCGCTAATGGCCTGGGCGGGAAGAATTAGAGACGACTATAGTGTCCCTCGCAAAGGTTTTTTGACCGTTCAATGCGTGGCACCACGTGGGAATGTTTGTAACGGTTAGCGACAGCTCATGCCGTCGCTAATGCCGTCGCTAATGTCAAATTGTTTTCCAAATCTGAATCTCAGAACAGAACCCCTCATTCTGTGCCTCCTATCATCCCTCCGCCGCATCTCTCTCTTCACCTCTCTCTCTCCGCCTCTTTCTCTCACCTACGACGGCCACCCCACCACCACCATCACCTACCTACGACCTCCTCTCTCCGTCACCTCCTCACTCCGGCTCTCTCTCTTCGCCTCCTCACCGTCTCTCTCTCCACCTCTCTCTCTTCCTACGGTGCGCACCCAAACGCCGCCAACGCCACCACCCTCACAACCACCACCACCATGCTCACCTACCTGCGACAGCTCCTCTCCGCCTCTCTCTCTACTCGCTGTCTCTCTCCGCCATCTCGCCCTCTCTCTCTCTCTCCGCCTCTCTCTCACCTACGGCCAACAACCACCCACCACCACCGTCACAACCACCCACCACCACCAGCACCTACTTTCTGTCTGTCTCTCTCTCAGCCTCTCTCTCTCTCTCACCTACGAACCTGAACTGTGCACCGCCTCCGCCACCACCACCACCGCCGCCACCACCCCCACAAATTTCTGCCCTCTCCCTTTTGTAGGTTTTGATATTTTTTTTATGATATTTTTTTGATATTGATTTTTTAAATTTGATTTATGTTTTTTGATTGATTTAGGATTGACATCGTTGGTGTTTAGAGTTTAAGAACCGCACCAGAGTGCGCATCGTCACCGAACAACCGCACCAGACCTCAATCTCATAACGGTTAGTTTAATTGAAAAATATTTAATTATTGTTTTGATGAACCCTAGGTTAGATGACTGTGTGTTGTTGATGGAAAAGGGTGAGGGATATCCTAACCCCCATATTTTGCTCGAAATCATCTTCATTGAGATAATTGCGAGATGATACTAACAACGGTAAGGTTGGGAGTTATATGAAATAACTTCCTTCACTACTTGGATGGAAAAGGGTTTTGTGCTGTCCTTAACCCCCATATTCGGCTCGAAATCATCTCCACTGAGATCATATTGATGCCACTAACTTGAAATATTATTGGGAATGTTATCTAACACGTTTTCTTAAATACGTGTAGATGAATTTGTATGAATTTAATCGTGATTGGGTGTATGATCGGTTATATCCGAGAAGAGCGGGTTTAAAGGAATCTTTTGTAATTGGGGTTGAACAGTTTCTTGTGGTAGCGTGGCGACATGAATTGGCTCAACGGGAAAAAGGGGTTAGATGTCCATGCTTAAAATGCGACGGTGAGGAAAGGCATTGGCGAGTATGTTGATGAGCGCTCCAAGATGACCCAGGTAAATATACATATTGATTTGTATATTATATAATGTTCCTTTGTCAAAATGGAGCGCTAATTTGTGGTTATTCAAAACAGGAGCAAATAAATGAGTTCATGACTCAGCTAACTCAGGGGAGCTGGAACCCTGATTCATTTGGCCAACTTACTCCTGAGATGAGGGATCTGGCAAACAAACATTGGGAGAAGACAGTAGGTTGGTCTAAGGGTCGCCTGTATGGTACGGGGCCCATGGCTCCATGTATGAGCCAGTCTGGGGCCGAGAGCAGCAGAAGACGGAGTCGACCAACTTCTACTCCTGCGGAGACAGAGCATATTAGGCGGCTGGAGCAGGAGCTGCACGAGACTCTCCAGGAGGTCAGGACCTCCTCTGAGGCGATGAGAAAGATGCAGCAAGATTATGAGAAGGTGACCCCTAGGCAGGAGCTGATGTTTAAGTATTTTAAGAATATGCAGCAAAATGAGCAGCAGCAAGATGGGGAGGAAGCTGAGGAGGAAGCTGAGGAGTCTGATGGTGGCAGCTTTTAGTGTTGTTGATTAAATATTTTGTTATAACATTTCAGATTAAGTGTTGTTGATTCAAAATTTATGTTATTGGATAATTTTTATTTTAAACTATTTTATGTTTTTTAGATTTTATTATTTATTAATAAAATAAACAGGTATAAAAGCAGATAAATTAAAAAAAAATTCCATCAGGTTGAGCAGTAGCGTGGGAATTAGCGAGGGTGTTAGCGAGGGAATGTGGCCACGTGGTTGAGCAGTAGCGAGGGAACTAGCGAGGGGGTTAGCGAGGGAACGTGGCCACGTGGCTGAGAAGTAGCGATAGCGAGGGAACATGGCCACGTGGCTGAGCAGTAGCGACGGATTTAGCGAGGGACACTGCCCTCGCTACTTAGCGAGGGACCCAAATCCCTCGCTAATCTCACTTGCGAGGAGGGAATTAGCGAGGGAAGTTGGCCCTCGCTAAGTCCCTCGCAAATGTCTGTTAGCGAGGGAATATGGTGATTTAGCGAGGGACTTTGCCGTCGCTAATGACCTTTTTTTTTGTAGTGAGGTGTTGTCCCTCACCCCCATATTTTGCTCAAAATCATCTTCATTGAGATAATTGTGAGACTATACTAACAACGGTAGGGTTGAGAGTTAGAAATAACTTCCTTCAATTGTTGGATGGAAAAGGGCTTTGTAATGTCCTTAACCCCATATTCGACTCGAAATCATCTACACTGAGATCATGTCGATGCCACTAACTTGATAGATTATTGGGAATGTTAATGAGAATCTAACACATTTTTTTAAAATGCGTGTAGATGAATTGGAATAAATTGAATCGTGGTTGGGTGTACGATAGATTATATCCGGGAAGAGCGGGTTTGAAGCAATCTTTTGTAGTTGGAGTTGAAGAGTTTATTATGGTAGCAAACTGACATAAATTGACTAATTTGAAGGGGGATTAGATGTCCATGCATTATTTGTGATAGTGTAACTATTAGGATCGAAGATAAAGTCAAGTATCACTTGTATAATTTTGGGTTTAAGCCTGATTGTTGGATTTGGGTGGACTGTGGGGAACAACTTCCAAATTTTGACATAGGGGCTTCAAGCAGATTTGGTGTTGGTGTTTCATTTAATGAACAATTTGAGTTGATGGATAACATGATTTGTAATGCTCTCAGAGTGAATGTGAGTGAGATGTTGGAAGCGACACCTGTAAAGGATAATTTGCCAAAATTATTATTATGAAGCTAAAGATGTTAG
This sequence comes from Astragalus membranaceus, assembly GCA_039519185.1. Lineage (NCBI taxonomy): Eukaryota > Viridiplantae > Streptophyta > Magnoliopsida > Fabales > Fabaceae > Astragalus > Astragalus membranaceus. Next base: position 27,147,313 of record CM076851.1, read on the forward strand.
TTTCGAAGTTGGGATTGGAATGTAAGACGATCGATTGTTGTGTGGATGGGCACGTGCTGTTTTATGACAACGAATTTGGTAAAAACGACGATGCGCTACTTGAATGCAAATTCTGTGGAAAGTCGGGGTATCATGTTCGTAATACGAGAAAACGTATTTATAAACTCATCCCTGTAAAGTCGATGGTCTATTTACCAATAGTTCCAATGTCGCATATAATGCATACATGGACTGATATTGTGGAGAAAATGACGTGGCATTATGAGAACAGGCGTACCTTAGACATTTAACGTCACCCATCTGACGGTGAAGCATGAAAACACTTTGAACGAGTGCATTCAGATTTTGCCTCAGGCCCACAAAAGGTTCGGCTTTGTTTGTGCTCAGATGGATTTACTCCATATATCCAAGCATCAGCGACGCCTGATAACTCTTATTTATATAGAGTTATTTATATGTTCTAGACTTAAATCAATGTGAGTTTTTAAGTAATATTGTTGTTAAAGTAGTTAATATGTGTTGTTTAGAGTAAAAGAGAGTTAGGAACTGATTTGTGATCATTTGACATTTTTGGTGCCCCATATTGTACTTTAATGTGTTTGTTCAATGCTACAGCATTAGATGCCCCAACATTCGTGGCAGGCTGAAATGCCCCAGCATTCGTGGTAGACTGAAATGCTCTAGCATTACTCTGTTGATGTCATTGATGACATCAAAGTCAAGTTGCTTTTTAGAGACACTTGTCCATACGTCATTGGACCTCTTCTCTTTGATAAAGTAAAGATCAAATCAAATATTTTTGGAAACAAATTGATACAAGTGACTCTAACTTCAGCTCCAATTCAAGCAAACCCCGCCATGAAGGAAACCTCACTCAAGGAGCCTATAAATACCCTTCAACTTCTCATTCACAAGTAGACCAGAATTTATCCCTTAATAATCATATTGGAGCTGATTTCGTTGGAAGAGGAAGAACCTGACAACTCCTTCCTTCACCTTCACGCAACTACATTCTGCACAAGAAATGCTCCCCGCACAGTGATGTTGCGAAGCGATGCTGCAGCATTACGGAGCTGATTTATGCAAAGGGAACTAAACCGTGTATCTTCTACTCTATTTCTTTTCCTTTTTGTTTTTCAGTAATATGAACATGTTATTTACATCAGTTTGTATGTCCTTAGTAATGTTAAGCATAAGCTAAACTCTCTTGTAGTTGGGATACCATAAACTTTGTAATGATCCTTTAACTAGTTTTATGTTATATATTGATGTTTGCATTTTAGTTCTTGCATGATAACTCTTTCATATTCATCTTTAGAATTGGCCAGCTAAAAGTGATTGCAAATTATAAATTCAGACATGGTTTATGATTAGAACTCAAGAACTAATGTGGGTAAGTGTTTAATAAAGGAAACTTTGTTATTCCATGCTAAGACCTAGACATAGGATAGCATAGTCCATAGGGTGATTCTGTGGGTGCTTCATATACATGGGTGAACTTATTTAGAGCTTAGACATACGACTTGTAACGAAACCCTGACGATAGTGACTGAAAGGCACGCAACAAATGTTGCAGCATCCAATGCTCCAACATCGTATATAACATAATTCGATTAAAAGTTATTTACTTAGTGGGCAGCATTCCAACTACTTTCTCATCATATATTTTCCAACACAACTTCACTTGATTGTTTACTTTCTGTCTTTTACATTCTTGCATTCCCCAATTGTGTGATATTTTGTTACTCCTCACTAAAACTATCAATTTAAACTTTGAAATTAATCCAATCACTATGGGTACGATCTCAACTTACTATTATATTACTTATTACGATTGTGTATACTTGCACATACATTGTGTATATATATCAAGCACAACAACGCCCTATTCCTGTTGGTAAGTTATTGTTACCCTTTACAATCTTCCTCCTGAGATGTGCATGACTAAACGTTATACGTTTTGACTTGTCTGATGCCTGGCCCATCTAATGCAAAAGCTAACATTGATATTTATGTGATTGATGATCTCAAGAGATTGTGGGAAGGTGTTTTAACATATTGTTGTTCTTGTTGTCTTTAAAGTTAATATATATATATATATCACATTTTGTTTTTCATAGTTATGCATCCAAGAGATTCTACTAACCCACAACCCCCAGACCACCGAAAGATGATAAGGGGAAGAACATAGTTGTCGATGCACCTCGCCAGAGGAGGAGTCGCCGTCAGGTGACAGTTACTATGGCGGATGGGTTTGTGGGGATTCCTTAGTCTGCGACCACTGCTAAAGGACTTGGAGAGACATCACATTCCGCTCCAGTTGCCCCACCACCCTATATCCCACCGGTACCCCATTTTATGTCTCCCATCAGCCCCACTTTTATGCCCACACCTAGGTTACCTATGGGCACACATGGGTTGTCTATGCCTACACCCGGGTTACATGATGTGCCCCAAGACGATCATCCGCATCCAGTTCACGATGAGCAAGTAGATCTGGAGACATCGATCGATAAGGATGGGGATGAGGAGGAGGTGGTTGTCATGGAGGATGGTCGCCCAGTCATCTATCCATGTGGTACAACGTAAGTATTCTTTGATTTTTTTTTAATTTAGTTTAATTATGTTACGACTTATATATGTGTTTAATTGTTTGATATATCTTTTATTATGCAAGTTGCTTCCTTCGAAGTCCGCTTCGAAGGCAATCACCCATGTGATTAAGAAAAAGTATCTTCAATTCTGGCCAAAGTGGTCGGCTATGGGTGTCTACGATAAGAAGAGATTTTTTGATTTATTTAAGGTAAGTATCAATAATGTCCTTACCTATATTGTTAACTTTAATTTATTGTTTAATGTTTAATATAATTTCTAATACATATTTTGATTTTGCTTAATACAGACGAGAGTGGTGTGGAAGCTAGAGGAAGAGAAAGACGTCAGGAAGATTTTTAAAACGAGAGTGGGCTGTTGTTTGTCTGATATGCTTTTTAAAGTGTTGATTATAGATCGAAGGCCACGTTGGATAGGTGAGTCTGTCTGGACGGAATAATTCCGTCACAAACAACAATTAGCGACGGATTTTTTGTCGCTAACTGCCTGTTTTTTTGTAGTGTATATTTTTAGGTAATTTTCAGATGTATTAACTATTAATTTTTCTTTATACCCGTTTTTTACTATGCATGTTAAGGAGACAATTATGAATTCTCATGCAAGTGAAGTAATATTTTTCTTAAGAGTCTATTTGGTAAGGCCAATCCATTACGATATTGATAGCAGATAAAGCTATTTGTAATCTTTGGTACGACTAGCTTATAGCATTTTTTCACTATAGCTTATATAGCACTTATTGAAATGCTTCTTTAAGTAACGTTTGATATTATGACTTATATCATTTCATTTTTTCTTTAATTTTTATTTTATTATTTTAATTGAATTCATAATCTATTGAATGAATCCCCTAAATCATTTTTAACTAATAATTAATTACAAATATCTATAATATATCTTATTTTATTTATTAGATAGTCCAAACACTAATTTCACCAAATAATATTTGAATTCAATTCATTAGCTTATTCGCTATCATATACTATTTGCTATCGCTAACTTATTCACTAGGTTTTATTTTTGTATCAAACATGGCCTATAAGAGAATGTTAAGGACATCATATTCAATTATCAATATTTCTAAAATACTAATTAAAGTTGAATGATTTATATGTTTGTGTCTTGATGATTTAAAATATTTGATTCGTATAAAATTCTTTTTATAATACAAGTATTTATATTCTTAAATCGAACTGGTGTATTTTATTGGAAATAAAAAGATATTTCAAAAGTGAGAAGTCCCACATTGCTTGGCTTTGGATTCACCAAAGTCTTCATATACTAAAGCTTAATGAGAGCTAGTAAACAAGCAACTAGAAGGGACTCCCTCGCGCGCACAAGCAGGGACCAACATGGCTTGGATCAGTGCGAATCTTTCGATTCCCCCCCCCCCCCTGCGCGCTCGACTGGCTATTGATTTAAACATTTTGATTACAATTGATTTTCGAAACGGTTTTTGACTGGCTATTGATTGCTGGAGCCTATGTCTCTAACAACTATTTTTCTTAAAGTCTATATAAACAATTTCGAGTTGCACTTGAAAACATATCTGAAAATCCATTTTCCACATTTCTTGAAAAAGAGCTCTGGGTTGCTCTCCTGTTAATATCCACTTCTTCTTGCTAGTTCTGATACCTCTTTCGCTGCTGCGATTGAGAAGACCCGGTTGTACCTCGGGGAATTTGCGCTGTAGAGGCGGATAAATTCTTCAGGGCAGTCGCAAGACGCCTCCGGTTGTTTATCTAACATTTCTGTGTTTGCAGGTTTATTTTCGACAGCATCAGTACAATTCGGCAGCAGCTACTTCGACTTCGACAGTTTCTGTTTCTGCACATTTGGTTCGCAGCAGTCCTTGCCACTCAACAGCATCAGTTGAAATTTTACTTCTGAAATTCGACTATAGAATTTCGACTGCAGTCAGCATCATTCGACTACAGTCATATCAGCATTTTAGACAACAATCTGAAGAATTTATCATGGCTGACGCAATCATCAACGATGATAACGGTGCTGCCATCAACAACAACAGCACTGTTATCATCCCTTCTGCTGTCCCGGTAACTTATGCGAAACCTTTCCCTGACATCTCAAAAATTGAGGTCTTCGCAGGCCAAAATTTTCGTAGGTGGCAGGAACGCGTGAGTTCCCTTCTTGACATGCACGGAGTTGCAGCTGCTCTTACTGACTCCAAACCTGTCAAACCTGCTACTCCCAAACAGGTCGAAGTTTGGACCCATGCCAACAAAGTGTGTCGTCACACAATTCTCAGCAACCTCTCCAACGAATTGTTCGACATCTACTGCACCTACAAGGAAGCTAATCAGATCTGGGAATCAATGATTCTCAAATACACCGCTGAAGATGCAAGCAAGCAGAAATTTGTCATCAGCAAGTACTACCATTGGGTCATGAGTGAAACTGGAGAAATCAAAACTCAAATCAACCAGTATCACAAATTACTAGAGGAAATGAAGGCTGAAAACATAGTTCTCCCTGACGAGTTCATTGCAAGTATTCTGATTGAGAAGCTGCCAGAATCATGGAAGGACTACAAGCAACAACTGAAACACAAACACAAGCAATTGTCACTGAACGAGCTGCTAACTCATATCTTCATCGAAGATACCAACCGAAAAGAGAGTAACAAGACAAAGGCGAAATCAATGGTAAACCATAGCACTTCAAGGTTCGACAAAGGTAAACCAGTCTCTCCAAACAAAAGGTACGATCCCAAGAAATCATCTAATCAAAAGTATCACAAAAGGAACAATGATCATTATCCTGGTACTCATAGCACTGAATTCAAGAAAAGAGGATACTGCTTTGTTTGTGGAAAGCCAGGACACTATGCACCTAAATGCAGGCATAGGGCGAGAAATGACAATCCTCCTAAGGCTAACGCCAACTTGGCTGATGCTGGTGGAGATGATAATGAGGATGACGATGTCATTGCTGCTGTCGTTTCTCTGGTCAACATGGCAACTGATGTGAACAAATGGGTGGTGGATTCTGGAGCCACCAAGCACATCTGTGCTAATAGAGAAGTTTTTACCTCCTACACTGCTGTAGGGGAAGGAGAAGAAAATATCTATCTGGGTGACTCACATCCAGCCCCAGTTGTGGGGAAAGGAAAAGTTCTTCTCAAGCTCACATCGGGAAAAACTCTATGTGCTTCATGTGCCTAACATAAGGGCAAACCTGATCTCTGTTGGAGTTCTGCTGAAGCATGGTATCAAAGTAACATTTGAATCTGATAAGATTGTTCTTACCAAGAAAAACATTTTTGTTGGAAAGGGATATTATGATCATGGACTTTTTGTACTCAACACTTTTGATTTCAATAACAATGTTTCGACTTCTGCTTACTTGATTGACTCTTATAATATGTGGCATGCTAGACTAGGTCATATTAACTTTCAGTATGTTATTAAATTGCAACGTCTTGGCATGATTTCGACTAGTGATAATCAACATAGTAAATGCGATGTATGTGTCGAAACCAAGTTAACAAAGAAATCGTGTCCCCCAGTACATCGTGAAACTGAACTGCTTAGTTTAATTCATACGGACCTAGGAGATTTAAAACAAACTCCAACTAGGGGCGGAAAAAATTATTATGTAACGTTTATTGATGATTTTTCGCGATACACTAAGGTGTTTCTATTAAGACAAAAAGATGAAGCATTTGAAGCTTTTCTTTCATATAAAGCTGAAGTCGAAAATCAATTAGATAGAAAGATTAAAAGAGTTAGATCCGACCGTGGAGGAGAATAATATCTTTTAATGATTTTTGTGAAAAGGAAGGTATAATACATGAAACAACTCCCCCCTATTCACCTGAATCTAATGGCATAGCCGAAAGGAAAAATAGGACATTGAAAGAGATGATGAACGCTATGTTAATAAGTTCTAATGCGCCAACTAACTTGTGGGGTGAGGCTATATTAACTGCATGTTTTATACAAAATAGAACTCCTCATAGGAAAACCGGAAAGACCCCCTATGAACTGTTGAAAGGTTATCAACCTAACTTAAAATATTTAAAAGTGTGGGGGTGCTTAGCTAAAGTTATGTTGCCTGATCCTAAGAAAAGAAAAATTGGTTGCAAAACCTCTGATTGTGTTTTTATAGGATATACAGAACACAGCGCTGCTTATAGATTCCTTGTTGTGAAAAGTGATGTTCTAGATAATAATACTATCGTAGAAACTAAAAATGCTGAGTTTTTTGAAAACGTTTTTCCTTTGAAACATGATAGTATATCTAAACAACCATTAGCAAGTACTAATGATGAAACTCATGAGGAACCGTATCAAGAACTAAGGAGAAGTAAAAGACCAAGAAAAGAAACATCCTTCGGAAATGATTTTTACACTTATCTAGTCGAAAAAGATCTAGAAACCTTTTTTGAAGCAACTTCTTCTTCTGAGTCGAAATTTTGGAAAGAAGCCATTAAAACTGAAATAAACTCAATTTCCAAATGTAACACTTGGACCTTAGTTGATTTACCACCTGGGGTAAAATAATAGGATGCAAGTGGATTTTCAAAAGAAAATATAACCCTGATGGGTCTATTGATAAATACAAAGCAAGACTAGTAGCAAAAGGTTTTTCTCAAAAACAAAACATTGATTATTTTGATACCTTTGCTCCAGTAACAAGAATTTCTTCTATTAGAGTTTTAATAGCCTTGGCTTCTATCCATAAACTTGTTATTCACCAAATGGATGTTAAAACCGCCTTTTTGAACGGTGACTTAGAAGAAGAAATCTACATGAATCAACCCGAAGGATGTATAGTTTCAGGTCAAGAAAACAAAGTATGTAAACTCCTTAAGTCGTTATATGGTTTAAAACAAGCACCAAAATAATGGCATGAAAAATTCGACAAAACCTTAGTCGAAGATGGCTTCACCACAACTGAAGTTGATAAATGTGTTTACACTAAAACTGTGTGTGGAGAACATGTGATCATATGTTTATATGTAGATGACATGCTCATATTTGGTACTTGTCTGGATATTGTTATCAAAACAAAATCCTTTCTTTCATCTAGTTTCGACATGAAAGATATGGGTGAAGCTAATGTAATATTAGGAGTTAGAATCATCAGGGAAGGTGATAGTATCACACTATCACAAGATCATTATGTGGAAAAACTTCTTAGGAAGTTTGGACACTATGACTCAACCCCCTTGAGTACCCCCTATGAAGCTAACTCACGCTTAAAGAAAAATAGAGGTGATCCTGTTGACCAACCTCAGTATGCCCAAGTAATTGGGAGCCTACTGCATTTAATGAACTTTTCTCGACCAGACATTGCATTCGAAGTTGGTCGTCTGAGTAGGTATACTCACAATCCTGGTCAGGATCATTGGAAGGCAATTTCTCACCTTATGAGATATTTGAGAGGTACCACAACTTATGGTATTACTTATAGTGGATTTCCCGCAGTATTAGAGGGATACTGCGATGCTAACTGGATATCTGATTCAGATGAGACAAAATCCACTAGTGGTTACATTTTCACACTTGGTGGTGGTGCGGTAACTTGGAGGTCAGCCAAACAATCCATTATTGCTAGATCGACTATGGAGTCGGAATTTGTAGCTCTGGAATTGGCTGGTACTGAAGCTGAATGGTTGAAGAACCTTTTAGCTGGTATTCCTTTGGGAATAAAACCGACACCATCAGTGTCAATACATTGTGATAGTCAATCGGCAATAGCCGTTGCAAAGAATAAGACCTATAATGGCAAAAACAGACATGTGCAATTAAGACATAATGTTGTCAAACAATTGCAAAAGTATGGAGCAATATCGATCGATTATGTGAAGTCAGAAGTGAATTTGGCCGATCCTCTGACAAAACCCTTAGGGAAGAAAATGATATGTGAAACATCGAGGGGAATGGGACTAAAAGTCAACTGATATTAAGAAGTGATGGTAACCCAACCTTTGTGATTGGAGATCCCATGAATAAGGTTCAATGTGGTAAAAACAAGTTACTTCTTGATAGTGCTAGCACTGGAAATTAATTCAAGTAATTAATTTCATTATTGTCCCTTCCTATGGTGTTATTGTGATGGTGCTAGACTGCAAGGTTAAAAGGATAAGCTTAAGCTTTTAATGATTTTCATAGCCCTTATGGGTGGTGTATGACTTGCAGCATACACTTGATGAAATCACCTATATGAGTGTCAAGTGAGGCCGCTTGCATGAGATCCTGGCGAGGTCTCTAGAGCACTCATGAATACCGAGCACGCGCAGGGCCTAGTAGCGCAACACCGCGAAAACAGCAAGAATTGTGGGGGTGTAATGTGATAATGAAACCTCTAACATATAATATGCGTCTTGGGTTCCATAGCTTGCTATACCAATTCACAGTATGTTATGTTTTATCTATCTAGGACTGGTTCCATAGCTTGCTATACAGCTCCGAAACCTTACATCTACGATGTCAACCCAGAAAACCTCTTTTTTAAACTTATTTTTCAACTTTTGAAATATGTGGGGGATTGTTGTATTTTATTGGAAATAAAAAGATATTTCAAAAGTGAGAAGTCTCACATTGCTTGGCTTTGGATTCACCAAAGTCTTCATATACTAAAGCTTAATGAGAGCTAGTAAACAAGCAACTAGAAGGGACTCCCTCGCGCGCACAAGCAGGGACCAACATGGCTTGGATCAGTGCGAATCTTTCGATTCCCCCCTGCGCGCTCGACTGGCTTCGTACTATTTTTATTAAATGAAATATTACTTTTATCAGCCCATCCGTATACGCCCAATCATGGGTCGAAATGCTTTATGAAACATTTCGTAACGGAAAGCTCAGGTCGAAAAACTGCAAGTTGGTCGAACTGATTAGCAAAACAATCTGGTCGAAAACTGAAAGTTGGTCGAACTGACTGGTGAAAAGATTTGGTCGAAAACTGAAACTTAATTCCCTTTATTTTGTGACTGTCAGTTTCCTTCAACGGCTTCTTTTCTTTTAAACCCATTTATTCCGTAACCGCAGAGTTAAACATTTTGATTACAATTGATTTTCGAAACGGTTTTTGACTGGCTATTGATTGCTGGAGCCTATGTCTCTAACAGCTATTTTTCTTAAAGCCTATATAAACAATTTCGAGTTGCACTTGAAAACATATCTGAAAATCCATTTTCCACATTTCTTGAAAAAGAGCTCTGGGTTGCTCTCCTGTTAATTATATCCACTTCTTCTTGCTAGTTCTGATACCTCTTTCGCTGCTGCGATTGAGAAGACCCGATTGTACCTCGGGGAATTTGCGCTGTAGAGGCGGATAAATTCTTCAGGGCAGTCGCAAGACGCCTCCGGTTGTTTATCTAACATTTCTGTGTTTGCAGGTTTATTTTCGACAGCGTCAGTACAATTCGACAGCAGCTACTTCGACTTCGACAATTTCTGTTTCTGCACATTTGGTTCGCAGCAGTCCTTGCCACTCATCAACAGCATCAGTCGAAATTTTACTTCTGAAATTCGACTATAGAATTTCGACTGCAGTCAGCATCATTCGACTACAGTCATATCAGCATTTTAGACAACAATCGAACATATTAAGAAAATAATAGTACTTGACAAAATGTCTGTTTCTATATTTTTTGAAATCAATAGAAATTTCTAAATTAAAAAATAAGTATATGGAATGGTGCTAGAACTTACAAGATATATTATGCAATTGTTTATAGATGGGAAAAATAATATTGAAGGTTTTGTTATCTTGGAATTATCAAATTAATGATCAGTTTCACCAACAATTGCTTATCAAAAAAAAAGTTTCACCAACAATGGATACTCGTTCAATCTAAAACTTGATTATATATAACAATGCTCACTACATTAATGATGAATGAGAATCCAATAAAAAGAATATTAAGCTGAATTCTAAACTCATTATGTTGATGTTAAGGTATGGATTTTGACGTTGATTTATTCTTCTTATTTCTACTATTATTGCTACATATTTGTCAAAAAAAACTATTATTGTTACACTTTTTTCTTTTAATGAAAAATGGCATTTTAGTAAGGAAAATGCTCAACTTCGCAAAATATTCAATTTGTGAATCTCATGAGATAATATAATTGGCCAAATGACGTATGGATTCACAAAAAATAAACATTAATTTCTGTTTTGTTATTGTATTTTTTCCACCATAAGTTTTACTTGTATTTGTCGGTTTTAGCTCGATCTCAAAAAAAAAGTAATGTGATCCATTAATTTTATTTAAAGGGAAATGCTCAACTTCGCAAACTAATCAATTTGCGAATCTCACGAGATAATATAATTGGCCAAATTACTTTGAATTCCCAAAAAAATAATTTAAAGGTTTACCTTTTTTCTAAAGTTGACATGTCGACATTAGGGAGAACCGCGAATCTTTCGCGATGTATAGCATTGCTGATTTTTTTAAAAATACCATTCATTTAAGATTTTTTAAAGATAAAACAGGCAAATAATAAATGTTTGATTATTTTTACATTTCTGTGACATTGATTTGAAATAATTTGAATTGAAATATATATTGTATGTATTAAAGGATTTTATGCTAAGATATCATATCATAGATTTCAATAAATATATTGTACCAAAAAAATTATATATTTAATAAATTTACACATTAAGTATATTTCGGCATTCTACCATATTATAATAAAATTTATTAATATTTAGTGACCAATTCAATTATTGAGCATGAAATTTTTCTCTAAGAAAATTAAATCATATTTTGGATTAATAATATTAATGTTGGGGTGTATGTGCAAGTGGAATCAAAAACCTCAAATAATAAGTATGCATATATTTTAATAGCTTTGTATAAATGATAAATTTTAACTATTTTACCATCCAAATTAAAGTTTTTTTATATAGAATAAATCAGATTTATAAAATTCCATAAAAATATAGCTAATTAATACTCTATTACGCGGTTTTATTTTAGCATTTAGTATATTATACTTTTTTTTTACCAAAGTATATTATACTATTTAAAATACATATATATTAGCAAATATTTTATATTAGGATAAAATCTGGTGTAACACATAAATATAAAATCTAATTAAAATCTGGGGTATTGTGTGTAACTATTAGGATAAATTATATGATTTATCCATTTCATTGTCTAATTTGGTATTTTATAAAAACATATTAGCTAATTTCAATACTGACATAGGCCGGTGGATAGCGTATTTGACTAGTGAGTGATGAGTATTGGTGTTTATTAAGCACTAGCGGTTGACGTTCTTCGAGTAGCGTTTAATGTTTTTTAAAACGCTACTTCAAGTAGCGTTTTTGAGCGGATAACATATAGCATCGATCTTACTTTTTTTTGACACTTTTGCCCTTATTATTTTTTTTAATTCCTTTTATGTCGTTTTACATATTTATCGGGAATTAAATATGTCCTTTTATATCATTTTATATATATTTATCAGCTAGTTTTACCAAACACGTCATTTGCTATTAGCTAACTTATCCGCTATCCGATATCCGCTCATCTGTTATCTGCTAGCTTATCCGTTATCTGCTACTTTTTACCAAACAGAACCATAGTGTCAAACTGTCAGCATTTTTCAATATATATATATATATATATATATATATATATATATATATATATATATATATATATATATATATATATATATATATATATATATATATATATAAAGGTCTTACAACTATCTTTTGGTGGGAAGGCATGACAAAACAAACCTAGACAGCTTGAATTAATGATGAAATTGTGCTACCAAAAATTTATCCTAATCCAATCCAATCTTTTTTTTTTACAAGTAATCCAATCCAATCTAAACAGCCAAAAATACACGATATTTGCATGAAGAAGCTGTCATAGAAATTTAGTAATAAAACAAAATAAGATAAAAGTATTCTACACAACAATTAATTATTATCACCTGTTACACATATCACGCTGTATTTAATATTATGCATCGTGAAAAGAAAAGAATAAAAGGAAAAGTTGAACAAAAAATGTGAAAGCGAATCCTCCAGACCAAATTCTGACACCACATTTTATTAAATTTATTTTTGGAAACAAAAAAAAATGTGGTGGGGTGTGTATATGGGAGTGAATTGAATACATTAAATAATTCAAAAAAAAATAATTTAAATTATGTAATTTTTTTTTGATATTCTCTATAGAGATTTTCTCTGTCTAGAAAAGATGCGTTTGACTTTCTTCTCTCTTTAAAAACACCCACAAAAAACCAAAGCCTAAATAAGTCTCTCTCTCTCTCTTCTATTCTCTCTCCCTCTTGAATCATTCATTCATTCATTCATTCACCCTCTCTCCCTTATACTTAGCCACATCTATTGCATGCTCTCATCTCCTTCTTATTCTCTCCAAATCTCCCTTTTTCCATCACCAAATTCTCTCACATAATACATACAATACAGCTTTCTTCTCTAATATTATGGCAGTTGAAGCCACCTCTTACATGAATCTCTTGCCTTCTCATTTACTCATAAACAAAAGCAGGTATACAATCTATTCTTATTACCTCAAAACATGTTTTCTTTGTTTTTAAGGTTGTTTTTTTGTTTGCTTCAATTAAGTTTTTAACGCTCCCTCCGTTTCTTTTTATTTGTCGATTTTTACTTGGTTTACAAATCCATGTTTTCTCTGAAAACATATTCAAGAGATTATCTATACATTTGCACGCAGAAGAAATATGTTTTCTTTGTCTTAATTTAGGTTTTTTTCCATCTGTGTTTCTTTTTATTTATCAGTTTTTAAGAAGAAATTTGTTACATGGTTTACAACCTATTATTATTATACCTTAAAATTATTCGGTCTCAGCATTTGCGTGTAGAGTATACCGGTTTAAAAAAAACTTGTTTTCTTTGTTTTTAAGGTTGTATTTGTGTAGATAATTGTTTTCATATTTTCTAACATGTGTTATGTTGTTTTTTGCAGAGAAATAATGAAATCAAATAATTCTCATTATCAACAACAACAGCAACAAGTGGTGAACTGTGATTTATACAATGGACAAATAATGGATTCAGCTATGCAACAAATTCCAACAACAATGCATGAATCACTTTTACCATTCTATCAATCAAACGTTTGTGATCCAAACAAAGCTGATAGTGGTCTCACATATAATATACCTCTTCAAAGAAAACGTTCAAGAGATTTCACTTCTGAGTTACTCTCTCTACCAGTTTCTCAGAAGAACAAGCTTTCATCTGAATCTTCATCATTTTTTGATCAAGTTCTCTTTCAATTCCAGAATCAACAATCTGAAATCGATCGCATCCTTGCTCATCATGTAAGTAATTTTCCACCCTTTACTTCATTTTTTTGTTATTTTTTTAATTATAATAAAAAAAAAACTTCTTTTTGTTTTTGAAAAAAGATAACTGTTCAACGTTTCAAGTATCAAAAAAGTGAGTAACTGAAAGGGAGGTTATAAATTTTCAAACTTTGAATGAATAAAAGTTATGGGGTGTCTCCATTTTTTTGTTGTGTATTTAATTTGTTTCTTTTTAAATTTGGTAAGAATTAATCTGTTTCTTTTTTGTGTGTGTGTTTTCTTTTTATTAATTATGGGGTGGGGTGTTTTATTTTTCAAAATTTTGTGTAATTAATGCTTTTTGAGTTTAATTTTCTCATCTGAATAAATTAAGGGGTGTTTTAATTATTATATATTTTTTACTTTATGTGTCATTAATATTTTATTTTTTTATTAATTGAACAGACAGAGAAAGTGAGAATGGAGATGGAAGAACACAAAATAAGACAAACAAGGATGTTAGCATGTGTAATCCAAGAAACAGTGGCAAAGAAGCTAAAAGAAAAAGATGAAGAGATTCAAAGAATGGGGAAGCTGAATTGGGCACTTCAAGAAAGAGTCAAAACCCTAAATGCTGAAAATCAAGTTTGGAGAGAATTAGCACAAACCAATGAAACAACAGCCAATTACCTACGTAGTAATTTGGAACAAGTGATGGCACATGTTAAGGAGGGTCGCAACGCAGCGGCCGCGGATGCGGAATCGAGTTGCGGTAGCAACGGTGGAGCGGAAGACGGTGAGGACACCGCTGCCACGGTTGGTGTTGGGGGTGGTGGTGGAATGAATTGTGGGGGTGGAAGTAGTAAAGGTGGGGGTAGGATGTGTAAGAATTGTGGGGTGCGGGAATCAATAGTGTTGTTATTACCATGCAGGCATCTTTGCCTTTGCAATGTGTGTGGGTCCACTATTAGGAATTGCCCTGTGTGTGACTCTGGCATGGATGCTAGTGTTCATGTTAATCTCTCTTAGGAATAATAGGACAAATTTACATTAGAAAATTATCACAAACTAGACAAAAAAAAGTTTTAGTTTTAGTTTTTTTTTTGTTAAATTGTCATATTTAGAATCCAAAAAAAAAGACAAAATAGATATTAGAAATCTTTTTGTTTATACAGATTTCTGTTTTTGATATTAATTATTTGATTTTTTTTAATGTGTGTGGGTACAGTGATTTCTCGTATCAGTTATAGATGCTGACGTTTATGCTATCAATATTCACTCCATACTAGGTTTATTACACAAAAAATAAGGTTTTTGATTTCAATGAACTTTAGAATATAAATATCACGCTCAAATAAAATAGTACTCCTAGAATACAGTATATTATTATAATTATAATGTCAATTAAGAGATTAAAAAAATGGCCCATCTCTTCTATTGATATAAGATAACGGAATCTACAAAATATTATACGGTCAAAAAGAAATTGAAATCTATAAAGTATCAATGTATTATCATGTTCCCAACACAATTTCCTTCCTTTACATATTTACCTATAGAATACGTTGTGGTTGAATGATAAATATATTTGACTTGTTTTTGGTGGAATGATAAATATAATTGATGAGGATTGAAGAAAATGTAATTTTATTCAATAGTTTTATTAGAAAAAGTAATTTCATTTAATAGTACGGGATATGCTCCAAGTAATATTCTTGCCTTTAAATTTAAATATTTTTTCAAAGTAAGGTAGGTTTGTTACATGCAATCAATGGATGGATTAGAAGAAAACAACTTTTTTTTTTACAAAGATTAGAAGAATAAAGGCATTGCACATGTGATCACATACTCATATTTTTTTGGTACAAATACTCATATATATGAAATAGTATATTTATATTTATTTATTAAAAAATGGAAAAGTTGTATAGTGATATGTCATACTACGTGTCGGTATGTAATAAATAAAGCGGCCTTTGAGTGAATCGATAGTTGTTTTGTTTGTTAACGTTGGAAGGGAAAAAGGGTTGGGTAAAATTATTATTATTATTATTATTATTATTATTATTATTATTATTATTATTATTATTATTATTATATGGTGGTAAGTGGGCATCAATTCTGAAAATGGGTAAGAGTAAAAGAAATGGTTTTTGTTTGGATTCATTATTTTGGCTTGGAAGGGGGAGCAAAAGTCATAAAAGTTAAGTTGAGACAGACCTAAAAATCCTTATAAAGTGAAAGGAAGAAAAAGTAGGAGTGGAGAAGAGTATTTTGTTGAATTGAAAGCATGATGATGATGATGATGATGATGATCATAGCATAAGAGAGAGCATGGGGGAAAGGATAAAGTTTTTGCTTTGCCATGTCAAAATGGGGCATCATTGTTTCTTGTACCACTCACTACTACCTTCACACCACACTACCATTATTATGGGAATAGGATGCTTCCTTCTTCTTTCTCTCTCTTTTTTTGTTACTCACACTTTTACCTTATTCATTCTTTCTTTGCTTTTCTCTTTCTATAATTCTTGTCCCCACTCATGTTAAAGTTATTGCTTGCTTCCACCACCTTGTTGCCAATAATAACAAGCTTTTATTCTCGTACTAAAAGACATTTCAAATCAATAGTGGACTGGTAGCATTATTGTGGTAAGAAAATTTAAGGATATGTTTGGCAAATGTAAACAACTAACGTTAAAGAGATACATAGTTTATGCTGTATAAGTTTTTTTTTTTCTACTACTAAATGAAATGACAAATAAACACCACACACACTACCAACAGTCACATCCGGAAGCCGACGTCCCCATGTCGCTAAAATTTCCAAAACAACCAACAAAGAGGGACTTATAATATATAAGTTTGTGGTAATTGTTCAATACCATAGATTTTTAGTATTTTTTATTGATCTACTTTTAATGTTTTTTCGGTAGTTTATGTTTGGCAAAGCCAAACCGCTGGCGTATAACGGATAAACTTATTGTAGGTGTTTGACATGACTAGCTTATAGCATTTTTTTCATTAGTTTATACTCCCTCCGTCCCACTTTGTTTGCAGTTTAAAGTTTTGACACACCCTTTAAGAAAAGTGATTAGGAGTCTAAATTTTTTAAAAAGTATTTCCTAATTTACCATTTAACCTTTTATCTCTCTATGTATAAAAATGTGAATCATTTTTTGGATTTAAAAAGCTGCCATAATTAATAGGGGTATAAGTGAAAAAAAACATTAAAAATTTGGTTGAAAATCTAAAACAACAATCAATTTAGGACAAATTGATTTTGCTAAAATAACAAACAAATTGGGACAGTAGCATTTTTTGAAATGCTACTTGAGGTAGCGTTAGAACTTATAACTTATAGCGTTTCATTTTTCTTTCATTTTTACCATTATTATTTTAATTAAATTCCTTATTTATCCTCCATAAATGAATCCTCTCTCTCATGCTTTTTTAGCATTGATTATAAATGTCAATTTATATCATTTTATATTTATAAGCTGATTCAATCACTAATTTTACCAAACGCTTTAATTTCAATCTGCTAGCTTATCCGCCACTACAAAAAAACTAGTCATTAGCGAGGGACAGTTCCCTCGCAAAATGACCTGATTCCCTCACTAATGGTCATTTGCGAGGGACTTAGCGAGGGACTGGTTCCCTCACTAATTCCCTCCTCGCAAATGGGATTAGCGAGGGAAGTTGGATCACTCGCTAATTAGCGAGGGACTATGCCGTCGCTAGTTCCCTCGCTAATGACTGCAGCTTTTCAGGTGATGGGACTCAGTTGCAGGGGTTGGTAAATGCGCAGGAATTAGCGACGGATTTTGCCCTCGCTAATTCCCTCGCTAATGCCCTCGCTAATTCCCTCGCTAATGACTGCAGTTTTCAAAAAAAAAAATGACACGTGTCCAGTGCTGAATGACTTGTTTTTTTTATATATATTAATTAATGAATATTATATTATATTATTAATTTTGTGGTGATGTGTGGTGGTGGTGGTGGTGGCGTGGTGGTGGTGTGGTGGTGGTGGTGGCGTGGTGGTGGTGATGGGTGGTTTAGAGTAGAGAGAAGGAGAAGAGTAAGGGAGAGAGAGAGAGAGAGGAGAGAGAGAGAGAGAGAGAGAGAGAGAGAGAGAGAGAGAGAGAAAGAGAGAAAGAGAGAAGAGTGAGAGTGGTGGTGGTGGGGTGGTGGGTTGGTGGTGGTGAAGAGTAAGAGAGAGTGAGTGAGAGTGGTAGGAGGTATGTGGTGGTGGTGGTGTTGGAAGAGTGAAGAGAGAAGAAGAGTGTGAGAGGAGGTGGTGATGATGGTGGTGGTGGTGGTGTTGGAAGAGTGAAGAGAGAAGAAGGGTGTGAGAGGAAGTGGAAGGGGGAAGAGGAAGGGAAGAGGAATGGTGAAGACTGAGTGAGTGAGTGAGTGAGTGAGAAAGAAGAGTGAGGGTGTAAACGGATATAAAGGAAAAAAGAAAAAAATTTGCGAGGGAATTAGCGAGGAAATTGTCTCATCATCTGAAAAGTTAACGTTAGCGAGGGAATTAGCGAGGGAACTGTCCCTCGCTAATTTCTGCACCTTTACCAACCCCTGCGCTGAGTCCCATCATCTGAAAAAGCAAAATTTAGCGAGGGCAGTCATTAGCGAGGGACAGTTCTCTCGCTAATTCCCTCGCTAATGACAAAAAAATTGACAGCTCTATGCCCTCGCTAATTCCCTCGCTAATGACTGTTTTTGCGAGGGACAACAAGTCCCTCGCTAATGTCCGTCGCTAATCAGTGTTTTTTTTGTAGTGCGCTATCAGCTAATCAGCTATAAACTAGCTTATCCGCTATCCATTTTTTTGCCAAACAGAGCCACAGTAGCCTTTGAGTAAGTATTTTTTAGTATTTTATTTTTCTCTCATTTTTACACTAATTATTTTAATCAAATTCCCTTATTTATCCTTTCATTAAATGAGTATTCTCTCATTTTTCAACATTATTTACAAATGTCAATTTATGTCATTTTATAAATAAGTTACTCCTTTAGTCCCATATTATTTGACGGGTTTTAATTAGCTGAAGAAAATTGTCATATATTACATGATGTTTATTGATCAAAATAAAATATTACTTAATGTTTTACGATACCAATTAAACATTAATAATTTTTTTCTATTATATCATTGTAGCACTAATGTAGTTTTATTTTTTCACTACATAATTATTAAGAGATAAATAAAGTAACGAGAGGTGTATTAGGTAAATATGAGATACTAGTAATTATCATGAATTTGACTATTAATTGTTGTGTGTCACAATCTTAAATATCAAAAAATCCATAAGGTTCAGTGGTTGGGGTTGATCCTCCCTTAACCAAGGGTCGGGGGTTCGATTCCCACATTGGGTACGGAGCAGCGTTAAAACTTTGGGCCAGCTGTCCTGCCCCTCGAGGCACCTACAATTCAGCGAGGGAATTAGTCACTGTGGTCGGCGTTGGATACCCTGGGTAAAAAAAAAAAAATCTTAAATATCAAATAAAATGGGGTGTAGGTAGTAGATCAACTATTATTCTTTTATATATATACACTACAAGAAAAATTGGACTTTTCGACGGGCAAAATCCGTCGGAAAAGCCAAAAATCCGCCGAAAATGTGGCGCCGGTAGTCAGCTCGCAGGAAACGGTTTCCGGCGGATTTCGTGGCGCCGAAACATCCGCCGGAAAATCCAAAAAAAAATTCGTATGAATTTATCCGCCGAAAAGTCCACAAATCTGCTAGAAAAACCATTTTTTTTTTAAAATTTTTTTAATTTAAAAAATTAATATTATCAGATGCAAAGCTGCTGGTCTGACTCATCACCCTGATAATAGGTATCATCAAATGCAAGAAAAGCACTAATCGAATCGATATTATTAAGATCGATGTGGTGCTGCTGGGGTGACCGCCGTTGGGGGTCTGGTTTGGCCGGTTTGGCTGGTGGGGTGACTGCTGCTGGGGCTGCTGGTATGGCTTAGATCGAAGAAATTTGCCAAAGAGACGAAGAGATTTAGTAGAGAGAGGGAGAGAGGAATTTCAAGAAGAGATTTAGTAGAGAGAATGAAAGTATTGGTAGAGGTGTGAAGAAGAAGTGGAGAATGGAGAAGAGATTATATAGAAGAACCGAAGTCCAACGGTCAAAAGGAGAATCCGCCGGAAATGTCACTTACCGGCAGATTTAGGGGGTTTCCAACGGATTTTCAAATTCCTCGCTCTTTTCAAAAAATCCGCCGGAAATGACGTTTCCGGCGGATTTTAGTCGATTCGTCATTTCCGGCGGATTTTTAGGTATTTTCGGCGGATTTTTAGGTATTTCCGGTGGAAATGACGTTTCCGGCGGATTTAGGGGGTTTCTGGCGGATTTACCCCGCGTTTTTTTCAAAAAAATTCGCCGAAAAATACCTCTCCGGCGGATGTTTTTTTTAATTTTTTTTCGTAGACTAAAATCCGCCGGAAATACCTAAAATTCCGCCGGAAAAACCAACAAATCCGCCGGTAGGAATCATTTAATTCCTCTCATTGCAAGCTTTAATTATGATCTTTTCGCTTCCCATTGCAATCTTTAATTGCAACTATTCAACTTCTTTCCCATTGAAAGTTTAAATTTTTTCATTGGTTTTAGAGGCATTCATTCGCATTCAATTGATGCATCAAATTCGAAAATTTTAGCATTAAGAGCATCATTGCGCATTCAATTGATTACATGGAAATCAAAACATTGAGCATTCAACCGTAGGTAAGATTAAGAGGCGTTTAGGGTGAATGAAAAAAAAACATCATTGAGTTCCAAT
Source organism: Astragalus membranaceus (assembly GCA_039519185.1). NCBI lineage: Eukaryota > Viridiplantae > Streptophyta > Magnoliopsida > Fabales > Fabaceae > Astragalus > Astragalus membranaceus. The sequence goes on from CM076851.1 coordinate 27,168,004, forward strand.
TGAGTGGAAGATTAAGAGACGTGGGGAATTGAGTTTAAATGTAATGATTTAAACATGATTGTAGTGGGAATTAAAATGTGGTATCATTGATTAATTCATGTACTTAGAGCATTGGACCCAATCTTTTATATATAAAAGTAGAATATGGAGTCCACCAAAAAAGTTAGTATTTAGGCAGGAAAAAGTCCGCCAAAACAGAGGGTAATTTGGTCATTTAAACTTTCTCCATAATAATTGTCTGTCACGCTTGCATTTATTGCAGAATGACCCTATATTGTTCTCAAAACATGCTTTAGTTGTTTACATTTCGCTTCCCCTTGCAAAATTAAATTGCAACTATTCCACTTTCTACTTCCCAAACATGTTTTTATTGTGGCTTTAATTACTCCCACATTGCAATCCATTTAATTCCTTCAATTACGCATTATTGAAAAACTAAAAAAACACAACTACATTAATTGTAGAACGACCTTATATAATTTCCAATACAAGCTTTAATGGCGGTCGTTTCGCTTCCCATTGCAATATTTAATAACAATCATGTTATCGAGGACTGTATTTACTAATATTTATATAATTTTTTAAAATTTGGTCAATTAATATATTGTCAATATAATTGTCTGTCACATTGTATTTACTACTGAACCACCCTATACAATTTCCAATGCAAACTTTAATTGTGATCCTTTTGCTTTACATTGCAATCTTTAATTACAACTATTCAACCATTACCCATAAAATGCTAAACCCTAGTGCTTACAAAATACGCTTATTCGTCATCCGCTAATCAAATATTCCACTATCCACTAGGGGATGAGACTTACTAAACATAGCCTTATAAGCAAAAAAAAATCTAAGTTTTTTTTTTGTATAAACTGGTATCCTCTGCGTGCAATTGCAGAGACTAATCCCTCGAGCCGGGTAGGACCACAATGGCCGGCAAAGCTCTCCCTCAAGAGATTTAACACTATTGCAGGAGAGCTTTGCCGCCCATTGTGGTCCTACCTCCCGGCCGAACTCCGGATTATTCAAGGCCCCTTTCTCCTAGATACTGGAGGGGGTCAAATACCCCTATACCAAAAAAGGTAAAAATTACGTCATTATTCTATAACATCTTAAAAAGGTAAAAATTACTGTAAAAAACATCTTAAAAAGGATAATAAAGATATTATTGATATAAAATTAGAATATGTTATGCCTAATTTATAAAAGAAATTACATTTTGCAACAAGAACGAAATTAAATCTTATCCATTTTTTTGGTTACATTTACATCTTTTATTATGTTTGAATTAAAAAGAGTAACAAAAAGAATGACAATCCATGCACCAATTACTTTTATGTTGGGGCATTTATGATCGAAACTACAAGCTATATTAAGAGATATTGGTGAATGGACAGCGATAGAATCTACAACAAAATATAGCAAATATTTTCCAAACATGTAAATTGAAAAATCTTCATAATTAGTTTTGATAAAGTATTGTACATTATTAGTAAGTGTTATTCGGAAAGAAAAAGTTGTCAACTCGGAACAAGATAGAGGCTAAAATGGTGGACATCATTAAAATTCAGCAACATTCTAAAATTAGCATATTCATATCCTTTTTTAATTGTTTTCCTCTTTGGCTAGATATCGTTTTGATTTAGGAAATAAACAGGGAGACAAAAGTAGAGTGGAAAGAAGTATTTCTTTATGGAGAACTCAATTACTATGATTTGGATGTATCAATTCTTATAAATACATAATAGTTCATGTTCGCAATTTCAAAATCTATCTATATATATACACCTAAAATTATAGCAATAAAATTCTTAAATTTTGTACAGAAATGGAGAAAAGAATGGGAAAAGGTAAAAGAAATAAAAATAGTAGATTTTCAAAAAAATTTTGGATTCAGATAAACAAGAAATGAAGATAGAAATAAAGATATTTTTATATGTGGGAGAAATAGGAAAACAAAAACGTATACCTTTCTGCCTTTCTCTCTTAATTACTAAAATCCAATGTTATAAAAATTAATTTCATTATCCTTCAAAAACAAAGCGCAAGTTCATGATGGCCACTATTTTTTTCTACCACTCCCAAAAGAGTTTTTGGGACACCCAAGATTCGAACTTGAGACTTTGAGGGTGAAATCCAAACTCATTTACCGCTCGTACCAACCATTGTTGGTCATGATTCCGTTATTTAATTGTGATTGAATTAGGGTCGAATAGCTAGGTAAAATTTAGTATATATTATGTCTGGTCCTCAGTTTAAAAGATAGTTCTCTACACCACATAGACAAATGAATAACATTAAAATTAATTATTTTTATTTAATAAGCCTAAAAGTTTACTCTAACTTCTTTCTAAAATTGCGTTTTTCATTAAATGATAACCATTAATACTCTTAATTAATGATATCACCTTTAATTACATCACTTAAATAGGGATAAAGTTGAGATTGATTATTTAATATATCTTAAAAATAATGTTTGTTTCTTATACTGTGGACCAACAAAAAACACTTTTGTTTCTTAATTAATATATTGTGGATAGGTAATAACATTAATTTTTGATAATATATAAATAAAAAAAGGTACAAGTCAAGCCAGCTCGTCCCAAATCTTCCAAATAATTCATGATTCAGCTATTCAATTGTGATTGAATTATGATCGAACTAGTAAAAAATATATATCTTTAATAACATTACACTTAAAAAAAGTCAATTAGCGACGAAAATTAAGGCAATATGTAAAAATTAACCTGGTAGCGACAGAAAATAGCCACAAAACTTAGGAGAGGTGTTTTGAATTAATTAATTTGAACTAAAAATTAGATATCATTTTGGTCGCAGTAAAATGTTTACATCTTTGACGGTATCATATCAATTTTGCACAAGAGATAAAAAATGCAACGCATTATGGAGGGTTTTATCATGAATCCATTGATTTTATATGAGACGGTGTTTCAATTTTGCACAAGGAAAACATAGCAAAGAATAGCTTCAGGTTACTATACATTGACAACAACTTCTTTCTTAGCTTAGCATAGCTTTTAGAGTAATCAAACCATCCTACCCCTAAACCTAACACTCTTTGAGTAATTAGGAAGTCGATTGTTGAGGAACAAAGTTAGTTTCTCAACATAATTACTTGAACAAAATAGAATCATAGCTATTAGCCAACTTCATCTAATTTTAAGTTTCACAACATAACCATTTTGTTTGCATTTCACATTTTTTTTACCAATTCCTTTCACTCCACTATTCTTTTATTTAACAAAAATCTAGTTTTGATCGCACTATATATTACTCTTGTCTTATTTATAAAAAAAATTATAGTTTTAAATTTATTAAATAATCGACATATCTGATCTTTCTAATCTGTATTATAAACCACATATATTAATTTTCAATTAACACAAAAAACTACAAATTTTCCTTTGAAATAGTAGGAGAGGGTGTTTAATTAATCTGTCAAAACTTTTATGATTGCTATTATTATTATTATTATTATTATTATTATTATTATTATTCTTAAAGTCTTTACTTACTACTACTACCGGTTTTAGTGACCCACATGCAAATTGATAAACCAAAAGATCCAGTCCAGGTAGAGCCATCCTTTTCAGTAGTCACTCTCTTCTAACTTTAGCTTTTATCTTTTCCCAATACACCAACTCTACTCCTGTGACTTGTCTGTCACAAAAAAGAAGAGGAAAGTATAATTTTAGTTGTACTTCTCTTCTCAATTTGGGATTGAATGATTAAAATGTTCACATATACTCCTCTTTCTATCTTTTTACTCCTTTTCTATTCTATTCAATTCAATTGCCTTTTGATTCTTCTCTTTTCCTTTTTTTATTTTGTCAAGTCCACTACCCATCTTTATGCTTTTTAGTTTTAGAATAAAATCCATTATCGTGGAAAAGAGTAAAAGACACTCTTTTCTTAATTAGAATTTCTCCAAATCACTTCAAATTCGATTGTGCCATGTGGGTGGATCATTTGTTATCTTTTCATCACTTTTTTTGTTCTTAGTTTTTTTTTCTATTACTTTTCTTTTGTTTGTCGACAGAGTGATAAATGCGACTTGAAAAATATACGATATCCAATTTAACAATTTTGATATTTGTCAAATGAACTAGACCTTTTTTTTAAAACAAAAGAAAGAGATATGTAGTCTCGTTAGAACCTTTTATGCAAAATTCTCCTTAGTAAAAAATATCAAGAACGAAAAAGAGAATCAACACAACTTAGACCCTTTTGTGGTGGTAATTTGATCCAGTCAAATTAATCTTGATTGTTGAATAAAGTTACAACTTTGATTCAACGTTCGAGATTCAGCTAGATTGACTGTAGATTCAAGATTCAACTGTGACTAGTAACTGGAGAGAATTTAGATCCGTTTTCATCATGCTTTTTCCAATTTAATCTAATGGTGTGTTTGGTAGCCATGAAAACCAAGATAAAAGAAATAAAAGGAAAGAAAAGTAAAGGAATGTGTCATTTTCCTTTGTTTGGTTGCCTTATAAAATAGGAAGGAATGAAAGATTTTAGTGGGTCCCATACTAAATTTTGTTTCCCCCTCATTTTTCTTAAAATGAAGGGAAACAACACTTTTTTTTAATGTAAATTACATATTTAACCTTATACTAAAATTAATGCATTGTAATAAAAATATTTTAATTATTTAATAAATATTAGTTTTGTCATTTTATATATATATATACATTTTTCTTCCCACTCACTTTTTATCCTATCAAATAAGGAAAGAGAAAATTCATCCATTTCTTTCCTTTCACTTTCACTAAAATCAAACAACTAAAAAATCATGTCATTTTCTACTCTTTTTTTTTCCTATCACTTTCCTTTCTGTTACCTTTATTTTCTTTCACTTTCTTTTGTGAACCAAACAAAGCCTAAATGATAAAAAAAGAAGTTCCTTATTATTTTTAGTAGTTAGTTAATCTCTCTTAGTTAGTTTGAATATCTTAATTGTATTAGAAAATGATAATGGTGTGGTAGCTTTCATATTAAATTTGGATAAAGTGGTAGGATGGTTCGAATAAGGTGTTAGGAAAAAATGGGTGGAGAATAGAAGGTAGGGTAAATGGTGGTGCACTGCACTGCACTGCAATGTGTTGTTGGGCAAATGCATTAACGTCAGCATGTGGCACCACCAAGTAGAGAGAGAGAGACATAAGAATCAGACCCCTCAGAGAGAGAGAGAGAGACTGACAGAATATCAGTAGTCCCACTAAGGTTGAACAGAACAACAGAAATTGATGGCCTATAATTGTAGGTTGGGTTGAGAACCACGTTCGGTCGTAAACACCACACCACACCCAAATAAGAGACATATCACACACATGTAGATGAAAAAGACAGATTCATCGTCAGAAGTGGTAATGCAAATTCATGGGTCATTGTCTTTGTTGCCCCACGACACGATGTTACTTCCCCACTCTAAACAGAATAATAAATACATATACAGACACAGCCACAGCCACAGCCACAGCACCCCATTTCATTTCATATCATATGCCATCTATCCATCAATCCCAGATGCAATCACCCATGCCAAAACCTAAAAAGGTTCGGTCACTTTAATACCTCAGACTTTAAAAAAATAGTACTACTAGTAAGTAACTTTAAAACCTAAATAGTACTGCTAGTAACTTTAAAAAAATGTTTTTAAAGTTACTATGTGAAATTTACTGTTAAGTACGGTAGAAACTATCGGAAAGGAGAGTGTCCCCAGAAAGATACCTAATTGTTCTGGACTGGGCGCAGCCCAATGAAGCAACTGGGTCGGCCTCGAGCGACCCAAATAAAGAAGCAGCGCTATACAACTTAGGTCCACCAATCAACAGCGGAGATTAAGCCGTATGCGATCCGACGGTCGCCCGCAGAGCCTCTGACACTATATGTACAGAGGTCTGACCTCAGCTAAAAGGTACGCACAAATAACATATCGTTACTCTGCTCGAATTTCACCCCACTGACTTGGGCGTTGGAGTACCATTGGTACTCCCCGCGGGAGCTCCGAGCACGGCCAACTACAGGTCCAGGCCGGCCACAACGCCTAACGCACCTGAGATAAAGAGCCGGCATCAGCAGAGTGACACACTCACCTAATCAAAAGAACCGATCAATTCAGTTTACCAATATTATACATGTGGTGTGGACAATGGAGATTGATGTATCATTAATTGAGGTTGAGGTTGAGGTATCATCAATCGTCACTTGCTGCTTCACCTGTTAGTATTACTGCATGGGAACCAGTTTGATTCATCATTCAGTTCACACGAGGCCGGCCTATTCAGCTACTAGCTTTTTTCATCTTTACTGTATATATTTTTTAAACAATTAATTCCCATAACTTTACAAGTCTCGAAACCACTAAAAACAATACATATAGTATTTAAATAGTAATATATCGTCAGAGACTGATTTCAATATATTGAATAAAGACACCAAAGTGGTGATTGGAGAAGAGAGAGAGAGAGGAACGTGAAATGGCAACATCTGAGCTGAGGAGAGAGGACCACGCAGCTTTGGAAGTTGGAATAGTAGTAACTAGTAAGAAAAAAACAAATGGGAGAGTTAAGTTTAGCAGAAAGAGTACGTTAGTAGATTATGTGAGTCAGGGTTATGAAAGTTAAGTTGGATGATGATGAAAATGAAACAACTCTGGCGTGGCATGCATCATCAAATATCAATATGAATATTAATATTATATTATATTTACTGTGGCTGCCTTGGGGATAGGGTTAAAAGCAGAAAGGGCCACGACATAATCTTCTTCTGCTGCTAGCTGCTACAGTCAGCAACCATGAGCTGAGGATGAGTTAATTGTTTCGGAAGTGTCGTCAGTCAGTGGGGTTGGTTTCTGTGTCCCAAATCCACCACTCCACATTTCTCCCCACCAATCCCATCCTTCTTTCTCTCCTTTCCTTTTCCACCCATCACAATCATCAATCTACACTCATCTTAGATCTTTGTTTTTTTCCAAAAAAATTACTCATTCCGAGTTACTTATACGTCGTTTTAGGTCATTTCACATATATTAAGAAAAATAGTTAATTTTATATGAGAAAAATAAATTGCGAGTTAGTTTACCAAATTAACATTATTAATGATGACATTGAGATTATAAATTAGTAGAGTTATGAAAGAGATATTATAAATAATGAATAGTTTAGTAGAAAAGAAATATTAATGTTTCATTGGGATTCTAAAAAGTCATGTATTATGATTTATGGGAGCGTCAATGGGAGTGACAACGGGAAGCGGCAACATGGTGCATATCTTATATTAGATCTCATTTTCTTTTTTTCGATATTTACTCTATTATTAAAATTAAATGAAGATACCGACTTTTTTTAAACTTTCTATAACACAAGTCAAAAAAGCAAGTTGAAATATAGCTTTTTTATTGAGTTTTTCCTTTTTCTTTTATTAAATTTTACAACTTTAGAAATATTTATAGGTTCATAGCAAATTACAACAAATAAAGTGTCTGTCACCCGTGTGGATACACGGGTAAAGTACTGGTTTTTTTATTTAGACACCAATTTTATTTCATTTTACTCATCGTTAATTCTTGTACAACATTAGTTATTACTCTCTCCATTTTTATTTATAAGCACAAATACTCACTTAGTCAAGTTACAAATCAATATAAGTAAGTCAAAGCTTTTTTCACTTAATATACCAAATTTTCCGTTAATTATTACTCTACGATTATCAATGCAACAAACTTTTTATTACGTTACTTTTACTTTTATCAATACAAGGGTAATTTAGGAATAAAACTTCTTTTTTTAACTTTTCTTAAAATGTGTGTCCAGCCGTTATTTTCTTATAAACGAAAACGGGGAGAGTATTTTGTAAGTAACAAAACTTATTAGTCTTTTAGTTTCCTGTAAATAACTTTAAAACAATATGATTATTACGTAACGAAACATAGGGAGTATAAGATTGACAAAAAAAAAATATTAATCCAGTGGTCTGTTATATAATACTCACTCTGGTCCACAATATAAAAAACAAATTCTTACATTACACAGACCAATGAAAAACACAAATCAACTATTGTCATTTAATAAGGTTAACTGCTTTTTCCAAAATTGTTGTTGCTCTTTTCATTAAATGATGGTTTATACTTTTAATTAATGAGATCTCTAACTCTATACCAAACCTGATCTAGAGTCAACCTACGTGGTGGTCCATCCTTTTCAAATACTTTTATCTTAGACGCGTTCTTGTTCATTCTAAATATATGCTCGTGTGGTAAAAACCTACGAGACGAATCAAACCAAGTACTCTTATACCCCTGTGTTTTAAGGTAAATGCCTTTGTATGCTCCATACATGTAGACATGCTAATTTACCATGAGTTTGCCAACTAGACAACATGTCATAACCAGGGAAGTCGTTAATGGTCCACATTAAAGTAGATCTCATCATAAAATTCTCCTTCCGTGCAGAGTCGTAAGTCAAGACACCGCCCCACAACCTCTTCAAATAAACAATTAGTGGTAATTCTAAATAGATATCAATGTCTTATTTTCGATTTTCTAGGCCAAGTATTAGACAAGTAAAAAACATGTAAAGTTCAGTCATACACATCTCGGGGGGAAGGTTGTACGGGGTAATAATAACGGGTCAGCGAGAATATGGCGAAGCCGGTGCTTGAATATATGGCGTAAAACCATCAGAGCATAATCCAAGCTGTACGTTGCGTGGATCCATAAGGCCACGTCATTTGCCCCGCACTGCAGTGTGCTCAGATGCAAACATTATTTACAACCTTGGAATTATTGGCAAGTAGAACATTTACTTCACAGGAATTGGTTTATTCATACTACTAGTCCCCCTTTTGCGAGCACGATACCTCAGCGCTTTACAAAATTTGCATTCAAGCAACACACCATCATTTTTTCCAAACTCATTATCATAATACATGTGACCTTTCGTAGAAAACCGATCTTTTTAGCTTCCAATCCCAACTTAGAAACTAACCTCTTAACCTCGTAAAAACTCTTTGGAAAATTTTCATTCATAAGTATTATGGTTGACTTCATATCACATATCAAGTCCATTCCCTCCTCAGAAGTATTACTCAACGATTTGAGAGCTAAAAGTTTAATTCATACAAATCGATAACTTTGAGTTTGACGACCCTTCAAACAATGGGTTGTTTGCATCTAACAAGAGATTATAAAATCTCTGTTCTTACTCATTTAGAAGCTCATACTACTGCTTCTCGAATGACACATTCACCCTCAGACCGTCACAAACCATGTTCTGCATCAAGTCAATTTGTTCACCATATCTTATATTCGCAGAATTACTACTGGGACAACATCGAACCATTCTTCACCATTACTCGTCCAAATCCAATAATTAGGCCTGAACCCTCTTCAAGTCATCAATGAAGAATTCAAAAAATTAGGGAAAATAGGGTTTCAGAGCAAATAATAGCAATAAATAAAAAAACAGTGAAATTATCAGAGAGGAATGTGAACTACAACGACAGAGATGACGGACCCCGATTTTGGAACGCCGGAGAAGACACGTCTTGGCGATGGAACGATGGGGAACTAGGGTTTTTGCAACGGTGGTGAATAGAGGGGAGAGAAGAGGTCGTCACGACAGTGTATGAAGGGGATGGTGACAGGCGGTAAGCGGAGGCGACTGAGAGAGAAAGAGAGAGAGTGAGAGAGAGAGGAGATAGGGAAGAAATAAAGAAGAGGGAAGAACAATGTTAATGACAGCGAACGGTGTGGTGGTCCTGACGGAGGAGAGGAGGGAACTAAGATTGAGAGCTGGAGAGAGTGAGAAATTGAGAGAGCGAGTGTTAGTGGAAGAAAGAAATGAACTCGAGGAAGAGAAAGGAATTTAAGTTAGGTTTTATGGTTACCAATGGATTTCGACCGAATTTGCCGTCAGTATGTACCGACCGTAGCAGATTCCGTCGGAAATAGAGCATGAATGCCTACAAAGACGAGAAACGGGTTAGCGACAGAAATTATCCGTCGGAAAATCGTATGATTTATCATTTTTCTTTGGATAAACTTATCTATCCACCTGGTAAAAATGTATGAATATAAAGTGAACACGGAATTGAATAAGAATGGAAGTTTATGGGACCACATCCACAATTACAAAACGTTAGTTGAACAAGGGAGGACAAGATAACTCCACATGCTACTATTACTGGACTTGATAATTAAATATAATAAATAAAGACTAATCAATGTCACATGATTCCAGATCCTTGTACGTTTATAAGGAAAAGAAGGAGAAAAAAACAGAGTGATTGAAAAGATTGACAGTAACGAGCAATCAAGATTTTTGAAGGATGAGAAACAATGTTGTCTTCTCCCATTAAGATAATTGAAATTGAAAGTAGACAAATCGGGGTCATATCATCATGCTTCCTCTAGGTCTAGCTAATTAGGTTGTTTCCATTCTCTTTCTCTATCTCATGAGACCCACTTTCTTCATCATTCAACACGGTTTCAACATTACTAGCAACATTGTGCTACAAGATTCATTCACTTTCTAGGTGCATTGCATCTACTACTATGTTCCCACTCTATTCCATTCTTTGATTTTCTTTCTTCCAATCATCCAATGTGATTTCTATATAAACATATGCTCACAATTTGATTGAAAAATAAAATAAAATAACAGGAAACACCCACAAGAATGAATAAATAATGAATTATGTCATTCTGGTAAGTAGGTAAATAACCTGAATAAATGGTTAATTAGTTACTGATTAATGATAATGGTAATCAGTAATCCAATTTAATAATTAGTAATACTGGATTAGGGGAGCACGATTTAAAATAAAATCACAACTTACATTTAGAAAAAATAAAATCATGAATTCTTGCAATTGACTTTCAAACTACAAGGAAAATTGTTTTTCTTCCAATATTTGTGTTAGTTAAATATTGTTTCTCTTCCAATGTTCCTTTTTATTTCTTTAAAGAGAATCATCAGGAACAGATTCTTCACCTTAACATTATATCCATGGACCTTAGGTCAAAGATATCAAAGCATGGAACATAATGAGAAGTGGCAGAGTGAAAAACTCTTTCTACATGAACTAACTAGGCAGTGTAAGGTGTAGCACTCAAGGTTTTAAAAAAAAGGTCTGCAACTGTGATCTGAGCCACGACATTAAGGTTTTTATGTTTCCGACTGTAACGCGATAGCGATTGAGGTCGCATCATCCACATTTGACCGCGATCATCCATAATATCAAGGATCGTGACATGGCCATGATTTAAACCTAGCAGAACTACTTCATTGCATGTAATCTTCATAGTAGTTGTCACTTATTACCCACACAAATCTCTCTAGCCAAGGAAGTTGATGAAGATCCTTCATGGGATCTACATAGGTATCTGTACAGTGGGGAGGATACTGGTAGGGATTATTATGGTCACCGAGACTAAAGCCACCACCGGCAAGGAACTGTTGTATAAGCGCGAGTTGTGACTGTTCTTGGTCTGAGTATGAACCCATGATCATGGAAGTCTCCCATGGCCATTGTTGTGAATCATGAAGGTAGTGTGTCAAGTTGTCTTCATCCCAATATGCACATTGACATGTCTGTAGGCCATCTATGTATTCCGCATCACACGCATAGCAGAACTCGTGACCACACCTGAATTAAGACATGTGAATTGAAATTTATTAGACACAATGTAACTGCTTATGTTAAACTAACAAAATTCAACATAGACTTATAAACTTCTCAACAATCTATCATATCATTATCACAAGGCCAATGGAATATGTTGTGAGACTACATACTGGCAGAAAGATCTGTGAAAAGAATGCAAAGCAGATTTGATCTGCTTTTAGCATAAGAGCAACTGGTTTTTAGGGTTTCTCCCAAGTTTTCAGTCAAGGGTCGAGCCTGATTTAAGTGATTTCATTCCACATTGGTAGGGACTTTGAAAATGCCCTTTGCTCTATTCACATTGGTATATCTAACTATTGTCAAAAAGAACCAATGAAACTTGACTAATATACTTGTACTTGGATTTCTGGTAGGCTCTACAATCATATCAGCTAAAACAGTTTCTTCTTTAACACCCTAAACTCATTATGATTTTTTCCAGTGCCACACGCCATAGATGCTCACCCTGCAAACTTGAAAATAACCGCTGCATATAGGTGCAGGAAAATCTCCAGAATAAATTTTTTCTCTTTGCAACTGCAAACTAAAAAGATGGAATATTTTCCTCAATGTTGGCCACACATAATCCAAACCCTCCCTTGACATCATCTAACCATACTTTACTACCTAAGATGCTTTAGAATCAATTGATTTAATGTGATGCAGCCTAAGAATGTTTGAACTTTGAATCTTAATCATATTACCATGATTCGATTTATAGCCCTCAAGCCACTTGGCTGCAAGTCCCTTTTCTTGGGACAGACTGTTCAGAAAGTCTAAAACAAAAAACTATGTAGCTTTAATGTGTAGAAACCACCAGAAATCCAGATGTAATTTATCCTACACTAACAAAACCTTTTGAAATTAATCTAACCAAATGGCAGATTATCTCAGAATGATCCTTTCTTCAAAATCAGGGCAGAATTCAGCAGTGCTCTTCTCAAGCCTTGAAATCACTAAGGCTATGTTTGGGAGTTTTGGAGGGTTCGAGAAAAAGGAAGGAAGAAAGGCAAGAAGGAGGAAGGGTAGTCCCCCACCTAGAATGCAAAAATTATTTTTCTTCACAATTCTAAAACCCCCCAAAATGGAGGAACTCAAAGTGTATTGGAGGAGGGTTTTGGAAGGCTTTGAAAAAATCTTCAAATCCCTTCCATCTTGTTATAATACTCTCAACTCAACATTAAATATTGGCTAAATTATAGTTTTGGTCCCCCTATTTTCAAAAATTCAGACATTTGGCCCCCCTATTTTAAAACTCAGACATTTGGTCCCCCAATTTTAAAAATTCAAAGACATTTAGTCCCAAGAGGAATTTTCAGTTTTTTATGGCTAATAATCAAAGACATTTGGTCCCTCAATTTTAAAAAATCAAAGACATTTGGTCCCCCAATTTTAAAAAATCAAAGACATTTGGTCCCTCTTTGGACTAAATGTATTTGATTTTTTAAAATTGGGGGACCAAATGTCTAAGTTTTAAAATAGGGGGACCAAATGTCTGAATTTTTGAAAATAGGGGGACCAAAACTATAATTTAGCCTTAAATATATTTTGGTTATAAGCATTTTCTTTCACCTTTCTACAAATATACTCTCTCAAATTGAAAGTTTTTTCTCTCTTTCCTTCTCCACTCCTCTCCTCCCCCAAAGCCCTCCCCTCCTAACTCCCAAACGGAGCCTAAGCTTTTAGATAACAATACTATTTTCGAATTCTACATCCTCTACCAATCTATTTCATCTGCATTTCTATCGTGTCAACTTATACTCAAGTTATATTGCAGAGGGTGACATTTTATGTTTTCTATAATAATTACAATAATATTACCTTGTTTTTACTTTGTTTGCTGTTTTCATTAATTTGTTGGGGAAGCAGTGAAAACAAAACTATTAATGAAAACAGGAAAATGTTTTACCAAATGAAACAAGCCCTTATTTTTTTGCTTTAGTTGTTTTAGAACATTATTCTGTTTTCAGTCTTATTATAAAGGGAAGCAAATTTTATCATTCTAATACCCTTGCTCACAAAATATTTATGCTCTATTTGGTAAAAAGTAACGGATGGCAGATAAGCTAGCCTATAGCGGATGAACAGATAGCAGATAAGCTAGCGGATTGGATTTAAAGTGTTTAGTAAAATTAGCGGTTGATCGAGCTTATAAATATAAGATGACATAAATGGACATTTATAATTAATGCTTAAAAGTGTTTGGTAAAATTCTATATATTTAATCTCCTTTGAGCTCTGACCTATTATCATTTTCATTGAGTAGTGGGATCATATTGCTAACTAATCTCTCTCTCTCTCTCTCTCACTCACACAAACACACACACACACTTCAAAACTGGATGATCACAACGGTGGTTTACAAAATAAAAGCCAATTAGAAATGTTTAATAGTCTTTATATAGTTAAGGGTACAACCTGCAAATTTCATTTGTGCTAAATATCAACCAGAAATTTAATTAAGGTCTGCAGACAGCTTAACTTTAAATTTTCAGAGTATACAATACAACTTACAAGTTCTTTACACATAATCGTATGAAGGAAATGAGACACTAAAACAAACAATGAAGGAAACAAAACTTGCATGCAAAGCAAGTTTAAATTGGCAGATCTGTCAACTTCTATTCTTGTAAATTTTTGTAAGCTATCATTCCAATTTCAATATTTACTTTGACTTCCCACAGCTAAGTATGGTTGAGATATGCGATACTAGATTATATAGTGAAATACATAAATTAATCAACACTTTGTTTTAAATTTGTATATAAATAGAAGTTGAATCTTACCAGCATGTCATGTGGTAACAACCTAGAGTAAGCTCGATCATTCTACGACACTGCTGACAACGCTTCCACCTCTTATTCCGAGCAACACGATGCAATGCAATATCAGAAGCATCTCTGTCCTCCTCTTGCATATTCTGGAATTCTTCACAGCTAATAGAAGAATGCCAAGGAACCCCACAGTCCATACAGATAAACCTCAGACAAACAGGACACTCGACACAAGAATTGTCTGACTGACTAGACGAACCATCCGTTGTCGATAAACATTCACAAGGATCAAGAAGTACAGAACAATTTGCAAATGGACAATAAATTTTATCATTTGCTTCTAAAAGGGCTTTCTCCAAGGATTCAAAAGAGGTGAATGGAAGAAAAGACTTGCATTCCGTTGCAGAGATGCAATATCGACATCCTGGTTGAGGACATCTTATAGGTACTCGACAACATTGTACTTTACTATCAGCATAGGACCTCAGGCAATGTGAACAGAATGTGTGTGAACATTTCAAGGTATTCATGATTGGCAATGGTTTGTCATCACAACAAATAGAGCAATGCTTAAGTAATTTTTTCTCACCATTTACAGGAAAGTTAACAAGTCCAATAGCTACTTTGGCCAACTCTAGTGGCTTCTCGAGATCGTTACTCGGTATAAGCTTCAGAACAAAAGTTTCAAATTTACTAGCATGTTCCAGAATCCTTTCTCTCAGTGCCATCAAAAGTGGCATGTCCAAAGCTTTCTCAAATGTTATCTGCAAAATAAATTCAAATTCAATCAAAAGATAGTTTGAGACAGCTAACCTAGGAAAAACACACACCAATACACACTGGGCCTGTTTGGATCGGCTTATTTGGGTTTATCTACTGGCATAAGCACTTGTGAAACTGTAGCTTATGGAAACAACTTATAAGTTATAACATGCTCAAAAGCTGTTTTCAGCTAATTTTCATAAGTTCTCCAATATAGCTTCTGAAAACAACTTATAGCTTATAGAAAAAATTTAACATTAGTTTATCTTTTATTATAGAAACAACTTATGCATAAGTTCTTATATGATAAACGTTTATGCTATAAGTGCTTCATTAACTTGTTTATCTAAACGTGGCCTAAAAATTATTAGAGGTTAGTAGTAGAGCTGTCAAATCAGGGCCACCCGGCCCAATGGGCCAAAACGCAAAAATGGATTGGGCTGGGCCAACCCAGGGTTATCTACTAGGCTATGTTTTTGTAGCCCAACCGAAACACTAGGTCAGCAGGTCAGCCCAGCCCAACCCAAATTTTGACAAAGGAAAACACAAAAATGTTCAAAAAACATAAAAAGCGAGCCCAGTTTGGCCCATGGGACAACTGGGATGGGCCTAAATGGCCCATTTCTTTCTGGGCCTGTATTTTTTGAGCCCAGTTCAGCCCAAAACACCGGGCATCGGGTCGGGCTATTGGGCACATGTCAAAGCAATGTCCATTCATGAATTCTTCAAAAAAATTGAAGGCTATTCACTAATATTCAAAGGGTAAATCAATCCTCCTAGTCCACAAAGCATTCCTATTACAGTGTTTGTTTGAATCTTCATCAATTCATGAAGATGCTATAAAACAAAGAAATGTTAAGATCAAATACTGAATCACTAACCTGATACAACAACTCAGAGTCTGTGAAAGCATAAACACTACGAATCTTATTCTGAAGAGCTTCCAGTAAACCATCCATGAGTGCTAAGTAGTCAACCACAGGCTCCTCTGCATAAAAGTCAAGCCTTTTCTGCACCCGTATAGGAGGAAGACCTGATGATCTTTCCATAAACACTCCAATCCCAGAAAAGCCACAACTTGGATTTTCAATCCCAGCTATTGATAACCCCTTAAAGAACATTTTTACTGAAAATTCATCAAGCTCATTCTTCAAATCTTCCAATTCCACTATCGAGGATTCCACTATTGACTCCTCAGTTTCTTCCCATGCTTCTTCTTCATCATCATCATCATCTTCACAACAACTACAAAACTCTTCTTCTTCTTCTTCTTCATCTCTTCCAATATTAACATGTTGGTCCTCCATTTTCCCAACAAATTTCCAGAGATTACCAGCTATAGAATTTGTAGTTATTACAACAAAATCTCATTCTCAGCATAACCCATCAACAAATGGATGTAAAAATCAAATTTTTTTTAACAAGAACAACTCCAAAGCATAAATTACAAAACTTTGAAAAAGGTAGCCCTTTTGGCCCCTATTGATGAATCAAATTCCAAAAAAAAAGAAGAGGTAAAGATTCTCCAGAATGCGATTCACAAATTTTATTCCTCCTTGACCCAAATAGAGGAAGAGAGGTGTGATAGTAGAAAACCCAAAAATCAAAATCGAATTTTTGGCGTGGGAAAAGGAATCAAAAGGGACCCACAAAGGTCATTGACTTTCATAAGGAAGAAAAGAAAAAACAATGGGTATCAACCAAAAGAAGTGAAGGTTCTGTAGTCCTTCTATGTGGTTCGAATTTGGTAATATTATTCTACTATAATGGTGCGATTCTTAAACACTCTACGCAACAGAATAAAAAACTCAATTAGTCTAAAGACAACAAATTGAGTAGCTTAACAACCTTCTTCACTGAGATCATTAATATCAGGGTAAACAGTCGGTTTGTTCCCTCATAAGTGTCGGATGCCGTTAATTTGGTTCTTCACTAGACTAAAAATGCAAAATGGTTCTTCATTATTCATTCCGTCCGTCACTTTAGTCCTGTTAACTGTCATGTTAACTCCGTCAAAGTTGCTGACGTTTAATACCACGGTGGTTGCCACGTAGGGAGGGACCAAATTGACATTGAAAAAACATGTTTTCATTGATTATATATTTAAAAAACATGTTTTTTATATTAAAAAAACATGTTTTTTAATAAATAATATAAATAATAACAACATATAACCCAAAAACTTTTATTGTTAAACCCAGAAACTTTTGGGCAGTGTTTTAAAGACCGGTTACCGGATCTAGGAGGAACGAGTGATGATCAGCGAGCGAATCAGTGTTATAAAATTTTAAATAATAATTCGTTGGCTGGGATCTGAACCCGGTTCCACGAAAAGCAATGTTCTATCTGTCGCTTATACCAAGGCTACGAAGGATGTTTACTTCAATGGAGACCGCGAGTAAAATAACGTGGCGCCATCAAAATAGAAAATATTCTGGTGAATTACGTCACCCATCTGATAGTGAAGCTTGGAAGCATTTTGATCGTGTTCATCCAGATTTTTCCAGTGATCCACGCAATGTTCGGCTTGGTTTATGCTCTGATGGTTTCACACCATATATTCAAGCCTCGGCAACACCGTATTCATGTTGGCCAGTTATTGTTACCCCATACAACCTTCCTCCAGAAATGTGTATGTCTAAACCATACATGTTTTTAAATTCTATTATTCCAGGGCCAAGTAATCCAACAGCTGGTATTGACATATATTTGAAACCTTTGATTGATGACCTAAAAAGGTTGTGGAATGGTGTTTTAACTTATGATGCAGCACGCAAACAAAATTTTGTGATGAGAGCAGCTTTGATGTGGACCATTAATGACTTCCCTGCCTATGGAATGTTGTCTGGATGAGGGACACATGGTAAGATGGCGTGTCCGATTTGCATGGTTGACACAAAGACTTTTACTCTTAAATACGGATGAAAAACTTCATGGTTTGACTCGCACCGTAGGTTCTTACCTATGGGTCACCCATTTAGAAAGCAGAAATATGCGTTCATCAAGGGAAATGTTGAAACAGCTGGACCTCCTCGTAGGTTGACACCAGAGGAAGTTTGGAATAGTGTTAGGGATATCCCTCCTGTGGAAGTCGTAGCGGGTGTTGTTTCTCGTCCAGATGGCTACAGACAATGGCACAATTGGACAAAAAAATTATTTTTCGGGAACTTCCATATTGGAAAGATAATCTATTGAGACACAATCTCATGTAATGCATATAGAGAAGAATTTCTTTGACAACATATTTAACACTGTCATGAACGTGAAATGCAAAACGAAAGACAATGAGAAAGCTAGGAAGGATATAGATCATTACTGTAGAGGAAAGGATTTGTTGTTGGTTGAGCAAGATACTAGGACTTTGAAACCCAAAGTCAATTATACTTTATCTACCGAACAAGCGAAGGCAGTTTATCAGTGGATAAAAGAGTTGAAAATCACTGCAACAGATTTGGGGATTGGGAGCACTTTTTTTTTTGCCATCAGTAGCGCTTTCGGGCACTCCTAAAGCTTGCACTCCTGTTGCCAATTCCCCAAAGGTAGCGCTCGAAAAGCGCTACCAATGAACAGGCAAGAGGAGCGTTTTTTAGTGTAAGCGCTCCTTATTCCCGGATGCGCTTAGACCATAGGTAGCGCTTTCTCTAAAAAGCGCTACTTATGGTCTTAGCGCATCTAAGCAAGAGTAGCGCTTTTTAGTACAAGCGCTCATTATTCGCAGATGCGCTAAGACAATAGGTAGCGTTGTTTATGGTCTTAGCGCATGTAAACAAGAGTAGCGCTTTCTTGTAAAAGCGCTCCTTATGGCTAATTTTTTTCTAAAGTTAATTTCTTGTCTACTTCTTCTATATTACCAATTCCCAGCTCCCTGCAACCAGAAACCAAATAACAAAGAACCAGCAACAACAACAAACAACCAGCAACCAACAACAAACTTCCAAATAAAATTCCAAATCAAAAACCAATTTCAAGAGACAGAACCCCTTCATTCAGAAACATGAGAACTACAAGTATTTTCAAGAGAGATAAAGAAAACAAAACAGTAGTGGTATGAATACATCACGTTTACATTCACAGTATGGAAAACCTTAAAACCTCAAACCAAAACTATCAAAACAAATTACATTATCAAGAACCAAAACAATCAAAACCTTAAAACCTAAAACCTAAAACCCATAAAAATGAAAGGGGCAAGAATCATACCTATTATCAAAAACCAAAAAGAGAGCAGAGAGATGAATGAGAGCCTTTCGCGCAGCAGAACCAAACGATATGAATGAGAGATAAAAGAGAGAGCAGAGAGATGAAAAAGAGCCTTCGAACGAGAGGACGGCGTCGTCTAACGAGACGGCGCAGGGAGGAGGCGATGGCGCAGGGAGGAGGCGAGGGAGGAGAGAGCTGAGTGTTTGCGTACATGGGGGTTTCTGCGTGAGAAAGTGTTTGAGGGTTTCTGCGTGAAGAAAGAAGGGTTGCTCGCGAGAGAGAAAGAGAGACGTTTGGTTCTGTGTGTTATTGCTCGCGTGTGTGAAAGCAAATTTTTTTAGCAATAAGGAGCGCTCGTCCCCTAAGCGCTCCTTATGATCGTTTCGTGTTAGGCAAAAGGGAGCGCTCATCCCCTAAGCACTCCCTCTGGTCGTTCCGTGTTAGGCAAAAGGGAGCGCTCGTCCCCTAAGCGCTCCCTATGGTAATTCCGTGTTGGCAAAAGGGAGCGCCCGTATGTGAAGCGCTACTAATAAGTATTCTGTGTTTCCCATAAGGGGCGTTTTCAACAAAGGCGCCACTAATGGGTGCGATCATTTTTAAGATTTCTGTTGTAGTGAATGTCAGACGGTTATTCTTCCAATTTATCTAGATGTGCGGATGTGGATAATGGGAGGTTGCATGGGATGAAGAGCCATGATTGTCATGTATTCATGGAGTGCTTACTTCCTATCGCTTTTAGTTCGTTGCCAACACACGTTTTGAATCCTCTCATTGAAATAAGTCAATACTTTAAGAATTTGTGTTCTGCAACGCTAAAAGCTGATGATCTTTCAAAAATGGAACAAGACATCCCACTTATCTTATGCAAGTTGGAGAGAGTATTTCCGCCTGGTTTCTTTGATTCTATGGAGCATCTACCAGTGCATCTCGCATATGAAGCTAAACTTGGCGGACCTGTCCAATACAGATGGATGTATCCGTTTGAAAGGTCAGTTAATTTTTATAATATAAGAAACAAGTTTAAAATAGATGATTATTATGTTAATTAATATCATTTTCTCTAGGTTCATGGGTGATTCAAAACGATCGGTGAAAAACAAAACTAGAGTTGAAGGATCGATATGTTCTTCTTACTTACACCGTGAAATAACCCATTTTTGTTCTTATTATTTCAAGAATGAGTTTTCTCCTGGAAGCAGTCGAAATGAAATGGATACTGAATGTCCTAGACATCATTTAGCTTTGTCTGTCTTTTGTCTACCCGGCCGTCCATCTGGGAAGGAGTCAATTCACTAGCTAACAAATGAAGAGTTATAAGTTCAGCACATGTTCATGTGTTGATAAACTGTACTGAGGTGCAACCATTTATTGAGTATGTTCCTCAACATTAACTATCGATCTTAATTAGTTAATATAAAGTAGACAAATGTGTAACAATTAATTATTTCTTTTTAGGGAATTCTTGTCATCAGAGGACGTAAGTGAGCAACAATCTTCTGCTCATATTAATGCACATTTTCCAACGTGGTTTAGGCAACACATTTATGCCCTCCCACCAACTACTACCAACCAACACTTGAGGAACATATCAGACGGTCCTCGAAGATGTGTTAAAGAATGACACACATACTTTGTCAATGGATACAAATTTCACACCAATGAATGGACACAGGGCAGAGAAACAGTCAATAGTGGAGTTTGCATGAAGGGTGTCACTAGAGGAGGTGAAGATGATTTTTATGGTGTGGTTACACACATATATGAACTTTCGTACCCCCATCTAGATTTTAGTCAGAAGGTAGTGGTTTTTTATTGTAATTGGTTTGATTCGTCTGCTGGAGGAACAAAGGTGAATCCAAAGTCAAATACAGTGGACATTAAAATGAATAGTAGATATCGACTGTATGAACCGTTCGTCATTGCACAAAATGTGAGACAAGTCTATTATGTCTCTTATCCATCAACGCGGACTGATAGGCGTGATTGGTGTGTCGCAATTAAAACAAAACCAAGAGGTCGCATTGAGACAAATGATGACACGGTTGAAGATGTGCCATATCAAATGGAAGAGATGTCTAATGTAAATGAAGTGATTCAAGTAGAACCCATTACTCGTTTATGTGATGAGCCAAACACCGGAGATGAAGTTGATGACGAAGAACATGCTGATGAAGATGCAACTGACCACATTGGTGTATCAATAATTCACTCCTCTGATGATGATGATTTTGAGAATGAATGGGATTCCAATTAGTTATTTTATGTTTCAACAATATATGTTAACCTATTTTTAATCAAGGATGTAATTTATGTTTGTTTAATTAGTATTTTATATATTTTTGTTTAGTATGTTTATGTTAACCTTGTTTAATATATGTTTGTTTGTTTAAATGTATATGTCTAGATACGGTCATGGCATCGTCTCACTCAGGATCCGATCATGACGACACATATGTTCCTCCACCTGTCACGAGTGATGGCGCCAGCACTAGCAGAAGGAAGACTTCTACTCGCCTAGGGCGTTGTCGTCAGCCTGCTCGTGTTGTTGTGTCTGGTGGCAGATATTTGCCACCACCTGTGTCTGAGGGTGCTAGTAGTAGTACTGCAGGGAAGCCAGTGATTCCTGATGGTACTGAGGGCTTAGCCCCAATAGATGTTGATGCAGATGGGGTACGCACATTTACTGTTAACCAGGAGGTGGTGAGGTATACAGCTGATGGTCGTATCATATTGGAGACTGCTGGCGATTCGTAAGTATATATATTATTATTTATTAATTTATTTTTGTTGCCTTTTATATAACTTATATAATTTGGTGTAATAAAATTCATCTATTTTTAATGTAATACAAAGAATTGAACGGTGGTTAGAAAAGATAAAGAGGCAATTGCGAGGATGTTAAGATCATTCTTGGTAATTGTTCTACGAAATAATTAATTTGGTGTATTATCTTATTGACTTGATTAATTGATTTGTCTTATTAACAGCATTATTGTAAATTTCTTAAATAGGAAAAATGTACATGGTTACCAGAGCGGCAAAAAGAAGTTGAGTGTTCCATAAGAGATGTTCACATCGCTATTCTGAATTACTGCGGGATGCGCGCAATAAGAATGTGAAGTCATCTTATATGGGAGACTCAACTTGGGCTTCGTTCAGAGAGTATTGGGAGACACCAGAATTTAAGAATTATTGTGAGAAAGCCAAGAAGAACCGTGTTTCTGAAAAAGGTGGCTGCATAGACACAGGGGGGAGTCTTAATGCTGCAACCCATCACGGGCGTTTGGTAAATTTATTACTTTATTACTTGATTAATTAATTATTTATAATTAACTAGTCATTTTCGTGTGTATTAATTAATAACACTATATATATATATATATATATATATATATATATATATATATATATATATATATATGTGTGTGTGTGTGTGTGTGTGTCTATATATATATATATATATATATATATATATATATATATATATATATATATATATATATATATATATATATATATATATCGGAGGCGATGCATCAAAAGACAAGCACTTTGCCTGAGTTGCATCGCTACCTTCATATGCGAGAGGACACTGGTGAGTTTGCTACAGATGGGGCGAAGAATATTCAGGTAAAACTACTTTTACAATTATATAGTAATGTTTATTATTTATATTTATCTTTATATATATATATATATATATATATATATATATTGTATTTATTATATTATATATTTTTATTAATAATTAGTTATTTATTTCTTTGTTGGGTTATTTTTTTCAGGAGAGCTTCCAGGATGGGCTAACTGAATACCATGAGTCACAGCAGAGCAGTGGGACAGATATCGATCCTGTGGAGGAGGCTAGAGTAGCTCGTGATATTTGGGAGAGAGCAGTTGGTCCCCAAAAGAGTAATCGTATGGTAGGATCTGGTGGTATTGGACCGGCTGCTTTCAGAACAAGCATTATTCCGAGTCTATCTTCACATTCTGGATTAGAGAGTACTGGTCACTCTTATGTTCCTAATTCTAGTGAGTTGAATGCTGTTACGCAATTGACGTAGCAACTGAGCGAGGCCCATCGTCAGTTTGCCGAGCAGCAGGAGCAAAATGAACGGGAAGTGCAGGCGCTTCGGGAGAAAGCTAGGATAGCTGAGGAGCTCATGGAGGAGCAGGCTAGGATAGCTACGGAGCAGGCTAGGATAAATGAGGAGCGCTTTAAGCTTTTGCAGGATCAGCTGATGTCTCAGCACTCGAGGCCATCGTCATCACATATGCCATCCTACCTGCCGCAGCAGCATTTCGGCGGTGCATTTCAACTGTGGGCTCATCCCCAGTATTCCCAGTAGTATGCACCCCAGTATTCCCAGCAGTATCCACCGCAACACGTTCAGCATCGCCAGCAGCAGCCATACCAGCACCCCCATCAGCCATGTAAGCACCCCCAGCAGCAGTCACCCCACCAGCCCAACTCAAACATCGATCTTAATATCGATGCGATTAGTGTTTTTCTTGCATCAGATGATACCTATTATCATGATGATGAGCCAGGCCAGCAGCCACCCCAATAGCTTTGAATTGTTTTATTTTATTGTATGGATATTTATGTTTTCATTTGTATTTGTTATGGATATTTGAGTACTTTGTTCGGTTTGAAATTTGAATTAAATTAAATCGTCTTCAGTTCAGACCTATTATTGTTTTTCATTTCGTATATTATTAAGATCGATATTATTAATTTTAATTATTAATTTTAATTTTTAAAAAATAATTTTTAATTTTTTTTAATTAATTTAATTAATTATTTAAAATTAATTACTATATTAAATTAATTATTAATTTTCATTCCTAATTTTTATTTTTTAATAAATAAATAAATTAATAATTTTTTTTATTTTTTATCAATAATTAAAGTTTTTAATAAATTAATTATTAGTTTAAAATAAAACGAAAATTAATTTCTGAAGGATTTAACGGGTTTTCCAGCGGATTTTTTTTTTCAAAAAAAAATGTTTTTTCGACGGATTTAACGAGATTTCTGGCGGTTTTTTTTTTTTTTTTTAAAAAAAAATTTTACCGGCGGATATTTCAACGGGATTTCAGGCGGATAATCCGCCGGTAATGTTATGCGATTTTTTTGGGAGTTTCCGACGGATTATCCGCTGGAAATTTCTGGTCGGAAACCGTTTTGCTGCGAGCTAGCTACCGGCGCGAAAGAAAGCAGTCAGTGTTATCAATGTCCTCCTATGGAAGGCTAGTTTCTTAGATTAATTCGTTGGTTAGAGATTTCTACAAAGAACTTGAGGCTTGGCTTTCAATGTTTATTTTATTTTGGGGATTCTATTTCTTTTCTCTTTGGTCTTTCTTCGCTTGATCATTGTTTGCAATTTCGTTTTTGTGACTTGATGCTTTATCACTCAAATTCGTTTTTGCTTTCCAATCTAATTTATAAATCTGAATTGAGATTATTCGACTAATTTGAACACTTGTTTTGACTTGTTTGAATAAGGATTGATAGGATCTACGACGCTTGGTGTACGTAGGTTCGGTTTGAATTTGGTTTTTAAATTAATTATGATTTTGTGATAGGTCAAATTAAAATCACCTTAAACCAGTGGATTAATATTGGTGGCGGCTTCATTGTCTTAGGAAAAGTTGTGAACGAGGAAGGTTCTCCCTCGGGGACTTTTTCGGGCGCAACAGTGCGACACGACGATAAGGGGACGAAACGAGGAGACGACGGTGACTTTGACGATTCACGGCCAACGACCACCGTCTACGGTGGTCGGAACCGGAGGGTAAGTGCTACATTTTTCTTTGTGTTTTTTCTTTCGATTCTCCTCCCTACTCTCCTGTTTCTCCGCCGGAAACCGGTTTGCTGCAAGCTAGCTACCGGTGCGAAAAATCTACCGGAAAGTACAATTTTTCGGCGGATTTTTGGGCTGATTTTGCCGTCGAAAAAATCAACTTTTCTTGTAGTGGAATATGTGAGCATATGACTAACTCATATCTAACATAGATTAGATGCTTCCATCAAATGAGAAGAGATTATATGAGGTGTTGTCTGACTTAGGTGAGTAAGAGTTTCTGACCATATGTTAATGTGGCATGAATCAGCCATGGATTCAAAAGGAAAACAATCACAGAGAAGATGCATTGCTCGCTGGAACTGAGAATTGAAGAAGAGAAAGATTCATTGTGATTGAATTGAATGAAACAGTTACAGAGATCAGAGTTATATATCTGAATTCTGTTACAAGCCAATTGAAAAACAGATCTAATGCTAACTAACTAACTCATCTATTAAGTTAAGCTAACTAGGGTATGGTTAAGCTAGAAGATAGATACAATCTCAATTTATATACAGTATTTACATAGTTCAATACTCCCCCTCAAGTGGGAAGGAAGATATTCTTCATGCCTAACTTGCCAATCAACTCTTGAAACTTGCTTTTTGGTAAAGCCTTTGTTAATGCATCAGCCAATTGTTGCTGTGAAGATACATGAACCAAGTTGAGAAACTTTTTCTGAACATATTCTCTTATAAAATGACAATCGATATCGATGTGTTTTGACCTCTCATGAGTGGTAGGATTGCTTGCTAGCTGTATTGCTGATTTACTGTCACTTAAACCATGACAGAGCTGATATTCACCTCAAAGGATCTCAGCAATTGTTGAGTCCATAATAACTCTGTAGTTACAGTAGCTATTGCCCTGTATTCTGCCTCTGCAGAAGATCTAGCAACTGTTGCTTGTTTCTTCGATTTCCAAGCAATCAATGATTCTCCAAGGTATATACAAAAGCCTGTAGTGGATTTTCTGCTTGTTTCACAACTGCCCCAGTCTGCATCAACATATGCAGTGAGTTTGAGAGATGTTTCAGCAGGAAATAAAATTCCCAGACCAACAGTGGATTTCAAGTATTGCAGCAATTGATGTGCTGCTTGTAAGTGAGTTGTCCTAGGTTTGGACATGAACTGGCTCAGCTTATTTACAGTGAAGGTGATGTCTGGTCGAGATATAGTAAGGTAGATTAACCTTCCTACCAATCTTCTATATTGAGCACCATTTTCAAGCTGTTCCCCATCAGTTTCATTGAGGAATAGTCAGGTGGAGAATGATAGAGGATCTCATAAGGGGACAGGTTCTTCAAGGAGGGAGATGGAAGTCTGTTAATGAGGTGAGTGGCAGTGGCGACACAGTCACCCCAGAACTGAATAGGCACCTTGGACTGAAAATAAAGTGCCCTTGCAACATTTAGCAAGTGTTGGTGCTTTCTTTCTACAACAGAGTTTTGCTGTGGACGATGAGGACATGAAAACTGATGCATGGTGCCCTCATCTTGCAAGAAGGAAGTGAGTTGAAGCTCTTTTGCATTATCTGTTCTAATTGCCTTAACAGAACTAGCAAATTGAGTTTTAACATATTTAAAAAAAAAGTTTAATGCAAGTGGAAGCTTCAGCCTTGGATTTTATCAGCTGTACCCAAGTGAAGCGAGAACAATCATCAACAATAGTGACAAAATAGTGCTTTTTGTCATGAGTAGGTGTTTGGAAAGGACCCCAAACATCACAGTGCAAAAGATCAAAGGGCAACAAAGAATGATTGTTATGAGAATCAAAAGGCAAACGACGCATTTTTGATAAATGACAAACTGTACAATCATTATTATTGCATTTTGATGAATCAAAGGAAGGAAGATGTGCAGACAACAATTTTAACACACTATCAGAAGTGTGACCTAGTCTAGAATGCCACAAATTTGAAGTAGAAACAGAAAAAGCATTACAAGACAAACTATCATGAGAAGGCACAGTGCAGGAAGATGGAACATGAAAGAAGTAGAGTCCATGATGGAATTTACTCGTGCCAATCACCTTCTGATGGTGAATGTCCTGGATCAAAAATGTATTATCAATTAATGATATATCATAATTTGGATCCTGAAATATGCAACCAACAGAAATGATATTTACATGAAACGTAGGAATGCATAGGACATTTGTAAGTTTTAAACCTGATGCTAAAACTACAATGCCTGATGCTATGACAGGGACTTTTTGACCATTTGGAAGAGTAACAAAGGTGTTTGAAAGCTTAGTGTAAATGCAGAAAGCATAGTGCATATGTGTGCTGTAGCACCAGAGTCGAGAAGCCAATCAGTGTTATGCAGAATTGAAGTACATAACAGTGAATGAAAGGAGAAAATGAAGTTCTTACCAGGAGCAGAGTCATGTGTGGAGGTCTTTGCAAACTGAGTTTGCATGAAGTTGATGAACTGTTGGAAGTGTTGAGCATCAAAAGTAGGCTCATCAGTGGAACCTGAAGCAGCAGTGACCTGAAGCACAGGCTTGGGGGTGGAAGTTGGCTTCTGCTTCTTGTAACCAGGCGGGAATCCATGCAATTTGAAACACTTTTCTTTGATGTGGCCTAATCCACCACAATAAGAACAGAGAGGGCGATCTTTCTTTTGATTCTTGGATTTGCTATCCACAGCACAGGCCATCTGAGATGATTCAATAGAAGCACTGCCAATTTCTCTTTGTTTCTCATCTTGTAAAACAAGAGAAAAAACTTTTGAGATATCAGGAAATGGATCCATGGAGATGATTTGTCCTCTTATGTGACTAAAAGACTCGTTTAATCCCATAAGGAAATTGATAACATATTGACGTTTCAAATAAGCAACCAATGCAGTGGAACCTCCACAAGTGCAGGTATTTGGAGGATTGTGCTCATTCAAGGAGTCCCAAAGTCCTTTGAATCGACTGAAATAAGCGCTAACAGAAAGAGATCCTTGAGTGCAGTTCACTACCTCTTTGTTGAGTTGAAAAATTCGTGGACCATTTCCCTGAGTGAAACGATTCTGAAGCTCTTTCCAGATTGCAGCAGCAGAGTCTCCATAGAGGACACTGGAGTGGAGTTCTTTTGCAATGGAGTTCAGAATCCACGAAGTAACCATGTGGTTGCTGCGACGCCAAGCAGCGAGAGTAGGATCAGTGTCTGCAGGGTGTCGGAATTGTTCCATCAACAAGACCTAATTTGTTTTTCGCACCAAGAGCGATGGTCATTGAACGAAACCAGGAACTGAAATTGTTGCCAGATTCATCAAGAACCTGAGAAACCAGAATAGCACCGGGATTATCCGATGGATGATGATACAACGGATTTGCGGTTGGATCGGAGTTCACGGTTGACGAAACCATGGAAGAAGAAGAAGAAGACGAACTGGATGAAGCCGAGGTCGCCATGAATCAAGAAATTTGACGAAAAATGTCAAGAAAGTGATAAAGGAACGAGAAACGATTTGAAGATCGATTCACGCGAAATGAAGAAGCGGGAGCGGAATTGCGATTGATACCATGTTAATGTGGCATGAATCAGCCATGGATTCAAAAGGAAAACAATCACAGAGAAGATGCATTGCTCGCTGGAATTGAGAATTGAAGAAGAGAAAGATTCATTGTGATTGAATTGAATGAAACAGTTACAGAGATCAGAGTTATATATCTGAATTCTGTTACAAGCCAATTGAAAAACAGATCTAATGCTAACTAACTAACTCATCTATTAAGTTAAGCTAACTAGGGTATGGTTAAGCTAGAAGATAGATACAATCTCAATTTATATACAGTATTTACATAGTTCAATACCATATGGTATTAGAAAGCATGATTGATGTATGATCGGTGCATTTTAATACACTTTTTATAGCATTGTACTTAGTGTTTTTGGATGTGTTTTCTACCCAATATTTGAATTTTAGCATATTCTCATATCTTAGGGTCTTAATTGGGCTTTTGTGAAATTCTTAGTTAAATTTTGGATTTTGTTACATTCTGACATATTCTTCTTTTGCAGACCATAACTTGAGTTGTACTTATGTTGATCCCAAAGCCCAGTTCAGACATCTTGATGGTCGAAACTTCTAATTACCGATATTGCTTAGATTAGTGCGAGATTGGGCTCTCTAGTCAGACACGTTTTTTGGTTAGTTTACCCTAGGTATATAAGTAGTTGTTTTAGGTTTGGGAATCCTAGTTAGTCATTTTGAGAAAGAAAGCAATCAGTGTTATCAATGTCCTCCTATGGAAGGCTAGTTTCTTAGATTAATTCGTTGGTTAGAGATTTCTACAAAGAACTTGAGGCTTGGCTTTCAATCAAATGTTGTGCTACTTAAATCTAGTAGGAATTCATATATGATTGATTGACGCTTGATTGGTCAATTCTATGATCAAATCAGAATAAGAATGTGAAAATAGATTACATCTTTCGAAACACGTGATAGGTCAAATTAAAATCACCTTAAACCAGTGGATTAGTCGTTTTGATATATTGATTTTTACCTCTTTTTGTAATTTTTTTGTATCAAAACCTCTCTTTTGCAATTGTTTCTTGTGTAGTCAACTCTAAAAATTATTTTTAAATTTCATTACAGCACCCCAGTTTTTTCTCCTCCTTTATTATTATTTATTAAAAACCTGTTTCTCAAATATTCTTTCAAGGTTCCAGTTCTAGGTGGGTTCTTCATTTTACACTGATCATCACACCACACCCTTTGTTTTTGCTTTGTGGCCATTCCATCATCGATTCACAATTTTGCAGAGGTAAAATCATCAACATGCAGACGCTGTTACGCCTCTAACACCATACACATTCCTCGTTAAATCTTTTTTTTTCTTTCTTATCGCCATATATTCTCATAATTAATTAAGATTCACTCTTATTCCAATGTCTTGTTCTTTCTTTTTCCTTTTCAGATTTCTAGGTTCTGACAATCGATATTCATTCACATGTGAGTCATTGTTTTGTCTTGTTCTGATGAATTGATCTGCATGCAGCATTTTTCTTAATCTATTTTTCTTTTAATGCAATTGCAATGACATAAAGTTACTAACATTGAATCTATCGCCATAAATTAGAATCAAAATTCAATCTTTTTCACATTACATTTCCCTAAAGTAATCTGGGGTAGGCTGATTCTGTGTTTTTTTCTCCTCTTCTTTTCTTTCTGGAATTTGGTGATGCCTGTCTTATTTTTGGTGATGCATGTATTATTGAAAATTAGTTTCTTTTTACTTTTCATTCAAAAAATTATTTTTTTTCCAGATCATTCCTCGTTGAACACTCTGTCAGATTGTGGGGGAGCTTCAAAATTGGATCTTGGCATGGTTTGATGTTGGTATTGATCCTTTGTAAGTGATGTTATTCTGTAAGTTCTTCAATTAAAAAAAAAATCTGATGCTTTGCATGGACCAGTGAATCTTACATGGAAGCATTGTTGAAGTTATTTGGTGGAACTCTGAATTATTCAATAACTAGCAAATGCATGGTTTTGCTTGTTACTCTTTTGATCCTTAGAATACTACTATTCCTTCCTTCTTTCCCTAATTTTAACAGAATTGATTGGAGCAACCAAAAGAGTTCTGATTTTGGAATTAGGCAAGATAAGTTTTTGGTAGTTCCTCAACTTGTATGGGGATTAAACAACCAAAAAATTGCATTTGCAAGATCTTGTCTTACTGCTAAAATGCTAAATAGAACCTTATTGATGCCTAGTTTTAGTGCCTCCCTATTTTACAAAGAAATTGACCTCTTACAACCCATTTCCTTTGACAAGGTATTCCAATTTGAAAAGTTTAATACACTTTGCAATGGTTTTGTTCAATTAGGACATTATGATAATGTCTTAAATAGAACACAAGTGCTTGAAATGCAGAAAGGAAGTGGAAGAAGGTGGACAATTGAGAGAGATTTATCACAATTGAAGGAGTATAGTAAAGGGACTAATGATGATTATGAAGTAATCAAAATTGATGGGAAGAATCCTTTCTTGTGGCATGATCATTGGCCTGTTAAGGACTATGCAAAGGTTTTTGAGTGTTTGGTTTTGATTAATGAGATTGGTAAAGAAGCAGAAAAAGTTGTTTCTAAGATTAGAGAATTTGGAAGAGAAACCAAATATGTTGCTGTCCATATGAGGATAGAAATTGATTGGATGATTCATTGCAAAAAATTGGAGCAAAGATTGAACACAAATCAAATTTGTAGCAACAAGAAAGAGATAGTGGAAAGAGTTAGAAACATTGCTGGTTTGAAAACTCCTGTTGTGGTTTATCTTGCAGTAGCTGATAAACTTCTTAACAATTCTTCTATACTTGAAAATTGGGGAGAAGGATTTGTTCCTATTGAGAAGAAGAAACTTGGTGTTGATGGAATTTATAACAAGTATCCATATTTGATTCAGTCTGCAATTGATTATGAAGTTTGTTTAAGAGCTGATATTTTTGTTGGGAATAGTTTTTCTACATTTTCAAGTCTAGTTGTTCTTGAAAGAACACAGAAGATGATTAGAATGAGAGTTGGAAGGATTTGTGGAAATGATGTAAGATGGCCTTCTTATGCTTATAATATAGCAGATGGAAAATCTATTGGTCCAATGAGATGGATTACTAATATGTCTGAATTAAGTCTTCAAACAATTAGCTATGGTACTGATCATATTTTTAGCTGTAAGAGTCATATTTAATTTTTGCTGCTGATATAAAGTTTATAGTTTGTCAGCCTCTTTTTATTTTTTGTCTCAACATTTTCACTTGATTAGCAAAAAAAAAAGTTGAATACATTTCTAAGTCTTGAAAATATTTCATTTATTGCATTTTTCAGTTTGAAATTTTATTCATTTACCGTACTTAAGAATACAAAAATCGTATGATTTTAGTTCTGTCCAAAGATTCAAAATGCACTATTTTTTATTAATGTATGATTTTAATTAGTTGATCTGTCCAAAGATTCAAAATGCACTATTTTTATTAATGTAGGAAAATGATATATTTTAAGGGATCAAAAATATGTTTCATCCAATAAAATTTTGAAGTAAATACACTGGAATATAGCCGTTAACATTGAGGTTCAGTTAATTGTTACCTTCCCATATTATGTCATTTTGATCATTTTACACATATTAAGAAAAATAGTTAATTTTGTATCGGAAAGAGAAATTGTGAGTTAGTTTACCAAATTAACCTTTACTAATGACATTGAGAAGATAAATTATAGGGCCTGTTTGGATAAACAGCTTAATTAAGCGCTTATGGCATAAGCGCTTATCATATAAGTGTTTATGCATAAGTTGTTTATAAAATAAAAGACAAAATAATGTTAAACTATTTTTCTATAAGCCATAAGCTGTTTTCATAAGCTATCATGTGGAGCTTATGGAAATTAGCTGAAAACAGCTTATGAACATGTTATAAGCTGTTTCCATAAGCTCTGCCAAACAATCTCACAAGTGCTTATGTCAGTAAATAAACCCAAATAAGTTGATCCAAACGGGTCCATATTATTAAACAATGAAGGGTATGGTAGGAAAAGAAACATCAATGTTTCATCGGTATTCTAAAAAATCATGTATTATGGGACAAATTTTTTTGGTTAGAAAGTCGTATAATATGATATAATATGGGACGGAGGGAGTATATACGTCACTTCAAAAGGGTAAATTTATATATTTGGGTGGTGTTATTGTTAGCTTGGATCACATGCACGTGTATATTTGTGGTACATTTGAGAGAGCATAAAGTGAACCCTCTTTCATTTCCTTGTACATACTATATGAGGAATGAGGTTCACTTCCATAATGTTGTCAGTCTAGAATGCTGCGATGAAAACTCCATATTTAGAAACAATTTTCCGGTCTTTCGCATTTGCATACTCTTGGATGGTGATACTTCAATTACAGTTTCGATTTTCGAATAAGTAAAATTATGTTTATCGTGAATAACACTTTAATAAATGGTGAAATTGCATTTGCAAATGTGCAACTTTGGTCCTTCATGTTTTAATTGTGCGAATCAGATCCTCCAAATACCACGATCGCGCAATTTTGGTCCGTAGAGTTTTAGTTGTGGGAATGGAATCTTACAAGGATTGCAGTTGTGCGATTTTGATCATTTCTTCCAATTTTTGTTCATTTCTTTACCAAAAGTGTTGACGCGTCACATGTTTGTATTCCTCGAGTGACAAAAAATTATCGTTAAAAGTTACACGATCATAATCGAAACATTATCTTTTGGTTAAAATTGATCGGAAATGGGAAATTGGGGGGCTAGTTGCACAATCCCAATAGTTGGAGGACTAGATTCACACAATTAGATAATGGGGACCACAATCACATAATGGCAATATTTGGAGGATCCAACTTGCGCAACTAGAACGAAAGTTATGTTGGAATTTAGCATATTGGGTAAATATGGAAAACATCCTTTATACATCACTGTTGTCTTGAAGCTTTAGGATTTCGTACACTCATTTCCCATGGATGTGGGGCACCAATACTCAAGCTGAGTAACGCTTGTGCTCTTTCCAGCTTTAATCTTATCGTGGATTCTTTTTAAGACATCAAGTGTGATCTGAGCGATTCTGGAATAACACATTCAATTATTCAAATGCGATCCCTCCAACAATTTTCCCATTATAATACACAAAGTAGTGGTATTACGAGTTTCCCACTAATTCGTGTTTGCAAGTGAGGTGTGTTAACCCTAAATACTTATAATTATACAAGTTTCTGTGCGATCGGGTCTGTTCAAAGTGTCAATGCAATCAGAGTTGTTGAAAGTGTCAGTATAATCAAGGGGGGTTAAAATTTTTAAGCAACAACCAGATGTATGCAAGTTTGAAGATTCAGAGGTAAATCTCAGCAACCGAGCATGATACCAGTACTTACAGGTAATAGATACATGGGATTACAAAAACTGAGATGCTTGATAGAGATTTCTCAGGCAACTCTATATCATTCCCCATTTTCAAGTCAACCATAACATTTTAAGACTGAAAGTAGCGTACTAATTTTTGAGATTCCAGAAAACCTGAAAAGTGCTGATGTTTAGGAATCAAACAAATCCTTTAGGAGGCATTGAATAGATATTACAACTATTCATTACATGAAAGAAAAAAAAATATAAAAAATAGCACCGATAAGACAAATAATAGAAGTTAATAACTGAGCAAATAGAAGAATGGTAAACTGAATAGAGAAGAAAGCATGGGAAATTGAGTTCCTTCGACCACTGCAGTACCAACTAAGTCAAAAAGAAAAAAAACATATTGCCAATTTTTAGCAGCAATTTAGCATTTAAAACTTGATGCTGGGAAATAGCTTTAATTCACACATGTCAACAGTGAAACATGATGCAATACGACATACCTCAAGCTGTAGGGAGAGAAAAGGAGCACCTGAATATGACCATATTTGAACATCAAGATTTTACTTGAAGATCTAGCTTTGGGCTCCAGAGTGGCCAGTTGATTTAATTTGAGCCCACCAATAAGCCTGGATATAAAATTTCTCTAAGATTGAAAGGTTTGGCAGGGTGGCAATTTCCATCCGTCCGTGGGGATCCCGTAGGGACTACCTCATTTGAGGCCCTCCGGACACAGAATTTTCCCCCATGGAGACGGGGACAAAGGAGAAATTTTCCTGCAGTCGGAGATGGGACGGATGCCCCCCACCCCGAATACATTAACATAAATACCCTTATTATAGATAGATATTATACTACAAGTATTTGATTTTTTTTAGTTTATTTTTTTGGGTTTTTACTTAAAATTTTTAATAAAATATTAAAATGTGCTAATTTATATTTTTACATTTATTTTATTTTTTCAATTATAATTTATATTTTTGTTAACTTTCGATGAATTTTTGGGGTCCCCACAAAGATCTGCGAGAATTAGTGGGGACGGGGCGGGGGGAGGAAAAGTCCTTGTGGTGGGGATCAGTGATGAGGGAAATTTGGGGGGCGGGGAAGTACTCCCCGCTATCGCCCCGTTGCCATCTCTAGGTGTTATAGAAAACATAATATTGTTTCAAGACTCATGAGCAATTAGATTCACACACACTTCTGCACTCTTTGAAATGAAAGAAGCAGAAGACACAATATATGTATAGACAAGAGATAAGTCTTGGCTTCTATATTAAGAGTGGACGATAGGTCCATTAGATGAAGAACATTATGTTTTCAAGGTCAGAGTGCAACCTGTAAAATCCCTTTTCAAACGAATCTGTCGGTGGAACCGATGAGGAATTCTTTGAAGATGAAGATGCTGCTGACTTCATAGATTTCATCCCAATCCTTGCTTCATGGTATAATCGTCCTCTATAAGCAGCTAGGTCAGCATAATACACAGGAGGGACTAAAGACACAGGTTTAGTGCACCTTGCAAAGGTGAAGCACATCTCATATATAAGTTTCTGCAATTCGTCAGATGAAAATTTGTGCTCATCCCATAAAACATGGTAGTGAGTGGGTTTGCTTGTTCCCAGGCTTCCATAGTAACTGCAAAGGTAAAAGTCAAACTCAAAGGGGTGTATAACTTTGGTGTCCACAACTGTTCCCGGTGAAATATTGCCACTGGAAGATCCATCTCTCCAACCCTCTGGAAAAAATCGAGTTTGATGTCGTTTTTGTGCTACAATAAGAGTAACTGTTGGGAAGTAATCTAATCTTTGGAATACTCTCTTCAAATCTAGTAGCTCTTCATTAAGAACCATGTCAAACTGGTACTCACTCACCCCATCACGAAAAATGACAATTCTTTTTGGCCTGATTCCATTCATCCTACTATAACATGCAACAAGCTCAAGGCAAACCTCCCCAAAGTTTAATATTTTCTCACTTCGATTGTATTGTGCGCAAACACGTGCTGCATAACGATTTGCAGCAGGCCAATTAACGGTTGCAACCACAGCAACAATTGATGGACTCCTATTGTCCCGAGAACCAGGATGATTGACATCAGCCCCAATAAACATAACATGATCGTCACCCTCAAAGTAAGGGAGCCTATTGCTGAGCTCTACATTACTGCCTCCAAGCTTGGCATTGATCTTGAGAGCCAGATTAGTGTAGAATTTGTCCCCCCCTTGATTAGTACTATAAGACAAACAACATTGTGTCACTATACCAACTTTGGTCTCAGAAATCCACTTGAGGTATTTGTAACCTGGACTTTTTTTATCCATCACACAGAGAAGAAACTGTAGGCGACCTTGGTTATATTTACAAATGTTAATTTTTTCAAGTAATTCAGATAGCAAGTCATAACTCGCAAGTGTCTTCATTGAAGATTCCTCATACAAAATGGGCTCCTGCATATATATACCCATTTTTTTGTATTTACCAATAAGATTTTGAACAAATTCCTTTACTCTTAATTTTTTCTTAGACGGTCCAAAACTGGTGAAATCAAGAATGCCCCAATGCTCAACTGGTTTGCCTTCCACCATTGATCTTCCAGCAAGGTTCCAATGACATTTCTCTAAATCCACTGTTGTCTTGATAATCTTGCCATTCGGATCACCCAATTTCAATTCCGGAGGGGCAATTACACGTGCTACGATGGTTGTCATGGTTGTGCTGACTCTCATTCCAAAATTCTGAATAAGATCACCACTGCAAATGAAGAAATTGTAAGTGATATGTCTCAAACAAACTAAAAGACAAAGATGAAGGACAAATTATATAATCACAAATATTTTTATGACATCAAATGAAAAAATCAATTCTTGCATTTATGAATATACTCCGACCAATCACTTCCAGCATTCACATAGAAAGATGAAGAATTGTAAAGTTGAATATCCACAGGGGTAACAGGTATGCACTTATATGATGAGCTGTAGCAATTGCTACTTGGAGGAGTCATCATGTTTACTCATTCATGATTCGAAAATTAACTGTCAATCTGTCATCACTATAAATCAAATTCCAATGCACAAGTCACACTTCAATAGGAGTCCAATAGTATATTTCTCTAACTTCATTTCATTTGGAGGCCTTGTGTGCTTTACTATGAACTGCGAAGTTAGACTTGCACAGGACACCTAGTATGAAATTTAGGGGGTCATTTTCACCCTTCTTCACACAAGGGGAAAAATCAAAGGGTGTATTTAACATGCAATTTATCCTTTAAATAACTACCTAATGATATAAATCCATCATTATCGTTTGATGTATCTGTATGTAACCAAGAATCAACGAAAGCAATAAAAATTTCTAAAAGCATTAACATTTAGAAATAATACAATGGAAGCAACACTTTCGTTACCTGCAGGGTCCATCACTCGATTGCACCATCTTCTGTATTGCACACTCCCTCTGGTTTGGATGAGCCAGTTGCATTGCTTCCAATTTCTTGGCAGAAACACTGTCCAAACGCTCCTTGGGATATCTTTCGCCCTCAGCTAAAACACAAAATTCCATGGGCACATAGTTTTTCTTGTTGCCTTTCCCTAAATCTAAACAAGGAATATCTTTGTATACAATGTCCTTGTCATATTTGTCTTTGAAAAAGCTAAGAAGACTAACATCCTTTGAGAGTTTCCAGCCCTTAGTATGGTCAATGGGGAAAGTGGCATACCTTGTAACGGTAGGTGTTAATCCTGCAATGGTGTATTTCTGCTTGGATTTACGGTGAGTCACATTAACTTTCAATCCTATAAGTACCTCCTCAACATATTTCCTGAATTTTTCAAATTCACCCAAGTTAAAGTTATAAATACGCTCATGCAAGAAATCAAAAATTGACATTTTCTTCCGGAAAGGCAACACAGAGTAGTCTACACATAAGGACAGGCCCTGGGATGTAGGTTTTAAACTATGCTGAAATCCCCCAATGGCAATTACTCCAGGGAGAAGTTCCTTCATTACCAAAGGAGGGTTTGTAGGATAGAAGTGTCGTCCCACAGAAATTGTGCGCCTAGCTGGATTCTCTTTTATCACCACATCCATCCCTTGTAAAATATCCCTAGGACTGGAGAGGGAATGCCCACAAATATAGTCCATTAACTTACGAAGTCTGAGTTTATTGAGAAGAGTTATGGTAACACTATATGAAGTGGTCTTTTCATCCTCTCCTTCAGAGATCTCCACGGTAAGGGTCTCTTCTGGTAACTCTACTGCACTAAATATATTTTTTGCACCGTCATGTGCAGTCATGTCCAAGGGAAACCTCTTAGGATCATCAGAAAACAACTTCTCTCTAATCAGGGACAGATCAGAATTAGATAATTTCTTAGGCTGGCCAACTTTTGAGGAAAACGTTGGTTTGACAATAACATTATAATGTAATATTATACTCTCTGGATTGAACTTAACAGGGAAATGATTGACACGCAGTCTGCTTGTTAGAACCGCTAATGTGCCACCACTGTCAGGCCTCCGTATAGGTGAAGCTTTATCCTCTTTTTCAAGGACACAAGATGACGTAGGTATATATTCCGATATGTTTAGTCTTTCCAGTTTGGGAACTGCATAATCTACTAGGAAAAATGGAAAATCATCAGCTAAAGAAATTTGGCATAATAATTAAACAAGACATTTTGACAATTTGTGTATATATATATATATATATATATATATATCCATCATTGAACAACATGCATACAAAGAATGTCAATGTGGAGCAGAACTCTGACAACAAGAATGGGATGTAACTTGTAAGTTAACCAATCCTACATTGCTATCAATATGCCAATAAGTCAATAACCCATTAAAAAAATTAAGAGTACATTTCCATTTTTGTTTTTGTTCATTGTGTTTTCCATTTTCACGAATATATTGAAATAACAAAATAAAGTAAAAACAACTATTTATTATATAAACCAGCATTGCAGGATAGACTTTTAGTTTAAGTAGAGTGTTAAGTCATGCTCTCTTAACTTTATGTTTTCAAACTCAATGCAACTGAAATATAAGAAAACAAAGTAATAACAACTATTTATAAACCAGCATTGCAGGATAGAAGATGTTGATCCTTGTTCCTAATCTTATTATAACACCAATGGTTACTATTTAGTAGCCTTTGGTATGCAAACAGAATTGAACAAAATAGAGTGTTATGTCATGCTCTCTTAACTTCATGTTTTCAAATTCAATGCAACTGAAATATACTTTTTTCTTTTAAGTATCACTCTATCTTTCATATACAGTTACACCAAACCTAATGTAATGTATAGTACTATTCTAAACGCAACCTAGGGAACAGAAAGAGCAAGTAGCAAGTGTGATATTATTTATTCAAATTCAAAATTAATTGAATATTGAATATACCTGAAGGTGGAGCAGTTCGCCGAGATTCATTCACGTCTCTGCCTCTTTGAACACCACCGGAACTCGACGCAGCCGGTTTCGACACACCATAATTTTGGTCCCATGGATATGCAAATGTAGCAGTGGGCCTTGATCGCCTCCATTCTGGTTGGAGGAGAACCTCCTTCTCCTCTTCCTTCTCTACCTTTCGCACTTCACCACCGGAATCGGGATTATGAGGCTCGGAAGTGGGACCGGTTGGTCTCCCTCTCCTCCATTCAGGTTGGAGAATAAGGTTGTCCGATCTTACGCTTGAGCCACTTCGCCGTCTCCATTCTGGTTGCAGACTTACCTCTTCGGTCGGTTGCGGAATTCGTCTTCCGCCGTAACCGTCATCGGCTTCCATTGGTGCGATCACCAGTCACTGTGATCAGGGTTTAGTGGAACGAAACACTGCGCGGGGAACAAATTTACGGAGTTTTTTTTTTCTTTCTAAATAGACCATATTTTAGTCTTTTTAAGTTATTTATTTGTCCTGCTTTCATCCTTTTAAGTTATTGTTTTCACAGTTTGGTCCTCAAATTTCAAATTTCGTTATACATAAGTGTTTTTTTTTTGGACATTTTGTCCATTAGACTTACCGGTCGATGACAGTTATGTGTTAATGTGGCACCTGCCACGACTAGTTTGAATGACTAAAAATGTCCTCACCAGGACCTCTGGATACGAATCATGTCATGTTCTACTAGGCCAACTCTTTCGATTTATGCATTAAAATTCTAAATTGATCTTTTATATATAAACTTTATATCAACATCTATATATGTAAAGGAGACTTGGATTCTTAGACACTATACTATTGTGATTTTTGAGTCATTGTTTTAATGCTAAATTAAACTCTAACTCACCTAAAATTTTTCTATATTCCTTCATGTTTTTACAATATAGTGCATTATTTTATTTTTTTTGGCAATAACTCATAATATGAAAGTTGTGAATGAATGCTTTTTTTTTTCGAGACCAGGGTATCCATTGCCGAACGCAGTGACTAATCCCCTCGCTGGATTGTCCCGGCCCAGGGATTTAAAGCTGCTCCATACCCAAGTCGAGGATCGGACCCTCGACACTTGGTTAAGGGAGGATGAGCCCCAACCACTCAACCACACCCCATGGGTTGTGAATGAATGCTTTTAATAATAGTTTTCTATTTGATAAAAAAATAGTTTTTTAAATACCTTGCCAACTCGATAAAGAAAAAGAGACCATACCTAGCTTGCCAATAATTAGAGGAATACCACTTGCATATAATTAATTGGCTTATGCGTTTTTTCTTTAAAAAAAAACTGAAACATTATATAGTTAGGCTTTTGAAATTCACCTTAATTATCAATTTCAAGAAAATTAGTCTTTTAGCTTTTTCCATTATTACATTATATGAGAGTATCATTAACTCATTATGATTATCATTTGAAAATATAAAAATGTTTTTTGAGGTATAGTTGTACTAATTTTAAAGTTGAATAAAACTTCTGAATAATATAGAGATTTATTGTAGTGGAGAATTATTTATTGTGTTAAGTTATAATAGAGATTTATTGTAGTGGGGAATCATTTAGCTAATTCTAATGGCCAGGTTCACTACAAAAAAACGCAGGATAAGCGACGAATTTTAGCGACGGAAACCAAATCTGTCGCAAAATTTAACTTAGCGAGGGATTTAGCGACACATAATTCCGTCGCTAAAATGGCGCGCTTTGTTTTAAAAAATAAATCAAATCCGTCACTAATTAAAAAATCCGTCGCAAAAATGACGTGACCGTTGGCAGTTCTTGGAATGCGTGAAAGAATCAAATCCGTCGCTAAATTTGAATTCCGTCGCTAAAAAATGACGTGACCGTTGGCAGTTCTTGGAATGCGTGAAAGAATCAAATCCGTCGCTAAATTTGAATTTCGTCGCTAAAAATCCGTCGCTACCCTTATTTTTTCCATTACCACCGTAAACCCTCCTCACTTCTCTCTTCACTCCTCTTTTCTCTTCTCTCACTCATTTTTCTCTCTTCTCTCCTTCAACCTCCAACAACCTCCTTCACCACCATCTCTCCGCCACCATTGCGCCATGCCACCACCATAATCTTCTCCATTTTCTCTCACTCACCAACGAAACCGTCTCATTTTCTCTCACTAACGAACCGGTCTCCCTCTCTCTCCCCATTGGTTAATCTTAAAAAATAGTCTTATAAGCTACAAAGTAATGTTTCAAAGGTTTATTCTTTTTCTCATGGTGCTCATTTTTTTCGATTGCAGGTATAGAGATGGGTGGAAATGGGTTGCAGTTACTGATAGAGGAATTCTTTTGATTTTGGATTGAAAGGAAAAAATCTGACGTCTGATGTCTGCTGCTAAGTGGTTAACAACACATTGAATTTTCCAGGATTTTACTTCATGTTGCTGTTGGTTCACTGAATCTGCGATTTTCCCTTCTTTTTCCTTTCTTTTTGCTTTGTGAGGTAACTGTTGTGGCATAAAAAAACAGTTTTTTTTTAAATTAAATTAAATCCGTCGCTAACTTTTGATAAATCCGTCACTAATTTTTGAAAATCCGTCACTAAATATTAGCGAGGCTCTTTTTAGCGACGGATTTTGTCTGTCGCTAATTCTCTCGCTAAGTCACATTAGCGACGGAAAAATCCGTCGCCTATCCTGCTTTTTTTTTGTAGTGGTTAGGGATACTATGTAACACCCCTTTTCTATACGGTAATTTGTTTTATAAAATATCCGAGTTTTCAAAATTTATTTACACCACAAGGGATGTCACACTTACTTCACTAAAACGTCACTCTTCAAATAACTCGCTTTTCGAAAAACAGTCTTATAATAACTTCAAAACGTCATTATCAAATAAGATACAACTTCACATCGAAAATTCAATAGTTTAGTCATAAAGGGCATTACACTATGCCAGGCTTGCAATACTAAAATCCGATAACCACAACATGTCATAAATGACTTAAAACAACATTCATTCCCCTCCCTAGTGTTACGTATCAGAGCATGACGACTCGACTCAAAAGTGAAGCTAAGACCTTCACTGGGGATCACCTGCACGTTACCAACACGGGGGCAACATTCAAACAGGAAAGGGTGAGCATCATTTCAGTCTATATAATAGAAAATATGATAAGGACTAATCATAGGCTACACACTAGAATAATCAGCATCCAAATACACTAAACATCCACATCACAGTCGTCATTCACATCATTTACAATACTCAACTCATGTCGTGTAAGCTTATGAAAATGCAACCCACTCGCGGGTATATGCATGAAGGTACCTTTTCACAAAACGTCGCTTAGCCACTCAGGCCTTATCATCACTTAGCCACTCAGGCCTCAAAACATCACTGGGTTTATGCATATGGGCATGAGACACTATGACATGCACCACTCACAATACACAAATACACAATTACTCAATTCATAGTCAACTATGTGACCCGTCACTTACCGGTTTGCCGATTAAAGGCACAGCACCTGTCATTTCATAATTCACACACAAATAACGTCACTTAGCCTTTTAGGCTTTAACATCACTTAGCCACTCAGGCCCCAAATGTCATTTACACATAAACATCATTCAACTCAAACATTAGCCACCGAGGGCAAAAACGTCATTTGACTAACCACCAAGGGCATCCTCGTCATTTACACATCATTATCATTAACTTTGGCCACTTGGGCAAAACAGTCATTTTGACACTACCGTGTTAAAACTGTTGTTTATACACCAAAAGGGGTTTTTAAAGAGTTCCACGTCATTTTTCAATGTCACTGGGACGATCACCGGGGACAGCCACTTGGGCGCCCACAAACAATCAGAAAATAACAATTTTTCATTTTAAAAATTAGACCCATAGGTGGACAACGTAAAAAGCTTCACGACACTTTTTGAATCGTTCAAAACGGACGTCTGAGTCAAAAGTTATGATAAAAATAAGTTTGGGAAAAATTAGACAACGTTCTGAAAATTGGCGCCTTAGGCGCCCAGGCAACACAGGCACCCAGCGCCCAGGCGCGCACAACACAACGCAACACAGCGCCACAGGCGCCCAGCGCCCAGGCGCGCACAACGCAACACAGACACGGGCGCCTAGCGCCCAGGCGCAACAACGCAACTCGCACGCCCCAGGCGCCCAGCGCCCAGGCGCGCCAGACACGCACAGCACACACTCCATCAGGCGCCCAGCGCCCTGCACAGGCACTCAGCGCCCAGAAAAACAGCAACACACCCAGAATTTGTTCAACAATTTCTTCAACACTAAAAATTGTTTTCTTAACAATTTTAAAGCATAAAAACTCCAATTTTCCAGCAAACAAAATGCATCTAATTGTTTTCGAAAATCACCAAACTCAATTAT
This sequence comes from Astragalus membranaceus, assembly GCA_039519185.1. Lineage (NCBI taxonomy): Eukaryota > Viridiplantae > Streptophyta > Magnoliopsida > Fabales > Fabaceae > Astragalus > Astragalus membranaceus. Next base: position 27,211,946 of record CM076851.1, read on the forward strand.
ACCCAAAGATTCGATTGAAAAACATCACCAATAATCATCTTGGCACGGGGCGTCCCACTCATGGGCGCCTACTTCCATGACCAATTTTTCAGCAACACCCTTCTTGGCACAGGGCGCCCTACTCATGGGCGCCTAATTCTGTACCTAGGCAACCAAAAATCCAGCAACACAACAAGCACCAAAAATTGATTCTTTGCAACTATCATCACTATCCCTTTGGCGCCCTAGGCGCCTATGCACACACTCATTCAATCAACAAAATTTCAAGCAATAACATCTCATAATCTTATGAACACACAATACACAAGATTTGCGTAGCAAGAACATATTAAGGGATCAACATATTTATACTACCCAACAATTCAAATTCGCATGTATAGCTCAACCACTCAATTCGCATATCTATATGGAAAATCAACATCAACAATATATATCAAGAACGCATCAAGAAAGTCTAGTCTAACCCTAGATCTAGAACCCATCATATGAATTATTAGATAGAGTGATAGAGCTCCCCTAACCTTTTCAAGAAGAAATCGATGCCTAGGATGCAGTCACCTACAGATCCACAGCAACAACGGAGATCCCCTCTTCTTTGCTCTTCGAATTCCTCTCCTCCTTCTTCTCTTGGCCGCCTCCTTCCTCTCTCTCTATCTCACGCTCTTTTCTTTCTTTCTTGTTTTCTCTTCTGATTTCGCGAATTGGCCACCAACCCTAGACCCCAACTAAACTAACCCTTCGCATATGACAAGAATAATGGGCTTGGGCTTCTCACTTAGGCCCAAGTCCATTTGGTTTGGCACCTCCACTTTCTAATACTTCCTACATGTATTAGTATAATTTCTAATTAATTGAAACACATCAAATAATTTAAATAAAATCCCCAATTACTTAACTAAATAAATTAATTAAATAATTTTAGGGTGTTACATACTACACCTACGGAATAATTTGGTAGGTGAGTTTAACAAATGGCTCCTTTAACTTGGTGAAGGAAGAAATAAAACGGTTTGTCCGTAGGAGCTGTGAAGATATTCCATTGTGGATAAAAATACCGATCCAATATCTTATCAGACCAATGGGTGATCCACCCAAACAAATTGTCGACATATCCAAACCTAAAAGACCATTTGTGTAGCGAAGAATATCTCAGGGAAAGGGACTCCTATCAAATTTTTAAACTCTTTAAGTTTTAATGGTCTTATGAACCATTGCTTGGAGCTTAAAGAAGGATTGTCTCTTTAAGTTGTAAAGATCTTCTCAACCATTGCTTGGAGCTTAAAGAAGGATTATCAGTTGTGTTATTGAGGAACATTAATAATGTCTTTGGGATTGTGTATGGGACAATGCTCCTTATCACACGTCTAGGAGAATAGATAATAGAGGCTAAAATAATTACGAGAACAATGTTGGTTTAAAAGTACGTATCCCAATAATAGTTCTCATGGCTATTGACTCGAAGTAACCTTTTGTCTTGCGTAGAAATCAATTCCCAATAAAAGTATCTCATGCAATGACAATAAATGAAAGTCAAGGGAAATAATTAAAATATGTGAGATTATATTTGCTAAAAGCAGTATTTAGTCATGGGCAACTATATGTGTTGCATTATCAAGAGTGACTTCACCAAAGGGTTTAAAAAATTTCATCCTTCAAGAAGATGAGAAATATGTGGAGAATACACTAAAAATGTAGTCTACCATGAAGTATTTTGTGGGCTTCCTCAATGTTAATATAAATAAGTCATCTTCACAAATACTCAATATATTTGTCGTATGTTTATCTTCTAAAACCTTATATGCCTTCGTGTTTTGTTAGATTTATTATGCTCCACGCCTATTGTTCAAAATTTGACACAATATATGATTGAATAAGGAAGACTTTAAAATAGCTAACCACATTATCATAAAATGTATTGGCACCTTAACACTTTATCACGAAAAAAATCAAAATAATAGATAAAACGTACTTACCACTTTTTAAGCCCAATTGGTCCACTTTATATTTAGCAAATTTATAACCTATTTTTAATTCAATAAATATGTTCTAAATCTTTAAATTTTGTTTCATATTTTTATCCCAAACAACTACTCTTCATATTATAAAAGGTTTTATAGGTTTACGTATAAGCAATCATAGATTTTGAGCAACATATAAAATAATATATCATGTACATCAAATAATTCTAATAAACAACTTTCAAATCCAAATCAATATTAAAACTAAAATTTTTGCTTTAAAACACAAATTCCAATAGCACCTTAAATTGTTGGATACTAAATACAACATTACCTACTCATTATTAATACAACATATTTTCCATTTAATATATGTTATCCAATGAAAAAAATTAAATTTTAACAAACCATTTGGTAACATTCAGTAAATTACATACAAAAAATTTCAAACAATATAATAAAAATAAACAATATTACAATAACTTAGAAAAAAAACCTTTTAAACAAACTCGTGCAACGCACGGGCTTAACCCTAGTATATTTGAAAAAGAAGCTTTATATCAATATAGTCTCATTTTTTCTCTTTTGTTGATTTGGTCTGTTATGTTAAAATCTATCTTATATATAATTTCTTGGTAGTCTCCATGTCATTTTTAGTGGGAGTCTCCAAGAATGTGTTCTATTGGATATTCGGATGTTCACTATTTATTTGTTTTGGTTTTTTCAATTTAAATTTTAATTAATTTTTATACAATTATTCTTTATATATGTTGGGTGGTAGGGTTATGTATGTTTTTTGTGCGATTCGAGATCTCTAGGCGTTGTCCGCATAGTTGGTTTATCTTTTGTATTCGTAATTTTAATTAATTTTTTGGCTTAATTACAGTTTTGGTCCCCCTATTATGACTAACTCACGATTTTAGTCCCCTAACTTTTTTTTTCACGATTTTGGTCCCCCTATTTTCCCAATTTCTAAAATCAAAGGTCCCCCCCTAATTTGGTCAAAATTGAATCTGATGTGGTGTTGATTAACTGATGTGGCATGACAGATTGGAATGCCATCTGGCCTTTTTTATTTTAAAAATATTAGTTTAATATGTTAAATAAATATTATTTAAAATAATTAAATATTTTTTATATTTTAAATGTCAGATAACCAACAACACATCTTTCGTCCCTAATTCCATCGATTAAAAACCCAGGAACCCTAACTCACAAAGATGGAGGGCAGAGGAAGAGTGTGTTCGTGAGGGGTGAAGAGAGAGTGAGCTGAGGAAGGAGAGGAGAGAGGGATGGTGTATGGTGTGGGTGGATGTGGATGTGAGTGAGAGAGGGAAATCGAATAGAGAGAGAGAGAGAGAGAGAGAAAGAGAGAGACGGCTTGCGGGTTGAGCGGGAGGAAACGTGGTGGTGTGGGCGACAGCGATGGTGGCGCGCCGTAGATGCTAGCGACATGGTGGTTCACAGTGAAGTGGTGGTGTTGTGGGGCGCCGTAGATGCTCGCATCACTCTCTCTCTCATCAGCTTCTGTCCCTCTTTTCTTCTTCCCGTTCTTGACAACCAAACAACCAAGTGCTGAAATCTTCAATCTTCCCCTGATTGCGATTGAACAAATCTAGGGTTTGATTTTGGTTTCTCTCTGGAATTTTGAATCACATCTGCCACGATTGCATTGCATCTGCGAGATTTTGGTCTCTGGATTTTGATTTCCCTCTGAATTTTGATGGCTCAACAGGATGAAAGGAGAGGGATACAGTGGCATGTTGATACCCAGCGATCTAGAGGCGGTGGGGTAAGTGCTCGTGGTGGCAAGATGCATCTGCTCGCGCTTCCAGTTGGGGCGTGATGCGATCCGTGAGCGCGAGGGAAAGGAAGAGGAAACGCAACAGAGAGAGATGAAGCCGAAGAGGAAACATGGAATCTTTTTTTTTGAATATAGAGGAAACATGGATTCTAATTTGAGAGAGCTATGCGAGAGCTGAAAAGGGAAACAGTGTTTTTCCAGGTTCAGATCTGAAAAATGAAGGAGGAAAATTTTTAAAAATATTTTTCTTTATTTATTTAACAAATTTAAATAATATTGCTTCAAAAAAAATTAAAAAACTACGTGGCAATCCAGCGTGGCATGCCACGTAAGATGAGTGAGGACCACATCAACCTCTAGTTTGACCAAATGTGAAAGGGACATTGATTTTAAAAATTGGGAAAATAGGGGGACCAAAATCGTGAAAAAAAATTTGGAGGGACTAAAATCGTGAGTTGGTCATAATAAGCGGACCAAAACTGTAATTAAACCTAATTTTTTATTGTGTTTCATGCATTGTGTTGTTTTTAACATTTACTCCATATTATTTGATTTATTTTCTTTTGTTTTGGTTAATAATTATCCATTTGTTTCTTTTAGTGGAAATCGATGTGTCTTCTAAATGATTGGATAATTTTGTTGTGTTTGAATCTTAATTTATTTGTAGCTACTTGTTCTTCATTTTTTAGGTTTAAATATTGTTTTAATTCCTAAAAATATAACGAGTTTTGGTTTTAGTCCCTGTAATTTTTTTTAGTCCCTGCCTTTTTTAGTCCTTGATGGTTCCCACCTATTAGATTGTGTCTCTTCGTTGTGTTTTCCTCCACCCCCAAACTCAACTCTTTGGTTTCAAAGTCAACTTGATGCAAACCTACAAGTTCAGTCTAGCTTAATGGAATGGTACACACATTTTTCAACATGTGTATAATAGCCTCAATAGTTTCGTATTCAATGATTTGATTCAATTAATGTGAAAGTGGGTAAGCGGTGAAGACGTTATAAAACTTAAAGAATTTAGTTAATACGAAAAAACATAAAAAACCAACTCGTTACAAATAAATAACTTAAAGAACCCATGATGTAATTTTGCTTAACTAATAACTAAGTGAAGGATTTTACTTTTCCCACACCCCCTCCTACTCACCACACACCCCCAAACCCCCTAAATCCCTAAAATACCCTTCAATTAAAAACATTTCATCTCTCACTCTCCCTCCCAAACACTCTCACACCCCCTTCACTCTCAACCGAACCCTAACGCCTCCCCCACCCCAAATTCGATTTCTCACCCTCACTCTCCCTCTCAATCTCAACTCCACCATTTTTGAAGCTTCAATCTCGCATTCTACGCACCAGGTACTCCCTCCCTCACTTTCCTGTCTTTCCATTTCATCGTTTTCATTTTTTCTGCATATGCGACGCGTTCGGTTGGCCTTCCCCGAAAGTTTCTGGGAACGAAGGTGTTCGAATGAGGTCATGCGAACACCTTTCGAATGAGGCCATGCGAACACCCGTTCGAATGGGGTTGTTCGAACACGTGCGAATGCTTCTGTTCGAACAGGTGCGAATGATGCTGTTCGAACAGGTGTGACAGTAACAGTATTGTTTCTGTTATTTTGCTGATTATGTTGCTTAATTGGTTTAATGGTTGTTGTTTCAGATATGGTGAGGCATCGTGGCGGTAGTTCGCAACAGCCGGAGCGTAGGCCACCCCCGACGGCTTCCGAACGCAAACGGAGGCAAGATGGAGCTGAACCTTCCCGGAGGGGTAGGCGTAGGGACGTCCCTCCTCCCCCACCGGAGGTTGATGATATTGTCCGGGATGTTGAGCGTGATGCTCAATTTCCGGCATATGAGCTGGCCGGCCCTTCTGGTCATGCACATGAGGAGGGAGGTGCTCAACATGAGGAGGATGTTGAGCCTCAGGAGCCTGCTGCTGCTCCTAGGGCTACATTCCCATTCCCTGGTGGACCTGTTGATGGTTCTGTCTTGCCCACATACGGGTCTCATATTTTGACTGAGTTCTATGCTGGCCGGGTAAGTTATTGTTATATAATAGCGTGTTGTCAATTTTGTTTCTTATTTTGTTGAACATATTGGCTTATTGTGCCGGTGTCATTTGTCAATGCAGGTTCGGCCGGACATAACTACGATTCCACATGGACCGGTTAACCTTGTGGTCCATGCTAGGATCAGGGAGACTCTTATCCTATCGGGGTTGTTCCCTCTCATAGGACTTGGTTTTCCCCTCACTCACAAGGGGCTGCTGAACGCATTCATAGAGCGTTGGCAGCCGGATACATCATCATTCCACCTTCCTGTGGGTGAGATGTCTATCACCCTTGATGATGTATCCCAGCTGCTACACATCCCCATCACGGGCCAGTTCTATGACATGCCTGACTGGACTTCGTGGCAGGGAGAGCAGCTGCTGATTGACTATTTGGGGGCCACCCCCCAAGATGCCGCTGAACAGACTTCTGCGCGAGGGTTGTCGGTTGGTCTTGTATGGCTGAGGGATCATGTCTACCACCCAGCCATAGCTGAGCAGAGGTGGCATCATGCTGCTAGGGCCTATTTGCTCTATCTTTTGGGCTGCACATTGTTCGCAGACAAGTCAGGAAGCAAGGTTAAGCTTGGCTACCTAGGTATGCTTCTTGATTTGAACAATGTTGGAGACTACTGCTGGGGGGCAATGGCCCTTGCCCATCTTTATGATCAGCTGAAGGATGCTTCAAGAAAGAAGACGAAGAAGATGGCTGGTCATATGGCTCTACTACAGGTATAAAACTTACTTTTTTTTTTATAAGTTTGCTTTAGGTTTACTTTCAGATTTATAATCAACCAATGATATGTTCATTACAGGGTTGGATTTTTGAGCACTTCCAGAGTGCCAATTTTACATCTTGGGTGGTGCACCCAGAATATGTTGAGAGTATGCCACGGGCGAAGAAATGGCTGTGTAGGGATGGCCCCGGGGCCATCAAGTCACACACCATCAGACTGTGCCTTGACCGGCTACACCGTGAGGAGGTCACCTGGGACCCCTACACAGGCCATAGGCAGGAGAGACCCTTTGAGGAGCTGGGCAGGTTCAGAGGGTTCATCCGGAGTGCTGGCTGTATGGTGAGCCATTTGCCGGATAGAGTGGTCAGACAGTTTGGCCAGGTACAGCACATCCCGGAGGAGCCCAGACCTGCAAATCGGGCCGTCTGTACTCTCACGGAGTGTGATGAGAGGTGGACACAGTTCCAGGACCACTTGGTGGCGCGGGGGCCTCCCTGTGTGTCGTACTCCTCAAACACGGTGCCGGGCTACTTTCCATGGTTTTCTAGGGTCTCACATCCCTTTGCCTTCCCTGAAAATTATGTAGAGCTTGTGGATGAGCCGGATGTCAGTGTGGTACGTGTTTTTTATGTTAATTACAGTAATAAGTTTCTTCTACTTATTTAAATCTACTTATTTAAATAATGTTATGTTATTTGTTTGACAGATGCTGCCAGAGCTCCTGGATATGGTGGATGAGATGGATGGGACCATCAATGATAATGTCCCAGAGCCAACCAGGAGCGTCTTTCAGCGCATCAAGAGGTTGCTCAACCCCTTCCGTAGGCTTAGGAGGAGGATCGTCAATGTGTATCAGAGGAGGGGGCGCAACACCCAGTAGGGGGGGATATTTGTATAATTTAACTGTTTGGAACTTTTGTATAATTTAACTACTTTTGATATTATTAAGTATTTTTGTGATGTCATCTACTTAATTTGGCGCAAATTTATTGCCTTTTTATTACAAACCATAACCATACATGAAATACGAAAGACATGAAATACGAAAGACATAAAACCAACATAAGCAAACAACTAACTAAGAAACTAGTGTTTCGGTCGTCCCTGTTCCAGAAGATAAATGATCTCTTCTGGAGTGCGTATTGTGTCCACGTACAACTCTAAGACTTGTCGCCCCATCGGAAGTGTAGCATGATATTCCATCATGGTCCCAACGTCGTCATCGTTGCGGATCTCCATAACTGTAAAATAGCCAGTCCCGTAATCAAGCCGGTTGTACTTTCGGTAACGTATACGCGCCACGTCTTTACGCCACGCTCCCTCTGGACGAATCTTCCTCTCAGCCTTTTCCTTCAGTTGGGCGAAGGTGATGTCCTTACTCATCCTGCAGAATACATGGTTAGGACAACGAAACACAACACCATGTTCGTCGGTGGTGACAGTCCCATGGTGATGAAGGGCAGTTAGGAATTTGGTGGATGAGTACTGGGTTGAGCACAATTGCCATTCCATTTCAGCTTGGTTGTAGCTGTCAAGAGGGAGAGTAGGTTTTGGTGAAGAAGCAGATTAGGGTTTGGTGAAGAAGGTCTGAGGATGTGAACCCCCTTTTATAATAGGCATGGTGAAATGTCAGCCGTTGATTTCATTTTTAGATCACAAATCTGAGCCGTTTAAATTCTATCCGTTCAGACACATTTTTCAAAGGGATTGACATCCACTCCTTTATCTGACGCACATTTGACTGATTGTAAGCCGTTGATCAAAACTGTCGGTGGAATCTGAGACGTCCAATATCTGTCGCTCTGCAACACTGGTTCGAACAGCCTCATGCGAACATATTCGCATGACCACATTCGAACCTGTTCGCATGACCCCATTCGAACAGATGAAAAACACCCAAGAGGGTGTGTCCCCATATTTAACACACGCGAATGGCCGCGTGCGAACCTGTTCGAAGGCCCGTGTTCGAACAGGTGAAAATTCGTGAAAAAAAAGAGGTTTGGCCTGGCCTTTTGGTCATTTCACACCCTTATGGGGTGTGTTTCGAGTAGGAGGGGGTGTGGGAAAAGCAAACGCCCTAAGTGAAATGAAGTGCATCGTCAATGGGCTTTCAAATAAACACCAAAGGCCCAAAATGCAAAACCAACAGAGTGAAGAAACTACCATCATACCAAAAGTCTTTATATTTTGTAAAAAAAAAACATTCAAGGTATTATTCTAGTCCATAAGTTTTTTAGAGAACTACCACTAGATTAATATAAAAAAAAACAAATAACCAATATGTGTGCAAATAATTAACCTTGACCATCAAACTGACTAAAGTACACAAGAATTTTAATCTCATGTCCCTTGTATTATTACTCAAAGGGAATCTTAAATTTGAGTTCAAAGTTTATATTCCCTTTTTTCACGAATGACTTTTTGTCTTAACCATATATAGGAAACATTATCTCGTGGTCCCTCCCTCAAATGATGCCAATTTCTTAAGCACATATAGCTATAGAAAGATTGAACATTAATGGTTCATATGTAAATAGGTTCACACATTACATTATTATTCCTACACATTGCATACAAAAAATGCAATAAAGACTATCACGTGATGACGTGGACATTGCAAAGAGAGACAAGAGGGGGACCATGCAGATTATTCATGAACTTCATCTAAATTTATATAGCTTAGTTTGCCACATGCCCATGCTACAATGCATTTCTTTTTACTATTATATATATAAATCTTAAGATGGGGTTTCTGAAATACATATAAGGACAATGGAAAGAAACACTTGTGGGGTGGCAAATATTCTCATATATAATGGTTGCCAACCTATACAAAAATCATTACTAGTCACACATAACAGATTGTTAGATATTGATTTGTGATACAAAATATTATGGACCAATCACAACCTCACTTTGGGACCCTTCAATTGGATGAAGCTTGAGACCTTAGGGGAAGTGGGGAAGGAATTATCACAGTGGTGCTTGATAATGAAAGGTCAGCTAGAGTTTCTTTTATGAGAAAGATGTATCAAAGATAAACACTTAGGCTGAGTGTGAGTCCTTGTTGTCAAGAGATATTTGTCTTCTTCAATAGGGCAATTTAGAGAATGATTCATTGATGTCTCATATTTATTTACCATAATGAATATACATGGTAGTGTTCTTCCATTTAAAAATTCACACAAGTGAATAGGAGTTATTTTGAGTTTTAGATGAAGGGACTATAGTGTGGAAGACACTCTCATTTTAACAAACCCTAAAATTGTAAACCATTGGATTTAGATTTAGTATGTTTTATACATTTAGCAGAGATGGAAATGTCACCAAAATATATACTCCCTCTGTGACAGAATATAAGCAAAAATTGGTCAACGAAAGTTGATATATCTACTCCAAAATTTGTACCAGATATATCAACTTTCTTTAAATACTTTTTGCTTATATTCTGTAACAGAGGGAGTAGATTAGGTGTGTTTGATTCGCATTAGAGTACACGACAAACAGAAACAATTGAGTCACCAAACAACTATTTTGTTTGATCGAAGAGTTACCGAACAACTATTAGTCCCTCACTTTTCTGCAAATCAAATGGACCCTTCAAATAAAAAATAAGGTATGAATTTAGTTCAAGACTTTTCCGTCGACCAAATAGACATCGGAGAATTTAAGCCCCCTTAAAATAGTCCACCCAACTCGACTCAAAGTAGTTCGTGTCCAATGTGACTTTCAGATACCGAGGATCTAGAACAAAAAAGATAACTATATAGAAATAGAATAGTGGTTTTATAATGGTTTTATGGTAAAATAAATACTAATCAAATAAATTTTTTTATACATAAATTATGTGGCAAGCTTTCATTGGAAGTGTAATTAGACTAACCATTGAAAGCTTTGGTTTTATGGCAAGCTTTAATTAGACTTCAGATCTTGTTTTTTCACCATCTTATGACATGCAATATTTTAAGGTTGGAGGTTACAAGGAATGAAAAAATTGTTTCACCCAGAATGGTTTTCCTGCATTGAACATCAAATTCACAAAATCATTCAATCATGTCTGCTATTCTTACATTTACATAAAATGAAGATATTTTTTTTATCCAAGAGATTCTGTTTCTGAATGCTCATTGCTTAACCCTGTCGCATTCTAAAGCAAACAATCTCACATAAAGAATTACGTAAGAGATAAGTTGATATCCATATGTGAACAAATAAAATAAAATAAAATAAAATAAATTTCAATTTGAAAGGTTCCTTTTTTGTCCATTTCTTTTTCTGTTACCCATGTGAGTGTGTGTTAAAAACAATGTAACTTTAGTACAAATTTTGTAATCTACTAGGACAAAGATAACACTTAGTTCAAGAAGAAACTAAGTTAGGCGGATCGAGATCCTCTCTATTTACTGGACAGTTTTAGTAGGAGAGAGATAGACATATCAAATAAAATAATATTATTTTTAAAATAATATTATTTTATTTCATGAGTTTATCTCTCTCCTAGTGGAACTGCCCAGTAACTGGAGAGGATCTAAACCCAAGTTAGCCATGTCCCCGCATTTAATTTTATTTTTGAAAGTTTTCTCCCTCCCTTTTCTGTAGTACTTTCTTTTTTTGGTTAAACAAGCTTTTTAGAATTTAGATGGTTAAATCATAAGCTATCATGAATAAAACAAATATTAGGTTTCTTTTGGTGGAAATATTCCCTTCACTTTCATACTCATCATACTCATCAACTATACAAAATTCAAGCATTGTTACAATCACAAACACAAGGAAGAGAATACTAACGAAAACAAAAAGACACTAAGAGAGAGATTCAACTAAATTTAGCTCCTAAAATTTGTTCCCTGAAGTTAACGAAATTTCAAAATGGTCAAAGAAGTTGAAAATTCTCGATCATATTTGTCCATATCAATTTCAAAGACGAATTAATTGTCGGGCACAAAGGACTACTTTGATTGAGATTTTCAATTTCACTGACTATTTTGAAAATTTTGACGGTGGCTACAATTTCAGGGACCATTATGATAATCGATGAAGCATCGACACTGACACTGATACGTAGGCACCGATAATAATTTGAGAAAATAGAAGTAATTGGAGTGTCGGTGTCAGTGTCATTATCCGACACGACACGTGTCAATCATCGAACACATCTTCAATCTGAAGTGTCGGTCATTTAACAAGTAGGATGAATGTTTCTTCTCATTGTCTTAATTTCATGCTTTTATTAGAGAACATTGAGATAAGCTCATTGGCAGTCCATGTCACTAGAGAGAGGTTTTGGAGATGTCTGAGTGAGTCTTTGTTCATTGATGGTAGAATAGAGACACATCCTGTTAGCAACATGCCAAAAGTAAGGACAAAATGATAAAGAACAAAAGTTAAACTAGAATATAATTTAGTAATCAAATTTTTATAATAAAATTCTGAAGCGATATATTTTTATTATATGATGCCAAATATTTTTAAATTTCTGAGAACAAAACTATGACAACTAATCTTTTAGTACAAAAGTAAATGTTTGGCATGGTTTGAGGATTGTGAGATGGCAAATATTCTCTTACCTGAATTTTTTGTGAGACAAAGCAATGAATATGAAGCAAGAATTCTTTCTTCAACATCATTATCATAATTCAAAGATTGTAGCAATTGTGGTGATAAGATTGAGAGAGCCATTGTAGCAAACTTTGTATCTTCAACTAAGTTGAGGTAGCTACTCATCCATGAAATAGTTGTGAGACTTGCACGTGCTAAACTTGGTATACCATTGGCTATTGAATTTGCAAGTGCTGATAGAAATTTCTTGTTTCCATTTTTGAGTAAGACACAAGCTGTTCTCTTTTTCCAATTCTCAGCTTCTTCTTCCTCCTTATTCTAATGAGACATACAACTAGTAAATCATTTTCAAGTGCTAAAAAGAGGAACCAAACTGTACTAGTAGCATGTTCTCATGTGTGAAGTAAAGACAAACAATGTATTGTAATGTAAACATCACACAACACATCTATCTATTTATAGTGTACTCCCTTTCGTCTCGTATACAAGAGAAAAATGCAGTTTTAGATTCAATGAATAATTGATGTATCTGGAGACCTAGATACATTAGGTACATCAGAAACATTAGTTATTCAGTGAACTTAAAACTGCATTTTTTTCTTGTATATGGGACAAAGTATTTGTTAAGCAATTTATAACAATTTTATTTCATGATACATTTCTCTTGCTTCAATAAATAAGGGTAAGATTAGAAAAAAAGTAATTAATACTTTTTGATATCATAAAATGACAAATAATTCGAGACAAACTAATATTCTAAATAGGACACCTAATATATGAGACGGAGGAAGTATAGTTTTTAACGAAAGCTTACCTTGTGAATTGAATTATAAACAACAATGTCCTTGCAAGGAGGAAATGAATCTTCTAAGCAAATTTCTCTGAAACCTGCTTTTTGTAAAAGCAATTTTTCCATTAATGATTCCCCTGTACAAGAAAAGTGTCCTCCTAATAAGAGTAAAGCTCTAGCTGATTGCTGTTGAACTCTATCATTACACATTTCACAATTCAAAGCTTCTACAATTGTCTCAATAGCTTCTGCTCTATAAATGCTGCCCTTGAAATGATCTTCCTGCAAAACAACTGCTATTGCATTAGTAAACTCTTCAATATATTAAAAAATCAATTCAATGTTTAACTAGTAAGTTGAATGATTACCATAAGATCAAGTAGCAATAGTATCACTGCAACTAAAGGACGTTCTTCTGGTGAAGCCTTCTGAAGGTAAATGAACAAAATGTGCATTGTGTTTAATCCAGACCATCCATCTTTTAACCCTCTTAAGAAATTCAAAATCTTGCTTCTTCTGTGATTCCAAAACAATGTCAGCATTTCCAAATAACAATAAATAAAACAAAAGAAAAAAGAAAAAAGAAACACAGCAAGAAGTAATACCTATCAAGAAAAAGTAACTCAACTAACACAGAAAAGGCATAGCCACTAGAATTTTGTTTCCTTCCAAGAACAATGAGTTCAAGCAATGAAGTCTTATGAATATTATCTGCTAAAAAGCTTCGACAGCTTCCTTCGGCTCGAATACAACACGAAACTATCAAAGCTGAATTGTTTTTCTCATGGAAATCTCCTTCTTCAATTCTTCTCATTAGAAGTGTCAATCCACCTAGTGAAAGAACTTGTCTAGCATTCTCTAAATTCTTATCTTCATCAAAACCATTGAGAAGTTGATCCAAAATGTAAAATGCTGCTACTTGAGGACTACATTGTACTGTGAAGAGAGTCTGCAATTTATCTCCAAATTCTAACACTCTAAGTATTAATGGCACCCATTCTGATGATATCATCTGTTTTGCTTGTGGTTTTGACAGATAAATAAGCACTGCAGCCTTCAAAAATAGACTAGTGCTTTTTAAAAGTCTCACAAATATTTCTAGTTGAGGATCAGAATTAAGTATAATTTGTCTAATTGCATCATTCCTTTTAATAAGTTCTGCTAAAATTGATATAATCAATTCTAGAATTTCATCCTCAGTTGATGCAAATAACACTTCTAGGATAGCTTCAACTACACTAGGTTGTGTTAATGCTTCTTCAATGAGAGGATCACCAGGTGAGTTCAACCAAGCTTTTGTAACTACGCGAATAGTGAATTCGCATTCGCTTAGATTATCTGATGAACACATAATTGTAATTGCTTCAATGAAATCACTTGAAAGAACACTTGAAGGTTTATTAGATCTATAGTTGCTTCTTTCCATGCTTTCTGTTGGTATGAACCTGCAAGAAAAACATTGCAAATATTCCATTCTTTGTGAGACAGGCCATAATTGAGCTTGTTTTCTGTCAAGTTGGTTTGATGATCTTCCAATAGACACTGTGTCTTCTTTCTGTCACAAATGAGAAATTAGATTAAATTTCTGAAATGAAATTCCATATTTTCAATCAGGAGACTTTTCATATATGAAGCACCGGCACAGACACCAGACACGGACACAGACATGCAGATACCGGTTTTAATCTGAAAAATACAAGTAATTGAAGTGTTGGTGTCTGACGATACGCGTCGGACACCAGACACGTGTTCAAATGGAAGTGTCGGTGCTAACAGAGTTTTTCATCTTTAAATTTGAAGGCAGTGATACTCACCTTAACTGAACTGCATTTGTAGTCATCTCCATACATCTTTTTATCAACCTCTAAGGCTTTACTGATAGGTTGCTGCTCTAGTTTGGGGCCAAACACTGCCTTGTATCTGTTGAAGAGAACCAAATATAAGCACATAAGTTTATAACTACAACATAGTACATACACATATTTGTCTTATTAAAATATGGTTATTGTGATGATTAAGATAAGAATATCACTTACAAATTTGGATTAATGGAGGAATTTGAAATGGAAGAATCTGAAGACCTTCTTCTAGATGATCTATAACTTGGTCTTGATGGCAAGGAAACAAAAGGAAGAGGAGGCTCACTAGCTCCACCAACTTTAAGCCATTGCTTATAATACATAGCAAAAAGTGTAGTTCCACTATCCATTTTCTCATTGTAAACTTTACTCAAAACCTTCATTTTCTTTTCCTTTTCATCACCATATTGTTCATTAGAAATAAACTCAAGCTCCCTAGTAAACCAAATCTTAAGATGAAGAAGATGAGGAAGAAACAAATGGTCCCAAAGATCAGGAAGAAGGTAAGTTCTAGCCAAATTTGGAGAATTACAAAACACTTGCAATAAATGAATAGAAGAAACCTTGTCATTCTTTTGTAGCTTGTAAGCTATTGCTAAGTATAGTTGAGCAAAAGCAGTGAGATAAGACTTAGAATTCAAAGAAGCTACTTTCGTTAAAACCTCAATGGAACTCCTCAAACTTTTCATCATTGTAACCTTTTGATCTTCTACCAATCTATCAATTTTCTCTATACTCAATTCCATGTTCTTAAAGATCTCATCATCTGAATCTTTTTTTCTTCTTCTATCTAAGAAAGAAGTGCACTTTTCTCTGATTGTTTTTCTGAAGCTATAATCTTTCACATATCTTCCTATGTAGCCACTGAGTATACCAACCACTGCTGTAATGACATCTTCATCCATCAAAGGTCCTACCATTCTTGAATCTGCTGATTCTAGTGACTTTGGATTTGTTCTACTTGAATCAGCTGAAATAGCTCTTCTGAACTGATATGAAGAAGAAGAAGCACTTCTTGTTTTGGATTTCTCTTCTTTGTGCTTTGAAGAAGCAAGACTTTTTGGATCATGACAGATATGTGAAGGGAGTGGTTTTTTCTGAGAAGTGATTATTGCATGTTCTTCTATGGAAGTAGCCATATGAGAAAATTGTGAGGAAGAAAAGGTTCAATAACATTCTTAAGAGAGACAGCTAGGTAGCTTAACTATAGGTGAATAATGGCATAGCAATGAAGACAAAGAAAAGGGTTGGATTTCGTGAATGGTGAATCTTTTAAACTATATATTATAATTTGTAAATGTTATGTTCTGTATAATGCCAAGAAGCTTTTTTGGACCAACTTGTTTAGCTGGGTGAAATTGCCGCCACATTTATAAACAGTTACTTGCAAATTGTCAATAAATAAACTGTTGCAATTAAGAAAGATTAAGTTTAAGAGAGTATCTTTATTATTATAATTATAATTATAATAACTATTTCAGTGACAACAGAGTACTTTTTATTAAACTTCGTACTATGTCTGATTTTAAAAACAGTATTTCTTTTTATAACATTCAGATAGGTTTATCAAGTTGTGCTGTTTAGTTAGTTGTTTGTTATGTTTTGTTGTTTGGTGACTTCGTTTTCTATTTTTTTTACTGGTCTTTTGTTTTGGTAGAGCTTTCAAACTCGGGTGCTCGGCTTGGCCCGGCTCAATTGGCCCAAATGCAAAGCGGGTTGGGTTGGGTCGAGTCGGTTATTTACTTGACTGTGTTTTTTGTAGCCCGGACCAACAGCCGGTCCACTTCAATTTTTAACAAAGAGAATCACAAAAATGTCCAGAAAAACATAAAAATGGGCTCATCCTAGCCCATGCACCAACTAGACTGGGCCAAAACGGCCAAGTTTTTGTAAATATCTATTTAGCAAAGTCCATCCAAGCCTAAAACACTAGGCCATTGGGCACTCTGTTGGGCTAGGCCAAAATTGACACTATAATTTTTGGTTCGAATATGGGTTTTACACTACAAAAATTCAATGTAATTATTTACTAGCATTTTAATAAGAATTATATGTCCTTTTGTTTTTCAGTTTTTTTTTCATTAGTCAAATATCAGTTGTTAGTGAGCTTGGAGATAAGCAATCATTTGTTTATTACGAACCATATGTGAATTCTTGCACAAAACTCACATATGGCCAAGCTCTTCCCCTTGAATTGATGTTTTCAAATGGTTGAATAAAATAAATATTGTAAATGCAAAAAATAAACAACCCAATCATGTATACAGATTTACTACTATCTCGTAGCTAGTCCAATCTCTTCTATAGACATAGATATAAAATAAATAAAGAAATAGTCTTTCCTCTCGGTTTTCTCTCAACCCAAATCAATTTACAAATATAATAAGGTGATAGAAACATAGATATAAAAATAGAATAAATATAGCACAACCCACAATCCTTTCATTTTTTGCAATGTAAATTGTAAACATATTTCCTCTTTTATTGAATACATGGTCCGGATTTCACTAGATTCTAGATTTTGATGTCACATAAGAGGATGCATTCCCATTCCACATCATATATACATAATTTTTAACCACATTATATATCTAATATTTTTTTATCGCAAGAAGGGTAAAAGCCCCAAAATTAACAACGCCAAAACACTGAAAAGAAAGAGTGTAAATTCTTTTACACCTACATCCAACTATATATACTTCATTGTAATACCATTTTTATTACACACCACCCAAAAAATATATCATTTTTATTATATTACTTATATCAATAATTCAGATAATTTCAGTCAGGTACGTATGTTTTACTCTTTCTGCATATAGTGGTTAAACTGTAAACAAAAACCAGAAACATCGTATAGGGTAACAGCAGGACCCACTGCCCTTCACTGATTCAACGTTGACTCAATCTTTTAACAGCTAGCCAGCTAGGGAAATGTTTTTCTTCCTCTGTCTCAAATCTCAATAAACCAACTGACACTCAAAATAATTGTCTGACTTGGTTCTACACTCTAGTAATAATGAACATAGGAGTTTGAAGTAGGATTCCTATGTTCAAATTCTGTAAATTAATATTTCATTCTCTAACTAAATAACCTCAAATATCTTTTTTTGAAAAATAAGGGGCTTAACACCCAAAGCGATATCACACAAGAACTAAATAAAGAGTAGAGACTCTAATTAGATCAGCAACAACTATTAAAACAAATGAAATTGTCATCTCCTACAAGATCACACCCCAGTGGTGATCTTTGAAAGGACCAGTAAAACAAATGAAATTATTTAACACATTTGGCTCAATGGCTTAATCTACTCTGGGACATGGAGGGTCAATCAGGTGCTCCTGGGTTCGATTCCCGCAATGGACAAACTCAATGTTGGTTAGTGTTGGCTTAGTCTACAATTGATTGTCAGTTTCGTGATTACTCAGATTTGAACTTGAGATCTCCACTTTACATATCTAAGTTTATGAGTAGTACTTGTCGCTCTTTCTAAAAGACAAAAAATAAATCCCCAACTTCATGGGAAGCATGTAGCAAATAATGCAATACAACTAGAATACACCATGTAATTACTAAACGGTAGATCTTATCAAGTTTATTTTTCTTTATCAAAATTTATAATTCTATACTGTAATCTTGTCAAGTGAAAATAAGAGGATAGGATATTATTTAACAAAAAAGAAATACTTACGTATTTGTTACAAAAGATACCTCCCCTGCTTTTACAATTTTACAGATGAGTTGGTGGGTACTACCATTAAAACTTGCTCTAGATATGCAGGCATTGAATTGAACAAAGAAAGACACTATAATTCTTATTTTCTTTTCACACTTTTCTAGCTTTGTAATGTACAGATTCTCTGAGGGTGTTTGAGGATGAAGAAGATGAAATCCCAGAGCGAGTAAACTCAGCCTTGTCCTTGTTGAAAGCCTTGTTAACATCATCTTTAAGTTCCATGAAACGTGTCCTCTTTATCCTCTGTTCTTCATGGGTTCCCTTCTCAAGGTAAAACAAGTCGGGTAGGTCATCTTCCATGAACTTGTCTAGTACTTCTGAGCAATGAGGAAAGTAGCGCCGCCCCATCTCCACTGCCACCACCGCAACCACAAGAACATAGGAGATAGTATGTGTCAGAATTATACTCAAAACATGGATAACTAGCTTCAAAATTACAAGAGGAAAAACAACTTCATGAAAAATCATTGTGGATGAGAGTTTACAAAGGCTGTATGGAAACCAGAAAAAGAGAATGCATAAAACAAAACTAATCTCCCTACCCATCTGACTACATATTTATAGCAGGTAGTTTACTATATCAAATGTTCACTTGAAATTGACTCTAAAGGATATATTGAAAAAGAAATAAAGACAGCAATTGCTTAATTATAACACAAGGTTATAAGAAATGAAAAGTTAATTTTATAAAGAATGCAATTACCTGTTTTCATAAGGGCTTCCATCCTAGAAATAAGTCTTTTGTTTTGCATTATGGGGGTTTCATTGAGATCAACTTCCCTTAAGTTGCCATTTGAACCCTTTGATTTTGATGATGCAAGACCAGCAAACTCAGATGTTGTCTCTGCGCGTGCAATGTCCATGGCTAGTTTGGCTTCCAAAGGGAAGAATAGTCTTGCAAATGCCACTGCATTAATCAGCCATACTTATTATTTGATGGTTTGAGAATAACATATCCCACGCATATAGTAAAGTCGGTTGAAGAAACATTCAAAAAGAAGCAAAAAAACATCATACCTCTGTTCTCAAGGTACAGTAGCTTCATGTGGAGATCATCGGCCACTGTTTGGGAAGACACAGATGGATCCCCAGCCAATGGATTCCTTCTCATTTCTCTTTCAAGAACATCAATGCATATCCGATCTTTGTTTGTTTCTTTTCCTTGTTCTGTTTTTGAGTGATAATCCTTTGGCCTAGTCAATCTCCTACAAATACTAACAGCACTCTGACCATCAAAAGTCAAATCTGATGCAGAAGCCCCTTTTGTAAGAAGAGATACTATAATGGAAGGCTCTTTACGCATCGCAGCGATGTGAAGCACTGTGTAACCCCGAGAATTCCGAAGATTGACATTAGCCAGACCAAGTCCAAGTACTTCAGAAACAACCTTGGGGTCACAATATGCTGCAGCATAATGGAGAGCCCTGGCTTCATCTAAAGTAATCTCTGACTCATTTAAAAGAAGTTTAACAAGCTCAACATCATCTGAGTCCAACGCCTTGTGTATTCTAGTTATTCGTTTTAGAGTCAAAGCATCCACTTCAGGAACATCATTTTCACCAGCTTGCTGAAGGTCACGACGGAGCAGTTTAACTTTTTGCGAGAGCTCGTGAGGAAGCTCTTTGTCGATTGAGATCTGGTCAAGGTCTGATCGTGCCACCCTGTCAACACATTGAGTGACAAGTTGACTCAATTGACAATGGAAAGCAACCATAAGGATTGGGATGACATCTTCCACAAGAGCCTTGTCTACAAAGTTAAAAAGACGCCGCTGCAAAATTTGAAGTATTACTTAGTTCCTCGACCCTTAAGCTTGATCAGACACAATACAGCTAGTAATTTAGATGTGAAATTAATTTGCAATTTCCCAAGCATGCACGGCATAAGATTCCAGGTACAAGGTATGTGTGTCAAGAAAGCAAGACTTATCTAGTAAAGTTATATCTAATCAACAACAATATCTAGTAATGATTTGGTTCTGGAAAATTTATTCACCAATTGATAACATAGATAATATGCATTAAATGATGTTCTTTCATGTCATCATAGATAAAATGTTTACCTGAAAAAGTGATACCAATTCTGGTATTTGAAAAATGGATGAGGCATATGTCAACTCCACAGCAAAGTTAATTGCAGGTCCACAAGCATCATGTGCACACACATTGTCAACACATGTAGACACCTCCAATGGAGAGCTTTTGAGTTTACCAGTATATACATAGTTCATGAATATGAGAAAAGCTTCATATCCAATTTTACCATAAGGCAGCAAATCACTCATGCAATACTTCAATTTTTTGCCTTCATTCTCTGATGACCCTTTACCTCTCTTGAATAATTCATGGAAAAACTTACTCCTAGAAGCAAGAATACACCTATGAATTTTAACTGAAATTCCTTCCACAGTGATTTCAGCATCACTGTAATCACAATCAGAATCAATCAAAAGATGCTCCAAACTAGAGCTAAGTTTACTCAAACTGATAACCTCAAGGTTAGGTCCGTGATCAGAGGCATAAGAAGAGCTTAAGTTGTGGCTAATGGATCCATTTGATAAGTTGGGAGATGATGTAAAGCTCAAAGATGATGAGGGTTCGGCAGAAAAAGCCATTAATCAAGCTGAGAACCTATGTGAATCTAGCTATAATACATATCTTCTGTGTATCAGAAACTCAGAAAACTTCACAGTTGAAAGTTTCCTCTAAGATACAATCCCAAAAAACTTATATTTGTGGGATATATAAGATACTATGGTAAATAAGACCTTGGAATTTTCCAGAAAAGACCTAAAAACAAAAGAAATCTAAAAAAAAAGAAACTATATATGCTATGTAAAATGATAAACACTAATCTGAACAAAGTGTTAGCTGTAAAATCTCACGTCATAAAATACATACATGACATGCAACCGTCACAAAATTCCAAGATTACACAGCTCAATTGGCAAGTTGAAATGAATCAACTATCTGAGATGAAGACAAAGTTCATTAACATCAAAAGACAAAAAAATAATTAAAAAAACTGAAGTGTATCAAAAGCCAAGCTTATTTGGTATGTCTGCAAATTTGTATCACAGCAAAATTGTAAAAAAAGAAAAATAATCAAAAAGCTCCCTATTTGAATTTCCAAAGCCACCACAATAGCATAATCTAATTAAACCCAAAACTGATCCAAAATTGAAGAAACAAAAATCACATTAATGAATTAAAAGATTTTATTGATAATCCTAGAACTAGAAAGGGAAAAACTGAGAAGAAAGAGCCTCAACCGAGAAAAGAAAAGTCTGAAATTTTAAGATCGGATCCATTGAAATCAGGAAAAGGTTGGAACTTTGAGATACCGCGGAAACAAACCGAAAGAGAAAGAGAATAAGCGGCAGCGTAGAAGACAGAAAAGTAAGAGAGAGAAAGAGGTTTGGATTGGAAAATGGAAGTCAAAGGATGAAAATCGAGGAAGTTTCGGAAAGGTAGGAAAGAAATGGGAACAAGGAGAGAAGGAAAAAAGGAAGAAAGAAACAACGATTTCAGAGAAATGATAATATCACAGAGTGTTGAAATTGATAGTGGTCAAAGACACACACTACACCGTCCACGAAGTTTCGTTTATCGTTTTCATTGGAGGTATTGGAAAATTGATGAGAGAGAGAAATAAGTTAAATGTACGCGTTGGTGATGCTGCGGCGGGGGATAGGATGATGAAGTTGTTTGACTGACGAAAGAGGTGGCGTCAGCGTCCCCAGCTTGGCTTTGCTTGCGTTTACAGTGGCGTCACCCGTAACTTTCTCTCTCTTCAATTTATACAAATATGAGTAAAGCCCAAAGTGGTACTTGACAAATTTTTTGTGGGACGAATTCGTCCCTTACAATTTTTTTGGGACACATTGGTCCCCAACAATTTCAAAACGGGACACGTTAGTCCCTCCATCCATTTTGACGTTACCAGCACAGTAAACGTGTCCTACGTGGCACGTTAACTGCCACGTTTATTTTGGGACAAATAATCCCTGACTTTACAAATTTGAAAATGGGACAAATCAGTCCCTGACTTTTTTGAAAAGGGGACAAATCACCCCTCCCCCCTCCGTTCTACTGTTCACCCCTCCCCCCACCGTGAACCCCTCCCCCCAGATCTGGAACTCATTTCTCTCTCCTCACTCACGTTAAATCTGGAACTCATCCCTCTCTCTCCTCCTCCTCTCCATCTCCTTCTCACTCTCGCAGATGCACTCCCCCTCTCACCACCGCCTCTCGTAGATCTCGCTCTCCCCTCTCACCACCGTAAGCCATCACTTACCAAACCCTAACCGTAGGAACGAAAGGGATAGAAGAGAGGAGGGAGAGCGACGAGAGAGAGAACGGCGAGAGAGGGAACGGCGAGATGCGAAGAGAGAGAGGGAGGAGGATCGGTGAGGGGAGAACGAACCGGAGAGGGAGGGGAGAGGGGAGAGCGAACCAGAGAGGGGGCTGTGAGAGAGAGAGAGCTGTGAGAGAGGAGGATCGGTGAGGGGGGAGGGGTGGAACCTTCGTTGATTGGGGATTTGGAGGTTTGGAGGTAGAAGACGATGAATAGTAACAGAAGACTGATTCGTTTCTTTTTTAAATTGTCAGGGATCGATTCGTCCCTTTTTTAAATTTAACGTGACACGTGGCACTTAACGTGCCACGTAGGACACGTTTACTGTGTTGGTAACGTCAAAATGGATGGAGGGACTAATGTGTCCCGTTTTGAAATTGTCAGGGACCAATGTGTCCCGAAAAAATTATGAGGGACGAATTCGTCCCACGAAAAATTTGTCAAGGACCAATTTGGGCCTTTATTCTTCAAATATAATCAAATATTCTGGTAAAGTCATCTTACTAAATATAAATAAGTCAAAGTTTTTTTTATTTAATCTACCAAATTTACCTTTACTTTACTCTTACTAATACAAACAACTTTTTAGTATTTCAATATCAAAGAGCAATATTGGAAACTTAGATCACTTTTTTAGCTTTTCTTAAAACTTGTGCATAGTCGATTTTTGCTAATATATGATAATGGAGGGAGTATTTATTTAAGGTAAATTTTTGGTTGCCCTTAGTAAAATATGGGTAATTTGCCTTAACCACTTAAAAGCTGACACATGGATTCCACTAACATTTATCGTCTAAATGCAATAAAAACTATTTGTTTTACAATTATTATTATATATATACATGCTCACCCCAAACCCCAACTTTAATAAATGCTGGTTTATCTTTCTCAATTATTATATATTTATAAGTAATACTTTTTTTTGACAGCTTATAAGTAATACTTTAATAAATGCTGGTTTATCTTTCTCAATTATTATATATTTATAAGTAATACTTTTTTTTGACAGCTTATAAATGCTGGTTTATCTTACTAGTAGTCACTGGACAATAAAAGTGTGGTGACTATTCGTATATTAATTATGCATAAGTCTAGAAACAAACAAAAAGTGTGGAAATCAGGGTGTGGTTGAGCCGTTGGGGCTCATCCTCCCTTAACTAAGTGTCGAGAGTTCGATTCTCGCATTGGGTATGAAACAGCTTTAATTCTCTGGGCCAGCTGTCCCACCCTTCGAGGTGTCTCCAATCCAACGAGGAGATTAGTCACTGCGTTCCGCGGTGGATACCCCAGTTAATAAAAAAACAAAAAGTGTGGCAATAAAAGTGTTGGATAAACAATAAAAGTGTGGCGATGTTTTCTCGCCCATAGATGCATAAGTCTAGAAACAAACAAAAAGTTGTCAAAAAAATTTATCGGAAATTGGTGGTGACTATTCGTATATAAATTGTGCAATTTAATAATAGCCTTTATTTTTTTAACCATGAAATCAATCATTATTTAAATAAATGGATATTTGTATATATCATCAAAAAAATTACAGATTTGTTGCTTTAGCAGGCTTGGTGCAGTAGAAGGCAACCACCAAAATGCTGAATAATAAGTATTTAGTGATGACCGATATTTTTTGTTTTAAAAATTAAACTGATCAATTTAGTCTCTCAAAAAAATGGAAAGAGTTAATAACTACTCCCTTCGTCCCAAAATATAAAGCCCATTTTTCATTTTTACTTGTCCTAAAATATAATGTCTCTTACAACTTTCTAGATATATTTATTACTCTTTTTCCAAACATATCCTTATTAATAGTACTAAATTGTGATGGTATATGAAAAGGTAACATTTAATGTTAGGGTAATTTAGTAATTGTCATACAAAATTTTAACATATTAATTACACAAACAACTTTTTTTAATAACTGTGAAAAGTGGAATGAGGCCTTATATTTTGGGACGGAGGGAGTATTTTTCTTTTGAGCTTCGACGGGAATAATATAATCTCTTTCAATTAGTTGTCTAATAATTATATTATTTAAAATTTATAATTTGAAATATATGTGATTAATTATGTGATACAGACGGTAAGTGAATCCTTGTTTACACTGCGATGCATTGAATCATCCATTCTCAGTGGAACCGAACGGTGAGAGAACCCTAGTTCACACAACTATACATTGAGTTATCCATCGTTTAATGGAGTGGACGCTAAATGATGTCGAGTACATAATAATAATAATAATAATAATAATAATAATAATAATAATAATAATAATAATAATAATAATAATAATAATAATAACAACAATAATTATTATAATAATAATAAATCATATAAGAAGGAAATTTGTTCATAATGTGGTACATGAAATCCTCCTCGGTCATTGAATCCTTGTTAGCACTGTGATACATGGAATCATCTTTGATCAGATGGGCTAGAAGGTAAGTGAACCCTAGTTCACACTGTGATACATGGAACCATCTTTGATCAGATGGGCTAGAAGGTAAGTGAACCCTAGTTCACACTGTGATACATGGAACCATCTTTAATCAGTCGAATTAGATGTTGAGTGAGCCCTAGTTCACACGGTGATACACAAAGTCATCTAGGGTTTAATGAACTGGACGCTGAGTGATGCCGAGTTCATGATAGTGGTACATGAAATCCTCAACAGTCATTGAATCCTTGTTAGCATTGTCATACATGGAATCATCTTTGATCAGTCAGACCAGAAGGTAAGTGAACCCTGGCTCACACTGTGATACAGGGAACCATCTTTGATCGAATTAGATGTTAAGTGAGCTTTAGTTTACACGGTGACACACAGAGTCATCCATGGTTTAATGAAATGGACGCTAAGTGATGCCGAGTTCATAGTGGTACATGAAATCCTTCACGGTCATTGAATCAATGTTGGCACTATGTACATAAAATCATCCTTGGTCAGGTAGACCAGAAGATAAGTGAACCCTAGTTCACACTGTGTTACACGGAACCATCTTTGATCAGTCGAATTAGATGTTAACTGAGCCCTAATTCACACAGTGATACACAGAGTCATCCATGGTTTAATAAACTGGAAGCTAAGTGATGCTAAGTTCATAATGTTACATGAAATTCTCCACGATCAGTGAATCCTTCTTATCATACATGGAATCATCCTTGGCAATATTTGGAATCATAAGGTAAGTGAACCACAATTCACATCGTTACAGATGGAATCATCTTTTATCCGTCGGTTCAGATGGTAAGTGAATCATTGTTTAGACTGCACAGAATCATCCATACTCAGTGGAACCGAATGGTGAGTGAACCATAGTTCAAACTGTGATATATTAAATCATCTTTGATCAGTAAAATTCGATGGTAAGTGAACCCTAGTTGCATAATAAATATTTATATAAAATTGACAAAATTACATTTTTAACATAAAATAATTAATTAGTTTTTTATGTAATCAAAAAATTGTTTTTAATTATATTAATTGTTAATTAAATAATTAATTGTTTTATTTATTTATTTTAAAAATTAAATAAAAAAATTACAAATTTAAGTTTTTCTTGATTATATCAATATTATTATTTAATTTTTTAAATCTTTTTTAATCCTAATGTTTTATCTCTTTTAATCCATTTAACGAGTTTTATTATCCCTATTTTATTGTGCTTAATCATTTCAAAAGATGGGAACGATTCATAATTTTAGAAGAGGAGGAGGAATAGCTAACGATCCTTCATTATGGCATGTTCCAGATTTTAAAATATATATTACATTTATAATCATTGATAGTGTAAACATAGGGAAGACAAAGCAAAGACAAATACATTTATTAAGATTGGGGTAAATGTGTAAATAATATAAATATATAGTAATAACTGTAAAATAAATAATATAAATATATTTATGTGATAAATGTTAGTAGAAACCATGTGTGAGCTTTTAAGTGGTTAAGGCAAATTATCCACATCTTATCTAAGGGCAACCCTCACGTTTAATTAATACTATTAGTACTACTTATTTATTATTTTTTTGTCTTCAACCCTTAGTGGATACCATGGTCTCGACCAAAAACCTTTCTTCTAGTGCAAAAGAAAAAGATGGAACGCTGAACTGGCAAATGTCTAATTATTAAACTAGATATTATCTTCTAAGTTCAAATTTGGAATCTCATGATTGTGTGTGAATTTCAAATAGCAATTGGCACTCTGTTTAAGAACCTAAAAAACAAGGAATGGGAGACAAATTGATGTGTTGGTGGATGATGGTTATACTAGTGATTTTAGTTTAAATATTTTAAAATTTTCCTTTTCTAGCCTATGTAGTATGCTTGATTTTTTGAGGTTAAACTAAGCTATTTCATGCGCGTAACTATAGGGATTAGTTTCTTGAGGTATTGAGATCTATTTAAAGAATTGACCTCTTATAGTAGATATTTTTTCATACACATCAGTCAAAGATCGAACTCTTGACTAGATGGTTAAGGAGCTCGAGTATCTACCACTTGTGCTACACCATATTGACTAGTATGCTTGATTTTAAATTTTGATAAGAGGAGGTCGTTTCTCTCACTCTGAGCCTTAGTGCTTGTGTTTCTTCAAATATTTGCAGAAAAAAAGGATGGAAATCCTCTCCTATGCAGTGTTTTAAAAACCGGCTCGGCCCGGCCGGTCGGACCGGTCGAACCGGGAACCGGGGGGGTAACCGAGCCGGGCACGGTTTTGGATCGGCCATGCAGCAAACCGGTGGGAACCGGTGTGACTCGGCCGGTTTTTGGAAAAACCGGTGACCCGGTGACCCGGCTCGAACCGGACCGGGTTGTGCATTTTTTTTTTAATCAAATCTTTGAACTGTAATTAGGGAGGGGCCGCGCGAACGCAGGCCCCCACTAGTGATTGCCATCTAGGTAAGTATGTTTCCCATTGACACATGCCTTGCTTTTATATCTCATTCTCCTCCCTGTTCCTTTCATTCTATCCGATGTGGGACTATTTGTAAACTACTTAAAACAAAAGAGACTAAAAAAAACCCTCAACAAAATGCCATTAGTGGGGTTTGAACCCCTGACCTGTTGAAAGCAAATGCTGAGCGCTACCATGAGGCTACCAATCTTATTGAGGATATTATTCATTTCAAATATCTAATTGGTACCTATTTTTCAAAAAGTCAAGTACGCTCATCCTCATGGCATTAACTTGTAATATTAATATTATGTTTCAACAAACTTATTTAATATTAAGTTTTTTTTTAAAGATTTATTTAATATTAAGTTGTTAACTTATGAAATTTGTTCTAAATATTTATTGAAGCATGATATGAACTTTTAAAATTTATTTAATATATACCAAGCAAATAAAAATAAAATAGGCATGGTGTGTAATTTTAGCAAATTAAGTTTTACAAGTAAGAAATATATAGGTCCTGAAAATTTGGGAATTTTTTATATTTTAGTAGATATAAAATAAACATTGTTATTAATTTTACAGGGACGAAATTTATATTATATACTATATAGGTATTGAAAATTCTCGAAATAGAGACCGGGTCCGAGTCATCCGGTCCCGGTTTTGGTCATGCGGTTCAACTGTCGACCCCTCGGTCCGACCATTGACCCAGTGACCCGGTTACCTTCACCGAGTCGGTCACCGGTCCGAGTTTTAAAACATTGCTCCTATGACTAGAATTTTTCAGTAGGAAAAATGGTGATCCAATATATAAAACAAAATTATTTTAGAAATAATATTATTTTAGAAATAATATTATTTAATTCAACAAGTCACTCTTTCTTCTATTGGAAAACAAGGTAAATAGTCATTTTGATCTCTCAATGTGTGGGACATTTGTCATTATAATTTTTGAATGTATTGAATTTGCAAATGTGTCTCTAAGTGTCTCTCTTTTTTTTTTTGACCAAAACTAAGTGTCTCTTTCATTTATAATTTTATGGACTTAATTGACAAAAAAACACATTTGATGATTAAAAGGACTAACAAAAGCCACATTTGAGGACCAATATGACTAACTAAAGAGACATTTGTTGGGAACACGTTTGCAATTTTAATACATTTAGGGACTATAATCACAACACCTTACACTCAAGGATGAAAATAGTTGTTTACCCTTAAAAAATTCTAATCACGGAAGAGGAGCGTAAGAAAAATGGTCCTCATTAATTTGAAGTTTGATGTAGTTCTTTTCTAGAGTCAATCTTAAATTCTAATCAAATCCAACCCATTAAAATAGAGTGCGTTAAACTTAGGCTCTCTGTATGGTAAAAATAATAGATGATGGGTAAGCTAGCTTATAACAGATGGGTTGATAGCGGATAAGAAAACAGATTGAGTGTTTGATAAAATTAGTAGTTGATAGCTTATAGCTTATAAATATAAAATAACATAACTTAACATTTGTAATTAATAATTATAAATTAAAATGGACTATTTGTTTAACGAGGATAGATGAGGAGTTTAATTAAAGTAATAAGAGTGAAAATGAAATAAAAATGAAATACTACAAACTATAAATTCAAATGCTAATTCAAATAACGTTTTAAAAAACATTTTAAGCTAATGAAAAACGATAGAAGCTATTTGTATTTGTATCAAACACTTCCAAAGAATTTAAACCTTACTGCTATAAGCTAACGGTTTCAACTCACCAAATTCCACGTTAGACTTATTTTATTAGTATTATTTTGCTTTGATTTGGGGACAACCATAATAAAAACTGTCATCATCATGATTATAAGGCCTATCTTCTTTACTACTAAAGTATAAATATTGCCAAACGTCTTTCATCAAAAAAATATGTCAAACGTCACTTTCACATACGAATGGAACAGTTCGTTACTACGTCACCGGTGGCGGATCACCTACACAAAGAGGAAACTTGTGTAAAATACACAAGACCTTCTATAATAAGTTTGTAGGTCTCTTACATATTTATATTTGTTACCCCTAATGTTTTATTAAGGCTTAAATATGTTTTAGGCCCCTGCAAATATAGAGTGCTTTGGCTTAAACCCCTACAAATTTTTTTTTTGTTAAAAGCCCTTGCAAAATGAAATATTTTGTTATAAGCTCTTCTCAACATATCCAGCAATCATAGCATTCCATGTATAGGCTAACATTTTAGTCATAGAAGGGCTTATAACAAAATATGTAATTTTGCAAGGGCTTTTAACAAAAAAAAATTTTTGCAGGGGCTTAAACCAAAACACACTATATTTGCAGGGGCGTAAAACATATTTAAGCCTTTTATTAATTCTTTTTTTTCCCAATGTAAATTTTACTCTTATTTTTTACACCTAATTTTTTACACCTAACTGAGGTTAACTGGAAATGTTTTTTATTGATTTACCTCCAATTTTTAACCT
Source organism: Astragalus membranaceus (assembly GCA_039519185.1). Lineage (NCBI taxonomy): Eukaryota > Viridiplantae > Streptophyta > Magnoliopsida > Fabales > Fabaceae > Astragalus > Astragalus membranaceus. The sequence goes on from CM076851.1 coordinate 27,242,162, forward strand.
CAAACCCCCAACTCAAACTTAAACCTTTAACTCAATCATCTCTTTGTTTCTTTCTCCTCCATTGTTGAACCTAACATAGAGAAATCGAAAACCCAGAAAACAAAGGCAGAACAAACATTCACAGCTCAAAGTCATCATCCGTACCACCACCACGTTCTGCGAATATCTATCATCCTCCATTGTTCTGAGAATAGCTACCACCACCGGACCTGAATCGAACTGCGATTAGCCATAAAAGCAGTGAAACATGTCACAGATAATAAAACTGAAAGGTTTTCACCTCTTCAACTACAATAAAACTGAAAGGTTTCCACCTCTTCAATTTTCCACCTCTTCAATTTGGGATTTATTGTAATTTTCATTTCACCTTTTCAATTCCCCACTCTGTATATAATGAAAGGGATTCAGCGATGCCTACCATCCATCGCATTATCAGCAGAATTTTACTCTCTTCCCTTTTTTTTTTCTATTGCAATTGTTTCCCCTGCTGTTACCTACGAATTCTGTTCTTCAAATTCAGGATTCCTAGCACAGTAGTGTTCTCTTCGAAGCCCATCTTCCTAGAGTACAGATTCCCTTCTCAACTGGTATTAAAGCACCCCTTCCTGGTGCTTGCTTTCGTTCCATGGCCGCTGGTACCCGTGGTGCGATTTCCATAGCTGATGTGGATAAGAAGAACGACGACCGCTACACTGAGATTAGCAGTAGAATGGATCAAATGATGGAGGAGATGAGATCTCTATTGAAGGAACGTGTTATTACCGAGAGCTCCGGTAGTGGCTCCGGTAGTGGCTCCGGCAATGGTCCGCGAGGCAATCAACAACATCGCAACGCTGGAAACTCGTATATGACTCGTATCTCGAAGGTTGATTTTCCCAGATTCAGCGGTAAGGATGCGAAGGAGTGGTTGTATCGCTGTGATCAGTTTTTTCGACTTGACGAGACGCCACCAAAAGATAGGGTGCGTTTAGCTTCCATCCACTTGGAAGGATTAGCACTTCAGTGGCACCTTAACTATATCTGTCGGAAGTTCGACATTTATCCACCCTGGGAGCAGTACGTAGCTGATGTAGCCGCCCGGTTTGGTGACGTTTACGAAGACCCCCTTTCATCTCTGATCCAGGTCAAACACACAGGCAAGGTACAAGATTATATTGACGCTTTTGAAATGGCACAAACTCAGGTATCTCTTCTCCCTGAACAAGCACTTAGCATATTTTTGTCTGGTTTAGAGCATAATACGCAAATGCAAATCAGGATGTTTAATCCAACTGACATTGCTCATGCTGCAAACCTAGCTAGATTGTATGAGTCTGCTAGAACCAGCAATTACCGTAATATTCAGAGAACCAACCCTTTCAACCCCCCAACTACACATTCATATAACCCTTCTACCAAGAACCAACCATTCACTTCCAAATCAGCTAATACCAGTTCCATTCCCAGCTCAAACACTAACCCAAACACTAGCCTAAACACTAACCCTATCACTAAACCCCTGTTTCCCAAGCCTAGTCGTGTTCCTGCATCCCTTATGACTGAGAGGAAATCAAAAGGATTGTGTATGTTCTGTGGAGACCCATTCACTCCAAATCATATGTCTAAACATAAAAGAGTTGAGGTTTTTATGTTAGAAATGGATGGTGAAAGTGAGGGAGAAGAGAAAGATGATTCTAGTGATTCTATTTCTGAAGGTACTCTGTCTGAGCAAACTGAAACACCCCAATTATCTTTGAATGCTCTGTCTGGTGTAACAAACCATCAAACAATGCGTGTCACTGGGTATTATAATAAGAAACCTATTCAAATCCTCATTGATAGTGGAAGTACACACAACTTCCTAGATTATGATGCAGCCAAGAGACTTGGTTGCAAGCTGGATGCTGTGACACCAATGTCTGTTACTGCTGGCGGTGGCAATAAAATTGAGGCACCTTACATGTGCAAGAACTTTAGTTGGCAACTATCTAACTCTAAGTTTACTGAAGATATGATTGTCTTGCCTATTGTTTGCTGTGATCTAATATTAGGGGTGCAGTGGCTCAACTCTCTTGGGCAAATCATGTGGGATTTTTCAAAATTGCAAATGGAATTCTGTGTTGGTGGTCAGAAGTGTGTGCTGAGAAGCGCAAAAACACCCTCAACCAAACTTATTAGCAGTAAGAAGCTTGCCCAAAATCTCCAGGATGATGCTCAAATCTGTTTCCTATATTTGAATAATGATATCCCATCATTTGAAGTCCCTAAGTGCCAAATGTTCGCAATGGGAACTGAATCAGTGTCCTTACCTCAACCCTTACTGTCACTGATTGGTGAGTACTCTGATATATTTGAGGAGCCCTCAACTCTGCCTCCTAAACGTCTAGGGTTTGATCACAAGATTCCCTTGAAGGAGGGTGTAGCTCCATTCAATCTCAGGCCTTATAGATATTCAATTGTGCAAAAAGATGTTGTTGATAAGTTAGTTGCTGATATGTTGGAGCAGGGAATCATCAGGCATAGCAACAGCCCCTATGCTTCACCAGCTGTCTTAGTAAGAAAGAAAGACGGATCATGGAGACTTTGTGTTGATTACAGGAGACTTAACCACCACACCATCAAGGATAGATATCCCATTCCTTTAATTGAAGACTTGATGGATGAATTGGGTACTGCAACAATTTTTTCCAAGCTTGACTTAAGGTCAGGCTTCAATCAATTGAGGATTGAAGAAGGAGAGGAGTTCAAGACAGCATTTAAAACTCATGGAGGTCACTTTGAATATTTAGTGATGCCTTTTGGGCTCACAAATGCTCCAACATCCTTTCAAGCCCTGATGAACCATATCTTTCAAGCTTACTTGAGGAAATTTGTCATTGTATTTTTTGATGATATTTTGATATATAGTCCTAACTTAGAAGTTCATGTTGATCACTTGCAGCAGGTATTTGCTACTGTCAGAGCAAATCAACTATCTCTTAAGAAGCCAAAATGCCACTTTGCAACCTCTAGAGTGGAGTATTTGGGACATTATATATCTCATGGTGAAGTGTTTACAGATCCTACCAAAATCCAAGCTGTCAAAGGTTGGCCAATTCCATTGAATCTTAAACAGCTTAGAGGTTTTCTGGGGCTAACAGGCTACTATAGGAGATTCGTGAAAGACTTTGGCAAAATTGCCAAACCACTCACTGATCTATTAAAGAAGGATAACTTCATCTGGTCTGAAGAGGCTACTGCTGCCTTTAATTCTCTGAAGAGTGCACTCATTTCATCACCTGTTCTAGCTTTGCCAGACTTCAACAAAACATTTATTGTGGAGACAGATGCATCTGGTACTGGCATTGGAGTTGTTCTTATGCAAGACAAACATCCTATAGCTTACATTAGCAAGTCTCTTGGTCCTAGGCACCAAGCACTTTCTGTTTATGAGAGGGAATTGCTAGCTGTTGTGTATGCAGTCCAAAAATGGGGAGCATACCTTTCTCACAAACATTTCATTATAAGATCAGATCAGAAGAGTATAAAATATCTGCTAGAACAGAAGCTAGATACACCATTTCAGCAAGTTTGGATGTCTAAACTTATGGGATTTGATTTTGAAATCCACTATAAGACAGGAGTTTCTAATGCTGCAGCTGATGCCTTGTCTAGGCAAACTGGTGCTGAACTGCTACCCATGCTACTGAATAATGCTCATGAAGGGTTATTGGAGATGATTAAAGAGTCCTGGAACAATGATCCTAATGTGCACAGGATTATCTCTGACCTGAAATCTGATGCCTCTTCACATCCAAAGTTTACTTGGTTTCGCGAAGAACTCAGAAGGAGGGGTAAGCTGGTTATTGGTGATTCTCATGATTTGAAACTCAAGATATTTCATTGGCTTCACGATTCCTTTATTGGTGGCCACTCTGGGAGGGATATCACAGCTTCTAGGATCAAACAATTGTTCTATTGGAAGGGCATGAATAAGGAAATTCAACATTATGTTCGCACCTGTGATGTATGCCAAAGAAACAAACCTGAATTAGTAAGCTCCCCAGGCCTCCTCCAACCACTCCCTATTCCTCATAGAATTTGGGATGAAATCAGCATGGACTTCATCGAAGGGCTACCATCTTCACAAGGAAAACAAGTGATTTTTGTGATTGTTGATCGCTTGAGTAAGTATGCACATTTTCTTACTCTCTCTCATCCTTATACCGCCATTGATGTGGCTCATCTGTTCTTGGATAATGTTTTCAAGCTTCATGGCATGCCAAGTGTAATTGTTAGTGATAGAGATCCTATTTTTTTAAGTAATGTTTGGAATGAACTATTCAAACTTCAAGGTGTTTTACTGCATAAATCTACGGCTTATCATCCTCAGAGTGATGGTCAAACTGAGGTGGTAAATAAGTGCTTGGAAACATATCTCAGGTGTATGTGCACTGACAAACCTTCATCTTGGACCAAATGGCTTTCTCTAGCTGAATGGTGGTATAACACCCATCATCATTCATCAATCCAAACTAGCCCTTATGAAGTTGTCTATGGTCAAAGTCCTCCCATTCACTTGCCTTACCTTCCTGGAGAGTCCCCAAATCAGGAAGTTGATCGCACTTTATCAGCTAGAGAATCGGTTATTAAGTTGCTGCAGTTTCATTTGCTTAGAGCACAGAACAGGATGGCTCAACAAGCATCGTACTGAGAGAGTGTTTGATATAGGTGACTCTGTATTTCTCAAATTGCAGCCATATAGGCAGGTAACTGCTCGGCAACAATCTTACCATAAACTCACTCCTAAATTCTATGGTCCATTCAAGATTGTGGATCGAATTGGAGAGGTTGCCTATAAGCTAGAACTGCCATCTTCAGCTGGAATTCATGATGTATTCCATGTTTCACAATTGAAGAAGTGTTTTAACCCTTCTACTGTGAGGGTTATTGATCTTCCTACTAATCTTACAGCTCCTAAGGAACCTTTGGCCATTCTTGATCGCAAAATGGTTAAGAGGGGAAGAACTCATGCTACAAAGGTATTGGTGCAGTGGCAAGGAGAACCACCACATGATGCTACATGGGAATTTTATTCTGAACTGTTGCAAAAGTTCCCAAACTTTCATCCTTGAGGACAAGGATTTGAATAAGGGAGGGGTATTGTCACAGATAATAAAACTGAAAGGTTTTCACCTCTTCAACTACAATAAAACTGAAAGGTTTCCAACTCTTCAATTTTCCACCTCTTCAATTTGGGATTTATTGTAATTTTCATTTCACCTTTTCAATTCCCCACTCTGTATATAATGAAAGGGATTCAGCGATGCCTACCATCCATCGCATTATCAGCAGAATTTTACTCTCTTCCTTTTTTTTTTCTATTGCAATTGTTTCCCCTGCTGTTACCTACGAATTCTGTTCTTCAAATTCAGGATTCCTAGCACAGTAGTGTTCTCTTCGAAGCCCATCTTCCTAGAGTACAGATTCCCTTCTCAAAACAAAGAACGACGAAATAGATTCGTTGAAGGAAGTCGTGGAAACAAAGTACGACGAACAAATCGTTTTTATTGAAGGAAACAAAACGTAAGTATTTATGTTATATACACAAATTATTGTTTTGAATATTCCCCATTTTGATTGTTGTTTTGTTTGTATCTTCGTTAGTTTTTTGTTTTCCCTTGTTGATCTGGAAGTTTAGAGTACTTTGCTAGTTTGAAGTAATTTAGTTTGCTCTAGATTTGCGGTATTATTTACATATTGTTGTTGAATGTTTGTTTGCTACAATGGAGGTTTTTTAGGGTACATTGAACAATGGAGGTTTGATTTTGGGGGCAGTTTATGCATATGATCCGTAACCTTCTCCTTGCGTCGCATTAATTTAGATTAATTATTTTTTATGTTGTTTTGATGTACTCTTTTGTTTGAACAAATTATTGGACTGAGCAACTACAAATTAATATGTTCTATTGCAGCTATTAATATATTTTGGAAGTATATTTTTATTATGAGAAACAAGTGTATTGTTATACTATGAAAGTGGCTTTATAATTTAGCAACAAGTGACATTGTTATTGGTAATTTGTAGTTATCAAAATGGCTGCAACACAAGCATCTGAAGCTTCCGAAAAGAATGAATTGGAAGCTTCATCCCAAAACAATGAATTACAAGAAGAAGTGAATGAAAATAATCCGCATGGAGGTAAGTTTGGTGTGGAAACTGCTGTCAATGATGTTGAGGATTTAGCTGGAATTGACTTTCAATCCATGACTATGGAAGATTTATTAATGTATCACTTCCCAGATAGTCAGACGACATTCATGTTCTATAATAGATATGCTGGCCAACATGAGTTTGCAGCAAGGAAATGTAGGGTTGTTTATGATTGCTTTGGTGAGAAAATTCAACAGATATTCGTTTGCCACCGAGGTGTTAAACAAGATAACATTAAGAAAGGGAACAGGGGAACTAAAAAAGGTGGTTCCAAGCCGATTATAAGATGTGACTGTCCTGCCTTAACGCAGGTGCATATTGATGTTGAAACTGGTAGATGGTACATCAAACAGTTTTATGATGAGCATAACCATGCTGTTGTAGATGACAACTTTCAAGGCATGCTACCAGCACACAGGAAGTTGAGCGATTACGATAAGTATCAGAAGACAAGTATGAGGGATGTTGGTATAAAGACATGTGATATATATAGATATGTTGCTAGTCAGGCGGGGGGCTTTGATAAAGTTGGATTTTCCAAAAGAGACATGTATAACGAACTAAGGAACCAAAGGAGAAGTCAATTTTCAGATGCGAAGGCCGCGCTTGACTATCTACAAGATTTATGTTTGAGAGACAATAAGATGTATTGGAAGCATACTGTAACTGCTGAGGGCCACTTAGAAAATCTTTTTTGGTGTGATGGTGTTAGTCGGATGGACTATTCTGTTTTTGGTGATGTGGCATTTGATGCTACATATCGAAAGCTTAGATACTTGTGTCCTCTAGTTGTTTTTTCTGGAGTAAATCACCACAATTAGAGTATTATTTTTGCAGCTGCTATTGTTTTACTCGAAAGTATACCAATATATGTGTGGTTGTTGGAACAATTTTTGGTAGCAATGGATGGTAAAATGCCTGTTTCTGTTATAACTGATGGGGACTCTTCTATGAAGAGTGCTATTGCTAAAGTTTTTCCAAATGCTCATCATCTCCCATGTGCTTGGCACTTGATTAAGAATGCCTCCGCAAATATAAAAGATCCACAGTTTGTCTCTCAGTTTAGACATTGTATGTTGGGTGATTTTGATAAACCAGTGTTTAAGCGTAAGTGGAATAAAATGGTTGAGGAATTTGGTTTGGAAGAAAACCTTTGGGTGTTAGAACTGTACGAGAAGAGGAAAATGTGGGCAGCAAGCTACATAAGAGGTAACTTCTTTGTTGGGTTTAGAACTACTTCTCGTGGCGAAGGCCTTAATTCAGAATTCGCAAAATATGTCAATGTCCAAAATTGTTTACTTGATTTTCTTAAATTCTTTTACCGTTGGGTTGATTATATGAGGTATAGGGAACTTGAAGCTGACTTTTCATCATCATATGGTGAGCCTGAATTGCAAACTCAGTTTCGTGACTTGGAGATATGAGCTGCAACTATATACACGAAAGAGGTATACAGATTATTTTGTCCGGTCCTTCGCCGATCTTGCAATTGTGTCGTTGTAGGCAGCAATCAGTCAAGAAGCAAATACTTCTACAATGTTATCAAGCATGACAAAGAAGGATCCCGTTGGCGTGTATCGTTCTGTTCAGTTAGTTTGGAATTCAAATGTTCTTGTCTAATGTTTGAATCTTTGGGCATTCCTTGTGAACATATTGTCTCTGTTTTGTTGGTATTGAGTATTAAACGGTTGCCTGAAACCCTCGTCTTAAAGAGATGGACAAAGGGTGCAAAAGACACCATTGTTTTGCCATGCAGTAATAAAGGTGTTCCGCGTGATCCTAATCTGATTAGCAGATATGTTGGAATTGTGGAGCGTTGTAAGAGAATGGACACTGCAGCTCTTGAATGTGGTAGTGAAGAACACGTACTAAAGACTGTAAGATTGATCACATCACAAACAGGTGAGTTAGAAGCCCTACGAAGAGGCAACTAACTACCAGATGATAATGTTGATCTGTACGTTGCTGGCACGATTAAAAATCCAACTCAATCTAGAACCAAGGGATGTGGTCGAGGCTCCTCATCACAGAAAAAAGCTCGTAAAAATCCCACTAAGAAGCGTTGTGGTAAATGTGGTGTTGTTGGTCACTATCGAACTTCTTGCCATGTCCGCAGAACCCTACTCAGAGAAGACAATCACACTGATTCGATGGATGTACGTGAAGAAGAAGAAGAACAAGAAGAAGAAGGCACAAAAACGGATGATTTTTATTGTGGGAATCTTGAACTGGTAATATTTGATATACATATTTCAAAATGATTTTCAATAGTAAACTTTAGGACTAATGTTAATATTTGTTGTTGTTTTTCTATGTGTTTCAGTCACTGAACTAGAATAAGGAATTGCATATGGATGGAGTATGTTGTGGAAAGTGGTATTCATATCTGAAAACTAAGTTGCAATGTAAATTTAAATGTAATATCCAGTGTTAGTTGTTACTATAACATACGTTCATTACTTTCATTACATGTTTATTATTCAAAGGAAGCGTGTTGCTTGTTGATGGCCATTTAGCATTGTGGTTATTGAGGTTTAGAGTTAATTTTATGTTATGGGTTTTGTAGTGTTTGTCAATTTACTATGCTCCTTATTATAACATCATCTACTTTGAACATTATGGTCTGTAACATTATGATAAGGACAGCATAACGTGTTTTTATTAATTGTGTTACTAAGTGTTTTAATATTATTACATTTGCTGTTAATTATAGCTTTGTGAATTGTTTGAACATGAAATAACTATACAGCCGTTATAATAACATGGCCAAAGGTATGTGTATTAAATTGGGCCACTAATAGAATGGTCGTTGGTCTACTATAATGGGCCATTAGGTTGAGTATTAGGGCTGCAAATACATTTATGAACCCAACATCATTAATGGTCCAAATTCACTTAAAAAGACATGGTGTGGCCAGCAGATAATCATTAACATAAACCAATCCCATTTTATTTTGTACTAATATGTTTGAAAGCTGTACTATAAGATCAACTAACAAACTATTCGTCTAATGATAAAATATTCATTTGGAACACGTCTGAAAACATTCATTTTGTAGGTGGAACAAGAACAAGAGATCAATTGGAACATTTATTTTTAGTTTTCTGTATGTTGGAACTAAGTAAATAAATTAATTAGAATTTAAAAACAGAATATTATAAATTCATAAATCCAATCGGTCAAACACAACTAGTTGCAGCTGAACATGTACCCAATGTAATGTGATAGTTAAAGACAACAATGAACCAAAGCTGAAAACTGAAGACAACATAATAAAAGACGAAATACCTGTACACCTAGTACACAAAACAACTAATACCTAGAGTGATGGCAATGCAAAGAAGATAACTTAATGTAGGATTAAGTTATAACCATTGACGCCACTAATTAACCACCAAAAAATTCTTCCAACGAGGTTGCAAACTTGCAAAACAAAATAACAACATTCACCATCCTACACCATCACCACCACCAAAGCATTCATCATCCTACAAAATACATCTACCATCACCATCACCTCAGCATAGATCATCCTACAACATACATCCACCATCATTCTTTCTCAAGCATTGAAGGAAGCAACATATTCTTCAGTTTTACGAATAATTTCATTACGAATCACGTTATGCTGACCAAGGACCAAAGCGCCAGCTCTCTACCACGAACTGATTCTTCATGAATCTACAACAAAAAGATAAGTCATTTTTTATCATTAGTATACAATGTAGATAAATTAAATTTATATATTGGAAAAATAAATGTCTACCAACCGTTCCAGGAGGATTAGGCGTAAATTCGTGTTGCATGGACAATCACTCAAGGACCCATAATCCAGCGTTGTCACTGTTCATGGATTAACATTATTTTTTAATTGGTTAAAATGCATAAGCAATGTCTTCCACTATCAATGTCTTCCACTATCAAGTTCTATACAAGTCCAAAACTTACATTACTCTTTTATCCTTCCTTGTTACATAAGCAACAGTTAGAACTTCGTTGTCCAGAAAGTGCAACTGAGGTTTAATTCGAAACTTTATCTTCGTACCCTATTATACACATTTGGTTAATAAGCAACACAATCACTTGTCCATTAATGTTATTACAATATTTAACCATTTTCCCCATACCTTTGGTATGATGGAACGTTTTGATTGACTAGAAGAAGTAGAACCTTTCCTCTTAGAACCAACTTTGATGTCACTTTCGACATTTATGTCACGGTTCTTTGCTGGAGATGGAGTAGTGAATAGATTTTTCGCAATACCTCCAACATAATCAGATCCATAGACATTGTTAAGTTGATAAATCAAATGACGATATGGGTTATGAACATCTAAGACAATGAAATAAAAATAACAGATGACTACCTTTTCACGTGCCTTCCTATTATAGTCGGAGGATTGAATGATCTTTTGTGGTTCCTTAACTTTTGCAGTGGCATATGTTGGTTCACTCCATATACTTGGGAGTGGAGGTTGGCTCAAAGATGTTGTGTTAGGAGCAACATGAAGTGTTCCACGAGCATTATCTTCGTCCGAGTCATTAACATCTAGAAACTCATTAATGTCAAACCCTAAACCAACAATATTTGTGTCGTTGTTTAGACTACTGTTATTAAGTGGTCCTTGTTCAACTACGGAAGGGTTATTTTGGGTGGAACATTTTGGTTGGTCCTTTGTGTTATGTGCAACATATTTTTTGATAAGTTGTATATCTTCGTTAATGGTCTCATTTGACATCTGTAGGTCAAATAAGGCAGCTTTCATGTCCTGAAATTAGAATAAAACTAGTTATTATCATTAACATTCTAAAATTAATTTATGAAAAGGTTAATGTAGACGACATTCAGTATTATACCCTCAAGTTTTGTAGAACTAGTTGTTGAAATGCAAAGTTTTCCATTCCGGTTTGTTCTATTGGTGTGGGTTCTTGAGGTTCACTTGGTTGAACAACTTTTTCACTAATGGACATGAAAGACATGAAAGACCGTTATGAAGAAATAAGGATGAAGCCTAAACGAAGCATAGAAGATTAAAATGAAATAAGAAAAAACTTACATTGTTTCTTCAAATACTTCATTGAATCCAGAATTTCATTTTTCTAGGGTTTGTTAATGGTGTACCATTTTGGATAGTATCGAGTTGTAGCCATCAGTGGTTGCTTATATACAGGAAAAATTATGACAATGCGTATAGAGTCAAAGGAGAGTTATCTATCGATTTCATGATCTCAAAAACAGATTTTAGAGAAGGTTACAAAATGAGTAATACCTTCCATTTAGGGCACCTCCAAAACTCGCGACCAACATTTCGACCCCTCTTCGCAATAAACGCTACCATGATGGATCCACAGTGGCATCTTGGATGATCCACGGGTCTTGTCGATGAACTCATCGAAGCTGTTGTTGTACAACACGATGATTCTTCCCTATTCAAAGTCCCCCTTCGCATATTCAACAAGATTTCAATAAAGGAGGTTTCTATCTGGGTTGAGAGAAGAATGAGAGATTTTTGGTTTAGGGTTTTGGGAAGTGTTTCACGATGAGGGTGATGATTTGGGAATTTATTGTTTAAACCGGGTCGGTACGGGTTAAACCGGGTTGGTTTTTTATGTAACCCTAATTGCCAACTAATTTCCAACGTGTAAAAGCCCTATTTGCCACTTACGTAAAAAAATTCCACGTGTAACAGCCACGTCACATTTCCGTTTCCTAATTAGCTGGTTTTAACGACAGGGACTCTTAATGGAAATGGAGAAAAAAAGTAGGGACCAAAACGACTATTTCGTTAATGTAGGGACTAAAGTTAACATGACCCTATTTTGTAGGGACTAAAAACATATTTTACCCTACTTTTTTTTTCTTGCTTTTTCACGGTATACTCTTACTATAAACTCCAATATCTCATCGTATATATTATACTGTAGTTTGTAATTTGTGTTGAACCAGTATGAGTGGATAATTCAATGGATGTATATAGAAGTTATCGATAATTTACGTTAGTACAATAATGTAAATGATAAGCGACAACACTCTAGTTGGCACTCAGTGCATACTGCATCGTGTTTTCTAATTCATCAATCGTGTGGTGACTTCAGACTTGACTTGGATATCTTTGCTGGATTCTACTCTGCGTGTTTTGTTTTTGACAAAGATTCTATTTTTCATTTGATTCTTTTGCTACTCCCTCTGTCCTATATTATATGACTTTTTAGCTAAAAAAATTGTCTCATAATACATGACCTTTTAGAATTCCAATGAAACTCTAATGTTTCTTTTCCTACCATACCATTCATTATTTAATAATATCTCTTTTATAACTCTACTAATTTATCTTTCCAATGTCATTTTAATTTGGTAAACCAACTCACAATTTGTCTTTCTCATACAAAATTAACTACTTTTCTTAATATATGTGAAATGACCCAAAACGACATATAATATGAGACGGAGGGGGTATATTTTATTCTTGTTTTCCATTTACTATAAAATTTGTGAGCATCAAATCACATCAAAAACAAATTCCATACGAAGACAAAACTTATCATCATACTCTGGTTGATTGTCAAAAAAAAACCATATGGTTGACTTATTTAAATTTAAAATTTATGTAATAAATCAACTACTCACTCTGTTCCATATTATACGACGTTTTGACAAGAAAAGTAGTTTATTTTGTATGAGAAAAAGAAATTTTGAGTTACTTTACAAAATTATCCCTCATTAATGATATTGAGAAGATAAATTAATAGAATCGGAAGAAGATAGATTATTAAATGATGAAGGGTATGATAGGAAAAAAAAACATTAATGATGCATTGGTATTGTAAAACGTCATATAATATGAAACAACTTTTTTTTGTGACTAAAACGACATATAATATGGGACGGACGAAGTAGCCTTTAAGAAATCCTTGCAAATGTATTTGCATATTTGTTATGTGGAGCAACATAGAGGAAATGGGTCGAGCCAAGCTAGCACAAAACGAATTTATTATTTTATGTTTTTTAAAAAATTAATTATAATTTTTTAACAGATTTATCTATTTTATTTCGAAAAACGGATTTATCTATTTAATAGATAAATTCGGTTTTGAAAATTGCAAACCAAATTTATCTATAAATCCGTTTTTCAATTTTTTTAATACAACTGATTTATCCTAAAAATAGATAAATCCATTTTGCATTTTTTAAGGGGTAAAATAGGTATAAGTGATTTTTGTGGGGTATGGTGTCTAGTGGTGGGAGTATAAAAAATATTATCCATTAGTTAATGCAGGCGGGTCTTTAAAAGCTTCAAAACCCACCCAACCCAACTCAACCCAACCCAACCCACAACCACCCCTACTTTTTATGATATTTAATTTTATTATTATTGTAACTTACTCTTTTACCTAACTTTTGTAATATAAAATTGAAGTTAGTGATAAACATGTAGTAAACCAATGCAACAATTCAATTTAATTTATTTTAAAATATAATGTCGTAAATATAAGTGGACATTCATATATTCTCATGAAAATGTTTTCATTTGTTTATCAATTAGATTTTATCATTTTTCTAATTGATAGGGTTAGTTCAAGAAGATTTTCGTTACACTAAGGATAGCTTCAAGTGAGAAGTTAATTCAACATTGAGAATTGTTCAATTCAACTTTATTGCTAATTTTAGTATATAGACTAGTTTGACTACGGCAAGGATACCACATGGCACATGATCCATCACCAATGCTAGCGCCCATTTCTATCGCTTACATAAGAGATACAGCAAAGAAAAATAACCATCCTTCCTCTCCTAGAAACCCAACTCGTATGCAGAGGTTGTTCACAGGAGTAGAGACACATCCCAGCACGGTAAGAAACCTCTGATGTTCTCTAATTGGAGTCGTTTGTCACCACATAGGGAGTTCATCGTCAAGGAAGAGGTTTTGAATAAATTCAAAAATATGTATGTGCTAGTTTTAGTTTTATAATGAGTTGTATCAGTTAGATTCAATAAGTATTTGCTTAAGCTTGTTTCTGTTACTTTGGTTAGATAATTCTGTTTGTACTTAGCTTCTATAAATGCTGTGTAACTGGATCCTTGAAGGTAATGCAATGTTTGAGTCAGAGGTCTGAAGAAGCCCAAAATAAGACTAAAAAACATCGCACCAAGACGACGAACAACAATAACGCAGCACCCAACAACCAACGAAATCGAGAAAAAAGACGAAATAGAAACTATATCTATGTGATAAACATTTATTTAGATGAAAAGGCAGAAAAATGATAGAGGGGTGTTTTTAGGCCAAAAATTGACCTAAAACTACCACTTTGGTAATGATCTAGAAAGAAGAGAAGAGTGAGAGAAAATTGAGAGAGACGACTAGGGTTTTTGAGAATCATTGGTGATGGAACCTATATTGATATGTTGTTGATCCGTTACATTACTGAAATTTATGACTAGTTTTCAATTCCTTTTTTAAAGACTCCAAATGGTGGAAGAGTGTTTCTTAATGACATTATTGCTACATTGCATTTGCAATCACGGTGGAGATTACCGTAGAAACTACAACATGGAAACAAACATCTTCTATGTCAAGTTGCCAACACAGGACTGCTGTAAAAATTAACATAACAATATGACTTTTGACATAGATCGATGTAAATTAGAAATATGAGAAACTGGCATCTTTGTTTAAATTATGGATATGGATAAACAAAATAGCAAAATTTCAATTCAATTTTCAACTAAAGTCATAGAAGTAAAGGATTTGGGTGTCTTGTTAATGCTTCTGTTCACGTATGGTCACCAAAATCCTTGCAACTGTATTTGCATATTCCTTACAAGAGACAATGACGTACTTCACAACACTGCCCAAAAATAAATTAGAAAGACAGACAACTAAGACCCAAAAAAGGGATGCAGTCTGTCATAAAGGATAAATATCAATGTGTGTTCTTCTCTACATACTTGCCTTTCTTTGCATTTGTATTGAAAAAGACTAACATAAGCAATTTGGAGTGTGCTCAATAACTATCAAAATATCCGTTTTGGTGGCGACTTCTCAGCTGGAAGTTCAAGTAGTTCTCGAATCCCTTCACAAACCTGCATTGAGATGCAAAAAGTTTTCAAAACTCTGGAAAATCATACTTTTTTGGAAAGAACTAGATTCAATTCTGGGTTAGTCCTGGAATTATGTCAAACATTACTCAACTAGATTACAAATTTTTGGTTCTTACAAAGCACCATCCCTTGCACGAGAGGCAGTACAAGCAGCAGTGATCCAGGGAGTAGATGAGTTGAAGGAAACGAAGTGAACTTACCAGCTTAATTTGGGCTTTGATTGAAGCAATTAATTGAGTGTACTCCTCTATCTGCCTGCAAGACATAAGCTATGCTTAAGTTTGAACATGCAGGTAAAAGGGAATAATGGTAAAATACTATTAGAATTTGGGTTGGGCCTAACTCAACCCTACAAAACCGGTTTGTAGAGTGAGTGATGCCTCCCTCTTATAAATTCATTTTCAAGCCATATCACATCTTATGTGAGACTCTCAACAATAAGGCATCTATTTGAAACCAAAAACTTTTACCTGGCTATCTTTTCCTCCCTCTTTTCTATGTAGTTTAAAGCTTCGGACCAAGTGAACTCCACATGGAATCCTAATCCGATATCCACAAATATGTGTTGTGTATTGGGCCTGTAAAGTTTTAATCAAATACATAAAATATGAAAGAGATGTGTGTTTCCCTGGATAGAAGACAAAAAAGATCTAATTGTAAGTGCACAAAGGAAGGTAATAGCGGTGTGCTAGTGATGGGGGTTCAGTAGTTTGTCTAAGATTCTCGGAACTTCCATGCATTGATTGTACCCTGGAGTAGAGGATGGAAATATCTAAATGCAAGTTGGGCCATCTAGCACAAAATCTTATTGTTTGACAATATGGTGACGGCTGATGGCTATAAAGATGATATATATGAAGGAAAAATATATATGGTCACATGGATTGGTAGTAAAATACACATGTCCCTTACAAAAATAAGAAGAAATAAAACAGATGAAATGAAAATTAAGAATTGACGCTATTAATTATAATAACAGGGGGAAAAGCCAGTGAAGCAGGGTGAAAGCTGAATGTTTGATGACTTACACTTCTGCCTGCATGTATACCTCGGACCCAATATTGACCAAAGTTCTTAGACTGGTTACACTATTCTTCTCAAGGTTTTCAATGTTGCTTCGCAGATCAGCACTGAGTGAACAAGTTAAGTGGGTTCAAACAGAATAATAGTCCTTTGCTAAATGCAAGTTATGCAACATTGAAATTGTGCTAGTTTTAATTAGTCACTGGATACAAACTAGTCACAAATTCGGCTTACAAGTATAATTTACATGTGCTACTGTGGATTTTTTATTATGAGAAATGAATAGTGCAAAGTTTTATGGCGTGTTCAATATATTTCATTGTTGTGGTGGTGCTAGTTGATTCTATGCCCGATTATCAGTATGCATAAAACTGAAAAAGGATACAAAATTTTCTGTTGTTCAAAGACCTTGTCCCTGCAATTAAGAGATGATAAAAGTAAGTAAACAAGACTCTGAACTCATGTAATAAACAAGGCAACCATGCAATATAGAGCTGCTTCATTAAATCCATTTTGCAAGAAATTCTAAATTTGACACCTTGGAAAACCTCAAGACTGACATACAGTTAAAACATAGCTGCAGAACGAACCAATTATCTTCATCAATTGTAGCTTATGTATTCAAA
This sequence comes from Astragalus membranaceus, assembly GCA_039519185.1. Taxonomy (NCBI): domain Eukaryota; kingdom Viridiplantae; phylum Streptophyta; class Magnoliopsida; order Fabales; family Fabaceae; genus Astragalus; species Astragalus membranaceus. The sequence continues at coordinate 27,259,087 of CM076851.1, forward strand.
GGCACCGCGCATTTTTAATTAGAAGTGAAGAACTTAGGGATAATAATGGAAAAACAACATTCAAATTTACGACATACATTGATACATATTATTTGCAACAACCATGAATAAAATCCACAAGCGTAAACACTATACCGTTGAGCAGTAGCATGCAGAAGATCGGGTTTCAAACGTTTATCAACAAATTCTTCATATTTTTGAATTTTCTCCTGGCGTAAATTGTCCATATGATGAGAGTCCTGGTAAAAGCATTAACTAGTAAGGAATCATTTGTTATATTAGTATATGCATACATACATGTAAGTTAATGCATATATTCCCAACAATGGACAATAAATAATCCCAAAGTGGTGCATCATCATTAAAAGGTTATAAAGACAAAGTGTAACGAATGGTCCATTTGGGCATTTTATCACCCATTTAATGGGCAAGGAGACCTGGTAGGCTGGTGGCAGTACAGAACTTTTTTTATCCAATTGTTGAATCTGTAATTTTTTTTGTACCCTATACTAGTACCACAGTACACAGTTTCACAAACCATCCAGCACCATCTTCTTCTTCTATCTTAACAAGCATCTATGAGCTCTCTTTTTGCAGACCCAATAAAAATAGAACCAAATGATGAATTCTAATTACTCCACTAAAATATGCTCCAAAGATAAAATGCTCCTTGAAAATGAAAAGAATAGTATGTTCATGAAGTATAAAACCATACAAGATAAAGAAGAGTCTGAAGAACAAAGGGGATAATTGTTATAAGCAGCAGCCTAAAATAATTGTGCTTGGACTCGAGGTTATGATATTTTGACATCATACATTTGTCTAATACTTTTAACCAATAATAAATAACTTGGGACAGGAGCAGCACAGACGTCACATTTAAGGCCAAATATAAGATTATATTTCATACAATGCCCAGGATCAACAACTAGCCTTGACTAAATTTAACAATCTAAAATGAGATATTTTGAGCAAATTATCCCACTTGCTCATTAATCTAAATCAACAATACCGGTAACAAGTTCCTATGAGGGAGTGCGATGGGAACAAATAGGTAAACAGTATTCACAGATCAAGAACATCAAGGAAATCATGATAGCCATAGCAAACCAACACAACGTGAAAAACAAAAGAACATTGCCAATCCACTCTAGTTCCAAGTGCAAGTGATAAGTAAACTATTCGTATTGCCAATCCACTCCAGTTCACTGCCTTTTATTGGTAAGTTCACTCGTAGTGAACTGCCTTTGTGGTAAGTTCACTCGTAGTGAACCAAACTAACAGTTCGCGCGAACTGAACTGCTTCTTTTGTTCGGTTCAATAGGTTCTAGTTCCAAACAGAACAGGTTAAAAAAAACAAACCAGTCTGAACTGTGAACTGTTATTCAGATGGTCTGCTTCGACTGAACTGAACCAACTGTTCACAAATAACCCGAACTGAACACTGAACAGTATAATATGATTCATTATCAAACATACAGAATCCATATGAAACCCCCTACCCAGCATCTTAGTTTGCAACAATTGGGCAGTAACTTCTTTTCTTGAACATCAATTTTCACTGCAATTACAAAGAGATATGACAACCCCACCCCCAGATTCCAAAAACCTTTATTCTCCATGTAAAAAGATTAAAATCACAACTTTGCAGCTTAAGCATTCAATTTACATCATTCACTTCACCTACTACTTGTTAGCACACATTGGCAAAATTGTTAACCCATTTAAGTCGCTGCATCATGAATAACATAAAAGAAACAGTACAACAAATTGAAAACACGGAGGGGAGATCCAGAAACTCACCGATAAAGAAACAAAAACTTGCCCACGAATCCTTCAGCTGAGAGGGTCGCAGTTCGTCGAACAAGACGCGTGAGGGGTTAGGTGTTTGGCCGTGGCTGATAAACCCCAAAAGAATTTCAATCCTATTTTACCGTCTCGGACTCCGAGTAAAATTCTTTTTTAAAAAAAATTCGGGATTGAAGGATTTCTTTCCAAAATTAATTCTTCTTTGAAAAAAACTAAGTAATTTTTGGAATATAAAATTAAATTTTGGAAAATCTAAAGATGAAATTTTCAAAATTTAATTTTTTATTCTGGAAATTATACTTTTAGGAATTTTTGAAATTCTTTTGGGGTTGAAATTATACTTTTAGGAATTTTTGAAATACTTTTAAAAAAGAATTTTACTCGGAGTCCAACAGCTGAGGATATTGATCCACTGACCATGGAGGATAGACTCTAGATTGCAGCTGCACATATCCGGGATGCCATGGGAGTCGAGGGTCTTCCACCTGCTGCATATGAGAGACTCTTGCGTGCTTTAGCTGTTTTGACATTTGACTCTTAGTTGTTTTGATTTCGTATTTTTTTTATGGTATTTATCGTTATTTAACGTTATCGGATTTTAGCGAGTATCGTTATTTATCGTTAGCGTCATTAATCTTAATCGTATAATTTTAAAAAAAATGTTTTTTAAAAAATTTACAGAAGTACCTCTAAAGAGGACAATTTCGGAAAAGAAAAATTTTGATCTTTTCGGAAATGCCTCCGAATAATCCCCCAATTCGTATAGCTATACCGAATAATGTCAGGGCCCTAGCTTCGGGTTAATGACTCCCCTCAGCTAGGTATGCTACATGAAATTCGGGATCGTCATCCCCCTCGATATCTTTTATTAGGCTTAATTACAGTTTTGGTCCCCCTATTATGACCAATTCTCGATTTTGGTCCCTGAACTTTTAATTTGACGATTTTGGTCCCCCTATTTTCCCAATTTGAAAAATCAAGGTCCCCCACCCCAATTTTGACTCAGTTTGACTGACCTATCCTACGTGGCAGCCCACGTGGACTGCCACGTAGGCGCACCCCCCCCACCCCCCACCCCACCCCCACCTCCACCCCCCTCCCCCCTCTTCTTCCTCGTGACCCTCTTCCCCTCCCCCTCCATTGTTCCTCTTCACCCTCCCCCCTCCCACCCCCGTGAACCCCCCTCCCCCTCCACTGTTCCTCTTTCCCTCCCCCCTCCCACCCCCCTCGAATCCACTCCCTCCTTCCTCTCATGCTCTCTCTCTCCTTCACATCTCTCTCTCCTTCGCATCTCCCTCCTCTCTCAATCACCGATCCCCCTCGTTTTCCATCTCCCGCTCGTCGCTCTCCCTCTCGCTCTCGCTCTCGTCGCAGATCGCTCTCCCTCTCGCTCTCCCTCTCGTCGCAGATCGCTCTCTCTCGTCTCTCATCGCTCTCGCTCGTCGCTCGCTCTCGCTCTCGCTCTCGTCGCAGATCGCAATCACAGTCGGAGGGGGTGGGTGGTGCGAAGGGGGTGGGGGATCGGTGGTGGGTTGTGTGAAGGGGGTGGGGTCGGTGGTGGGTTGGGGTGGGTGGGTTGGGGTGGGGTGGGGAGGTGCGACGAGAGAGGGGAGGGGTTACAGTGAGGGAGGGAAGAGGCGGAGGGGGGTGGGATGCGAAGGTTGCGAAGGAGAGAGGTGCGAAGGAGAGAGAGGGTGTGGTTGACGGAGGTGGGGAGGGAGGGGGGAGGGGAACAGTGGATCGGGTGGGGGTATCCGTGGGGAAGAGGAACAGTGGGTAGGTGGGGGGTGGGGTGGGGGGGTGGTGGGGGTGGGGGGGGTGGGGGGGGTGCGCCTACGTGGCAGTCCACGTGGGCTGCCACGTAGGATAAGTCAGTCAAACTGAGTCAAAATTGGGGTGGGGGACCTTGATTTTTCAAATTGGGAAAATAGGGGGACCAAAATCGTCAAATTAAAAGTTCAGGGACCAAAATCGAGAATTGGTCATAATAGGGGGACCAAAACTGTAATTAAGCCCTTTTATTATTATCTCGGACATTAAGTCAGTTACTCGACACAATGTCGTATTCTTTCAACTTATTACTTGAACTTAGACGCTTAGGTTATTACTTGATACTTGTGTCGTTTTCTCACTCGTTAGTAAACTATATGGTTTAAGTTAGTAAACTATACGGTTTAATAACGAGTATACTTTGTAACGCCCCAAATATTTAATTAATTATTAAATTAATTTATTCAATAATTAAGTGTGAGAATTGTTGAAGTTGGGAATTATTAGTATAGTTGCTACGTTGACTTTTATTTAATTAATAGGTTAATTAAGTGTGGAAAATAATATTAGAGTAATAATAATATATTATTTTATGTGGGCTTATGTTTATGTTAGAATTGGTAATATAAGGGGGTGTGAAGAGTGGCCCATGAGACTAATCAGAAAAATAAAGAGAAGTATAAGTAAGTAAGAATTAGAATTAAGTTGAGTTGTCATAAGCTGAAAGAAAAATAAGGATTAGAGAAAACCTAGAAGCAAAGATAGAAGGGGGCTGCGCAACTTTGGTGAGAAATAGAGAGGGGGGCTGCGCATTCTTTCATCCAAGAAGGGAGGTGACTGCGAAATCTTCAAAACCCAGGTAAGGGTGGGGTTCTAACTCTATAATAGGGTACATGAAGGGCTTTATGTGGGAAAATAAGGGATCCTATGTGTTTGTTTAATCCTTAAAATCTATTGTTGTTGTTTGAATATATCTGTTGATGATTGAAATCAGTTTAGGGGTTTTTGAACACAATGATGCACAAAATTTGGATCCCTAGGCGCATAGGGCGCCGTTGCTGATGTACTGGGCGCGAAGGGCGCCATGGGTGCATAGGGCGTCGTTTCCTGTTGTTTCCTGGGTGCCGTATGTGGCTGTCCTGTTGGTTGCTGGGCGCACTGGGCGCCATGGGCGCCATGTGTTGCTGCTTGTTGCTTGTTGGCTGTTGGTTGCTGTCATACCCCAATTTTGTCCGGCTTAGGTCCAAACTTTAATTTTCCACACAAAAATAAACTATGCATTTTGGGTCCTAGAAACCGCTCCAAAGTTTTTGAAATCATTTTTAGGGTCAGAATGCACTTTTTAAGAAATTAGGGTTTTGAAAGATATGTTGTGCATGCATGGCAAGCTTTGGAAAATATTTTATGCAAGCATGGCAAAGACCTAAAAGCATTTTTGTGGAAAGCAAGAATTGATTTCTATTTTGTTCCAAAGGCCAAGAATCGATTTATAGTATATTGCATAGGCCTTGAAATCGATTTTCAGGCTCTTCCACAGGCCATGAATCGATTCCTAATTGTTTTAACTAAGTGAAGAATCGATTTTCACCTATTTAGGATGTCCTGAAAATCGATTTCCCTCTTCTTGCATAGGCCTTGAAATCGATTTTCAAGCTTTTCCTTAGGCCATGAATCGATTCCTCATTGTGTTAACTAAAGCAAGAATCGATTTTCACCTATGCAAAAGGTCCTGAAAATCGATTCCTCTTGTTTTCAAAGGAACCAAGAATCGATTCTTTATTATTTCCAAAGGCCCAAGAATCGATTCCCACTATTTTAACTAAAGCAAGAATCGATTTTCACCTATGCAAAAGGTCCTGAAAATCGATTCCTCTTGTTTTCAAAGGAACCAAGAATCGATTCTTTATTATTTCCAAAGGCTCAAGAATCGATTCCCACTATTTTAGCTAAGCTTGGAATCGATTCATGTGACTTTTCAAAGGCAAGGAATCGATTATGCACTTGTTACACTTCATCAAACAATCGATTCATCCTTGCAATAAATGTTTTTTAAAAAAAATTCTACGCTTTCCTAAGCCTATAAATAGGCAGCCTCAAATCACATTTGGGGGGAGACTTCACGAGATCAGAGAAAGGCACAGACACATTTAACAAGATCAGAGAAGAATTGCTCCACACACACATCTCACAAGATCAGAGAAGAATTGCTCCGGACACATTTCACGAGATCTGAGAAGACAACTCTCGCAAATCTCATTTTCCAGTTCTACGCTTCATTTTTGCTCTATTCGCGCCGTTGGTCCGTCTGAGCTGATCTCCTGCAAGGGTTAGTCAGGGTTTGCGTTCTTCAGAGTTGCAATATCTGTCTTCATCAGAGGTATTTCTGTCTTTACATTTGTTAATATTTAATCATTGTGATCCGTGCTAAAATTGCCCTATGTGATTCAACTTAGCTTTAGCGTTTATTGCAAAGGATAGGTTACTCAAAACCTTGATGCTCCCTCCTCTCTGATTGTGTTATTAGCCTTCAGGCACTTATTCATGAATGCAAAGGATAGGCTTACCTTAGCCTTGATGCAATTTCCCCCCTTTCGTTCATGTTATTGAGAATCGTTGCTCATATGTTCCTCAGTTTAATTAAGACCATTCTATGCCTATGATCAATTGCTTGCTTGTTTCGATGCATTTTAAATGTCTTGATTCAAATACGCTATTCCATCCATGTGTATGACCTCCTAATGAAGACGTAAGTCTACATGCCTGTTGTAGCATAGAGTCATTAGGGTAAATACACACACACGCATTTGTTTTGAGAACTTTACCATGTATCCCTGACAAGTGGGTCTTTTGATTATATTGGCATGTTTAGTCTTGATTAAATGTTCAACATATGCATGATTTCGTTTTTAATCAATCATTGATAGTGCCTTCACCCTTTTTCCAAAAATCTTTCAAACTCTTTCAAAAAAAACATTTTCGTTAGAACTACGTCGCTTTGATTCCCATTCGGGATACGTAGGAGCGAGTCACGTTCTCGTCAAACGCAACAAATAAAAATCCTTTTTCAACCGTAAACAAATCATTTTCAAACCCATTGTCGCAAGTAGTTCATCAGAGCCTCTGTTCGTTTAGCTATTAGTGACAATGTCCTTTTCTCCTAAAAATAATAAATGATGATCCATCATAACCTTTGTTAGTTTGATCATCGTGCAAACCAACCTCTTTTGAAAATCACTTTCAAAAAAAAGATAATAAAACGAGTTGTTATCAATAGTCCATCAGAACCTTTGTTCGTTCGACTAGCGGTACAACTCTCTTTCTTGAGTATTTAGTAGTGATTCATCATAGCCTCTGCTAGTTTAATCATTCACTAATGCTCGTCCTATTTCAAAAACTCACCAAAAAAAGATAAAAAAACAAAACTTTTTCAAAAAGGCAACCTAGAACTACGTCGCCTTTGATTCTCCACCCGGAGATACGTAGGAGCAGGGCCACGCCCCTGTCAAGCGCAAAAATAAACAATTTCTAAATTAAAAAATACAAACACATCTCTTTCATAAAAAAAATCAAAAATCTTATTCAAAGTAGGGGATTAAGTCGGTCGTACGGCCGGGTTAATCATCGTTTTAGGATAAGTGAACTGTGGTCCTTCAGAGCCCCAGCGCTCCTTCAGCCCCCAGCGGCCCTCCAGACCCTCAGTGGTCCTTCAACACAGATCACACAATCCTAAGACCCCTATATTAAAAAACACCAACACACAAACATTTTCTACCCAAGAACTACGTAGCTTTGAATTCTCCATCGCACCGGGAGATACGTAGGAGCGGGCCAGGTCCCGTCAAGCACTTTTCCTAAAAAAAAACCTTTTTTCTAAAAAACCCTTTTTTCCCCTTTCTCACCAAAAATAAGATTTTCATTAAGTTTTCCCATTCATCTTCAAACAAGAAATAAATAGGCAAATCTAGGTATTTTTCAAATCAAACGTTAAAACCACACATTTAATTAGAGGTTCCCTTTCGGTAGAAAGGACGTGCGCGGTGCTAACACCTTCCTCGCACGTAATCGACCCCCGAACCTATATCTCTAGTTTTTAAAAGACCATCCGCCTTGTCCAAAAGACCTTTTTTCAATGTTTTGGTCTTAAAATTAAAATATTGGTGGCGGCTCCAAAATTTTTCCACGTTGTACATTGAGAAACCCAAAAGCGGGATTTTCGGGGTGCAACAGCTGGCGACTCCGCTGGGGACACTTTTTTTTTAAAAAGACGAGGGTCAAGCCTAACTAATTTAAATGTGTGGTTTAATGTATTGTTGATTTGATTAAAAACCTTGTTTGCCTTTCTTTCGTATCATTGATTGTAGGCGTGTGCATTTGTGTTCGTCTATGTTGTTCCCTGTCTCATCTTTTATTCCCTTTCTTTTATCGCTTATGCCCATGCATTCTTCCAACCCCCATGTTCCCTTCTTTCTTTGCTCCTTTTCTTCAAGGTAAGTTCATGCATCTTTCCCCCTATTCTATCATGTCCCCTCTTCTTGGCTCCTTTTCCTAAGGTGAGCAATATCCTTGTTTATAGATATTCTAGGTATGGAACCCTAAGGTAGATAACTTGTTATTGTTTGCTTTTGTCTGGACTGCTCTGGTTTTCATTTCAGGTGGGGGTAGTACTAGGGAAAATGCCCTTAACACACACTACACTTATACCCTGTGACTATGTGTTTTGAGTGGGACCATAACCCAGGTCTGCAAAAACTTAGGAGAGTGGATTCGAGTAGTAAGAGCCCATCAGGACCTTTGTCCGTTTGGCTACTTGCGAAAGTTTCAACCAGAGTTGTGCTCTTTCATGATGCCTCACACCTAGCAGTTTGCTGCATTTGTGGGGAATTTTGTGAAAGGGACTGTAGCTCTGGTGGCCTTGTGAGGGAGTGAATAGAGCTACATGGAAGGATTACCTTTTAAATTGCCCTAGATCATAGGTCTCACCTCTTTTTTAGGTCACAAGGGCTTTTCCAAAATTGTGTGTTGCATTATTACATCTAGTTTAGTTCATTTCCGCCAACATTTTTTTTGAAAAAAAACAACAAAATCAAAAAAGAATATGTTTTCCTTCTCTTTCATGAATACCTATATGAGGTGGCATATAGGGTATACTGCCCTAAAATTTCAAAACCCCCACCTGTAAATATCTGTCTTTATAACAAGCATCCTCATCACCCGCATTTTACATCATAACAGCATGCATAAGCAAAATTCTGAAAAATTCATACAGCATTCTTCATGCATCTAAATACAAAAATAACATAAAACCATATGCATTGCATTCATTTACGCATTCATACTTGTAAAAAATGTTCTATCATCAGAGAGAAACAAAAGGCAAGCTGGTTCACCAACATCGATACTCCACCCTTCTGCAATCAAGGTTGATGGCTAGTAATCGGAATCTTAAGAATGAGGGCCGCCGGAGCCAAGAGGAGTTAGTTGCAGAGGTTCTTAATCCTGAGCAGCTGGATCGGGAGAGTCAAGCTCCGAAGACTAAAGCTGGAGAAGCACAGATAACCGAGGAAATAAGTATGCTGCGGAGGGGTGAGGCCGCTGTTGGGGCTATCGCTGTTGAAAATCCTGGAGGAGTTGTTACTTTCATTCCTCCTAAATTCAAAGTACCTGACTTTGATCAATATCACGGCACTGGGTGTCCATCTAACCATCTGAAGATGTATGTTAGGAAAATGGCAGCTTATGCCCATGATGATAAAGTGCTGATCCATTTCTTTCAAAACAGTCTGACTGGAGCGTCTCTAGACTGGTATATGCAGCTGCCATCCTCCGATGTTCATAGTTGGAAGAATCTCTTTAAAGCATTTCTGAAGTACTACCAGCATAACTTGGACCCAGCTCCAGACCGGTCTCAGTTACAGTTCATGAGCAAGAAAGATCGTGAGTCTTTTGAGGAATATGCCCAGCGGTGGAGAAGTGTAGCTGCACGAGTGAAGCCCCCGTTGACTGAGAAGGAAATAGTGTCTATGTTCATGGATACCCTCCCAGCTGTTTTCTACAAACGTCTGATCGGAAGGGGACCTTCAAGCTTCTCAGAAGTGATCAGAGTAGGGGCAAGACTCGAAGTCGAGATAAAAAGAGGAAGAGTCCCCTGCAATCCTATTGGCACCAACAATGCTATAGGGGAACGAAGAAAGTCGCGTCAGTTTGACTCCATCCCCATGCCATACACAGATCTCTTTAACTACCTCATCACAAACAAGCTCATTACCACAAGACCAATGAAACCCGTCCGACCACCATATTTCAGAGGATACAACCCTAACAGTACCCGTGCCTTCCATGAGGGAGCGGTGGGGCATGTCGTGGAGAACTGTAAAGCCTTCAAGCATGTAGTGCAAGACCTAGTAGATGCTAGGTGGATCTCGTTCAAACAGGACAGCCCAAGCACAACGACTGATCCAGTGCCAGATCATCAAAGGCCAGCTATCAATGCTTTAGAAGGTTCTGTCGGGCAATTGGTAAAGGACGTGAAGAAGGTTAAGACCCCGTTGGATGTTATCTACTCTGAGTTATGTCATGCTGGAGTGGTTAAAAAGGGGTGTTGCCATGAAGAAGGATGTGCTGATTCCGCATGCGTGGGGAATTGCGAAAGCTTTAAGGTGATCCTGCAAGACCTGATAGATCGGTGCGTGGTTCAGATAGGGACCCATGATATTGAAGATGAAAAAGAAATCAATGAGGAAGTAATAGCGGTGCCTATGAAAGAGAGATGTTGGGATACCCTAGGGGAGTCCAGTGGAAAGTTTGACTACTTGGTCAGATATGACGCTCCCGAGAGTGCTCAAATCCGAATGGAAGACATCCAGCCCACAGGATGGGATGAGGAAGAGGAACAACACGATCAAATTGCTGTCATCAATGATGGTACTAAGTCAGAAGAGGGTGGTGCAAACCTGGTTTGTCGCTGCAGTGCTGGTGAAAGAATTAAAGAATTGAAAGACTGTTGACCCTCCTGGGACCTTTGATTTAAAGTAGTCATTTGTAATGCAACCCTGTGGCTCTGCCCAAGGCCACAGGACCAGTTGTTAGGGGCGCACATGTTTTTATTTTCTAAATCATCATCATCAATAAAAACGTTGTTTTTGAATTCCAATCAATAAAAATCAATTCCTTTTCATTTCATGTGTCTCTTCTTTTCTTTATTATTTTTGCTTGCATGTCTCACCTTCCATTCTGCTTTTTCGTCTCGGCAAAAAGCAAATCCACAGTAATTGTCTCTCAAAATAACGGTGCCAACGGTCCATATTTTGACTTTGATCACCTTATCAGTCAAGCAGAGTGGGACGTTGAGAAAGACCGGGAAAATCCTCCAGAAGGTTAATGAAGCAAGGAAAAAGGGTTATTCAGCATCACGGGGTATCCACTGAAGTGATCAACTTGGGGACCGCTGTGAACAAGAAAGAGGTCAAGATGGGTACTTCAATAAAGGAAAATTAGAGCGCAAAAAGGAAATAAAGAAGAAGGGCAAGTGCATGAAAATAAGTGAATTATTGTCCCAGAGTTAATTTTTGAGGAAATAAGCAATCATGATTTGAAATGAAGTCGGACTACCATTCCATATCCAAAAACAAAATCCTCTCCTAACCACCTTAAGCCAAGAAAATCCCAAAGAGAAAAACAAAATCCTTTCCGACCCATCTTAAGCCAAGACAAAGCCAAAAATCCAAAAGTCACCTTAGACAAGGATCACCTCGAATAAAAAACAGTGCATCGTTCTTTATCAGCCCACCCAAGCTCAAGAAAAAGAAGAAGTCAAAGAAGGAAAAATCATTCAAAAAGGAAAATCCCAAAACCAAAAGAAAAATACAAAAGAAATGTAAGTAGTGAGTTGATACATGTTACCACAAAACTCAAGAGATCCTCGTCTCAATAAACCTTCAAACACTTTCTCATTTCCATACACCCCTCCTCTCATAAACCGCAAACACTCTCCTTTGACCTCGACAGACCGCCCTCCACAGACCCTTAGCCAGGAATAAAACCTCCTAATACCTCATCAAGCCAGTTAACCATCATAAATCATCGATCAACAGCCAACACCGACTAAAAACCATCCTGCCATTAGCCCTACTCATCTCTCCTCCACAAAACACCACAATCCCGAAAGGTCCATTCCGATCAATGATTGATTGCTGTTGTTTTCTCAAAGTTTTAGCTCAAGGACAAGTAAATTCATTTGTTTACAATATGCCAAGTGGGGCAATCCTGTCGCTCTTCACCCCTCCTACAATTGGGGAAATTGACCCTACACCTATCTCATCCCTTGTCGCACTCACATTCATTGAAATCATACAGGGGCAACCCCCTTTCTTCTCTAGTGTATGGGTCAGAAGCAGTTCTTCTCATCAAGGTTGAAACACCCTCTCTACGAGTAGTCATGGAGGCCAAGTTAGAAGAAGCAAAATGGATCCAAGCTCGTCTAGATCAACTGAATCTCATTAAAGGGAAAAGAATTGCTGCCCTGCGCCATGGCCAGTTGTACCAACAAAAGATGAAGGCAGCCTTCGGCAGGAAAGTCCGTCTTCGAGAATTCGGCGAAGGGGACCTTGTACTCAAAAAGATCCTACCTATCCAGACTGACTCCGTGGGAAGTTGATACCCACTTATGACGGTCCATATGAAGTCAAGAAAGCTTTTTCCAGAGGAGCGCCAATACTCATAAATATAGACGGCGAAGATCTCGGGAATCCAGTCAGTTCAGATTAAGTGAAGAAGTATTATGCCTGAAAGAAATATAAAAAAAAAAAAGAGAAAGACAAGCCAAGTAAGAATTAGCTCGCTAGGTTGAAAACCCACAAAGGGCGGCCTAGGCAAAATCAGAGCGACCCGGTGGATTGAAAACCCGCAAAGGGCGATCCAGGCAAAAATTAGGGTCTAAAAACTTAGGCATGAAAAGTAAAGAAAGGCATACAACTCTCCTACAAGCTTGGATGAGGGAGTGGTCAAGGTCAAGGACATAGATGTTTGGCACTGTTCCACAGAGACGGACAGTCAGAATTTAGTTTCTCCCTTTTTTTCGTGTCTTTTTATAGTTTAAACTCTCAAATGCAATAAACAATCGGCGTAACTTCTTGTGCGACCGGTTTCCGCATTAATAAAGTTCAAATTTCTCGTATCTGTTCACTCTTTTATTTTCTGCTTTTTCTGCTCAAAATAAACGTTTTATGATGATGATGGTCCTGAACTGTAAAACATGTGCATATATCATATAGCATTGCAAATCATTACGAGATTCTTAAGAGTCCTGAGAGAAAGCACATCCTCAAAATCAGTCAATCATGCAAGAGAGCAACTACATCCACGATTGCTTCAAACCAGCAAAGTCAAGACCAACATGCACTCGGCCCATGAGCCCCGCAAGTCCAACAGGTTCCTCAGTCTCGTGTCATGAGTGTCGCGGGTTGGCTGAACCAGCAAAAATAAAAAGTAAGAAAAAAAAAGGGCAATAAACAAACACAGTCATGCATTACATTCATCATGCATAAAATCATGCATTTATCAGGCAGGAAAATAATGATAAGAGAAAGAAAAAGAAAATAGCAATCATGGCATTTGCATCATGCATCTCATAGAAAAAACAAAACGAAGCCTTCCATTGCATACACTGGCATTCCATGCGGTCAAACCAGACCTTTGTGTCCTTAAACCAGATCATTGTGATCCATAAACCAGACCTTTGTGTCCTTAAACCAGATCATTGTGATCCATAAACCAGACCTTTGTGTCCTTAAACCAGACCTTTAGGGTCCATAAACCAGACCAGTATGCAGACACATATTGCTCCATAAACCAGACTCGTTGTGATCCTTAAATCAGACTAATGTCAAGTCCATAATTTAGCATTCCATCAAATAAACCAAGGCATTTCACAACTCTCAAGCATTGCATTTGCATACCCGCACTTCATAAATAAAAAAAAAGGCAACCATCAAGGAAAGCCAAAAGAGAATATCAAAAGCGTCCAGCATTGCATGCATCAGCGTCACATGCATCCAAGTAGCATACATCTGCATTACATTTGCATAACCGCATCTTGTGCATTCATCACATGACGAAAACCAAAGTAAAAGAATCAGGAATAGCATTTCATCACATTCATCATTACACCAAAATCATAGCATTGCATACACATGCATAACATGCCCTTGCATAACATGCACTCATACTCCATGCACCATTCCTTGCATCAACCAACGTATGCAGGTACCTCAATCCAATACAGTAACCTCGGTCATTTCAAATCAACCAATCAGCAGAATTTCTGAGCCCTCTGTGCTCCCCCTGAGCCCTCTGCGCTCATCCTGAGCCCTCTGTGCTCCCTCCTGAGCCCTCTGTGCTCCCTCCTGAGCCCTCTGTGCTCATCCTGAGCCCTCTGCGCTCATCCTGAGCCCTCTGCGCTCCCTCCTGAGCCCTCTGTGCTCATCCTGAGCCCTCTGTGCTCCCTCCTGAGCCCTCTGCGCTCATCCCGAGCCCTCTGCACTAAACCTGAGCCCTCTGTGCTCATCCTGAGCCCTCTGTGCTCCCTCCTGAGCCCTCCGCGCTCATCCTGAGCCCTCAGTGCTCCTTCCTTACTGTTTTCTTTACCGCATTCTTTACCGCCTTATTTCCTGCTTCTGCACGCCAAGTGCCCATTTACTTTTCTGTTTGCACGCCAAGTGCCCATTTTACTTTTCTGTCTGCACGCCAAGTGCCCATTTTACTTTTCTGTTTGCACGCCAAGTGCCCTTACTTTTCTGTTTGCACGCCAAGTGCCCACTTTACTTTTCTGTCTGCACGCCAAGTGCCCATTTTACTTTTCTGTCTGCACGCCAAGTGCCCATTTTACTTTTCTGTCTGCACGCCAAGTGCCCATTTTACCTTTTCTGTCTGCAAGCCAAGTGCCCACCTTACTTTTCTGTTTGCACGCCAAGTGCCCACTTTACTTTTCTGTCTGCACGCCAAGTGCCCATTTTACTTTTTTGTCTGCACGCCAAGTGCCCATTTTACTTTTCTGTCTGCACGCCAAGTGCCCATTTTACCTTTTCTGTCTGCACGCCAAGTGCCCATTTTACTTTTCTGTCTGCACGCCAAGTGCCCATTTTACTTTTCTGTCTGCACGCCAAGTGCCCATTTTACCTTTTCTGTCTGCACGCCAAGTGCCCATTTTACCTTTCTGTTTGCACGCCAAGTGTCTATCAATCAATAGGATTCGTGAATCCCTTCAGGACCCAAGTGTCCCTTCAAAAACAGACTTCACCTCGTATTCGAGCTGCGGGTAAGTCCTTCAGACCCCGAGTGGTCCTTCAGACTAGTTGTGTCAGCCTAAGACACATCAGACGTCCTTCATGGTCAACATATCAGTTCCGGATCTGATCTTGACCCATCCTGGCCGCTCGGAAAAGGCCACCCCCCCCAAGCAGACCGTTTTACTAGTACCGTTGCTAGTTTGCGCTCCATCAGACCCATCGGTTCATCAGGCTTAGGCATGCCCTTCAGACCTCGTCGGTCCTTCAGTTTAACTCCAATCAATGCGCCAAGCATCGACTGCGAATTAGACCTTCAGAGCCTTAGTGCTCCTTCAGATCCCGAGTGGTCCGTCATTCTCTTGGTGATCACCATTGTGTGAAGTTGGCGACGTGTATCTGGTTGGATTGCCTCTATTTATTGGCAAGATATTATGTTGTAGGCCTATGGCCAACGTTGAATTCCGTTGTTGTTGTTGTGTTGCTATGTAATCATTGTTGATTGTTTGTGCATTCACATCGCGTCGCATACATAGCATTTTCATGTTGGAGCTATGCTCAAAACACGATGGCTTGGATTGGCAAAGTGACGTGAAGGCTTATGCCTTGTTGATGCCTCTATTTACTGGCAGATTTTTACGACGACGACGGGAGTTCTGCTCCAATGGTACCACATGCATGTGCATAGTATTGAGTCGCATTCATATTGCATACTTAAGTGATTATGTTGATGACTTGTGATTGATTGAAGTTGTTTGAGGGCTGCGAAGTGGTGAATTCATATTTTTTGATTCTAACATACTGTTTTTCATATGTCCTATTATATGGTTCGATATCTCACCCCTTCTGTTTGAATGTTACCCTCCTGTTGGTAACGTGCAGGTAATCACGAATGAAGGCTGCTTACCTTCGTTAGATCGAGTCGGTGTCGTCGCTCTGATACGTAACACTCGGGGGGATGAACACTTGTTTTCCTTATTTGCTATGTTATTTTTATTGTTGAAACTAAAAGTTGTTACTATTAAGAGTTTTGCTAAATCTGGGCTGTCTTAAGTTGGTTAATGATGCCACGATTATTTTGAATTGACTTTTGTTGTGAATCCGCTGCGTAGTATTGAAAATTGACTTGTTTTAAAGACTAAAAGGATTTGTTTATTGGTTCATCCAAGTTAGCGTGTTATGTATCTAATTTCACAGGCGAATTGATTATGTTGTTTTGTTTTTAGTTGAAAGTGTAGCGCTCCATTTATTTGTTGGAACTTTTTATAACTCTGATTTTCTTATTATTTTACCGGGTAGAAATGGGGTGTTACATTAGTGGTATCAGAGCTGTTTCGGTCCGTCCGACCAAGTTGTCTAGTTGTTGTGTCATTTGACGATCGAGTATTGTCATTTAGTTCTAACTATTGTTTGTGTTGTAGTAATAAGTTAAGATGGCTAGAAGGAATGATGCTGCTATCGCTGCTGCCTTGGCGGTTATGGCACATGCTTTGGAGAGTCAGACGAACGTTGGTGAAAATGCTGGGTCTCGTAGTTTGGCGACTTTTCAAAGGGAGAATCCGCCCACCTTCAAAGGCAAGTATAATCCTGATGGAGCGTTGGCTTGGCTGAAGGAGATAGAGAGGATTTTCCGTGTGATGGACTGCACTCCAGCGTAGAAGGTTCTTTATGGTACTCATATGTTGGCAGAAGAGGCCGATGACTGGTGGCTAGAGACTAGTCAGAGATTGGAAGCTGCAGGTGAAGAGATCTCTTGGGTTGTGTTTCGTAGGGAGTTTACGAGGAAGTATTATCCTGAAGATGTTCGGGGTAAGAATGAAATTGAATTCCTTGAGCTGAAGCAAGGAAACCTGTCAGTTGCTGAGTATGCTGCTAAATTCGTGGAGTTAGCCAAGTTCTATTCGCACTATAGTGAAGCGACTGCTGAGTTCTCGAAGTGCATCAAGTTTGAAAACGGGTTGCGGCCCGAGATCAAAAAGGCAATTGGGTATCGGAAAATCCGTGTCTTCTCTGATTTAATTGATAGCTGCAGGATCTATGAAGAGGATCACAATGCTCATTACAAGGTTATTAATGAGAAGAGGAGCAAGCATCTGAATCGTCGTAAGCTGTATGATGCTCCTGCTGGTATTGTGTGATTCAAATGTGGCAAAGCTGGTCATAAGAGTAACGTGTGCAAAGCTGAGACGAAGAGGTGTTTCCGTTGTGGTAAGACCGGGCATGAAGCGTCCGAGTGCGAGCATAAGGAGGTGATTTGCTTCAACTGTGGCGAAGGAGGGCACATTAGTAGTCAGTGTCAGAAACCGAAGAAAGAGCGAGCTAGTGGAAGAGTGTTCGCTTTGGTAGGGACAGAGACTTCTAAGGAAGATGGACTTATTAGAGGTACATGCTTCATTAATAGTATTCCTCTAACTTCTATTATTGATACCGGTGCTACTCATTGTTTTATTGCTGCTGATTGTGTTGAAAGATTGGGTCTTGCGTTGTCTTCTATGAATGGAGAGATGGTTGTCGACACTCCAGCTAAGGGGTCGGTGACTACTTCTCTTGTGTGTTCTAAGTGCCCCTTGTCAATTTTCGACAGAGACTTTGTTGTTGATTTGATTTGTTTGCCGTTAAGCGGATTGGATGTGATCTTAGGTATGAACTGGTTAGAGTATAACCATGTCCATATTAATTGTCGTAGCAAGTCTGTGAGTTTTTCTACTCCTGAAGAGGAGGAACCTGGTTTGTTGTCTGCTAGACAGTTGCGGAAGTTGATGTAGGGGAAGTCCAGTTATTCTCGCTGATAGCGTCGATGTCTGTTGAGAACCGAGCCATCATCGAGGAGTTGCAGGTGGTGTGTGAATTTCCTGAAGTTTTCCCTGAGGAGATTCCAGGTATACCACCAGAGAGAGAAGTTGAATTCGCTATTGATCTTGTACCTGGTACCAGACCTGTTTCTATGGCACCATACAGGATGTCGGCATCTGAATTGTCCGAATTGAAGGAGCAACTTGAGGATTTGCTCGAAAAGAAGTTTGTGAGGCCAAGTGTGTCGCCGTGGGGAGCTCCTGTGTTGTTAGTAAAGAAGAAAGATGTGAGTATGAGGCTTTGTGTTGATTACCGACAGTTGAATAAGGTGACGATTAAGAATAAGTATCCACTTTCAAGAATAGATGATTTGATGGATCAATTGGTGACTGCTCAAGTGTTTAGTAAGATTGATTTGCGATTGGGTTACCATCAGATTAAAGTGAAGGATGGGGATATCCAGAAGACGGCTTTTAGAACTCGCTATGGGCATTATGAGTACTCGGTGATGCCTTTCAGTGTTACCAACGCGCCGGGAGTATTTATGGAATACATGAACCGTATCTTCCAAACTTACTTGGATCAGTTTGTGGTAGTATTCATCGATGATATCCTGGTTTACTCTAAGTCAGAAGAAGAGCATGCAGAACATTTGAGATTAGTGTTGGAGGTCCTGAAGGAGAAGAAGTTATATGCAAAACTGTCAAAATGTGAATTTTGGTTAAAGGAGGTGAGTTTCCTTGGTCACGTCATTTCAGGTAGTGGCATTGCGATGGATCCATCTAAAGTAGATGTTGTGTTGCAATGGGAAGCCCCGAAGCCGGTTACAGAGATTAGAAGCTTTTTGGGATTGGCTGGTTATTATAGAAGGTTCATTGAGGGTTTTTCTAAGTTAGCACTTCCGCTAACTCAGTTGACTTGCAAAGGTAAAGCCTTTATATGGGACGCTCGTTGTGAAGAGAGTTTCACTGAATTGAAGAAGAGATTGACAACGTCTCCTATTTTGACGTTGCCCAATTCGGGAGAGTGTTTTGTGGTGTATTGTGATGCTTCCAAGATAGGTTTAGGAGGCGTGCTTATGCAGAATGGAAAGGTAGTTGCTTATGCTTCACGGCAGTTGAGGACTCGTGAGAAGAATTATCCTACGCATGACTTAGAGCTTGCTGCAGTGGTTTTTGTGCTGAAGATTTGGAGACATTATCTTTATAGTTCTAGATTTGAAGTGTTTAGTGACCATAAGAGTTTGAAGTATTTATTTGATCAGAAGGAATTGAATATGAGACAACGACGGTGGTTGGAGTTATTAAAAGATTATGATTTCGGGTTGAATTATCATCCAGGAAAAGCTAATGTCGTGGCTGATGCGTTAAGTCGAAAGACCTTACACATGTCAGCGATGATGGTTAAGGAATTGGAATTAATTGAGCAGTTCAGAGATATGAGTTTGGTTTGCGAAGTGACACCGCAGAGTGTCAGGTTGGGAATGTTAAAGATTAATAATGACTTTTTGGATAGTATCAGAGAAGCTCAGAAGTTGGATATTAAACTGGTGGATTCGATGGTTGGAGTCGATCAGTTTGAGAATAATGATTTCAAGTTGGATGCGCAATGTGTGTTGAGGTTCCGTAATAGAATTTGTATTCCTGATGATGTAGAGATGAAGAAAGCGATTCTTGAAGAGAGTCATAGGAGTAAGTTGAGTATTCATCCAGGAGTTACGAAGATGTATCAGGACTTGAAGAATTTGTTTTGGTGGCAAGGGATGAAGCGTGATGTAGCGCAGTTTGTGTATGCATGTTTAACTTGTCAGAAGTCGAAAGTTGAACATCAGAAGCCTGTAGGGTTGATGCAATCGTTAGAGGTTCCAGAATGGAAATGGGATAGTATTTCAATGGACTTTGTGACGGGATTGCCTAGTACCGCAAGAGGTCATGATGCGATTTGGGTGATTGTTGATAGGCTAACGAAGTCGGCTCATTTTGTTCCTATTAACATCACATATCCAGTCCCGAAGTTGGCAGAGATTTATATCCGAGAGATTGTAAAGCTGCATGGTGTTCCCCTGTGTATTGTTTCGGATAGAGATCCGAGGTTTACTTCAGATTTTTGGAAGAGTTTGCAAAAGGAGTTGGGCTCTAAGTTGAGATTGAGTTCGGCGTATCACCCTCAAACGGATGGTCAGTCAGAGAGGACTATTCAGTCGTTGGAGGATTTATTGAGAGCGTGTGTTCTGGAGCAGGGAGGTTCGTGGGATACCTACCTTTCATTGATAGAGTTCACTTATAATAACAGCTACCATTCTAGTATTGGAATGGCACCTTTTGAAGCGTTGTATGGTCGGAGATGTAGGACTCTTTTATGTTGGTATGAATCTAGAGAAAGCGTAGTACTTGGACCTGAAATTGTTCGAGAGACTACTGAGAAGGTGAAGTTGATTCGGGAGAAGATGAAAGTCTCACAAAGTAGACAGAAGAGTTATCATGATAAGCGAAGGAAGGATTTAGAATTTCAAGCAGGTGAGCATGTGTTTTTGAGAGTCACTCTGGTGACTGGTGTTGGACGCGCCTTGAAGTCAAAGAAGCTCACTCCTCGTTTTATTGGTCCGTATCAGATTTCAGAGAAAATTGGGAATGTTGCTTATAGGGTGGCCTTACCGCCTAACCTTTCGAACTTGCATGATGTGTTTCATGTGTCGCAACTTCGAAAGTATATTTCAGATCCATCTCATGTGATTCACATGGATGATGTGCAAGTGCGGGATAATCTCACGGTGGAGACAGTGCCGG
The DNA here is from genome assembly GCA_039519185.1 of Astragalus membranaceus. NCBI lineage: Eukaryota > Viridiplantae > Streptophyta > Magnoliopsida > Fabales > Fabaceae > Astragalus > Astragalus membranaceus. The sequence goes on from CM076851.1 coordinate 27,279,524, forward strand.
TGCGAATTGAGGATCATGAGGTGAAGACTCTAAGAGGCAAGGAGATCGCTTTGGTGAAAGTAGCCTGGTTAGGAGCTGCCGGAGAAAGCATGACGTGGGAGCTGGAAAGGAAGATGCGGGAATCTTATCCCGAGTTGTTCGAATCAAGTAAATTTTCGAGGACGAAAATATTCTAAGTGGGGGAGAGTTGTAATGCCCCAAATATTTAATTAATTATTTAATTAATTTATTCAATAATTAAGTGTGAGAATTGTTGAAATTGGGAATTATTAGTATCGTTGCTACGTTGACTTTTATTTAATTAATAGGTTAATTAAGTGTGGAAAATAATATTAGAGTAATAATAATATATTATTTTATGTGGGCTTATGTTTATGTTAGAATTGGTAATATAAGGGGGTGTGAAGAGTGGCCCATGAGACTAATCAGAAAAATAAAGAGAAGTATAAGTAAGTAAGAATTAGAATTAAGTTGAGTTGTCATAAGCTGAAAGAAAAATAAGGATTAGAGAAAACCTAGAAGCAAATAGAGAAGGGGGCTGCGCAACTTTGGTGAGAAATAGAGAGGGGGCTACGCATTCTTTCATCCAAGAAGGGAGGTGACTGCGAAATCTTCAAAACCCAGGTAAGGGTGGGGTTCTAACTCTATAATAGGGTACATGAAGGGCTTTATGTGGGAAAATAAGGGATCCTATGTGTTTGTTTAATCCTTGAAATCTATTGTTGTTGTTTGAAAACTATTGTTGATGTTTGAAAACTATTTGTCAATGTTTGAATATATCTGTTGATGATTGAAATCAGTTTAGGGGTTTTTGAACACAATGATGCACAAAATTTGGATCCCTGGGCGCATAGGGCGCCGTTGCTGATGTACTGGGCGCCGTATGTGGCTGCCCTGTTGTTTCCTGGGCGCGAAGGGCGCCATGGGCGCATAGGGCGCCGTTTCCTGTTGTTTCCTGGGCGCCGTATGTGGCTGTCCTGTTGGTTGCTGGGCGCATTGGGCGCCATGGGCGCCATGTGTTGCTGCCTGTTGCTTGTTGGCTGTTGGTTGCTGGGCGCACTGGGCGCCATGGGCGCCATGTGTGGCTGCCTCGTTCGTTTACTGGGCGCATTGGGCGCCGTCTTGTGTGTTGTTGGGCGCTTTAGGCGCATTAGGCCCACGATTGACTAATTGTTGGTTAAGTCGTTAATTTGTTAATCGTTAATTTGTTGGGTTGGTAACCGTTGGTTGAGTTGTTAAACTGTTAACTTGTTAAGTTGCTAAATTGTTGGCTCAGTTGTTGATTTGTTGATGATGTTGCACCTAGTTGTGATCACCATTGTGTGAAGTTGGCGAAGTGTATCTGGTTGGATTACCTCTATTTATTGGCAAGATATTATGTTGTAGGCCTATGGCCAACGTTGAATTCCGTTGTTGTTGTGTATGAAATCATTGTTGATTGTTTGTGCATTCACATCGCGTCGCATACATAGCATTTTCATGTTGGAGCTATGCTCAAAACACGATGGCCTGGACTGGCAAAGTGACGTGAAGGCTTATGCCTTGTTGATGCCTCTATTTACTGGCAGATTTTTACGACGATGACGGGAGTTCTGCTCCAATGGTACCACATGCATGTGCATAGTATTGAGTCGCATTCATATTGCATACTTAAGTGATTATGTTGATGACTTGTGATTGATTGAAGTTGTTTGAGGGCTGCGAAGTGGTGAATTCATATTTTCTGATTCTAACATACTGTTTTTCATATGTCCTATTATATGGTTCGATATCTCACCCATTCTGTTTGCTAAATCTGAGCTGTCTTAAGTTGGTTAATGATGCCACGATTATTTTGAATTGACTTTTGTTGTGAATCCGCTGCGTAGTATTGAAAGTTGACTTGTTTTAAAGACTAAAAGGATTTGTTTATTGGTTCGTCCAAGTTAGCGTGTTATGTATCTGATTTCACAGGCGAATTGATTATGTTGTTTTGTTTTTAGTTGAAAGTGTAGCGCTCCATTTATTTGTTGGAAATTTTTATAACTCTGATTTTCGTATTATTTTACCTGGTAGAAATGGGGTGTTACATACTTGAATGTCAATCATTCCACATAAAAACTTTAGCAAATATGCATAAACTTCGGAAAATTATTTGACCGACCAAAGGACGACGAATTTCAACAAATGACCCCTCTACGAAAAGCTTAGGATGTCTAGTCTCTGAATGACATTTTTTTATGCAAAATTATGGGTCATTTAGTACAGTTTCACAAAACAAACTGACTGGTTCCTAAACAGGACAGATTCTGTTTTCCAACTTGTGACACCTCTAAAATGCTCAAAACTCAATCAAATTGCATGGGACTTGAGCCCAATGTTTTTAAAACCGGACCGGAGATCGAACCGGCGAGACCTCCGGTTCATGGTTCAATCGGTTCAACGGGTTCAACCATGGTTGAACCGGATAAGTAATTTATTAAATAAAAAATATTAAATTTTGGAGAAAAAAGTAAATTTAAAAATAAAAAATTGCATTTCGGGCGGTTCAAACCGGTTCAACCCGGTTCGGTTCCCGGTTGTTTCCCGGTTCAAAGCGGCTCTTGGCGGTTCAATCCGGTTCTGGGGCGGTTCTTTGGCCTGCGGTTCAAATGGGGTTGAACCAACCGGCCAGGGGTCCGGTTCCCGGTTCAACCAGTTGAACCGGCCGGTCCGGTCTGGTTTTTAAAACCTTGCTTGAGCCTAAACAGAAGAAAATTGAATCTCGTTTTCAATGGAACAATAATTATTCAAAAAGGAGTGCAAATAGAAATACCATGCCCGAAATACTGAACCTATATCCAGATTGCTTCCAGAATTTTACCCTACCTTGTAACACTCATAACCCGAGTTGTACAAATCCAAATTCAACCAAACCAGTGCCAAATTAAAGAAAAATAAGTGTAGTTTCTAAAAAGGTAAACCACGCAATTTTTGGATCACCAGAAAATACGCAGCGTCAAAAAAACCGAACCTATGTTCAGAATTCCTCAAACAGTAAGTTTTAACATCATAATTGCACAAATTATCACCCAATTTCCAGCAACTAAACACAAAATCGTCATATTCAGTTCCGATCACAAATTTTAAGGAAATCACAAACATTAATTCGAAGAACTCACCTCAAACACGAAGAGGAGACAGCACACAACCACAACTATTCACGAAATTACCCCCAAACGCTTCCTAGGACTCCAATTTTCGAATCCCACAATTAGGTCACGAAATGGAGGAAAGAAAAGTGCAGATTTTGGGTTTTAAAGAGGGTGGATTCTGAGAATCTAAGAAAAGAAATGAGGAGAGGAGCTGAATGTGAGTTCAATGAACCCTAAAACACTAACATACATCAAGGATTCCCATGGTTGCTCCCTCCTTCTCCCTCTTCTTTCTCTCTTTTCGTTCTTCTCTTCTTTCCTCTCTTTCTCGTCGTGAGTGTGTGTGTATGGCTATTCATGGTTACTAAAAAACTAAACCGAACTGAACCAAAACTAACCGAACTATTCGTCACAGTTTAGAACCGAACTGTTAATTTAAGTTCAGTTCAGTAACCGAACTGTTAGGTAGGTTCATTTCAGTAACTGAACTGAACCGAACTGTAAAGAACATAAAAACTTAATTTCAGCGCCTCCCTTCCTCTCCAGGGAATAGTTCATTTTGCACTAGTTATCTGAAAGTGAAGAAGAGAAGCAGCGATTTGAGATTGAAAGAGATAGTGAAATAGTAAGTAGATATGAAGAGAAGAGAAGAAGAGACGAAAGGAAGGTTCGAGGAAATTAAGGAGTGAGTAAGTGACAAATGGAAACACTCACAGGTTTCGTTATCGGTTGTGTTAAAAAAGGTGTGTGGTGTTTTTGTTTGGTTTTCTTCTTTTACAGAGAGAAAACGAGACATTCGTGTGAATGGTGAGGGGAGAAGAGAAAGAAGTGTGAAACTGTGAATGCCTGAATGGTGAGGAGGATGAGGGAAGAAATTCATGTGAGTGAGTGGGTGGGTTCCACTTGCATTGCACTGGTTTGGTTTATTTAATTTAATTTAAAAACTGCAAAAAACTGTTATAATAATTTTAAATGAATAGTTGTGTCTGTTGGTTCCTATAACTGTGTTGTGTTACTGTTGAGTAGCCCCTTTGGCGTCAGGCATCAAGTAGATTGACAAAAGGCGTCATGTCATGCACAAGTAGATTGATAAAAAACTATGAACCGAACTGAACCGAACTGTTAATATAGTTCAATTCGGCGAACTATTATTGCAGTTCGGTTCAGTTCAGGTCAGTTCTCCTCTTAAACTGAACCATGAACAGCCCTATGTGTGTGTTGTGTGGTTGTGTTGACTTGTTTTTGTTTTATAAAGGGAAGAGTGTAAGTGAGGGGTAGTCTGGTCTATGTCTATTGGGTGTCACTAATCTCTACCTTTAATCCCCTTAACTAAACAAACCTTTCACACATTATTTAAATCACAATATCCATAAGCAATTATTTAAAACAAGTCAACATTTAATTATTTTAAATAAATAAACAGATGACAGTCAAAGCGAGAAATTACTGTGGGTATTACATCAAATAATTAAAATAATTACTTTGAGATGTTACAGATACCAAGACACAAATAGCCATAATGAAACAGTGCTGGAGCATACTTGGAACAATTGTCTTAGACAAGAACGAGTTATGAACATCAGTTTCCATTTGTAAGTAATATTGTTTAAATCATTACAGTTTTTATTATGGTAACTATTTTTGCTTATGACAATACATTTTAATACATATTTATGTACCAACAGCCTCTATCTGACCGTGTTACAAGGAGCTTCTTTGTCAAAAACGAACCTAATATACATGTTTTGCTACCTTCCGGTGAACATGAAACCTAGGAACTTTTGTGGAAGGAAAAATGTAGCGGCGTTAGATGGGTTACACCAGAGTGCAACATTGGTGTTGGTTGGGACAAATTCAAGAGAATCCTTACAATTCCAGTTGGACATTGTGTTCGTTTCCGTAGCCTCTCAAATGAACTTTTTCTCCGTATTGAGTTTGTGGAAGCTGACGACGTTCATGGTGTACACCAGCAAAATGATGTTCTTTGGAAAAATGGTGTTATGGTAATCTTTCTCATGCTGTGAACTTGTTGGTTGAAAACATGTTTCTTAATGGTCCCCTCCCCTAACCTAATGTTTTGTGAATTTGAACTTGTTGGCTGTGTATTATGGTAATCTTTCTCATGCTAATGTTATCGTTTTATTATGGTAATCTTTGTCATGCTAATGTTTTCTTTGAACGTGTACACCAGAAAAATATTGTTGTCTGAATATATGTTTCTTAATGGTATCCTTTTTTACTACTAATGTTTTCTGATCTTTCTGTTGGTTTTAAACATCTTTCTTAATGATGCCTTACCCTAATGTTTTGTGAATTTCATAGTCATGGTTATTGTATTATGTTCATGTTTGTGATCCTAATGTTGTCTTAAAATACGGTGGTTGGTATTTCTACCACTATGTATAGCCCGAGTAAAATGATTGTCTATCCTTATTGGGCCTTTTAGTTCCTATCATTGCACAGCTCACTTCATGCATAATGTATAGCCCAAGATCTCATTACCTATAGCATGTGTTTAATATTTAGAAGGGTTTTTTTTGTACCCCCATCAACTCTCATCTACCCTCATCATCCCTTTGAAAATACCAAAATACCCTTAAAATTTTGACAAAATTACAAAACATTTACCATTTCTCACTTGCATCCGTTTGACCAGAAATTTACCAGAGATTATCGGATTTACCCTTCAGAGCTATATCCGATTTCCAGTTCGGATTTACGCATCGGATCTACGTACTTCCGATCCCCAGGAGACAGCGCAAACAGTAAGTCGGATTTAGCTAAATCCGATTCTCCCATCGTATTTACCTATATCCGATTTCCCATCGGATATAGGTAGATCCGCTTTGGTTTTTATTTTTTAAAAAATTTGTTTTTTCAGTGTCTAACATGTATCGAGGGGAGTCCTCGTCTCGGGCATCGCCAGGTGCTCCGAGTACACGCACCCGCCACAGGATTGCGGGACATGCGTCTGCCCGCCATAGGCGACAGCAGCAGTATCAGCAGGTGGAGGAGGCCCCTGACTATCAGTATGAGGAGGGCCAGCAGGGGCATCCTCTTGATGAGGATTCTATGTCTGAGGGCCATTCTATGGCTGAGCAGGAGTATTATCAGCACCAGTATCAGCAGCAGCAGTATCAGTAGTACCAGGAGGAGCCCTACCATCAGCCTCAGCAGCATGAGGAGCAGCATGAGCTATTCACTGGGCTAGAATCTTATGTTTGTTCTATTATATTGAGAGACCCGGTAAGTTTCATTTATTTACGTAGCTTTCTTAGTTTAATTGATTTACATAGCCTTATTTTTTTATTTTTTATTTTGTTATAATGCAGACATATGAGCGTAAATTGAAGGTTACCAACCATGGTAACAAGTTGGCTCAGAGACTGCTTGGGTTTTCCCAAAACCACCCGTTATGGGCTTGTCATACCCTAAATTTGTCCGGCTAGTTGAAAAAACCCCAAAAAAAAGTTTTATTCTCGTCGCTTTAATTGTGCGCATGTCTTTAACGCTCATTGTGCGGCATTTTTTTGTGATGCTCGTTTTTTGGTTGAAGTTGCTTATTACCATAAAATACCAATATAAATAAATGTGATGCAAAAATGGACAAAAGCTGAATAGTTCAAAGTTGTTATTATTACATATAACCAAGTTATTACACATATATAGACAAAACAACAAAAAGGAAATAATACAAAATACAAAAAAACTAAAAATGTAAAAATCAAAAGAAGAGAGGGGCAGCATGCGCATGCTGGCTGCTTGCCCTAGCCCTAGGGCTGTCCTTTTGATCCCATTTTCTTGCCCTTGTCCTTCTTTGACTGTCCCCTTGACTGTCCTTCCCCCAAAATTGCCTCCACCCAGCTGCAGCCCTTCATATTCCAGCTATTGTCCTTCCTTTTGCTGGATGTCCTTGGTCCTTTTTCCCCTCTCAATTTGCTGCCCTTCCTCAGTACCTACACCACAGATTTTTACTATAAATTCACAGATACACAGTGACACAAGTGGGGGAGGAGACAACACAATATCAATATACAGCAAACACACAGATAAAAAAACAACAAAAATTAGAAAAGGGGAGAGAGGGAGAGAGGACAGAAGGCTGAGAAGGTGAGGAGGAGGAGGAGGAGCCAAACCCACTACACTGTAGCACACCACCTCCCTCACCTTCGGTCTCTCTCTCAATCACCACCAACGACCACCTAAATGTCCACCATAACCACCGTCAGCACCGCCCCGTAAACACCTGGCCACGAACCACTACCAAAAACCATCAAAACCAGAAAACAGATGAAATAAAAAGGGAGAGTCAGATTCGAAAACTTACTGGTCCCGACCATCGTCCGCCGCGAACCGCCGTATGCCGTTGCCATCCCCATTTTGCTCCGCCGTCACCATCGCACGTGGCTGGAGTCGGTCCAGTATGATCTCCGTCGTGCCACCCTCCCTCTTCGGTCGTCGTACGCTGGCACCACCACGGTACCCCCCCCCCCGGTGGTGGTTTTCCTCCGGTAAACTTCGTCGGTCATCTCCTTCCACCCTTTCTTTCCCTTCTCCCCTTCCATTTCCTCTTTCTGTTTCTCGACCACCACACCGCAAACTCAAACCACCCAAAAAGCCACTATGAACACCCACATCCGCCGTTAGCTTCCCTCCACTCTCCTTTCCTGCCGTCCCTCTCCTTCTCTCCCCTCGACTCCGTTTCTCCACAACGTTGCCGGAGCCCACCAAGGCCTCCCTCCAGCATCGTCCCCCCAATCGACTCTCGTCTCATAATAACTCACGCTCACCACACACAGACAGCGCCGTTCACTCATTCTCTGTCGCAGCGCCGTTCACTTCTGTGTCCCAGCGCACCATCACCGTCGCCTGTATCCTCTCTCCGTCGCGATTTTTCGTGGCCATCGTTGTTGAAGCTGATTTTGTTTTCATCAAAGGCGCAACAACACCACCGTCTCCGCGCTCCACTTCGGTGTACCACTGCACAACACTCCCCCTCACCACCGAAGTCTCTCTCGCAACCGTACCCTCTGTTCTCCCTCTTCTCGCTTGAACAATTTTCTCTCTCTTCCTTTGTCTTTCACTGTTTCTGATGCAGCTGATTTAAGGATTGTGATTCTTAGGGTTTTATGGTTATTTGTTATTATCATTCACAGCACCCAACCCACGCATCTTTTTCTTCTACTTATTGTTTATAATTATTTAGTTTTTTAAATTACCACTACACATATGCGCACATGCCACATCGCCCCACTCCCTTATTTATTTATTTATTTACTTTACTAGTATGTATGACCCGTGCGCTGCACGGGTCGACATTCACTTGTAACTTAGAAATTGACAATTTTTTTTATGAATTAAAAAAATAGAAGTTGTATATTTAAGTGTATTGTGTGACATTACGCCATGCATGGAAGTCATGTGTTTGCCCACCACGTTGCATGTAAGTGCCACGTGGCTATTGTAACATCCCCAAAATAACTAAGCGAATTATTTTGATGTTCAATCTATTTAATTATTTATGATTATGTTAAAATTATTGAGTTTATGAAATTAGTTTGATTGTTAATGAGTTGTGGAGTTAAATAGGACTTATTAGGGAATTAAGGATTTGAGTGGGGTTAGTTTGGGGAATTCACCCACATAAGTTATTGTTAATAACTTTTATAAGAAAGAAAAGAAAGAAAAGAGAGAAAGGAAAGAAAGAAGAGAAGTCGAGAGAAAGGAGAAGAGAAAAGAAGAAAAGAGAAAAGAGAAGAAAGGGAGAAGAAGAAGAAGAGAAGGAGGACTCACCCAAACCCTAAGATTGTGATCACCATCATCATCTTCCCTTTCACTTCCATCCTTCATAGCTAGGTAAGTTTACTTCCATTTTTCCTCTTCGTTTATGGATTCGAATTTTAAGGGTTTGAGAGAGGTGATGAGTTGAAATCTTTGGTTGGAAAACTGACTGGAGGGGATCCATTTCCGGCTCCATACTACTACGACTCATTTATTCACCTTTCAGAAAACCCTAAAATCCCCCTTCGACTTTCCCAACGTGAGTTTCCCCTCAATCATTCTCACCGGCGCCGTCCCAGATCTTTCTCTACCATTTTCGATCCACAGTCCTCTATACTGAACCATCTACTGGTCTTGCTTTCGATCAGGAATGGCTACACACTATGCATCTTCTTCAAGTCATGCGAAACCGCTATCGAGAAGGGCAACTCAACGAACTGCTCCGGAAACACTCACCGAGGTATGGGTTAACGAATCGAATCTTATTGGGTTTAATTTAGGGGGAAAGCAATTTAGGTATTATTATGTTGCTCTGTTTTCAGATTAAGCCAAATAATCTTTAAGAAAACCTTGTTACAAATATACAGATTGTGAATCATCTTAATGTTGTGGTGTTCTGTGCGATTATTGTAGTGTTCGGTTGCAGTGATGTTTTTCCTAATTAGGCAAATACGTTAGCTAAAAATAGGTTTTAGAATTCAAAAATTAAAAAAATAGGTAACCACAGAAAATTGGATGAGAGAATTAGAGCAGTAGATGGATCTGAAAGTGAAAAGAAAACACAAAATAAGGGTCAGGATCAGGATCGTACTTACATTTAAGGCCACCGTCGAAATCCCTCCTAATAAAATTAGAACAAAGGTGTCAAACAAACTGTTTTGGGTAATGTTGGTGATATAGATATGATTTTCACTATCGTTGATGTTTAATGAATATGTTTAACTTTATGTCATGATAATGAGAGTCTTCGGTCAGCATTGGTTGATACACTAAATAATACTACATACTATGAAAGCTACTTATATGTAACTGTTGTTTGTTAACCTAATGGACAATAAGAAATGTAGGCTTTTGCTTATGTAATTAACCTTATTTAATTTGTACATATATTCATCTTAGATATTATTAATAAATTGGATGGGTTGAAAGAGTTTTTCTTTTTATTCTGTCCCATACAGGACATTGATTTCAGCAGCTTTGTTATCAAATATCATGGTGGTCGCAGCGACAGAATTGTAAGTATTGATATGCAAATCTCATTCTTCTCTTATATTTAGTATAATAGTAAACTGACTAAGTAATGCTTATAATATAAATCATACAGAAATTTCCTCCTAGATTCACAGAGAGGTTGGGTTACCTAATAGATCAAACAGTGATTCTGGATACCAAAGATGCTCAAAGGTGGTTTCTGAGGGTGGAGTGGCGCAATGGTAACATCTGGCTGGGTGATGGGTTCGATCGTTTCAGAGAAGCATAGAACATCCAAGTATTGGATACACTATATTTTAGGCACAAATTCAAAGATCATTTTACCGTTGTAATGTACAATGCAGCTGGTATGCAATATGGATGGGAGCGGGATGCTCCAACTGAGTTACCGGTATCATTTGTCAAGCATATCGTCTCAAGGGATTACGCAACTAAATTAGTATGTCCATTATATAAAAGAACTTTTGATATTACTACGTGACGTTGTTATATTGTAATTTCATCCTACAATCTTAATTTGTTACGTATTTAATATACAGGTTGTTCCGGATGCTTTTACCATGACATTTGGTAGACAACTACAAAACCCGATTACTTTGGTTGTTTCTGATGGTATGCATTGGACAGTGGAGTGGGCATTAATTGATGGTTCCGTATGGTTTACTGAAGGCTGGGTCGAATTTGCCAGAAATTACAACATAAATGCTGGGGACTTTTTATTTTTCAAGGTTCGTATTAGCGCCCAATTAATCCTAACTTAATATTCATTCATGTTGAAATATTGTACACGTTACTGTTTATTTGTTAGATTAAATGGGTTAAAATTGATTTTTAAAAAATAGAAAACATCTAGGGAGATAACAATATCTCTGTATTCATTGTAATCAGTTAAACATTTGTATTTATATGTGGTTATTTGTAATTTGTCTCCATAGGTATGCGATATAGCGAACATGATGGTACGTTTTGTCAGGAGGAATAGTGGTATGATTGGAAACGTTGAACGTATTGGACTTGATGATACAAGGGACATTGATGTTAAGGTAAGGGAACTATGGACGGCAACACTTTCTGCTGCATCGTTCAAACGGCGTCTACCTTTGGTGAGTTATATCACAACAAATTTTATACCTTCAGCATTTTGATTCATTGAAGCTTGATATTTATGTATATGATGTTGGTTGAAAACTTTGTTGGTGTAGTATGTCCCAGCCGGTGTGGCCTCGTCATGCCTAGGACATAAGCCGGAAATGGTTTCTGTTGTACTACCATCAGGAGATGTTCATGAGTGGAAACTTAAATGGAGTCCGGGTCGGAACGACGAATGCTATCTTGGAGCTGGTTGGTATGAATTCAAGATAGAGCATAATCTACAGACTGGAGACCGTGTCAAGTTCAGTAGGAGAGGATATGAAAATCAGTTCATTGTTGAGATAGTCTAAGATATTTGACTTTGTTGACCACTACACCTTTGTGTCAGGAACCTAAAGGCAGAATATTTTGTAATACCGTACATTTAGAGCTAATTTAGTATTAGTTATTATGTCTGTTAAAAATTGTCGTGACTTCATTTCTGCCAAGTCTATCGGATTTTTGTTTGTAACTTTACAATTTAACTTGAATGTTGTTTGCTTTCAGTTACTAATTTTAGGAAGCTATTAAATTTGAAATATTGTGGGTAGTAAAGTTCACATCATGGTTATACAATCATGCATTAACATATTGTATGTACACACTGTGTGTGGTAAAACTAAGCATGTATCCTACTATAAGTATCACTGTGCTTCTTTAGTATCATGGCAAGCATAAATATACAATTTAGCAGGTATGTTGATATCATAAGATTTATATTTTTATATTGCGTACCTATCACTTGCTAATGCAGCCTAATCTTTTTGAATACTGTTGTGCAATATATACTTGACAAAATGTGGGGGATTACTCTTAAGCATAGCTGAACAGGTATACTTGGAACTATAATGATAGTCGTCCAGATCGACCTGCTTATATAAATTTGAGACAGGGCCGTTCAGATTAGACAAATGGATGACTTGGACGTCACCTATTTTTAAGTTTAATGCGTGGCTTTTTTTATTAGTGACTTAGGATGCTTAGGTGGATGATTCATATATGTATATAATTAAGATAAAGATTAAGGTTAAGTTAAGATTCAATTTCGTGAAAGACAAAATAACAAATTTAGAGAATATTAATAAAAATATGGTAATTAATAGGAGGTTAAAATTATCTAAGTGTCTTGTAGATTAGTTACTATAAAAACTGTAAATAGTCAAATTATTGTCTAATTCAATGCGAAAACCATCTCAACAGCAAGAGGTGAGTCACCTCCATATGAAGGAAAGACGTGCCATTTTCGGAGAAGTTTGACCATTACTGAGGAGGAGTCATTGCCTGGTTCGATTATGGCCAAAGCTTGAACATTTTTGGGAACCGCAGGAGTGACTTTGGAGGAGGACGCCATACGTTCTTCAAAAGTTTTAGTTGTAGGTAAAACTGCTTTAGCTTTTGTTCTAGGCTATATTTTTTGCTTAAACGAATGATGTATATATTCTGGTTTGTGTGTGACTTTGATAGTGTAGTATTCTGATTAGGCGATAATTTCGTGAATCTATAATTAATGGAAATTAATGTTGTTCTCATTTCACTAATACCTTTGTATGAGGACAGTGAGGACCATCCCTTGACTGTGCCTATGATTGAGCAAAATCAATAATCAATTTCAGAATATTAAAATTCGTTGGCAATTAAACTAAAACTGGATATTATGGAACTGGTAATTAAGCGGAGTTTGAGAATTGTATCTATTTACCTTTCAAAAACGCAGACGTGAAAATTTAAGGTTTGTTGTTTTGTTTTTTAAAAGATAAAAACTAAAAAATAGGTTTATGCTGAAACAGATTAGTGTTTGGTTCCAGTGATGTTTTTACTAATTAGGCAAATACATTAGCTAAAAATAGGGTTTAGAATTCAAGAATTAAAAAAATAGGTAAGAACAGAAAATTTGATGAGAGAATTAGAGCAGTAGATGGATCTGAAAGTGAGAAGGAAACACAAAATAAGGGTCAGGATCGTACTTACATTTAAGGCCACCGTTTACGGTGGTCGTTTGCCGCAGTCAGCCGTTTGTAGCGAACACAGTCGGGATGCTCCTCTACACCACCGTGGACAGCAGATCGCCGTCGCGATGCTGCTCCCTTACTCCCACCGTCGAAATCCCTCCTCCCTTTAACCATATCTGAGAAGATCAGCTCCCTATCAGTGGTACGGTTCCTCTGTCCACTACGCCGTTCTCTCTCTCTTTTACCACGCGAATCTCGTTTATCCTTACGATCAAGCGGAAATCACGATCCTCACTCTCTCAGATCGCGAAAATCTCTCTCTCCATGAAGGCCGGCGTAGATATCGCACCTTCGCTGACTGTGGCGAAAAACTCTCCCTCACACCTCTTTTTCCCTGAAAACGGCGACGTTAGAATGTGGTAAAAAACAGAGAAATAAAAGGGAAGCTCATTTAACCTAAACGTGTTGGCCAGACGTGTTAAAAATGCGGACGTGGAATTATTATAAGGATGACGTGTTTTTACACTATTTTTTGAGGTGGACGCTGATGTGTAACATCCATGGTTTAGTATAATAAAGATTTTACAACTCTCACCTTCACATATTTAATACCCCATCCCCTTTAGTTTAGCTCATTTTGTTTACTTCACAAATTTAAACACCATACGCATATGCTTACCCAAAACACAGATGTATATTCACACCCCCTTCTTCTAATGATACAACCTCCCAGGTTTTTTAACATCAGATTATTATTCGCACTATCAGTTTCTAGTCATACAACCCCTATTTCAAACTCAGATTAGATACCCGCACCCCTTCGTTTTTGAGTTACAACACCCTCTGTTTTCTTAAAACGCCGTATTAATGTTTACACCTTTTTTTTCTAATGATGTAAACCCTTTGATAATAAGATCATATTTATAGTCGCAACCCTGTTTTTAATAATACAACACCCCCCACATCAGTTGCTTTTCCGTTTACTTTTTCAAAAATAAATAGAAGTAAGTTATTACTAATGGTCATTCTGAGCTTAACTTGTCTGATCGTTAATAACAACCATAGTTGTCAAACGGGTTATTAGTGGTGACCACTCTGAGTTTACTTGTTTGGTCATTACGAATACCTATCCAAATTCCAAAAAAACACTTAACGATAAAAAATATCAGCACACAAATATTTTTCTACCAAGAACTACGTGCGATTTGATTCTCTACCAGGAGATACGTAGGACCAGAGGACGGCCGACCTCTGTCAATTGCATTAATAAAAAAACCTTTTTTTTATTCTTTTTATTCACTTCTCTCTTTTTTTTTTCTCAAAAAGTGCAAAAATAACTAACCGTTTAGCGAGTCTTTTATTATTATTATTATTATAAGGGTAAAAACATTATTTTTGAGTTAATAAACGCTTACACATTTAGTTAAAAGGTAACCTTCCTTAGGAAGGATGTCGTAGGGTGCTAATACCTTCCCTACGCATAAACGACTCCCGAGCCTAAAATCTGGTCCGCAAGACCCCTTTATCCACTCAATAGGGATTTTCTAATGTTTGCCCTTAAACTAAAACTTCGGTGGCGGCTTCATTCAAGAACTTCGAAGAATCCCTCCTCCGGATTTTTCGGTCGCTACAGCTGGCGACTTCACTGGGGACAAATTAAGAGAGTCAAGCCTAGTTAACTAAATGTGTAAGTTTTTATTAACTGTATATTTTGTTTTTGCCCTTATGCTTACGTTACTTATTTATTAGCATTTTGTTATATCATTTAACCTTAGGATAGACGACTCTTTTGTTATTATTGTTGTATATCTTTTCCAGCTTGGTTAGTTTAGGTATTTTCCCTCATCACGCACCTCACCTACACTTTTGCACACACCTTTGAGTGGGGCCCTATACCCAAGTCTGCAAATAACCTAGGACGAGTGGAGATTATTAGTGACAGTCATTCTGGATTTTATCTGTCTGACTCTCATGAAAGTCTCAGCCAGAGTACGCTCTTTCATGGTATCCCACACTAGGTAGCTCGCTATCGTTGTGGATCATATCATGAAGGGATTTTAGCTCTGGAGACCTTTGTGAGGAAGTGAATAGAGCCACCTGAGAGATTGATCACATAAACGACCCTAGACCATGTTGAAAATCCCAATTTAGACATGACCCACCTAGGACACAGGGGCATTATACTTACTCTCTCTATTAATCTAGGTTAGCATTTCTCCAAAATAAAATCACTCAAAAAAAAAACATTTCATGCTTCCTTCATTTGCATACACATGAGACGACATCACTCCTTCCATTCATCATACAAAAATCATCATGCATTCATAACAAAATAAAATCATTCTTTTCACATGCACCACGTTACCATTTCTCCACCATACATCTCATCATCAATCCAGTTATCATATGTTCATAATTCGTAAATATTAAAAGATCATCATCAAATAAGTGCAAGCTTCACATAATGATGGCATGCATGTTAAATATGTGACATTCATACATCATTTCACTCATATTGTCATCCTAGTCCGAATACATCATTTCTCTATGCATGCATCATTTCTAAATAAAAAGAAAAGGAAAATAGTGTCATTATTCTTCCCATTCATCATCCAAAATATATATTTTAGTTAGAATTTTATGATAATTTGCATCACCTATATGTGTCATTGTTTAAAAAAAATCATCATTTAAAATAACTGAGTTTTCCAAGTGAACATTCCTTCAGCATTTCATGCATCTGCATTTTCATCATGCAACATACATTTGTCAGGTGTTCATTCATGCATTACATTTTAACAAAAAAAACAAGAATCATAACCTTATTCTCTTATTCTTGCATCAATCATCATCAAATGAAAAGAGAGTATTTGCCTCATTACCACGTTGCAGTGCCTCTCTAAAAAAGGGTCATTTACAATAATTGTTTCTTCGCACACTTGACATAGCATTCCATTAGAATCAAACAATCATTTTCCCTGCATGTGTCGTTTTCTAGATAAAAAAAACAAAAAAACATGTCATTACTCTTTTCATACATCATTGACCATCCAATAAAATAAATGAGAATTTGTAACTTTGCATGTTGCATGACCTCTTAAAAAAAATAAACTCATTTAAAATAATCATTTCTTTGAACATCTTACATGTCATTGGAATCAAACAATCATGTGCGTTCCATGCACTTACATCTTCATCATACATTCGTAATAAAATAAGATCATTCTTTTCATACGCATCTCATTTCGCCGCCATGCATCTCATCATCTCTAAATAACAGAAATATCATTTGCATTATTTGTCCATCTTGCATATCCACACTAAAAAATATCAGTGTCGTATTATATATTCATTCATCATTTCATTCCCTCTTCATGCACTATATGAAAAAAGGGGGGGGGGGCATTTATTTCTTTCACATCCACTTTAAAGGCATTCCTCTCATGCATCATAAAAAAAATTATTCCTCTTACATGCATCTCATATTCCTACATGCATCAAAATAAAAATCAGAAACTTCTCCATTATTGCATCATTCATCATCCATACCAGTTTAAGGCATCCTTCTGTCACATTCAAAAATCATCACGCATTTCATCTCCATTGTTGCTCATGTACAACAAACATCCATATGTTCATGCATTATACTTTATTCAAAGAAAACATATAAAAAAAATCACCATGCATTCATACTAAAATGATTTCTCCATAAACATTTCATTATCATTCCCCTTACCATGCATCTTATCATCTAGAAAATAACAAAAATATCATTCATCTCATCCAAAGTGCATCATCATGCATGTCAATACACCAAAAATAATAAATATCACATTGGTATTATAAAAAAAATTACATTCATTATTTCATTACTCCTCTTCATGCATCATAAAGAAACACAAACAAGAGTCATTCATTCTCATGCATCTCAAATACAGCTCCTTCATGTGTCATAAAAAAACAAAAACAAAGTCATTTAGTCCTCTCACATCCATCTCAAGGGCATTAATCCTCTCACATGCATTAAAACAAAATTAGAAATTGCTTCATTTTCTTCTATTCTTGCATCGTTCATCATCCAATAGTTTTGTTGTTGTTTTGTTTGCCTCTCACTCTAGTTGAACTTTAAAAAATAAAAAAATAAAAAAAAATCACACACTTGCTTAAGGTATCATTATGCATTTCATTCACCTGCATCATTGTCTGTGTACAACAACATCCATATGTTCATACATTCTAGTATATTCAAATAATTTTTCAAAAAAAATAAAAAATAAAACTCATAAGTTTTTTTTTGACACACTGTTCGATGAGAAACGATGCATTCTTGGAAATACATTTGAATTGATTCCTCTTCCTTGGAAAATGTTGTCATACCCTAACTTGATTCACCAACAACAAGTTCTTCACTCTTCATCCCATATACATCCTACTCACACCTACCACATTTATGGAAACCATCCGCCCACTTAACCCTTCAATGGAATTCACCAATAACTACAATATTGACCATATCATAGACTTGACCCTTAGCCACTGCATGCCCCACCAAGGACACCAGCCAACATATATCTCACACCCTTGATAAGAAGCTTAAATGTCTATTTTGTTAACTTGTGTGGTTTTAACAATTAAAATTGTTCAATCTTAAGCGGTGTTAACTCTCCATGAAGCATTTGCAAGATAAACTAACATGACATGTGTGCTTACCCTTGTTTGAGTCAGTTATACTACCCCCCATCTTTCCGCCATTTCCAAAACCAGACCCAACCATCCATAAAAGGCCCAGTCCCCACAAGAGTATTACATTCACTTCCCCCAGTGATGAAATTTCATGAACAACACTTTGTACGCTCCATACTGGGGCAGAGTAACGATCACAGATTTCCTGCTGGCATTCTAAGCACTCGTGCAAGTTCTTTGAGTTAAAAAAAAAAAGAAATCCAAAAAAGGAAAAGCCCGTTAGGTTGAAAACTCATAAGAGCAACCCAAGCAAAAATTAGGGCATGAAAAGAGAAAAATAAAGAAAAACAAATATGTTAAAATGAAGTTTTGTCCTATAGTTACAATTTCGAGAAAATAAGCAATCATGTTTTGAAGTGAAGTTTGGCAACTTTCCCACATCCTAAAAAGAGAAATACCCTTTGCCACCCACTTCGAGCCAAAAAAATCAAAAATCTTTCAAACACCTTAGACAAGGATCAATCTCATATCTAACAGCTCGCTCAGCTCGAAAGAAAAAAGAAAAATCACAAAAAATGTGAAATTAAAAAAAAAAAGAGGATTGAAAAATCCTGAAAACCAAAGCGGTAGAAATTGTGAGCTGATAATTCACACCATCGAGCATATAAAAGATCCTTGTCTGAAATAAACCCTCAAACACGTCATTTGGCCAAAGCACCCAATCCTCCATAAACCCTCAAATGCGCTACAACCCTAAAACAGGTTCATTCTACCATGAAGCACATAAAAGATTCTTTGTCTCAACCAACCCCGAACACTCTCAGGAGCAAAGTAATCATTTCCTTCATGAATCATTAACCATCGGCCATATTACAATCCTAAGGCCTATTCTGATCAGTGATTGGTTGCTTCCATTTTTCTCAAAGCTTATACTATAGGACAAAATAATCAGAATAATTTATTTGCTAAAAATAAAAAAACAAAGAGAAAAATATTATTACAAAAAAAAAGAAAAAAAAAACTTAAAAGGGCTTGCACGCTCGAAGTTCATCAAGAGAAGATAACAGTGATCATCAACAAAGTGAATTTTCATCGAACCAAAAACTCTCGACTGTCTTAGCTTGTGGAATCCTTCCCAAGGAAAACCACAAATCCCTACTAAGGCAGTTACTTGACTTATCATATCAAAATGGGGCAACACCCCACCCTCCATTCCACTCAAACTCAGGGAGATTTTTTTTAGCATCCCCAAAATACCCTCATCTTTCATCCCGTTCATATACTACACCCATATAGCCATACCAGACTAATTTCCAAACCATTATTCTAACTTTGCACCCTGTCACAATCCCACTCGAGATGAGGCAATTTTCATCTTTCATGGATTGGGGTAACCTTGTCCTCTTATAGGCCGGGGCATCATATCCCTTGGGCCGAAATAATCCGTTTGCCTCCCATTCCATTCATTTCTAGTCACGCGTCACCCCAATACCAGCATATTTCCCAATCCCTCAATCAGTCTATATCCTTAGTTGTCATTGTCCTCCCTAGACAAAGGCAGACTGTTTCACTCCCCACTATTTGAAGTCAAAATTGGGGCAGTCAAACATTTCTTACCTTGGGACAAGCTTATCTCTCATAAGCTTGAGCCAATAAACCTCATCCTTCACTCCATTCACGTGTCACATACCCTACATTTCTTGAACCCGGAGTCAACTGGCACATTCATTTGCATTCGCACTATTTTTCATATTTATTAAGAAAATGCTTCAAAGAGAGAGAGAGACACGATAATGACAATCCCTCTAAGTTAACATCTTAGACTTGAAAGCTTAGTCATCATGGGTCATCATAACCAAATGAGAACCCATCTGCAAATACACATCTCAATCTCTAGAAAGGGCACTAATACATTGCTGCAAGCCACACTTTTCAAGATGACAATCTTGAGCTTACCAGAGTTCAAGTCCAAGCCATCAAAAATCTTTCTTCCAAGGAACGATCAATTCAAAATGTTCAGCTCTCTGTTTCCAGCATCAAAAGTTTCGTTTCACATCAAACATTTTTGTATCCTTACAAAAACAAAAAAAAAGGTGTTGTTACCAACAAATCATGCATTATACATATCCTCATTATTCTAGAATTAAACCATGCATCTGATCATACACATCACAACTCTTTCATACAAGTATTGTACATGCATTCACATTCCACTTGTTTTGCTTACACAATTTTGCTTCTTGTGCATTACACATTGCGTATGCAGGCATGCATAGCCACGCATAACATGTATCGCTTCAATAAAAATGCCAAATGTCGATCGCATCATTACCAAAAGTCTGTCTACATCTCAATCAATCACATCAATGCACCATGTATTTAGGCACCATAGCGTTTGCATCAAAATATTACGTATCCATCACATTCACATTCTCATTTCATGCATTCATCAAATACCAAAAAGGCAATAAAGCGAAAAGACAGAAAAAAAACCTCCCACATCCCAACAAACATCCAATCATTGCATCATACAACATCAAGTCATGCGGCTACCACAACCCTTCATCTAAGCATTACGTGTGCACATTCATTCATTCATTCATTTATGCATGAAAAAAAAAAGAGAAAACCAAAAAGGCGAAAATCATCCACATTGCACCCGTTACTCCCACCAAAGCATAGATCATTCCATCATGCAATCAACAGTACGTTTGCATTCACATGTTATCGACATGCGCATACACAACTCATCAGTTTTTGTTCCCGACCAACCCCAGCACCCACAATTCACGGGCTTTTGTAGTCCATTTTCTTTTGCATTGCACATTCATCACATTGCACGAATACATATAACATTTGTTTGCTTCGATAGACGTGCCACGTGTGGGTCTTATCATCACCAAAAACTTTCTACAACACCAATCATATCATTTGCCATGCATTCATGTGCTTTCCTATCATTCACCATAGCGTTTGCATCAAAATATCACATATCTATCATATTCGCATTCTCATACCAAAAAGGGCAATAAAGCGAAAACACAAAAAAAACATCATTCCGCATCCCGACAAACATCCAATCATTGCACCATACATCAAACCATGCATCTACCATAGCACCTACATCTAAGTAGTACATTTGCATTCACATATTATCTGCAGTGGCATACACGGCTTATCAATTTCTATCTCCGGCCAGCTTCGGCGACATCCATCATTCACGGGCTTTTGTAGTCCATTTGCTTTTACATTGCATACATATAACACTTTTTTGCTTCGATAGACGTGCCAAGTGCCGGTCTCATCGTTGTCAAAAGCTTTCTACATCACCAATCATATCATTCGCTATGCATTCCTGTGCTTCCTTTATTCACCATAGCATTTGCATCAAAGAATTACATTCGCATCATATTCACATTCGCATTGCATGCATCAAGAAAAGAAGCAAAATAAATAAGAAAAAGAAAAAAGAAAAATCCATCCATTACATTCATCATCACACCAAAAATTAATCACTACAGTCACATTCACATCTCATACACCGTTGTCAACTTTCTCATTCCATCAGGCTCAACACCCATGGCATACCCAGTTCATTCATCATCCCCCCCAGATACCAATCATTGCACGTTCATCACATTACACGCATGACATTGTTCGCTTCGATAGATGTCCAAGTGCCGGCCACATCGTCGCCCCAAAAAAAAAGAGTTTTTTTTTTTACATTACTAATCATATCTTTGTACCATGCATGGCATTCGCGTCAAAGCATTACATTTGCATCACATTCACACTTTGCATTTCATACACTCGTTATATATCAAAAAAAAGAGAAAAGCAAAAAAAAACAAAAGGAGAAAAAATTGCTCATTCCATTACCTTCATCATTAATCAGCACAATCACATTCATATCTTATCTGCATTCACATACATCACCTACCACCTTCTATTGCACGCATACATCATTCATTGCATTTTTAGACATGCCAAATGTAGATAGCTTTTCTCGTCTCAGGTAAATGCAATCATTAGGTATGTTCTAGGCAGGTGCGCCATGTGCCGATCCCAATAGTTTGTTCCCTCAAAGTCAGTGCTCCAAGCGCTGGTCTCATATCACAATTCAGAGTCCCAGTACTCTTGTTGACCCCCAGCGGTCCTTCAGAGCCCAAGCGCTCCTTCAGACCATCAATGGTCCTTCAATCCAGATCGCACGTCGCGTTATCGAGCAACCGACGGATCATCCGGCCCCAGGCCCTTCAGACTAGCTGTGTCCGCCTAAAAAACACAGTGCACGTCCTTCGAGGTGCGCAAGTCAGGTCAACGACCTGACCTTGCCCCCATGGCCGCTCGAAAAAGGCCACCCCCCCAAGCAGACCGTTTTACTAGTATCATTGCTAGTTTGCGCTCCATCAGACTTAGGCATGCCCTTCAGACCCTGCCGGTTCTTCAGTTTAACTCAAGTCAATGCGCCAAGCATCGACTGCGAATTAGACCATCAGAGCCCTAGTGCTCATTCAGATCCCCGGTGATCCTTATTTACTTTTATTCTATGTCAACCCATTATCTTTCAATAATTTTAAAAAAATAGTCTTGACAAAATTAGTGTCTTTTTTATCTTCATTTCTATTTTACTCGAGAAATTTGGAAGCCCTTCATATTTCCTAGTAAAATATAAATAAAGAGGGGCAACCGTCATACCCTAATTTTGTCCGGCTAGTTGAAAAAACCCCCCAAAAAAAGTTTTATTCTCGTCGCTTTAAGTGTGCGCATGTCTTTAACGCTCATTGTGCGGCATTTTTTTGTGATGCTCGTTTTTTGGTTGAAGTTGCTTATTACCATAAAATACCAATATAAATAAATGTGATGCAAAAATGGACAAAAGCTGAATAGTTCAAAGTTGTTATTATTACATATAACCAAGTTATTACACATATATAGACAAAACAACAAAAAGGAAATAATACAAAAAATAATACAAAAAACTAAAAATGTAAAAATCAAAAGAAGAGAGGGGAAGCATGTGCATGCTGGCTGCTTGCCCTAGCCCTAGGGTTGTCCTTTTGATCCCATTTTCTTGCCCTTGTCCTTCTTTGACTGTCCCCTTGACCGTCCTTCCCCCAAAATTGCCTCCACCCAGCTGCTGCCCTTCAGATTCCAGCTATTGTCCTTCCTTTTGCTGGATGTCCTTGGTCCTTTTTCCCCTCTCAATTTGCTGCCCTTCTTCAGTACCTACACCACAGATTTTTACTATAAATTCACAGATACACAGTGACACAAGTGGGGGAGGAGACAACACAGTATCAATATACAGCAAACACACAGATAAAAAAAACAACAAAAATTAGAAAAGGGGAGAGAGGATAGAAGGCTGAGAAGGTGAGGAGGAGGAGGAGGAGGAGGAGGAGCCAAACCCACTACACCGTAGCACACCACCTCCCTCACCTTCGGTCTCTCTCTCAATCACCACCAACGACCACCTAAATGTCCACCATAACCACCGTCAGCACCGCCCCGTAAACACCTGGCCACGAACCACTACCAAAAACCATCAAAACCAGAAAACAGATGAAATAAAAAGGGAGGGTCAGATTCGAAAACTTACTGGTCCCGACCACCGTCCGCCGCGAACCGCCGTATGCCGTTGCCATCCCCATTTTGCTCCGCCGTCACCATCGCACGTGGCTGGAGTCGGTCCAGTATGATCTCCGTCGTGCCACCCTCCATCTTCGGTCGTCGTACGCTGGCACCACCACGGTACCCCCCCCCCCCCCGTGGTGGTTTTCCTCTGGTAAACTTCGTCGGTCATCTCCTTCCACCCTTTCTTTCCCTTCTCCCCTTCCATTTCCTCTTTCCGTTTCTCGACCACCACACCGCAAACTCAAACCACCCAAAAAGCCACTATGAACACCCACATCCGCCGTCAGCTTCCCTCCACTCTCCTTTCCTGCCGTCCCTCTCCTTCTCTCCCCTCGACTCCGTTTCTCCACAACGTCGCCGGAGCCCACCAAGGCCTCCCTCCGGCGTCGTCCCCCCAATCGACTCTCGTCTCATAATAACTCACGCTCACCACACACAGACAGCGCCGTTCACTCCTTCTCTGTCGCAGCACCGTTCACTTCTCTGTCCCAGCGCACCATCGTCGTCGCCTGTATCCTCTCTCCGTCGCGATTTTTCGTGGCCATCGTTGTTGAAGCTGATTTTGTTTTCATCAAAGGCGCAACAACACCACCGTCTCCGCGCTCCACTTCGGTGTACCACTGCACAACACTCCCCCTCACCACCGAAGTCCCTCTCGCAACCGTACCCTCTGTTCTCCCTCTTCTCGCTTGAACGGTTTTCTCTCTCTTCCTTTGTCTTTCACCGTTTCTGATGCAGCTGATTTAGGGATTGTGATTCTTAGGGTTTTATGGTTATTTGTTATTATCATTCACAGCACCCAACCCACGCATCTTTTTCTTCTACTTATTGTTTATAATTATTTAGTTTTTTAAATTACCACTACACATATGCGCACATGCCACATCGCCCCACTCCCTTATTTATTTATTTACTTTATTTTACAACTCTCACCTTCACATATTTAATACCCCATCCCCTTTAGTTTAGCTCATTTTGTTTACTTCACAAATTTAAACACCATACGTATATGCTTACCCAAAACACACAGGTTTTAAATATGTGAAGGTGAGAGTTGTAAAATCAGATTATTATTCGCACTATCAGTTTCTAGTCATACAACCCCTATTTCAAACTCAGATTAGATACCCGCACCCCTTCGTTTTTGAGTTACAACACCCTCTGTTTTCTTAAAACGCCGTATTAATGTTTACACCTTTTTTTTCTAATGATGTAAACCCTTTGATAATAAGATCATATTTATAGTCGCAACCCTGTTTTTAATAATACAACACCCCCCACATCAGTTGCTTTTCCGTTTACTTTTTCAAAAATAAATAGAAGTAAGTTATTACTAATGGTCATTCTGAGCTTAACTTGTCTGATCGTTAATAACAACCATAGTTGTCAAACGGGTTATTAGTGGTGACCACTCTGAGTTTACTTGTTTGGTCATTACGAATACCTATCCAAATTCCAAAAAAACACTTAACGATAAAAAATATCAGCACACAAATATTTTTCTACCAAGAACTACGTGCGATTTGATTCTCTACCAGGAGATACGTAGGACCAGAGGACGGCCGACCTCTGTCAATTGCATTAATAAAAAAACCTTTTTTTATTCTTTTTATTCACTTCTCTCTTTTTTTTCTCAAAAAGTGCAAAAATAACTAACAGTTTAGCGAGTCTTTTATTATTATTATTATTATTATTATTATTATTATTATTATAAGGGTAAAAACATTATTTTTGAGTTAATAAACGCTTACACATTTAGTTAAAAGGTAACCTTCCTTAGGAAGGATGTCGTACGGTGCTAATACCTTCCCTACGCATAAACGACTCCCGAGCCTAAAATCTGGTCCGCAAGACCCCTTTATCCACTCAATAGGGATTTTCCAATGTTTGCCCTTAAACTAAAACTTCGGTGGCGGCTTCATTCAAGAACTTCGAAGAATCCCTCCTCCGGATTTTTCGGTCGCTACAGCTGGCGACTTCACTGGGGACAAATTAAGAGAGTCAAGCCTAGTTAACTAAATGTGTAAGTTTTTATTAACTGTATATTTTGTTTTTGCCCTTATGCTTACGTTACTTATTTATTAGCATTTTGTTATATCATTTAACCTTAGGATAGACGACTCTTTTGTTATTATTGTTGTATATCTTTTCCAGCTTGATTAGTTTAGGTATTTTTCCCTCATCACACACCTCACCTACACTTTTGCACACACCTTTGAGTGGGGCCCTATACCCAGGTCTGCAAATAACCTAGGACGAGTGGAGATTATTAGTGACAGTCATTCTGGATTTTATCTGTCTGACTCTCATGAAAGTCTCGGCCAGAGTACGCTCTTTCATGGTATCCCACACCAGGTAGCTCGCTATCGTTGTGGATCATATCATGAAGGGGATTTTAGCTCTGGAGACCTTTGTGAGGAAGTGAATAGAGCCACCTGAGAGATTGATCACATAAACGACCCTAGACCATATTGAAAATCCCAATTTAGACATGACCCACCTAGGACACAGGGGCATTATACTTACTCTCTCTATTAATCTAGGTTAGCATTTCTCCAAAATAAAATCACTCAAAAAAAAACATTTCATGCTTCCTTCATTTGCATACACATGAGACGACATCACTCCTTCCATTCATCATACAAAAATCATCATGCATTCATAACAAAATAAAATCATTCTTTTCACATGCACCACGTTACCATTTCTCCACCATACATCTCATCATCAATCCAGTTATCATATGTTCATAATTCGTAAATATTAAAAGATCATCATCAAATAAGTGCAGGCTTTACATTATGATGGCATGCATGTTAAATATGTGACATCCATACATCATTTCACTCATATTGTCATCCTAGTCCGAATACATCATTTCTCTATGCATGCATCATTTCTAAATAAAAAGAAAAGGAAAATAGTGTCATTATTCTTCCGATTCATCATCCAAAATATATATTTTAGTTAGCATTTTATGATAATTTGCATCACCTATATGTGTCATTGTTTAAAAAAAAAATCATCATTTAGAATAACTGAGTTTTCCAAGTGAACATTCCTTCAGCATTTCATGCATTTGCATTTTCATCATGCAACATACATTTGTCAGGTGTTCATTCATGCATTACATTTTAACAAAAAAAACAAGAATCATAACCTTATTCTCTTATTCTTGCATCAATCATCATCAAATGAAAAGAGAGTATTTGCCTCATTACCACGTTGCAGTGCCTCTCTAAAAAAGGGTCATTTACAATAATTGTTTCTTCGCACACTTGACATAGCATTCCATTAGAATCAAACAATCATTTTCCAATAGGAAGGATGTCGTAGGGTGCTAATACATTCCCTACGCATAAACGACTCGCGAGCATAAAATCTGGTCTGCAAGACCCCTTTATCCACACAATAGGGATTTTCCAATGTTTGCCCTTAAACTAAAACTTCGGTGGCGGCTTCATTCAAGAACTTCGAAGAATCCCTCCTCCGGATTTTTCGGTCGCTACAGGGCCTTTATCACAGGTTCCGAATTAGCCCCCCCCCCCCCCCGTCTCGACCGGGCACACAAAGGTGGACCATGAGCTGATGTCTGCTTTTGTTGAGAGGTGGCACTCAGAGACATCGTCATTTCACCTACCATTTGGTGAAATGACGATTACTTTGAATGATGTCTCCTGTTTGCTGCATCTACCCATTACGGGGAACTACTTCAGAGCCCCACCTACCTCGGTCACCACTGATCAGGCCATCCACCTAGCACATGTTTATCTAGGTGTGACTATAGAGGAGGCGGGGATGGAGTGTCGAGCTTCATCTGGCCCGTATTACCGTTTTGAGTGGCTGCAAGAAATTGTTACTAGAGGGTCCATAGAGAATGACATGCGTCCTGCTGTCAGGGCCTTTATCCTTCTGATCCTGAGCTGGTCCATCTTCACGGTCAAGACCGGCGACAGGGCTGAGGCTAAGTGGCTGCTGCTACTTGAGGATGTCAGTGCAGCTGGAGTGGGATCATATGCATGGGGGGCAGCAGGGCTTGCTTTCATGTATGACCAGCTGAACTACTCCTTCTTGGACCAGGCGCATCAGTTAGGAGGGTATGCGACCCTCTTACAGGTAATAATTTTAAGTTATCTTTTTCCGAGTTTGGTTAAATTTCTGTTAAACAGTTTTTAATTCACCATGTTGTTTATCTTCTTTTTTTCAGAGCTGGATTTTATGGTATTTCCCTCAGCTGGTGAAGAGGAGGAGTGGATTGCGGACTGGAGCACTGTGTGAGCGTTGGAGAGGAGGAGTGGATTGCGGACTTCGCTTTCACATTTTTAGTCATGTGCCAAGAACATAACAAATTTGTAGCGGAAGGAAAGACATCAACAATACCGGACATAAGACCAAGATCTCTGTCAGTCAACAACACCTGAGGCTGAAGCCCGTGCAAGTCAAATAATTCTTTTAGTTGCTACAATGCCCAAGTAAAATGAATTCCAAGCTCGTGTGAAATATAGGCAAAAGCAACCGAGAAAGTTAACTCCGTTGAAGTGACACCTACAATCTCCAATAGAGGTAGATTGTATTTGTTGGTCTTGTAGGTGGTGTCAAGAATAAGAACCTTTGGAAACAACCGGAATAACTTAATAGAAGTGGGATGCGCCCACATGATGTCACTGACCACATCGGAACCCTCAACTTTTCTGCTCCAACATAAATAATTTTGCGACTCAATCAATCTCAAAAGCTCCTGAATGTCCGTTCTAGGACCCCTCTTAGAAGACCTATAGGCGTAACGCTGCCTATATATTTGAGGAAGAGAAGTGACGTTGTCCGGATAATGGTTCTTCAAAGCAGTAAGACAATCTTTCGGGGCAACATTCAGATCAGTGTGCTCATTAACAATAGCTTTCTGCGGCTTAGTTAAACGACCAAAAGCTGTCGACCCAACCGGGGTAGTAAGCAACTCGTGTGTGTGAAGACCACACCTAACATTAACACGCCAACCCCCATGATGTATTGTACAAGTAGCTCTCAATGTAAACGGACAGCTTCTTCTCTTAGACCCGAAAATTCTAGAATCATTAGACCACTTCCCTTGCTTCTCGCAACCAAATATAATCTTATCTCTAGAACCCCTTTTACCTCCAGCTTTGTCAGATCTTACGATGATAACCACAACTCCAATACGCCTTCCAACCGCGGTAGCCCACTCTTCAACATCCTGGCGTGTAGAAAAAATCTACAAAATAGAAAAAATAGATAAATGCTGCGTACTTAATTAATTAAATATCTACCAAACTTTGATCAAGAAAATTGGTTTGAAAAATATACCCTCTCCGTCCAGAATGCCTCTGTAGTGTCTACCTCGAAAGGAACGATCTGCGACTCTGTGTGCACAATATCTGTTTCAAAATAGATGAACAGCTATAAAGAAAATAATTAAAAAAAAAACAAAGCGGATTTACGTGCCTTCAAACGTAAATCCGCTTTGTATTTTTTTACAAATCAGATATACCCTCATCCAGGTATATCCGATTTATTAAACTATAAAAGCGGATTTAGGTAAATTCGATTGCGCATCGGATTTAGCTAAATCCGATTTATTAATATTTCGCTTTTTGTTCTGAATTAAATTGTCAAATCGGATTTATCTGTCAGTTTGATAGATCCGATTTGACTTATGCGTGGAATTTTAAGTATTTAAAGCTAATCGGATTTACCTTCCATTTAGGTAAATCCGATTTCCAGATTAAGTGGTCCCCCACCAGAGAATCTTCCAAAAGTCAATTTTTGTAATTTATGTCAGGGGTATTTTTGGGATTACGATTTTGGGTGGGGGTAGATGGAAGCTGATGGGGGTATAAAAAAAACCCTATTTAGAAATTTATACGAAACGGATGATGGGTTAATAATAATTGGGCCTCTTCAAACATTATATATTGGGCCTCTTCAAAATTTTATTAGGAGTCTTTTAATCACAGCCACAAAAACATTTCATCCATAAGGTATTGGGCCTCTTGAAAAATTTTACTCAAACCCCAAACACATGTCGTTTGGTATGGCCTGTGTTTAATGTTCATCAATTTATTCGAAAGTCATGATGGTTTATTAAACTGAAAACTGCAATGAAGGTTCATATTGGAAACTGGGAATCCTTTCATCTCCTTCGTGTCCCCTCGGTTTATGTCCCATACTTTTATAAATGTGATGTTCTACCACACCCCAAATGCAAAACCTTTCAATTCTAACCATCATGGAAGTCATTTGTAGGGAGTCGAACCATGTAGAAATTGAGATTCCTCGTCCAGAAAAACTAAAAACAGTAGATACCATGTTACAAACCGGGTCAAATTGGCTTCAACTTCCAACAGATGTCAATCGAAACATTCTCCAAAGGCTTAGTGTCGTTGATATAGTAATAGGTGCTTCTCTAGTTTCTCCTCTATGGTGGCAAATATGTAAGGAACCTACTATGTGGCACACTATTGATATGAGATACAACCGCCAAACTTCAAACTCTGATTTAGTGAACATCTGTATGTTTGCTATTCATCAAAGTCAGGGGCAACTTCAACAAAGTTATATTGACAGTTTTGCCAATGATCAACTCCTCCAATACTTAGGTGATAGGTAAATACAATTCTTTTAATTTTCTTCTCTATCATTGCAGCCAATCCACCCCCTTACACAAATGTATTAAATGAATTCCACTTAATTTTCTCTAACATTATTATATACAACAGAATCAGTCAATAATATGTTCATGCATTCCTTTTTAAAAAATAAAATGTAGCTTATATAGGCTTTTTATTTTGCGTCTTTTTTATTATATTTCGTAATTTATTATTGTTATCATTTATTTGTGCATTTTCATTTTTTCAGACTAGTCTCCATACGAATTCTTCATGTTGCAAACTATTGGGATATTTCTGAGAAATTTTTGACTAAACTTGTTAAGAAACTACCACTTTTAGAGGAGTTTCACATTTCAATTAATTATATGTCTAACAATACTATTGAAGTCATTGGTCGCGCCTTAATTATATGGCATAATGAATTGTGAACGGTGTTTCTCAGAATTGATGCCCCTTGATGTAATAAAAATCTACATCCTAATGTAAAGTAGGATGTTGTGCCCATTGTGCCTCAATCAATTGGTGACCCTTGTTACAACTATATATGAGATGGGATGCTTGAGAATTTGATGACCCTAATTTCAATGGGAAAACAAATTGTGGATGGTGTTATAAAAATCATATGAGATGGGTTGCTCGAGTACTCAATGATACTAAATTTAATGGCGAAATGAATCGTGGGCGGTGTGTTTGAGACTCGGTGCCCCTTGATGTTATAAAATTTGTATCCTTATGTTAAATAGGAAGTTGTGTCCATTGTGCATCGATAAGTCATTGACCCGAGTTATAATTATATATGAGATAATATGCTTGAGTATTTGATGACTCTAAATTTAATGGCAAAATGAATTGTGGACGGTGATTCTAAGAATTGGTACCCCTTGATGTGATAAGGTTTCTATCCTAATGTTAAATAGGATGTTGTGTCCATTGTGCCTTGGTTAGTCGTTCAAGCTGTCCCTGGCCAACATCGCTTCCATCTACTATTGCTCTGCAACGATTTGTCTTCTTTCGATTTTGCTTCACCTTTTTTGTCTCATTTTTATTTATTTTTTTATGCATTTTTGTTGTTGGTTATTTAATTTTTGTCCCTGGATGTTACCTACAAAGTCAAGTTATAAATATAAGCAACCCTTACTATACCAAATTTACCCCTATTCATTACACTACTTTTACTTTTACCAATGCAAACAAATATTTTAATATTCCAATCTTGCTTTTCTTTTTCCTATGCAAACTTTTTCCAAAAAAAAATTGAAAGGTTACTTTTGGAACTTCATCTCATTTTTTTAGCTTTTCTTAAAACCCGTGCGGAGCCGTCTTTTGCTAATATTCGGAAAGGGAGGGAGTATATGTGGAAATTTGAATGGAGAGGTTAAACTTTGTATCTTTGGAACATCGAAGTTTGACCTCTCTACTGTGGACGGTGATTCTAAGAATTTGTCTCCAGCTTTAAAACAATCAATATGTGTCTGGGATCCAAGTGGAGAGGTGAAACTCCGATGTTCCACATTTGCATGTGGAGTTTGAAGTTGTTAAGGTCACTACTTGATTTAAGATTTAGGAAGTGGTTTTTGGGGTAAAGCTGTTGCCGTGTCTTTTGGTACTCGTTCTAATCTTTCTATCCTTCTCATATTTCAGTAACGGATGAGAAAAGAGGTTTTGCAATTTTACATTTAAAACCAACTCAGAGTTGATCTAGTTAGTATATTTAATTTTCTGGCATGTGTCTGTCTTGTTAATTTGTTATTGTGTTGATGATGAGATTTTACCATACAGCAAAATTGTTTCTTATCGAAATATTTATGGGATTAATACAAGTTACGGCAAGTAATCTTACTACCTATGCTAACTTATATATATCACACATGGCATGCACTCAATCATGATTATCTGCTAGGTAGAGCCAGTTTAGTTCTGGACTAAGTTATTCTTTCTGATGTTTGAAGCACCGAACAACACAGATTGAATCGACGAGACTTTTGGATCATGGTTCAATTGCTTTTAACAGCTCAAACAGGATGAATTGAATATTGAACTGTAGCATTGGCCGGTTTCTGGTTCTCGGTTGAACCAAACCGACTGGCCTGGTTTGGTTCATAAAACAATATTGTTTCTTTCTTTATATCATGATGACTTCTTTTCATTCATTCCAGTTTCTAAATATGGACATGAACAGTCCAATGTATTTTAAATAGTTACACTTTTTGCGGATTCTAAGTGATCCCTTTGGCATCACTTAGATGCAGTTTTGTGCTCAAATCTCTTTCTGGTAAGAATTATGTTCTTCTGCTTTTCTTTTATAATTTACTTCTTTTTTTCTATCACATTATATGTTATTTTGTCAAGCATTACCCGTTTTTAATTTTGCAAATCAAGCTGAATGCTTAAACCACATTGGTTGCATTGATGACAGTGGGAAGAAAACCCTGTTCTCCGAGTTCCCCCAGATAATGCAGTAGGTATAATGCTTTTGATGACGGTGTTTGAGGATTGATGTCCTTGATGTAATAAAAATTTATCTCCTAATGCAAAATTGGATGTTGTTTTGTTGTGCCTCGATAAATCTGTGACCCCAGTTATAACTATATATGAGATGGGATGCTTGAGTATTCGGTGACCCTAATTTCAATGGCAAAATGAATTGTGGATGGTGTATGAGACTCGATTCCCCTTGATGTAATAAGAAACTATATAAAATGGGATGCTTGAGTATTCGATGACCCTAAATTTAATGGCAAAATGAAATATGGACAATGTTTAGGATATACGCTTTCCATTGTGCCTCGATTAGTAGCTGACCCTAGTTACAACTGTATATGAGATGGTAAAATTAACAAGCACGAAACAACTTTTTCAGTTCCCTTCACAACTATGGTGTGAACACGAGTGAAAAATTATTTGATTCGTTCACTTGATGAGAAGGAAGGTGGAATTTTATTAGCTCTCATCTGATTTCAATGTTCGCGGCACTCTTCAAATTCAAAATTTCTCTAACTTGGGTTTTGAGGGTGATAGATTTACTTGGCATAACAGGATAATGATTCTTATATTAAGGCTCATCTTGATAGGATTGTAGCTACACAAGCGTGGTTCTCAATTTATCTTTCAGCTTTAGTGGTGCATTTAACAAGGCTTGCTTTGGTGGTGAAAATTCGAGATGATATACTTGAGGTTGTTATATGATTTTATGTTTAATAGTTTGAATTGTGGATGGTGTTCTTGAGACTTTATGCCCCTTGATGTATAAGAATCGATATCCTGATGTCAAATAAAATGTTGTTCCTAACGTAAAATAAAATGTTGTGTTCGTTCTGCCTCATCATTCAATGTATATGAATAATAAATAATATAAAATAGGGATGATATAACTGGGGTGCCTCTAATATGGACTCTTAAAAAAGATTTAAAGGCGGGCATTTACCATTTTTAGTGAGTTTTAATAAAATATTATTTTTGTTTTTAGTCACTTTTTACTAAAAAATAGCAAAAGTCTGCCTTTAGACTTTTTTTGAAATGTCCATATTAGATGCATCCGATATAACTCACCTAAATGGTATAGGAATTTACCTCAGCATGTTTTGTTTTTTTATGGGCAAATATTAGTGATTAGTAATAAGTTCGAGGGTGGGGATGTTAGTTTCCAGGATTTGAACCCAGTACATCTTTGCAACTTCTTTATGTCACTTAAATCGCCAACTCAACTACCTCCTGGAGGTTTAGGCTTCCTTTGGAATGATCATTATGAAATTCAGATACAAGATAAAATGAACAACATTCACGCTACTATCATCGTGGAAAGAAAGACCTGAGTCATGTTTGAATGTACTTTTATCTATGGCAATCCCATTTTTTTTTCTCAAAGACATTTATGGCGTAAGTTTCAGAAATTACAGTCTCATCACGATAGACCATGGTGTTGGATAGACGACTTTAAAGAAGATTAAACCTATTCATAGGTTTTTAGTACAGCACACTTAATGGATTTAGAATTGAAAGTTTTGAATACACTTGGGGTGAGCAATCCTCCAATCTAGGGGCGGAGCTTGTAAGGAGCCGGAGGATGCCACGGTACCCCCCAAATTATTTTAATTTTTTTTAATACAT
This sequence comes from Astragalus membranaceus, assembly GCA_039519185.1. Lineage (NCBI taxonomy): Eukaryota > Viridiplantae > Streptophyta > Magnoliopsida > Fabales > Fabaceae > Astragalus > Astragalus membranaceus. The sequence goes on from CM076851.1 coordinate 27,313,763, forward strand.
AATGTAATATAGTAAAAATCTGTCTATATATAAATGTTTTGCGAATTGTATAGCAATATCAAGTTGAGCGTAGTGGTAAAGGCTTGCATTATGCAACCAGTAGGTGGCATGTTCGATCCATACAATCTATTCTTTTTTAGTATTTCATATCTTAAATCAAAAAACAGCAAAAAAATAACAAGAATAGGCAGAGGCTAAGGAGGAATTGAACTTGAATCCTCATGTCTCTTCATAAGCTCTTTACCGCAAAGCCAATTAAAAAAGCATGACATTTACTCAGAAAATAGATATATATTTTGATTTGGTACCCCTAAAGAATTCTCCCAAGCTTCGCCACTGCTCCAATCCTCGAGTGGTATCAAATTTCGCTTGGGGATTTTACTATCCTTTTTTTTTGTCTAGGGGCCTTGAATAATCCAGAGTTCGGCCAGTCGGGTACTAACCGAGTCCACCCCTTTGGATAGAGTGTATTAACCACTTGCAGCCAAGCTTGGAGTTGGAGATTTTGCTCCTAATGCTACGATCATCCTTATCTACAACCTGTCCTTGAAACAAAAAGTGGCAGATCATTCAGTTATAAACCATATTGGGAAGGAAGTAAGGAGTTCATTTATGGCGTAACATGAGTAAAAGGAAGCTCTAGAGTGGCAAACTAAAACCTGCCAGAATGCTGTGACAAAGATTAGGAGGCTGGACATGGATCACCAATTAATTGATTGAACGGATGTTTATAAGATTAGCAAGCTATGGAAGCAATAGGAAATGCGTTAGGGCCAGATATCAAGACTCAAGTGGAACAAGTTGGGGATAAGAACTCCAATCCAATGTTTTTTCAACTCAAGTTTATTCCCTATTGAGGTGAATGAGACAATAGTTACCCAATAATGTTTTTCCAAACATGTACCAAACATAAGAATGTTATATTCCCAAGTTCACTTTGCTGGGAATGTTATTGATAGTTTGATACCTTGAAACAAACACTCACCAAGTGTTTGCTCAATGGGCTCGGCTAATTATTCCATATTAGAATAGTAACCAAAAAGAATTTTCTTCAAAGTCTTGATAAATCTATTGACCAAAAAAAAAAAGTCTTGATAAATCTTCAAAAAATGATCTCTACATTTAAACGACCTTTAGTCAAACTATGATACACCCCGTTTATGTGGGACTAAGTATAGACAATTTCTTCAAAGCATGGTCACATCAGTGCATAGGTTACATAACAAAGATACAATGTCAAGTAGCACCCAAAACACAAGAAGAAAAAATCTCAGACTTCCTTGATGAGGAAGTAAAGGACAAAATTCATAAGGTCAGGTATATATATCAATCATGCAGAGAAGACGTTAAATTTTGCAGTCCAAAACAATATCATTGGAGTGGTTTCACTTTATGTAATTTACAGTATCTAGGACCTAACAACTCTTAAAAATAATGAAGTCTCCAAGTAGAGTAGCATGTACTTGTTTCCCTTAGCTCACAGGAAAACGCAGCATTACTCCAAAACCATCAGAGTTCTAGCTTTCGACTATGAAGAAGTATTTAGATCTTTTAGCTTGGCTTTGGCTGAATCAAGTTGTTCTACACAACACAAATTATGAAAAAAGAAAATATTAATAGAACTTTTTGGCATCTTGCAGCACATATTTCTTCTAAGAAAGATGAAAAGTGTCGAAGATGAAGAATTCTTACTCTGCTCCATTGTTGTTGCTGTTTGGACGGTTGTGCTAAAAAACAGGTTCCCCTTTCTCTGATAGACAGTCTACAGCAAGAAAAGGAAGTCCTTTATAATTTTTGTCAACTCTATATGCAATTTCCATAAAAATTCTCCTTCACTTGTCAAGATTCAAGAAAGAGTTGGCAGAATAGCAGGGTAAAAACTAAAAGAAACCCCTTTCTATTTTGTTCATAGCAAAGTAAGGAAAAAATAATAAAACCAAATGACGGGAAGAGTAAACATATATATACACAGGTGAATTCTCATTTCATGTCTCGTTAGGATGCACTGCAACTGGTTTTGTCATTTGCTAAGTCTCTCAGATATCCTAAAATTAGCCACCTTTAAAATGATGAATAGTTGGGTTGGATAAACTTCTCCACTAGCAATTGCACAAAATGAAATACTAAAAGAACCTTGCAAATATTGAATTTTCAAACAATAGCTTCTCACATCAGTTGAAATTAGTTTCTCTAACTCATTTTTTTATCAGAAGCTATCTCATTTACCTTCTTCTTCATAAAACCTATAGAGCTTGTAAGGGACTTTTCATAAGCTAAGAACCCTAAACTTATATTAATCAAGAAGCTCCCACAAAATATAAGCTAATCCAAAGTCCAAACTGGGCCTAACATGCTAGATACAAATATGGTTCATGTATGTGTTCTACCTTAAGGAGAAGGGTTTTTTTCTCAACTAAAGAGTCATCTAGATTATCCGCATTTAATATTACCACTATTCTCATCTATATTCATTGTATGTAGTTATGCAACATTCGCACTACAGTATAGATTATAGATTTAAAAAAGCCCTATTTACTAGTATACATATAACTCAGAATCATCCACCGAGAGAAAAAGTGTTTTCCAAAATTTCATGTTCTGTGCAAGCTCAAACTAGATGATTCAGCGAGACATTTAAAGAAACTCAAAATCTAAGCCAATAAAGTAGTATTACATATTGGAACCATTAAGATTCAACCTAAGCAGAAGGGGGAAAAAGCAATTGAAGTTTGACATTTGAACTCAATAGTCAATAGGAAAGTTGAGCATTAAAAACCTAGACTCCTCAAAGCAATTAGTCAATCTCTACTCATATCTTCAAATCCAAGTAATATATAGAAGCCGCGAAATAATCCTAACCCTAATTTGTCTCTGAGAAGTGAGAAACTGAAAGGAAATGAGAAGAGAAGAAGGAGTGGGTTACTCTGGAAGAGGGAAGGTTGTTGAGCTCGGCTATGGCGACTTCATGACTCCTCAATTCTTTCGTCACGTCGGAAGCACTTGAACCAGAAACTGACGCCATAATAGTCTGATCAAAACGCCGTGTTTCTGCAGTCACAACCTAAATAGCACAAATGGGTGGAGATAGTGGTGGGCTGGTGGCATTTATAAATGGTTTTTTTTTTTGGGTACCCCATCACATTCCATATACCCCCATCATCCTTGTGAAAAGACGAAAATACCTTTAAAATTTTTACAAAATTACAAAACATTTACCATTACTCACTTGCATCCGTTTGACCAGAAATTTAGCAGAGATAATCGGATTTACCATTCAGAGCTATATCCGATTTCCAATTCGGATTTACCATCGGATCTACGTACTTCCGATTTCCTCAGAGACAGCGCTAATAGTAAGTCGGATTTAGCTAAATCCGATTTACCATCGTATTTACCTATATCCGATTTCCCATCGGATATAGGTAGACCCGCTTTACTTTTTTTTAAATTTGTTTTTTTCCAGTGTCTAACAGGTATCAAGGGGAGTCCTCGTCTCGTACATCGCCATTTGCTCCCAGTACACGCACCCGCCACAGGATTGCGGGACATGCGTCTGCCCGCCATAGGCGACAGCAGCAATATCAGCAGGTGGAGGAGGCACCAGACTATCAGTATGAGGAGGGCCAGCAGGGGCATCCTCTTGATGAGGATTATATGTCTGAGGACCATTCTATGAATGAGCCGCAGTATTATCAGCAGCAGTATCAGTAGTACCAGGAGGAGCCCTACCATCAGCCTCAGCAGCATGAGGAGCTGCATGAGGAGCAGCATGATGAGCAGTCTCCTCTATTCACTGGGCTAGGAGCTCATGTTTGTTCCGTTATATTGAGAGACCCGGTAAGTTTAATTTATTTACATAGCCTTCTTAGTTTAATTTATTGACATAGCCTTATTTCTGATACTTTTATAATACAGACATATGAGCGGAAATTGAAGGTTACCAACCATGGTAACAAGCTGGCTCAGAGACTGCTTGGGTTTGCCCAAAACCATCGGTTGTGGGATTTTATCACTGGTTCCAGATTAGCCCCCCTCGTCTCGACCGGACATACAAAGGTGGACCATGAGCTGGTGTCTGCTTTTCTTGAGAGGTGACACTCAGAGACATCATCATTTCACCTACCATTTGGTGAAATGACGATGACTTTGGATGATGTCTCATGTTTGCTGTATGTACCCATTACGGGGAACTACTACAGAGCCCCACCTACTTCGGTCACCACTGATCAGGCCATCCACCTAGCACATGTTTATCTAGGTGTGACTATGGAGGAGGCGGGGCTGGAGTGTCGAGCTTCATCTGGCCCATATTACCGTTTTGAGTGGCTCTGGGAGATTTTTAGTAGAGGGTCCATAGGGAATGACATGCGTCCTTCTGTCAGGGCCTTTATCCTTATGATCCTGAGCTGGTCCATCTTCAAGTCAAGACCGGCGACATGGCTGAGGCTAAGTTGCTGCTGCTACTTGAGGATGTCAGTGCAGCTGGTGTGGGATCATATGCATGGGGGCAGCAGCACTTGCTTTCATGTATGACCAGCTGAACTACTCCTGCTTGGACCAGGCGCATCAGTTAGGAGGGCATGCGACCCTCTTACAGGTAATAATTTAAGTTAATTTTTTCCGAGTTTGGTTAAATTTCTGTTAAACAGTTTTTAATTCACCATGTTTATCTTCTTTTTTCAGTGCTGGATTTTATGGTATTTTCCTCAGCTGGTAGAGAGGAGGAGTGGATTGCGGGCTGGAGCACTGTGTGGGCGTTGGAGGAAGAAGAAGACAGATGGAGTGAAGCTGGGGGTATACAGGCAGATGATTGATGCGCATGTCTGCTGGCGACCGTTTGAGGAGCACCGGGAGGAGGATAGAGACTTTGAGCAGGTCTCATTATACAGGGGACACATCAGCTGGGGAGACATCACAGTTCCCTACATGCCCGATAGGTGCCTCAGACAGTTTGGGTACGTGCAGGTCATCCCACGTCACCTCTTACTGGTCGTCCGAGCCATGCAGACTGCATTTTTCGGATTGCACATTATATGCCTGTGGTGGAGGAGGTTTTGCATACTACTTATCCTGTTGAGGAGTTGGGTCAGGTTGCTCCGGACTACATACATTGGTATGTGAGAGCATCTATTCCTAGACTCTTACGGGTTGCATCACCACCACCACCACCAGTACAGCCAGCTGCACCACCAGTACAACCAGATTTGCTAGAGATTGTGGAGGACGAGATTCGGAGGGGGCTTCAGAGCGGAGACATTAGGATGGGTAGTCAGACATACGCTCGCCTCACCCGATTACTGGATATGCTACCGAGGGGGCGTGACTAGGGGGTTTTGTGTGATTGTATGTTTGAACTATTTTTATATTACTTGATTATTAGTATTTCTTGTTTATTATATTTGTGGATAAAAGATATTATCATACGATACAAGATAAAACATAACCAACGACAATAACAATAAAATATAAAAGATACATACTGAGCTGCTGGAGTTAAACTACAATAACAATAACTGAGTGACAGTGAAAACGATAAAATGACAGAAACTACTGAGCTGGTGGAGTTAAACGACGAAGGATCTCAGCGATGGTCTGTGTGGTTTCCACGTACAAATGCAGATAACTCTTCCACTTAAACAGGACAAAAATGGACATCATTGCTTGGACGTCATCGTCGTTCTTGACATCCATTGTAGACCAGTGCACACGTCCATCAGACCAATCCGGTTTCCAATAAACTATACGAGTTATCTCTCGCTCGTCGCCCTCCACTACCACCTTACGCAGTAGTTTATCTTTTAGGGCAGCGCATTATGTTGTATTTAAGCCTACACTACATTGTGTCACGCCCCTCGAAACAGACACCATCAACTTTGTTGGTGATGATGCCCTGATGATGAATGATAGTGAAGGATGAATCCTCTAAGTATTGTGTTAGGGGCATTTTTTTTTGTGGTGAAGAAGAAGCAGAGAATGAGTTAGGGAGCGAGTGAGAGTGAAATTTGGGAGTGACAAGAATAAGGTTGGCAATAGGTATTTATAGAATTCGTCAATGATTATCAACCGTTGATATTGTCGGTGCAATCTGCACCGTTGGACAAAAGCGGATCTACCCCCATTTAGGTAAATCCGATTTGAGATTAATCAAAAGCGGATTTACCTAGATCCGATTAAATTTGTAAAAATCGCATCGGATTTACTGTTAAGAGGGTAAATCCGCTTTTGAATTTAACAAAGCGGATGTATCTAACTTACAGCTAGATCCGCTTTGTCAAAGAGACAAAGCGGATCTACCTGTTGTGGGGGTACATCCGCTTTGTTAAATTCAAAAGCAGATTTACCCTTTACCAGGGTAAATCCGACTTGTAAAAAAAATTTAAAACATTTAATTTTTTTTTTTGGATATATATATATATATATGGATAAATAATTACAAAAATGTGGGTACAATAGTAAATACAAGAAATGTCAATCTAAATCGTCGGAATCATGGGTTAAGTCTACAATAGTGGGAGGGAGACGGGGCATCTTCAAAGTGGTAGACTGCCAAAGGGAAAAACGGCTGGTATAAGGATCCAACCATGAAGTAGATTCATCTGATCGATTATGAGACCACATCAAAGCAACTGGAGGCAACGGACAGACAGGCGAGATCGAAATATGCATCCAATTGATATCCCTGACGTTCAGAATAGATATGATTTTATACTTGGAAGAAGAATAACTACCTCTCAGAGGAAGATAAGTAAAATTCATATCCAAAGACAATTGAACTAGGGCCACATTATACTTAGTAGCTATAAAGTACCCCATCTCAGGTAAACTCAACCACTTATCCTCCTTCTGAAATTCGGGGTATTCAATGGATAACACTTTTCTAAGCACTGTAAGTCTGTCCTTTCCAAACATGTAAGTATATAGTTGCTCCCTCTCCTTTGTTTCTTTGATTAAATCTTGCCTAATTATAGGCCAACTATCCTCACCAAGATCGTGACCAACCGCTACTGCTCGGAACCCACAATTACCATCCCTTTCAACATCAATAATTTTTTCCACATAAGAGTGCACGTGATGAGGAACCGACGGTAAATTGAATTTAGTCTCACCCTGACGTGTTAATTTTTTAGAAACACTCTGAGATAGCTTTGAAGACCGCTGTGATGATTTTATACAAGAAGACCGCTGTGATGAATTTTTAGAAGAAGTTCCAGATTCTTGAGTCAGTTTCATCTTCTCATCCACATGCTCCCACCCAGAAGGATCACGCTTGACATCATATAATTTCTGCTTTTTCTTCTTTGGTGCACCTTTTGTTTTAACTTTAAATGGTGGTGCTACCATTGAAGAAGTGGTAGGGAATGCAAGCTCATTAAGTTGTTTCTTGAAGACAAATCTCTCCTCAGGAGTCATACGATTATATCTCGCCCAAATCATCTCCATTTGGTAAGAAATATCACAGTCAGCCGATTTTTCTTGCGAGAATTTATCACCTATAGAATCCAAACTCAAGTTTTTCCAAGGGTCGTCTACAACAACCAACGGAATAGAAGTACCGAAGACATGGTACACACCTAGCTCACAAGCACAAGGAAGAAGATGTGTCTTTCTAATAATACACCCACAGCGGGCTTTGTTATATCCAACCCCAGATGTCGATTTTGAAAACTCTTTAACAATATGATCCAAAGCATTTAAAGAGACAAGACCGCGAAGCTTTTTAAACAAAGGAGTATTGGAAGCCACTTCAATACGGTTTATGCTTCTTTGAAAATACCCGATGACTTTATCAAATTGAAGAGCAAGCATCTCATGCATAGATTTAAAAGACTTATACAAGTCACCTCCAGAAGTCCTCAAATGTCTCTTCAAAGTCCAATGAGCTGACTCGACTCTTAAATAATAACAATAAACACGTGTCAAAAAAATTTAAACTACGATAAAAATATTAAACACGTGTCAAAAAAATTTAAAGTACGATAAAAATACTAAACACGTGTCAAAAAAATTTAAACTACGATAAAAATACTAAACACGTGTCAAAAAAATTTAAACTACGATAAAAATACCTATTGGTGGTCTGATTCCCGAAGTGTGGGATCTGGTTTGTCCATGCCAAGATAAATCTTTCCTTATGCTTTGTCAACCATGTGTCATGCACATACTTAATAAGAGCGGGAAAATCAACGCAGGAGTCCTCAAAAATCTTCAAGTGAGCTGAGTACTCTGACTCGTCAAGGGAATCAATAATGTTATGCCAAAGAGAGAGTACGTCCTTTTGCCTATCCACGTGCACCAACTCTTTAATCTTCGTTTTCACATTTTTAGTCACGTGCCAAGAACATAACAAATTTGTAGCCGAAGGAAAGACATCAAGAATACCGGACATAAGACCAAGATCTCTGTCAGTCAAGAATACCTGAGACTGAAGCCCGTGCAAGTCAAATAATTCTTTTAGTTGCTGCAATGCCCAAGTAAAATGAATTCCAAGCTCGTGTGAAATATAGGCAAAAGCAACCGAGAAAGTTAACTCCGTTGAAGTGACTCCTACAATCTCCAATAGAGGTAAATTGTATTTGTTGGTCTTGTAGGTGGTGTCAAGAATAAGAACCTTTGGAAATAACCGGAATAACTTAATAGAAGTTGGATGCGCCCACATGATGTCACTGACCACATCGGAACCCTCAACTTTTCTGCTCCAACATAAATAATTTTGCGACTCAATCAATCTCAAAAGCTCCTGAATGTCCGTTCTAGGACCCCACTTAGAAGACGTATAGGCGTAACGCTGCCTATATATTTGAGGAAGAGAAGTGACGTTGTCCGGATAATGGTTCTTCAAAGCAGTAAGACAATCTTTCAGGGCAACATTCAGATCAGTGTGGTCATTAACAATAGCTTTCTGCGGCTTAGTTAAACGACCAAAAGCTGTCGACCCGACCGGGGTAGTAAGCAACTCATGTGTGTGAAGACCACACCTAACATTCACACGCCAACCCCCATGACGTTTTGTACAAGTAGCTCTCAATGTAAACGGACAGCTTCTTTTCTTAGACCCAAAAACTCTAGAATCATTAGACCACTTCCCTTGCTTCTCACAACCAAAAATAATCTTATCTCTAGAACCCATTTTACCTCCAGCTTTGTCAGATCTTACAATGATAACCACAACTCCAATACGCCTCCCAACCGCGTTAGCCCACTCTTCAACATCCTGGCGTGTAGAAAATATCTACAAAATAGAAAAAATAGATAAATGTTGCGTACTTAATTAATTAAATATCTACCAAACTTTGATTAACAAAATTAGTTTGAAAAATATACCCTCTCCGTCCAGAATGCCTCTGTAATGTCTACCACGAAAGGAACAACTTGCGACTCTGTATGCACAACATCTGTTTCAAAATAGAACAACAGTTATACAGAAAATAATTTAAAAAAAAAAAAGAAATCGGATTTACGTGCCTCAAACGTAAATCCGCTTTGTCTTTTTTACAAATCGGATATACCTCCATCCAGGTAAATCCGATTCATTAAAAGATATAAGCAGATTTAGGTAAATCCGATTAATTAAAATTTCGCTTTCTGTCCTGAATTAAATGGTCAAATCGGATTTATCTGTCAATTTGATAGATCCGATTTGACTTATGCGTGTGTATTTATTACGTATTTAAAGCTAATCGGATTTACCTTGCATTTAGGTAAATCCGATTACCAGATAAAGTGGTCCCCCACCAGAGAATCTTCGAAAAGTCAATTTTTGTAATTTATGTCAGGGGTATTTTCGGGATTACGGTATTGGGTGGGGGTAGATGGGAGTTGACGGGGGTACAAAAAAAATCCCTTTATAAATTGGCACTAAAATTTAGAGTAATGGCCCAAATTCGTCCCTGACAATTTTCTCGCGGGACGAATTCATCCGTGGCAATATTTTTGAGACACATTGGTCCCTGACAAATCCAAAACGAGACACGTTAGTCCCTCCATCCATTTAACCGTTACCAGCACAGTAAACGTCTCCTATGTGGCACGTTAAATACCACGTGTCACGTTAAATGCCACAAATGCGTTTATTTTGGGCCAAATTCGTCCTGAAATTACAAATTTGAAAAAGGGACAAATCAGTCCCTGACAATTTAAAAATGAGACAAATTCGTCCCTGAGTCATCTTCAACCTTAAAACTCTTCCATTGATCTTCTTCTTCCCTCTCCACCGGCAGCAGAGGCGCGACGGAGAAGACCTCCGGCACGGTGGTCGCCGGTGAAGGGTACTCCGATGACAAAACTTTTTGAGGGCTTTTCGAGAGGATTACGCGAGGATTCTGAATATTAAACTCGTTTTTTGATTGAAGGTCCATGGTTGCCGGAAAATAAGGAAGAAGGTTGTGGTTTTGAGAGGATTATAGTGTAGTGCTTTACGGTGTAGGCATACTAAATCAAAGTGGAAAACTGGTCAAAAAATCATAGGGGAAAGGGGCAATGGAAAAGTTTTAAGGTTGAAGATGACTCAGGGACAAATTTGTCCCATTTTTAAATTGTCAGGGACTGATTTGTCCCTTTTTCAAATTTGTAATTTCAGGGACGAATTTGGCCCAAAATAAACGCATTTGTGGCATTTAACGTGACACGTGGTACTTAACATGCCACGTAGGAGACGTTTACTGTGTTGTTAACGGTTAAATGGATGGAGGGATTAACATATCTCGTTTTGGAATTGTCAGGGACCAATGTGTCTTGAAAATATTGTCAGGGATGAATTTGTCCCATGAGAAAATTGTCAAGGACGAAATTGGGACTTTACTCTAAAATTTATTATAGGCTTAAAGGTACGTTTGGTCCCTGCAAATATCCAAAAAATTCAGTTTCGTCCCTGCAAAATTTTTTATTTTAAAAAAGCCCTTGCAAATACCAAACGTTTCTAGTTTGGTCTCTGCTGTTAGTTTTTGACTAACACTGTTAGTAGATGCTGACGTGGCTGTCAACATCATCACCTTCTTCATTCCTCTTTCTCTGAAACTCAAACTCTTCTTCTTCAACCCAGAAACTTAAAATTCAGAAACACCATTAAATTAGAACTCAAACCCAGAAACTTAAAACCCACATGGATTCATCATCTCCTTCAACCCAATGCAAACCCAATCTTCAATTCTAGAAACAACAAAGACCATCTCTTCTTGAATTGCTTTCGACTCACAGATCTGGATAATCATCATCATCATCGATCTGAAAAATCATCATCATCATCATAGATCTGTGTTATACCCTAATTTTGTCTGGCTAATTTCAAATAAAGGAAAAAAACAATATCAAAACTTTTGGTGTTGTGGATACCCAATTTTAACTGGTATTTTATACTTTTTAGAAAAAAATAACAAAAATATGTTTTTTCGCGTATATTCGATTCCTAGTCCCTCGAATAGGTCGCTTTGCGCTCATTTATCAATTTTGCGCTGTTATTTCTTTTTTTAGTGGTTAAACAAAAATTAAAACTATTACAAAAATGTCCATGTACATGACTTGGCCCAAAAATGCCAAAGTTACAAAAAATATAAAAATAGACCAAAATACCCAAAACTGCAGCTACTTTGCGAATGCAATTTCTCTCTTCCCAGACCTCGTCTTGACGATCCGAACGGTGAAAGTGAAGATATATGTCTCACGAACCTTCCATCAAAAGACGAAGATGATCCAACAGTTAACGAATCCGAAATCGCACTGTCAAGTGTTGTGCGAAAAGGTGATGTGCAAGTATACACAATCGCAACAAGTAATATATTGATAAGTAAAGTTCGTTCCCACAGGGATTGGAATTAATCTAAGAAGTTTAAGTGATTAGAACCTTAGTGAAAAGAATTAAGTAACAAGTAAAGGTGAAGAGTTGTAAACATCATAAGTTGTGATAAAACAGTATTAAGTTTGAAGTAATTAAAGGTGAGTTGGTTAGCTCAATAGTATGTAAGTTCCCAAGAGTAATGTTCATATAATATTAGACGCTGTAGCGTTAAGCGCTGTAGCGCTTAAGAATCCGTAGACGCTGTAGCGCCTTGGTGGCGTGCCTTTCAGTCACTTTCGTCAGGGCTATGTTACAAGACTCCTATGTCTAGGCTCTAAATAAGTTTTACCCCTGTATATTAAGCTCTTACAACATTTGCCTTATGAACTATTACTCCCCTATGTCTAGAGTTAAGTAGTGCTTCCTTTAAATGTCTTTAAAGGGTTTTCATTCATATCATTCCTTGAGTTCTCTTTGTGAACCATGTCTGTACCCACAAAGTTACCTTGTTTTAGTTGATCATTCCCAAACCAAGATTGAAAGTATTATGACACAAGGAATAAAACACAAACATCATAATATTATACAAAAGTTACTCAAGGTTCATTACATACCAAGAACAATCCAACTACAACAAAGTTAGCTCATCACAAGTTCCATCAACATAATACAACTGGAGAGTATGTATTACCGTATGAAGACAAGAGAAGAGTGGTTGCAAAAGATGCACTCCAATGATCCCAAGTAGCATACAAGAGATGAAGTTGAGGCGTGAGCAAAAACCTTGGATGAAGAACTAGAAAACTAAGTTAAAACTAAAAGCTTCAAAAATAAAGTGTCAATGGAAAGTAGTTACTATCTTACGGTGTAGTTGCCCTCCTTAATAATATCTACTTGTCTACGTAAGTTACCTCCTAGAGAAGCAATCTTAATTAATTCTAATCTATATCTAAGTCTTAATAAAATAATAATATTACATGATGATTGTTAGACTTAGATATTATCCTTAAAGTACTTTACAAAAAGTGGTAATGATGGAATACAACAACTATCACATGGGTTCCATTTAGGAGGCGCCAAGTGTAATTTAGCATCCACTTGAAAGTCAACAAATCCAGCTGAGAGGAAGAGATAAGGGTGGTGACTCATCATGTCCTCAAGTGGCCCACACAAATATCTCAATGGTTAGCCGTCATATAACGCTGTAGCGTCTAGTAGGTAGCATACCGCTGCAGCGCTAAAGCAAAACATCAAACATATTCACAAAGGCATTGACTATGCCCAAGGTTTAAGGAATTAACTTATAACCTATAACTTGTTCTAATATTCATATATTCACATATTTAAGCACTAAATTACTTGAGAAAAGAGCTTTGACTTATGTATTAGGAGTATAAATAACCTATATAAAATAAGGTTATCACACCCCCAAACTTAAACCATTGCTTGTCCTCAAGTAATGACACTTGAACAAGACAAAAAGCTCATATAACTAGCTGCAACTTTTAAATCAAACAGGATTTATTCATAAGCTAATTCTTGTCATTTTCACACACCATAGTGGTCCACAATTCAAATAGAATCATTACTGCTCAGTTGTGAGTGTGTGATATCAAAGCTTAACTTAGTTCCTAGTTAATTTCAGAATTTCTCCAAGGTTTGGGAAGAATGGATTTCTTTTGGGTTAGGCAAAGAATGTTTTCAAAAAGAAGAGTGGAATAACAATTTCACAAAAGATCTGAGGGGCTTCAAAGCACAGCAAAGGGCTTTAATTAGGCATTTTTCAGAATATTGGTCAGTGCATAAACTTTTGGTCTGGTGATCAAACGCTGTAGCGCTTAAAAGTCCTTTAGACGCTGTAGCACTAGATTTTAATGATTAAAACTAGATGCTATCTTCATTACTGAGCTCCTTATTTGCATTTTCTTTTTATGCTTTTTGGAACAGCTCAGCAATTTATTTAAGATATTTTGCAACTTTTTTCAAGACCACATTCATTTTTATTATTCATTTTGCAAAGACCAATTTATCATCTTTTGTTCCTAGCCTTAACATAATCGATGCACCCCCAAACTTAGCTTCAAAACAACTCTCAATTTTTAATGAAAACTTGACTAACCCTTGGTTATCCAAAACTTAACTTTATCCTTAGATTACTCCTAGCTAACTAGGTTCTTCACTAAGCTTGGATTTTGTGTAAAAGCAGCAATAAGATCATTTCATTGTTTACACAATGCTGCCTTACTCAAAAATTCTTATTTATATTTGGCTATATGAATCAGCTTTTGCTTACTAAGAAATTTAAAACATGCAGCTAATCATACTTCCCATTCAAGCATACAAAATTATTCAAAAACATGCAACACATGCAAAACATGGCATAATTATACTAAATATTTAAAAACATCATTGTACTTAATTTAAAACACTTTTATCCATAAGGTCCTCCCCCAGAAATTAAATTTGGCAGTGTCCTCACTGCTTGCTTGACCAGAAAGGGAGAGGCTTTAGGACAACAACAAAATAAAGTACAAAGTACATAACTGGCATAAGAAGCCAACAATTCTTGCCTTTTTAGGCCTTCTTGAGCCTCTTACTGGCTCTTGAAGGTTCTGGGGCTCCTTTTGCTGCCTTCTTCTTCTTTGGCTGAGGTGGAGTAGTCTTTTCAGCCGCTACAGCGGTTGGTGGTGCTGTAGCGCTTGCTTCCTTTTCTGCTGCCGCTGCAGCGTCTGATTCCTGCTCTTCTTCTGCCTCTTCTGTTTGCTCTTTCTCCTCTTCTTCCTCCTGTTCTTCCAGCACTGGCTCTGTTTCATCCTGCATATTCACCAGCTCTTCAGCAGCCTCTTTTTCAGATTCCTCCTCTGTTAGATTTACCTCAGGTAATGGGTCACTAGGTACTGCAGACATAGTTGCTGCAGCACCTACTGGCTGAATACCTTCTTCTGGGTACTCAGCAAGCTTGACACCTGGGTTTCTTCTAGGCTTTATGTATGACTGATAAATTTTCTTGAGTTGCTCAGTGGGTTTTTCTTTTGTTGCTGGCTTCTTTGGTTCAGGCTTCTTTGGTGTTACCTTCTTGGCAGGTGTTTGCTTGGGTGTTAATTTGGTTGGTTGAGGGATGGAGGTGGGGGTTGATGGTGGATTGGCTGTTTTGGCAGAGGGGGGTTTTTGGTTTCTTTGGGCTTGGGGTTGGATCACATTGTATTTCTTCAGCTTGCTCCTCTTCCTCACTCTCAGATTCTTCTTCAGTATCACTCTCCTCTCCTGATGATTCTTCATCATCCTGCTTTTCCATCTCTTTCATCACTGCAATAGTTTCTTCTTCATCTTCCTCACTAATGTTTTCAATGTCATCAGAATCCATGCTTTCTTCCTCTACTACAGCTTTTTGCACTTTCTTGGCTGGGCTAGGTTTTGTTTTCTTTGCTGGACTAGCCTTTGCTTTCTTTGATGGACTAGCCTCAACCTTTTTCTTTTCTGCCCTAACTCCCTTTTTAACTTGCTTTTTAATTGGCTCTTCTTCCAGCAGCCAATCAGGGAATTGAGGAGGGGGAATTGATGTTTTTCCTTTGGATATTTGAGCATACAATGCTTTTTCCCAGTCAAATTTTTCTTTCACAAATCTGCAGAGGACCTGCTGCTTCAGCTCTAAGTGCTGTAGCGCTTGAGAGTCAGAAGACGCTGCAGCGACAGGTTTCTGCTTAACTTTGAAAATGCAAGGAAATGCCCCAAGAGGGGATCTTCTTTCTTCTTTCATTTCTACTTCTACATCAGCCTCCAAACACAACTCAGTAATTAAACAAGGAAAATATAAGTTACCTCCCTTTTTAACTCTGCACTTCTCTATCTCCCTTGCTATCAATCTTCCTACGTCTATCTTTTCTCCAAGCATTATTGCATCTATGACGATGAGTCTTTCTTTTTCCACAAATGTTGTGTGAGATGTTGGCAGCAAGGAGTGTTTGATGAAACTACACCACAGATTTGCTTCTTCACACAGATAGGCTTTTTTTATTTTGTATTCAGCTCCAAATTTGTCCCATGTTGATCCTTCCACACAAATCCTTCTTTTAACAGCTTCCATTTCTTCGTCTCCCCAGTTCAGAACTTTAGTTTCCAGTGCTTTTCCATGATAGCCCAGATGGAAGATATCATTGATTGTTCTGGAGTTGAAGTTTACAGTTTCTCCTCTCACCAGTGAATGGGTTTGAGGTTTTCCCTCCTTAGGTTCTTCAATACCAGAATAGAACTCCCGTACCAAGGACGTCATGTAGTCTTTGCGATGCTTAATGAACCCCTCCCATCCCAACGCTGTGACAGCGGTTGAAAACGCATCAGGAGCACTTTCTGTCTTGGATCCTCTTTCAGCTATGAAATCCATCTTCCAAAACTTCTGAGGATCTTGAGTTGCCTTCGCCATGGTGTTTTTGGTAGGATTTGAGGGTTCTGGTTTCCTAGTAGCTCCCTTACCAGATCGTTTTAAGGCGGCTTGTTTTTTAGTCATGGTTGGTTAAGAGCTTCGCGTGTTTATTTCTAGGTTTCTGGGAAATGTTGGTGTGTGTTGGGACGAAGGAAGAAGAAGGAATGGAGTTTATGAGTGGTGAGTGTAACGGTTGCGAGCAGTTTCAGAGATTTAGGAAAGAGAAAGAGAAAAGAAAATGGTGGCGTGGGGAGTTGTGGATATTAAAGTTACGGTTTTGTGAGTGAAGTGGGAGAGAGAAGATGAAACTGTTGATTTGACAATTGCAGGTGAGTAGGTGCACGTGCTTGTCAGGCTAGGGATGGGGGTACAGTGCCAGCTCATCCTGAGCAAGATCTTTTTATTTTTTTGTTTGACCATACCCAGCCCTGATTTTAAGACAAGCGCTACAGCGCTTTTGTGATAAGCAACCGCTACAGCGTTTATCCTAATTTTCTGCATAGAAAATGAACATAGAAATTTTGTTAGAATCCTTGGGGTGCCTCCCAAGAGCGCTTGCTTTTAAAGTCTGCAGCCAGACTTTCTCTTTCAAATTAGAGATCTTTAAGCTCAATTGTGGTCTTATCTCTCACCACATTTTCACCAAAATATTGTTTAACCCTTTGGCCACTCACTTTGAAGGTGGTATTGGTTGTTACATCATAGAGGTCCACAGCCCCATGGCTATATATTTTTATCAATTGAAAAAGGCCTGACCATCTAGATTTTAACTTTCCAGGAAACAATCTTAACCTGGGGTTGTAAAGCAATACCTGTCCTCCTTCAGTGAGATCTCTTTTTATTAGTTTTTGATCATGCCATACTTTGGTTTTTTCTTTATAGATTGCTGCATTCTCATAGGCAAAATGCCTAAGTTCTTCCAATTCATTCAGTTGCAGCAATCTAGCATCTCCTGCTTTCTTGTAGTCAAAATTGAGTTTTTTTAGAGCCCAATGGGCCTTGTGCTGAAGTTCAATTGGTAGGTGACAGGACTTCCCATAAACCAACCTATAGGGAGACATCCCCAAAGGTGTCTTATAAGCTGTTCTGTAGGCCCATAAAGCATCATCTAGATGTATTGACCATTCTTTCCTTGAAGGCCCTACCATCTTTTCCAACATTCTTTTTATTTCTCTATTTGACAATTCAGTTTGACCACTAGTTTGTGGATGATAAGCAGTTGCTATTTTATGTTTGACTCCATATTTAGCCAATAGGGTCTCAATTAGTTTATTACAAAAATGAGATCCCTCATCACTTATGATGGCTCTAGGAGTTCCAAAACGAGTGAAAATGTTTTTCAATAAAAATTTGCTCACAGACCTTGCATCATTGTTGGGCAAAGCAACAGCTTCTACCCATTTTGAAACATAGTCTACAGCTACTAAAATGTATAGGTTTCCATGAGAAGGGGGGAAAGGTCCCATGAAATCCATTCCCCAAACATCAAAGAGTTCAACCTCTAGAATGTTTGTTAAAGGCATTTCATGTTTGTTTGAAATATTCCCTGTTCTTTGGCACCTATCACATTTTTTAACAAAGTCTTGAGCATCTTTGAAAAGTGAAGGCCAAAAGTAGCCAGATTGCAATACCTTTGCAGCAGTTCTAACACCACCAAAATGCCCACCACATGGTGCAGAATGGCAGTGCTGTAGCACTTGAATTTGTTCTTCCTCTGCTAGGCATCTCCTCATTAACTGGTCTTGACACTTCTTGTATAGAAAAGGTTCATCCCAATAATATTGTTTCATTGTGTGGAAGAACCTTCTCCTTTGCTGGTAAGTCATCTCAGGAGGTACCACCTTGCTAACCAGAAAGTTCACTATGTCAGCATACCAAGGTGTTGCAGGTTCAGCCGCTGCAGCGTCTAGTGTTGTTACATTGACCGCTACAGCGGTTGATGAGTCATCAGTCATTGCCAACAGCTGTTCATCTGGAAAGTATTCCTTGATCTCCCCACCTGCTGTACCTGCAATGTCTCTCTCCAATCTAGAAAGATGATCAGCAACTTGGTTCTCCACTCCCTTTTTATCTCTTATTTCTAAATCAAATTCTTGGAGTAGGAGAACCCACCTAATTAGCCTAGGCTTTGCATCTTTTTTTGTTATCAAATATTTGATGGCTGAATGGTCTGTGAAGACAATTACCTTGGTGCCAACCAAATATGATCTAAATTTATCAAATGCAAAGACTACAGCTAATAGTTCTTTTTCAGTGACTGTGTAATTCAATTGAGCTTCTACAAGTGTTTTGCTAGCATAATATATAGAGTGAAAAATTTTATCATACCTTTTCCCAAAGACAGCTCCAATGGCAAAGTCACTAGCATCACACATAAGTTCAAAAGGCTTACTCCAGTCAGGAGCTATAATAACTGGTGCTGTTATTAAAGCTTTCTTTAACTTATCAAAGGCTAATATGCATGTCTCATCAAATATAAAGGGGTTATCATGCTGTAACAGTTGGCACAAAGGTTTGGATATTTTTGAAAAATCTTTTATGAATCTCCTATAGAACCCAGCATGCCCCAAAAAGCTTCTAATACCTTTGATGTTTGTTGGAGGAGATAGCTTCTCAATGACCTCTATTTTAGCCTTGTCCACTTCCAATCCTTTTTTGGATATCTTATGCCCCAAAACTATACCTTCTTGCACCATAAAATGGCATTTCTCCCAGTTCAGCACAAGGTTAGTTTCTTCACATCTAATCAAGATTTCTTCTAAGTTGGATATGCATAGATGGAATGTTTCTCCAAACACAGAGAAATCATCCATGAAGACTTCCATGGATCTTTCAATGTAATCAGAGAAAATTGCCATCATACACCTTTGAAAAGTGGCAGGTGCATTACACAGGCCAAATGGCATCCTTCTAAAAGCAAAGGTGCCATATGGACAAGTGAATGTAGTCTTCTGCTGGTCTTCAGGTAATATTGCAATCTGGTTATAACCTGAATAACCATCAAGAAAGCAATAAAATTCTTTACCTGCTAGCCTGTCCAGCATCTGGTCAATGAAAGGTAATGGAAAATGATCCTTTCTTGTTGCCTTATTCAACCTCCTGTAATCCATGCATGTTCTCCAGCCTGTTATCTTTCTGGTTGGAAGCAGCTCATTCATTTCATTTGTTATTACTGTTACCCCTCCCTTCTTTGGCACACACTGCACAGGACTAACCCATGCACTGTCAGAAATGGGGTATACAATACCTGCATCCAACCACTTGATGATTTCCTTCTTCACCACCTCTTTCATAATTGGATTCAACCTCCTCTGCCCTTCAATGTAATTTTTAGAGTCTTCTTCTAACACTATTCTGTGCTTACAAATGGTTGGACTGATACCTTTTATATCTGACATTTGCCAACCAATTGCCTTTTTATGCCGCTGTAGCGTCTGAATCAGATCCTGTTCCTGCTTTTCAGAAAGGTCAGCAACAATTATAACAGGCAAAGTACTATTGTTACCTAGATAAGCATATTTGAGGTGTGAAGGCAACTCCTTAAGTTCCAGAGTTGGTGGTTGTTCAGTGGAGGGGAGATCCTTTCTTATGTCTGAATTCTCCTGCTCCAAAGACTCATATTTCTTAGTCCAAATTTCTTTGGCTGTATGTTCCTCCTCTCCCGTAGCTTCTGTATCAGACCATGTATCTTCACTGCTGTCCAGTAATTGCCTCAGGTGATCTGTGCTTTTCTGGAAGTGATCTTGAACTACTTTGTCAATAACAGACACAAAGGAGCATTCTTCAAGGTTGGGACCTGGAAATTTCATAGCATTGAGAATGTTGAACTTGACTTCTTGGTCATTGACCCTCATGATCAATTCTCCTCTTTGCACATCTATCAAAGTTCTTCCAGTGGCCAAGAATGGTCTTCCCAATATGATGGGGACTTCTTTATCTGCATCAAAGTCCAAGATTTCAAAATCAACAGGAAATACAAATTTGTCTACCTTTATTAGAACATCTTCTAAGATTCCTTCTGGATATGCAAGAGTCCTATCAGCTAGCTGCAGTGTAAGTGAGGTAGGTCTGGCTGTTCCCACTCCTAGCTGAGTGTATTTTGACTTAGGCATGAGATTTATGCTGGCTCCCAAATCACACAGGGCATGACCAGAGTAAAAATTTCCAATTGAGCATGGTATAGTAAAACTGCCAGGATCCTTTGATTTGGGTGGGAGCTTGTTTTGCATCAACATGCTGCATTCCCCAATCATTGCCACTGTTTCAAATTCCCCTAGTCTCCTCCTCTTAGTAAGCACATCCTTCATAAACTTTGCATAGTTAGGCATTTGTTGGAGAGCCTCCACCAAAGGAACATTAATGTGCAACTGTTTAAGGACTTCTAGGAATTTGTTAAATTGCTTGTCTTCATGAGCCTTTCGAAGTCTTTAAGGATATGGAGGATCTGGGTATGTTGGGATAATTTTGGGTGGAGGTGGTATTTTCTCAACAACAGGCGCTGCAGCGGTAGGTTCAGGCGCTGTAGCGCTTGTTGTAGGTTCTTTTTGTTTTTCAGTTTTTTTGTAATTCTCATCTTCTGTAACAGTTGATGATCCTATAAAATTTCTCCCACTCCTTAAAGTTATAGCTTTTACATGCTCCTTCCCTGCAGTACCTGAAGTTGAAGCTTCTGTAGTGGATGGTAATGATCCACTAATTCTTTGGGAAAGGACATTAGCCATCTGCCCCATCTGTACTTCTAGATTTTTAATGGAAGCTTCATGAGTTTTCAGGGTTGTCTTGCAATCACTCATGAAACCTTTCATCAATCCTTCTAATGAATTATCTATCACAGGGGCATTCTGTCTTTGGTAGTTCTGAGTAGGGAATCCTGGTGGATTTGCTGGAGCACTATAATTAGGTGCTGTTGCATTGTTGGCTCCCCATCTGAAATTGGGGTGGTTCTTCCAACCAGGATTATATGTATTTGAATAGGGATTATTGTTTTTATTGAAACCCACATAGTTCACAGAGACAGGATTACCAGGACATTCTTCATACAAATGCTCTCCTCCACAGTATACACAGCTTATTGACCCTGGAGAAGCTTGCTCAATAACAGCTACTGTAGGTTCATGTACCGCTGCAGCGGTAACCGCTACAGCGTTTGATGTGCTCATAGATTTTATCATGTTAGCAAGAGAGGCAACCTGTGCAGATAAAGCAGAAACTTCACTTATTTCATGCACACCAGCTACTTTCTTTTGCTGAGCCAACCTTTCTGTTGGCCATTGATAGCTGTTTGTGGCAATGTCATCAATCAGTTCACATGCCTCATTATAGGAGGTTTTCAACAACACACCCCCTGAAGAAGCATCTAACATTTGTCTGGTTGTTGGATCTAGTCCATTATAGAAGGTTTCCATTTGGATAATCACAGGTATACCATGATGAGGGCACTTCCTCAACAGCTCCTTCCATCTCTCCCATGCCTCAAACCGTGTTTCAGCATCTCTTTGTCTGAATGCAGTAACCTCATTCCTCATTCTTGCATTCTTACTTGGAGGAAAATATTTTGCTAAGAATTTCTCAGCCATTTCATTCCAAGTATGGATAGAGTTAGGCTCAAGAGAAGTTAACCAGGCCTTTGCTCTATCCTTCAAGGAATAAGGAAAAAGTTTTAATCTAAATGCATCATCACTTACCCCTGGAATGATGAAGTTACTGCAGACTTCCAAAAATTGCTTTAAGTGTAAATATGGGTCCTCTTGAGGAGCACCACCAAACTGTCCCACTGTTTGCAACATTTGGAACATCATAGGTTTGAATTCAAACTGGGGTGTGTTGAGGGTAGGTCTTGCTATGCTTGTCTCCATGGTTTGTGGATTAAACACAGCATAGTCCCTCATTGGTCTATCCCTGTCATTTACCATTTGAGCAGGTCCTTCATTTATGAATTGATGTCTGTACCAGTCCTCTTGGTCATGTAAGGTAGGAGTGGGTGGCTGCTGATGTCTACCTCTACCCCTTCCACCTGGTTCAGTCCCTCCTCTACCAGAGCTAGATCTGCCATGTAGAGTGTTAGCTCTACCAGAAGTGGTCCTATGACTGTGTTCTGACATGGTGGGTCTGAGTCTTGATGATCCTATCAAATTTCTCCCACTCCTTAAAGTTATAGCTTTTACATGCTCCTTCCCTGCAGTACCTGAAGTTGAAGCTTCTGTAGTGGATGGTAATGATCCACTAATTCTTTGGGAAAGGACATTAGCCATCTGCCCCATCTGTACTTCTAGATTTTTAATGGAAGCTTCATGAGTTTTCAGGGCTGTCTTGCAATCACTCATGAAACCTTTCATCAATCCTTCTAATGAATTATCTATCACAGGGGCATTCTGTCTTTGGTAGTTCTGAGCAGGGAATCCTGGTGGATTTGCTGGAGAACTATAATTAGGTGCTGTTGCATTGTTGGCTCCCCATCTGAAATTGGGGTGGTTCTTCCAACCAGGATTATATGTATTTGAATAGGGATTATTGTTTTTATTGAAACCCACTGATCAGCGGTCGTACGCGGGTCAAAATATTTGAAAAGGATTAAGAATGTAGTACAAGGTGAGAAACCTTGATCGTCTCACAAGGATCTCTAATACTAAGATTACCAGAATCAGGAACAAAATTAACAATAAAATAGGGGGGGTTTGTTTATGAAGAAAACGATTTGTGTTTGAGGTGTTTAACAATCTTAAAGTGACAATCGATTCACCGATGAATCAACTTAGGAATTTAGGCTTCCATGGAGGCTAGAGCACAAAAGTTTTGTAAAGTATATGATAATGCGTAAGATAGATAAAACGGCTGCTGACCAGCCAAATCTATAAGACTAAAACGAAATACCTAATCACTAAATGGGCTATTGGATAAAAGCCCGTTAACAAATTAATATTCGGTCCAAAACCCGTTTTACACAGTACTGCTTCGGTAATTTGCGGTTTTCACATTCAAGACTTCAGAACTGGGTTTCGAGCTCAACAGAAGAATTGTAGCTCTGTTCCTTAGCTTTCCAACGCATGCTCGCACGCCTCAATCGGATAACCACAGACAAAGTTATGACCTTCAGAGTAGATAGGGGTCAATATGCAATAAAACAAGAATTAATCGTGAAATTACTATATTGCTCAAATAAGACCCTAAATCTAGAAACGCGCTAAGCCTTAAATATTAGACACAGAACACAATCAAAAATACCAAGTGCAAAGCTATAAAGAGTGCATTAAAATGCACTGATCAAATTCCCCCACACTTAAGCTTTTGCACTCCGGGCAAAACACACAAAACAAGACACGAAAACAATGCATGAGTTTCCAATGAACCCAAAGAATGCAAAGTCATAAGAGAAATACTTTTCCTAGGCTTCAAGGAGAACGACAATCAAAGACTGCACTTAATTACAATCAAGGCAAACAAGATGATAGAGCACTAGAGAGTGAATCATAAGTGATGAGTCCTTACAGGATATGTATAAGTAATGCTCTCAATCACTCAAGTGTCTAGGCTTGTGTTTACTCTCATATATATATATAATAAGCACATCAATGAAAGTTAGCACTACCATATGCTTGACAAGCTTCTGACATCCACACTTAAGAACACATGCACATAAGATCAAAAGGTCTTTATAAGGGTTGTAATGGGGCCAAGGTCAATGTGGGATAATCCTAAGGGGGAACTAAACTAAAAAGAATCAAAGAGGATAAAGAAGCAATGAAAATCAATTGTAAAGTGAGCATGAGAGGGTCCAACTTCAACAAAGTATGATGAATTTCTCTATTTTGATATACTTCTCCACATAACTCTCTCTACACACTTTCATTCTTCTTGAAACAAAAATTAAAAGAAATACACACACTTTTTTTTTCATTCATTTTTTTTCTTCTCTTTTTTTTCTTTTTGGGGAATATTTTTCTATACAAATGTACTTGTTAAACTTTCTATTGAGAACCCAAGAACAAACCCAAGTGAGAACCACAATTGCACAATTTGGACACCCCCACACTTATGGATTTAACAATTCTCAATTCAAAGCTCCTTCACCCTCTAAGATTGGGTAATAACATTGTTTTTCACTTTGGGCTTGTAATGAGCTATAAAACAAAGAATGGGATAAAAAGGCTCAAAGGGGCTTTCACAAAGGGATAAATTTAGGGTAGGCTTATTTGGCTAGTGGCTAAAAAAACAGAATTGCCTAGATCATTTCAAACATGCATGTGAACAAGTGTTTCAACAAGAATCAAGTCAAGTTCTAGAGTAACTAACAAACATGAGTGAGTCACACACAAGAAAGGAGAGAATGACAAAATGTAGTCCATCTAATAAAAGGCTTAATTCTCACCAGGGACACTGACTATCACAGATGATGCAAAATTTAGTGCTCACATCGAACTTATTATACCAAGAGCAACAAGGAATCAATCAAGTCATGTCAAAACACCTATGGTCCTAGAATAGTAAAATCACTCACAACTTGTACAAACCAATAACTCATGGAAAAACATGCTAAAATAACAATTTTTTGTTTTTTTTTCTTTGAAGGTAAACAGAAAAAAAAATGACAAACTACTAAGCTACTAAGCTACTAAAATGACAAACTACTAAGCTACTAAAAGACACCCCCCATACTTAAATCAGACATTGTCCTCAATGAAAACAACAAACATAAAATAAGAGTAAGGAGGAGGGACTCCCTGGTCAAACTTCAGTGTAGGTGGGATGTTCCAATGAGAGTTCTCTTATGGTTGCATCTTCAGTTGCGGAACTCTCATGGAATAACTTGAGGCGCTTTCCATCGACTTTGAAAACTTTGTTTGTCGCCTCACTTTTTATTTCCACTACACCATGAGGAAAAATGTTAGTAATAACAAAAGGACCAATCCACTTGGATCGATGTTTCCCAACCATAATTTTCAGGCGGGGTCTGAACCATAAAACTCTATGCCCAATGGAGAACTCCTTTCTGGAAATCAACTTATCTTGCTTAGCTTTCCACACTTTCTTGGCAGGAATGCCCGCCAAGGTTAGACCAATGTTGTTCCTGTGTTTCCTTAGGATTGGCGGCTTCTCTTTTAGTTCAGATTTAAACCCTGCTATATTAGCCTCATGAAGCTTCCCACTCCCCTGTGAATATGCATAATTAAATTTTCTATGGGGTGGTTCAAGCTCTAAAACAAATGGCTGCTCAATGGTAGCAGCAGCTACATCCACAACATCAGCTATAGGAAGTGTGTCAACCTGTAAAGTATTAACCAAACCATCAAGCAATTCAATTTTGCAAAGGGAATGCTCTTCCATGGGGTGTTTCTTAGCATTAAAGATGCTAAATTTTTCAGTGGTATCACCAAATTCCATGGAAAGAGTCCCTGAATGTACATCAATTTTAGTTTTTGCAGTCCTCAAGAAAGGCCTGCCTAAAATGATAGGTGACCTGCTGGACTTAGTTTCTTCCTCCATGTCTAGAATGTAAAAATCTGCAGGAAAAATCAAATCATTAACTTTAACAAGAACATCCTCAATCAATCCAGCAGGTCGAGCATTACTCCTATTTGCTAGTTGGATGGTAACACCTGTTTCCTGCAAAGGTCCAAGAGCAAGAGAGTTAAAAATAGATGTGGGCATTACATTGATTGAAGCTCCTAGATCTAGCATGGCATTGTCAAATTGACTATTTCCTATGGTACATGGGATGGAGAAAGTTCCTGGATCATTGCACTTTTGAGGCATGGGCAACATGAGGGCTGAAACATTATACCCCACATTGACTTTTTCAGTTCCTTTCAGCCTTCTCCTTCTCTTGTGTGTGCACAACTCTTTCAGAAATCTGGCATATTTTGGAATCTGCTTGATTGCCTCAAAGAGGGGAATATTGACTTCCACCTTCCTAAAAGTATCTAAGATCTCACTGTCCCTATCCGCCTCATCTTGTTTTTTAGTACTCATTGCTCTATGAGGGAAAGGGAGTGGTATTTCTTGTTCATCAGAAACATGTTCAGGTGCCTTATTATTCTTCAAAACAGTAGTTTCAGGCACCTTTGAGGTGTCAACAGCCTTCCCAGATCTCAATGTGATAGCACTAACATTGGGGTTTGGTGCATTTGGATTAACAACTGCTTGAGCAGGCAATTGGTTTGACCCTCTGGCTTGCATCTGATTAATTGTGGTAGCTAGTTGTCCCACTTGTGTCTGTAAATTCTGAATTGAGGAATCTGTTCTCTGTTGGAACTGGAGATTCTGGGCAGCCATCTGCTTAACTAGATCATCTAATGAAGGTTCAGGCCTGGTAGCAACTTGTGATGGATTAACTTGCTGCTTGGGTTGTTGTTGTTGTGCAGCTGGATTTCCCCATCTAAGGTTTGGATGATTCCTCCAGCTTGGGTGGTACCTGTTAGAAGACAAATCAACATTGGCTTGAGGGTTAAATATATTAGCTGCATATGCTTGAGGGGTATCAGCATTAGGATCCTCCTGCAGCGTAGGACAAGAATCTGTGGGGTGCTCTGTAGAGGTGCAAATACCACAAACCCTTGCTGTCTGACCTGTTGCCAATTTTTTTACCAAAATCGTGAGTTCATCCAACCTGTTCTCTAAGCTCTTATGATTATTAGCATGTATCTCATTTACTCCCCTTGTTAGAAGTGCAGAGTTGCTTCTGGTTGTGAATTGTTGGGAGTTAGTGGACATATTTTCTATTAAAGCTCTTGCATCTGCTGGGGTCTTGTCTACAAGTGCACCTCCACTAGCAGCATCCATGATATTACGGTCCATGGGTAGTAACCCTTCATAAAAGTACTGGATGAGCAGTTGTTCAGAGATCTGGTGGTGAGGGCAGCTTGCGCACAATTTTTTGAATCTTTCCCAGTATTCATGTAGAGACTCAGTGGAGTTTTGTGTGATACCACATATCTCTTTTCTGATTGAAGCAGCTCTGGATGCGGGAAAGAACTTCTCTAGGAACAACTTTTTCAAGTCATTCCAATTTTCAACAGAACCTGGTTGGAGGTAATACAACCAATCCTTGGCTGCATCTTGGAGTGAGAAGGGAAAGGCCCTTAGTTTAATGTGTTCCTCTGGAATTCCTTGGGGCTTCATGGTTGAGCACACTATGTGGAACTCCTTGAGATGTTTGTGTGGATCATCACCTACAAGACCATTAAACTTTGGCAACAAGTGTATTAAACCAGATTTCAATTCAAAAGGAACATCAACATCAGGATAATTAATACATAGAGCATTGTAAGTGACATCAGGTGTAGCAAGCTCCCTAAGGGTTCTACCAGCCATGTTGACAGAATCAAGATCAGAATCAAGTTCAAAAAGATTATGGCTAAAGATGTTATCACTATCACTACCAATATCCTCTATATGCTCCCTAAGTCTACGATGTATTGTTCTCTCAATTTCAGGGTCAAAGGGATGCAAATTAACAGTATTAGACCTGGTCATGCACCATATGTAACAAGAAGTGAGAAAATGCAACAATTCTAGAAATACCAACTATGTCCTAATGCTAAAATGAATGCATAAAATAGAAAACGAATCAAATCTAACCAAAAATATTTAAAAACAGTACTAAAAATCTAAATAAATCTAAAGAAAGATATGTAAAATTTTTTGGATTTTTTTGGAGATATGAAAAATTAAAACAATTACTTAAAAATAGAAAACGAACGAATTTGAGATTTTTACGCTACAGCTCCCATTTATGGGAGTCCCATTCTTTGATTTATTTCTGATTTTCTGACAAAATTTCGGAGCAATCGGAGAAAATCTCCTGAAAACCGTTTTTTCACCTAATTAGAGACAACACAGAACGGGACTGAAACCAACAGAACCTGCAAGGCAACAAAACTCAAAAACAAATGTTAGTGGTTAGTGAGTCCTGAAGTTGGTAATCCCTAATTAGAGATCCCCGGCAACGGCGCCAATCTGATCAGCGGTCATACGCGGGTCAAAATATTTGAAAAGGATTAAGAATGTAGTACAAGGTGAGAAACCTTGGTCGTCTCACAAGGATCTCTAATACTAAGATTACCAGAATCAGGAACAAAATTAACAATAAAATAGGGGGGTTTGTTTATGAAGAAAACGATTTGTGTTTGAGGTGTTTAACAATCTTAAAGTGACAATCGATTCACCGATGAATCAACTTAGGAATTTAGGCTTCCATGGAGGCTAGAGCACAAAAGTTTTGTAAAGTATATGATAATGCGTAAGATAGATAAAACGGCTGCTGACCAGCCAAATCTATAAGACTAAAACGAAATACCTAATCACTAAATGGGCTATTGGATAAAAGCCCGTTAACAAATTAATATTCGGTCCAAAACCCGTTTTACACAGTACTGCTTCGGTAATTTGCAGTTTTCACATTCAAGACTTCAGAACTGGGTTTCGAGCTCAACAGAAGAATTGTAGCTCTGTTCCTTAGCTTTCCAACGCATGCTCGCACGCCTCAATCGGATAACCACAGACAAAGTTATGACCTTCAGAGTAGATAGGGGTCAATATGCAATAAAACAAGAATTAATCATGAAATTACTATATTGCTCAAATAAGACCCTAAATCTAGAAACGCGCTAAGCCTTAAATATTAGACACAGAACACAATCAAAAATACCAAGTGCAAAGCTATAAAGAGTGCATTAAAATGCACTGATCACCCACATAGTTCACAGAAACAGGATTACCAGGACATTCTTCATACAAATGCTCTCCTCCACAGTATACACAGCTTACTGACCCTGGAGAGGCTTGCTCAATAACAGCTGCTGTAGGTTCATGTACCGCTGCAGCGGTAACCGCTACAGCGTTTGATGTGCTCATAGATTTTATCATGTTAGCAAGAGAGGCAACCTGTGCAGATAAAGCAGAAACTTCACTTATTTCATGCACACCAGCTACTTTCTTTTGCTGAGCCAACCTTTCTGTAGGCCATTGATAGCTGTTTGTGGCAATGTCATCAATCAGTTCACATGCCTCATTATAGGAGGTTTTCAACAACACACCCCCTGAAGAAGCATCTAACATTTGTCTGGTTGTTGGATCTAGTCCATTATAGAAGGTTTCCATTTGGATAATCACAGGTATACCATGATGAGGGCACTTCCTCAACAGCTCCTTCCATCTCTCCCATGCCTCAAACAGTGTTTCAGCATCTCTTTGTCTGAATGCAGTAACCTCATTCCTCATTCTTGCATTCTTACTTGGAGGAAAATATTTTGCTAAGAATTTCTCAGCCATTTCATTCCAAGTATGGATAGAGTTAGGCTCAAGAGAAGTTAACCAGGCCTTTGCTCTATCCTTCAAGGAATAAGGAAAAAGTTTTAATCTAAATGCATCATCACTTACCCCTGGAATGATGAAGTTACTGCAGACTTCCAAAAATTGCTTTAAGTGTAAATATGGGTCCTCTTGAGGAGCACCACCAAACTGTCCCACTGTTTGCAACATTTGGAACATCATAGGTTTGAATTCAAACTGGGCTGTGTTGAGGGTAGGTCTTGCTATGCTTGTCTCCATGGTTTGTGGATCAAACACAGCATAGTCCCTCATTGGTCTATCCCTGTCATTTACCATTTGAGCAGGTCCTTCATTTATGAATTGATGTCTGTACCAGTCCTCTTGGTCATGTAAGGTAGGAGTGGGTGGCTGCTGATGTCTACCTCTACCCCTTCCACCTGGTTCAGTCCCTCCTCTACCAGAGCTAGATCTGCCATGTAGAGTGTTAGCTCTACCAGAAGTGGTCCTATGACTGTGTTCTGACATGGTGGGTCTGAGTCTTGATGATCCTATCAAATTTCTCCCACTCCTTAAAGTTATAGCTTTTACATGCTCCTTCCCTGCAGTACCTGAAGTTGAAGCTTCTGTAGTGGATGGTAATGATCCACTAATTCTTTGGGACAGGACATTAGCCATCTGCCCCATCTGTACTTCTAGATTTTTAATGGAAGCTTCATGAGTTTTCAGGGTTGTCTTGCAATCACTCATGAAACCTTTCATCAATCCTTCTAATGAATTATCTATCACAGGGGCATTCTGTCTTTGGTAGTTCTGAGCAGGGAATCCTGGTGGATTTGCTGGAGCACTATAATTAGGTGCTGTTGCATTGTTGGCTCCCCATCTGAAATTGGGGTGGTTCTTCCAACCAGGATTATATGTATTTGAATAGGGATTATTGTTTTTAATGAAACCCACATAGTTCACAGAGACAGGATTACCGGGACATTCTTCATACAAATGCTCTCCTCCACAGTATACACAGCTTACTGACCCTGGAGAGGCTTGCTCAATAACAGCTACTATAGGTTCATGTACCGCTGCAGCGGTAACCGCTACAGCGTTTGATGTGCTCATAGATTTTATCATGTTAGCAAGAGAGGCAACCTGTGCAGATAAAGCAGAAACTTCACTTATTTCATGCACACCAGCTACTTTCTTTTGCTGAGCCAACCTTTCTGTAGGCCATTGATAGCTGTTTGTGGCAATGTCATCAATCAGTTCACATGCCTCATTATAGGAGGTTTTCAACAACACACCCCCTGAAGAAGCATCTAACATTTGTCTGGTTGTTGGATCTAGTCCATTATAGAAGGTTTCCATTTGGATAATCACAGGTATACCATGATGAGGGCACTTCCTCAACAGCTCCTTCCATCTCTCCCATGCCTCAAACAGTGTTTCAGCATCTCTTTGTCTGAATGCAGTAACCTCATTCCTCATTCTTGCATTCTTACTTGGAGGAAAATATTTTGCTAAGAATTTCTCAGCCATTTCATTCCAAGTATGGATAGAGTTAGGCTCAAGAGATGTTAACCAGGCCTTTGCTCTATCCTTCAAGGAATAAGGAAAAAGTTTTAATCTAAATGCATCATCACTTACCCCTGGAATGATGAAGTTACTGCAGACTTCCAAAAATTGCTTTAAGTGTAAATATGGGTCCTCTTGAGGAGCACCACCAAACTGTCCCACTGTTTGCAACATTTGGAACATCATAGGTTTGAATTCAAACTGGGGTGTGTTGAGGGTAGGTCTTGCTATGCTTGTCTCCATGGTTTGTGGATTAAACACAGCATAGTCCCTCATTGGTCTATCCCTGTCATTTACCATTTGAGCAGGTCATTCATTTATGAATTGATGTCTGTACCAGTCCTCTTGGTCATGTAAGGTAGGAGTGGGTGGCTGCTGATGTCTACCTCTACCCCTTCCACCTGGTTCAGTCCCTCCTCTACCAGAGCTAGATCTGCCATGTAGAGTGTTAGCTCTACCAGAAGTGGTCCTATGACTATGTTCTGACATGGTGGGTCTGAGTCTTGATGATCCTATCAAATTTCTCCCACTCCTTAAAGTTATAGCTTTTACATGCTCCTTCCCTGCAGTACCTGAAGTTGAAGCTTCTGTAGTGGATGGTAATGATCCACTAATTCTTTGGGAAAGGACATTAGCCATCTGCCCCATCTGTACTTCTAGATTTTTAATGGAAGCTTCATGAGTTTTCAGGGTTGTCTTGCAATCACTCATGAAACCTTTCATCAATCCTTCTAATGAATTATCTATCACAGGGGCATTCTGTCTTTGGTAGTTCTGAGCAGGGAATCCTGGTGGATTTGCTGGAGCACTATAATTAGGTGCTGTTGCATTGTTGGCTCCCCATCTGAAATTGGGGTGGTTCTTCCAACCAGGATTATATGTATTTGAATAGGGATTATTGTTTTTATTGAAACCCACATAGTTCACAGAGACAGGATTACCAGGACATTCTTCATACAAATGCTCTCCTCCACAGTATACACAGCTTACTGACCCTGGAGAGGCTTGCTCAATAACAGCTGCTGTAGGTTCATGTACCGCTGCAGCGGTAACCGCTACAGCGTTTGATGTGCTCATAGATTTTATCATGTTAGCAAGAGAGGCAACCTGTGCAGATAAAGCAGAAACTTCACTTATTTCATGCACACCAGCTACTTTCTTTTGCTGAGCCAACCTTTCTGTAGGCCATTGATAGCTGTTTGTGGCAATGTCATCAATCAGTTCACATGCCTCATTATAGGAGGTTTTCAACAACACACCCCCTGAAGAAGCATCTAACATTTGTCTGGTTGTTGGATCTAGTCCATTATAGAAGGTTTCCATTTGGATAATCACAGGTATACCATGATGAGGGCACTTCCTCAACAGCTCCTTCCATCTCTCCCATGCCTCAAACAGTGTTTCAGCATCTCTTTGTCGGAATGCAGTAACCTCATTCCTCATTCTTGCATTCTTACTTGGAGGAAAATATTTTGCTAAGAATTTCTCAGCCATTTCATTCCAAGTATGGATAGAGTTAGGCTCAAGAGAAGTTAACCAGGCCTTTGCTCTATCCTTCAAGGAATAAGGAAAAAGTTTTAATCTAAATGCATCATCACTTACCCCTGGAATGATGAAGTTACTGCAGACTTCCAAAAATTGCTTTAAGTGTAAATATGGGTCCTCTTGAGGAGCACCACCAAACTGTCCCACTGTTTGCAACATTTGGAACATCATAGGTTTGAATTCAAACTGGGCTGTGTTGAGGGTAGGTCTTGCTATGCTTGTCTCCATGGTTTGTGGATCAAACACAGCATAGTCCCTCATTGGTCTATCCCTGTCATTTACCATTTGAGCAGGTCCTTCATTTATGAATTGATGTCTGTACCAGTCCTCTTGGTCATGTAAGGTAGGAGTGGGTGGCTGCTGATGTCTACCTCTACCCCTTCCACCTGGTTCAGTCCCTCCTCTACCAGAGCTAGATCTGCCATGTAGAGTGTTAGCTCTACCAGAAGTGGTCCTATGACTGTGTTCTGACATGGTGGGTCTGAGTCTTGATGATCCTATCAAATGTCTCCCACTCCTTAAAGTTATAGCTTTTACATGCTCCTTCCCTGCAGTACCTGAAGTTGAAGCTTCTGTAGTGGATGGTAATGATCCACTAATTCTTTGGGAAAGGACATTAGCCATCTGCCCCATCTGTACTTCTAGATTTTTAATGGAAGCTTCATGAGTTTTCAGGGCTGTCTTGCAATCACTCATGAAACCTTTCATCAATCCTTCTAATGAATTATCTATCACAGGGGCATTCTGTCTTTGGTAGTTCTGAGCAGGGAATCCTGGTGGATTTGCTGGAGCACTATAATTAGGTGCTGTTGCATTGTTGGCTCCCCATCTGAAATTGGGGTGGTTCTTCCAACCAGGATTATATGTATTTGAATAGGGATTATTGTTTTTATTGAAACCCACATAGTTCACAGAGACAGGATTACCAGGACATTCTTCATACAAATGCTCTCCTCCACAGTATACACAGCTTACTGACCCTGGAGAGGCTTGCTCAATAACAGCTACTGTAGGTTCATGTACCGCTGCAGCGGTAACCGCTACAGCGTTTGATGTGCTTATAGATTTTATCATGTTAGCAAGAGAGGCAACCTGTGCAGATAAAGCAGAAACTTCACTTATTTCATGCACACCAGCTACTTTCTTTTGCTGAGCCAACCTTTCTGTAGGCCCTTGATAGCTGTTTGTGGCAATGTCATCAATCAGTTCACATGCCTCATTATAGGAGGTTTTCAACAACACACCCCCTGAAGAAGCATCTAACATTTGTCTGGTTGTTGGATCTAGTCCATTATAGAAGGTTTCCATTTGGATAATCACAGGTATACCATGATGAGGGCACTTCCTCAACAGCTCCTTCCATCTCTCCCATGCCTCAAACAGTGTTTCAGCATCTCTTTGTCTGAATGCAGTAACCTCATTCCTCATTCTTGCATTCTTACTTGGAGGAAAATATTTTGCTAAGAATTTCTCAGCCATTTCATTCCAAGTATGGATAGAGTTAGGCTCAAGAGAAGTTAACCAGGCCTTTGCTCTATCCTTCAAGGAATAAGGAAAAAGTTTTAATCTAAATGCATCATCACTTACCCCTGGAATGATGAAGTTACTGCAGACTTCCAAAAATTGCTTTAAGTGTAAATATGGGTCCTCTTGAGGAGCACCACCAAACTGTCCCACTGTTTACAATATTTGGAACATCATAGGTTTGAATTCAAACTAGGCTGTGTTGAGGGTAGGTCTTGCTATGCTTGTCTCCATGGTTTGTGGATCAAACACAGCATAGTCCCTCATTGGTCTATCCCTGTCATTTACCATTTGAGCAGGTCCTTCATTTATGAATTGATGTCTGTACCAGTCCTCTTGGTCATGTAAGGTAGGAGTGGGTGGCTGCTGATGTCTACCTCTACCCCTTCCACCTGGTTCAGTCCCTCCTCTACCAGAGCTAGATCTGCCATGTAGAGTGTTAGCTCTACCAGAAGTGGTCCTATGACTGTGTTCTGACATGGTGGGTCTGAGTCTTGATGATCCTATCAAATTTCTCCCACTCCTTAAAGTTATAGCTTTTACATGCTCCTTCCCTGCAGTACCTGAAGTTGAAGCTTCTGTAGTGGATGGTAATGATCCACTAATTCTTTGGGAAAGGACATTAGCCATCTGCCCCATCTGTACTTCTAGATTTTTAATGGAAGCTTCATGAGTTTTCAGGGTTGTCTTGCAATCACTCATGAAACCTTTCATCAATCCTTCTAATGAATTATCTATCACAGGGGCATTCTGTCTTTGGTAGTTCTGAGCAGGGAATCCTGGTGGATTTGCTGGAGCACTATAATTAGGTGCTGTTGCATTGTTGGCTCCCCATCTGAAATTGGGGTGGTTCTTCCAACCAGGATTATATGTATTTGAATAGGGATTATTGTTTTTATTGAAACCCACGTAGTTCACAGAGACAGGATTACCAGGACATTCTTCATACAAATGCTCTCCTCCACAGTATACACAGCTTACTGACCCTGGAGAGGCTTGCTCAATAACAGCTACTGTAGGTTCATGTACCGCTGCAGCGGTAACCGCTACAGCGTTTGATGTGCTCATAGATTTTATCATGTTAGCAAGAGAGGCAACCTGTGCAGATAAAGCAGAAACTTCACTTATTTCATGCACACCAGCTACTTTCTTTTGCTGAGCCAACCTTTCTGTAGGCCATTGATAGCTGTTTGTGGCAATGTCATCAATCAGTTCACATGCCTCATTATAGGAGGTTTTCAACAACACACCCCCTGAAGAAGCATCTAACATTTGTCTGGTTGTTGGATCTAGTCCATTATAGAAGGTTTCCATTTGGATAATCACAGGTATACCATGATGAGGGCACTTCCTCAACAGCTCCTTCCATCTCTCCCATGCCTCAAACAGTGTTTCAGCATCTCTTTGTCTGAATGCAGTAACCTCATTCCTCATTCTTGCATTCTTACTTGGAGGAAAATATTTTGCTAAGAATTTCTCAGCCATTTCATTCCAAGTATGGATAGAGTTAGGCTCAAGAGAAGTTAACCAGGCCTTTGCTCTATCCTTCAAGGAATAAGGAAAAAGTTTTAATCTAAATGCATCATCACTTACCCCTGGAATGATGAAGTTACTGCAGACTTCCAAAAATTGCTTTAAGTGTAAATATGGGTCCTCTTGAGGAGCACCACCAAACTGTCCCACTGTTTGCAACATTTGGAACATCATAGGTTTGAATTCAAACTGGGCTGTGTTGAGGGTAGGTCTTGCTATGCTTGTCTCCATGGTTTGTGGATCAAACACAGCATAGTCCCTCATTGGTCTATCCCTGTCATTTACCATTTGAGCAGGTCCTTCATTTATGAATTGATGTCTGTACCAGTCCTCTTGGTCATGTAAGGTAGGAGTGGGTGGCTGCTGATGTCTACCTCTACCCCTTCCACCTGGTTCAGTCCCTCATCTACCAGAGCTAGATCTGCCATGTAGAGTGTTAGCTCTACCAGAAGTGGTCCTATGACTGTGTTCTGACATGGTGGGTCTGAGTCTTGATGATCCTATCAAATTTCTCCCACTCCTTAAAGTTATAGCTTTTACATGCTCCTTCCCTGCAGTACCTGAAGTTGAAGCTTCTGTAGTGGATGGTAATGATCCACTAATTCTTTGGGAAAGGACATTAGCCATCTGCCCCATCTGTACTTCTAGATTTTTAATGGAAGCTTCATGAATTTTCAGGGCTGTCTTGCAATCACTCATGAAACCTTTCATCAATCCTTCTAATGAATTATCTATCACAGGGGCATTCTGTCTTTGGTAGTTCTGAGCAGGGAATCCTGGTGGATTTTCTGGAGCACTATAATTAGGTGTTGTTGCATTGTTGGCTCCCCATCTGAAATTGGGGTGGTTCTTCCAACCAGGATTATATGTATTTGAATAGGGATTATTGTTTTTATTGAAACCCACATAGTTCACAGAGACAGGATTACCAGGACATTCTTCATACAAATGCTCTCCTCCACAGTATACACAGCTTACTGACCCTGGAGAGGCTTGCTCAATAACAGCTACTGTAGGTTCATGTACCGCTGCAGCGGTAACCGCTACAGCGTTTGATGTGCTCATAGATTTTATCATGTTAGCAAGAGAGGCAACCTGTGCAGATAAAGCAGAAACTTCACTTATTTCATGCACACCAGCTACTTTCTTTTGCTGAGCCAACCTTTCTGTAAGCCATTGATAGCTGTTTGTGGCAATGTCATCAATCAGTTCACATGCCTCATTATAGGAGGTTTTCAACAACACACCCCCTGAAGAAGCATCTAACATTTGTCTGGTTGTTGGATCTAGTCCATTATAGAAGGTTTCCATTTGGATAATCACAGGTATACCATGATGAGGGCACTTCCTCAACAGCTCCTTCCATCTCTCCCATGCCTCAAACAGTGTTTCAGCATCTCTTTGTCTGAATGCAGTAACCTCATTCCTCATTCTTGCATTCTTACTTGGAGGAAAATATTTTGCTAAGAATTTCTCAGCCATTTCATTCCAAGTATGGATAGAGTTAGGCTCAAGAGAAGTTAACCAGGCCTTTGCTCTATCCTTCAAGGAATAAGGAAAAAGTTTTAATCTAAATGCATCATCACTTACCCCTGGAATGATGAAGTTACTGCAGACTTCCAAAAATTGCTTTAAGTGTAAATATGGGTCCTCTTGAGGAGCACCACCAAACTGTCCCACTGTTTGCAACATTTGGAACATCATAGGTTTGAATTCAAACTGGGCTGTGTTGAGGGCGGGTCTTGCTATGCTTGTCTCCATGGTTTGTGGATCAAACACAGCATAGTCCCTCATTGGTCTATCCCTGTCATTTACCATTTGAGCAGGTCCTTCATTTATGAATTGATGTCTGTACCAGTCCTCTTGGTCATGTAAGGTAGGAGTGGGTGGCTGCTGATGTCTACCTCTACCCCTTCCACCTGGTTCAGTCCTTCCTCTACCAGAGCTAGATCTGCCATGTAGAGTGTTAGCTCTACCAGAAGTGGTCCTATGACTGTGTTCTGACATGGTGGGTCTGAGTCTGTGAAGATGTCTTAGCTTCCTGAACCTTCTCTCTGGTTCTGAGTATGGTTCAAATTCTGGTGGTTGAGACCTGGGCATACGCTGTAGCGCTTACTGCTGTAGCAACAAGAAACAACACACCAGTGTAAAATAGGCACTAAGTTTACTAAAAACTTAAACAGTGAAAATTAAATGCAATCCCCGGCAACGGCGCCAAATACTTGTTGTGCGAAAAGGTGATGTGCAAGTATACACAATCGCAACAAGTAATATATTGATAAGTAAAGTTCGTTCCCACAGGGATTGGAATTAATCTAAGAAGTTTAAGTGATTAGAACCTTAGTGAAAAGAATTAAGTAACAAGTAAAGGTGAAGAGTTGTAAACATCATAAGTTGTGATAAAACAGTTTTAAGTTTGAAGTAATTAAAGGTGAGTTGGTTAGCTCAATAGTATGTAAGTTCCCAAGAGTAATGTTCATATAATATTAGACGCTGTAGCGTTAAGCGCTGTAGCGCTTAAGAATCCGTAGACGCTGTAGCGCCTTGGTGGCGTGCCTTTCAGTCACTTTCGTCAGGGCTATGTTACAAGACTCCTATGTCTAGACTCTAAATAAGTTTTACCCCTGTATATTAAGCTCTTACAACATTTGCCTTATGAACTATTACTCCCCTATGTCTAGAGTTAAGTAGTGCTTCCTTTAAATGTCTTTAAAGGGTTTTCATTCATATCATTCCTTGAGTTCTCTTTGTGAACCATGTCTGTACCCACAAAGTTATCTTGTTTTAGTTGATCATTCCCAAACCAAGATTGAAAGTATTATGACACAAGGAATAAAACACAAACATCATAATATTATACAAAAGTTACTCAAGGTTCATTACATACCAAGAACAATCCAACTACAACAAAGTTAGCTCATCACAAGTTCCATCAACATAATACAACTGGAGAGTATGTATTACCGTATGAAGACAAGAGAAGAGTGGTTGCAAAAGATGCACTCCAATGATCCCAAGTAGCATACAAGAGATGAAGTTGAGGCGTGAGAAAAAACCTTGGATGAAGAACTAGAAAACTAAGTTAAAACTAAAAGCTTCAAAAATAAAGTGTCAATGGAAAGTAGTTACTATCTTACGGTGTAGTTGCCCTCCTTAATAATATCTACTTGTCTACGTAAGTTACCTCCTAGAGAAGCAATCTTAATTAATTCTAATCTATATCTAAGTCTTAATAAAATAATAATATTACATGATGATTGTTAGACTTAGATATTATCCTTAAAGTACTTTACAAAAAGTGGTAATGATGGAATACAACAACTATCACATGGGTTCCATTTAGGAGGCGCCAAGTGTAATTTAGCATCCACTTGAAAGTCAACAAATCCAGCTGAGAGGAAGAGATAAGGGTGGTGACTCAGCATGTCCTCAAGTGGCCCACACAAATATCTCAATGGTCAGCCGTCATATAACGCTGTAGCGTCTAGTAGGTAGCATACCGCTGCAACGCTAAAGCAAAACATCAAACATATTCACAAAGGCATTGACTATGCCCAAGGTTTAAGGAATTAACTTATAACCTATAACTTGTTCTAATATTCATATATTCACATATTTAAGCACTAAAATTACTTGAGAAAAGAGCTTTGACTTACGTATTAGGAGTATAAATAACCTATATAAAATAAGGTTATCATCAAGGTGGCTGGTTTGAGAAAAAATGGGAGTTGTTTTCAGCTACTTTGCGAATGCCATTTCTCTCTTCTCAGATCTCGTTTCGACGATCCTAACGGTGAACCTTGTGTCAAAAACCGAAGACGATCCAACGGTTAACGAATCTGGAATCGCACTTTCAAGGTGGCTGGTTTGAGAAAAACGGGATTTGCTTTCTCTATTTTGTTTTAGTCCCACATTGCTTGAGAGAAACAAGGACTACCTAGTCTTTGGCTATAAAAGAGGTTGAGATGCAAAGACTATGGACATGGGCCATTGACGGGGTAAGTGATCTTCTGGGCTCGCCTTTGCAGTCCATTAGATTAAAAGCCTGTCTTTGTTTCTTTTGGGCTAGCCTTTGCTGCCCATTAGACTAAAAGTTTGCCTTTGGTTATTTTTGGGCTAGTCTTTGCGATCCATTACTTGGCGGTTTTCGGGTCCAAATGGACCTAATAGGAGTCCGGTTCGCGATTGACCTGGTCAGGCTACTCGGTCCAGTTCAGCATTTATCGCGTTGATCAGCTTGAGGTTAGTTTTGTATTTTATTTATTTATTTACTGTTGTACATATTTATTATTTATTATCTATTTATTTAGGTATATATTTATTATTTATTTATTTATTTATTTATTTATTTATTTATTTATTTATTTATGTGTATAGTTATTTATTTATTGATTTTTACTTTACTCTTTATTAATTGTTAGTTTTGTCATTAATTTTTAAATACACAACTTATTTTCTTCCTTCAAAAAACAAAAAATAGGGGATTAAGTCGGTTGTACAGTCGGGTTAGTTGGCTCTTTATGACCACGAATGAACCGTACGGATCAGGTCCTAAAATCCCTATTTAAAACAAATTTCTAAATTAAAAATACAAACACGCAAGCATTTCTTTCAAACAAAAACAAATTTTCAAAAATAGATGATTAAGTCGGTCGTACGGCCGGGTTAGTCATCGTTTTAGAATGAATGGGCCGTCCGGCTCAAGAGTCCTAAAATACCTACTCAATCAAATCACTCCATGCCCAAACCTTTTTCATTTCGAAATCAAAAACTTATTTTCAAAATAGGGGATTAACTCGGCCGTACGGCCGAGTTAGTCATTGTTCTAGGATGAGCGAACTGCACAGCTCCAAAGTCCTAAAACGCCTAAATAAAAAACACCAACGAACAAGCTTTTTCTACCAAGAACTACGTAGCCTTTGATTCTCTACCCCGATATACGTAGGAGAAAATGGGGGCCCACATCTATCAAGTACAATAATAAAAAATCTTTTTAAGTCTTTTCTCAAATTTTCTTTCTTAGTTCTCAATAAAAATGCAAAAACAAATATTTTTCATCAAGTCTTTTCATTCATTTTTTTATAAAAGGGAAATAAATACTTTCAAAGTTAATATAGTTTTGCACAATTAATTAGAGGTAACCTCTTTCGAAAGGATGCAGTGGGGTGCTAATACATTCCCCACGCATAATCGACTCCCGAACCCAAGATTTGGTTTTCCAGACCATTTTCTTTTTCAAAGGGATTTTTCAGTGTTTTCCCTTATAATTAAACATTGATGGCGACTTCATTGAACGCGAGAGATCCTCCGGATTTTTCGGTCGCTACAACTGGCGACTTCACTGGGGACATTTTGAGAGTCAAGCCTAACCTGGTTAGTTGTGCCAAACCTTTAACTTCTTCGGTATTTATTTCCCTTTCATCTTTTATTCTTGTTGCATGTTATATTTTATATGATATGTGAACCTTAGGATAGAAGACTATATTTCTTTTGCATATATGTTGTTTGTTTTGCAGTTTGGGGGTACACTTGACATTTTGCTCCTACACACACTCCACTATCACACTTCTGCACACATGTGAGAATAGTCCTATACCCGAACTGGAGCATAGCCTAAGTTAGAATGAGACTGCGTAGTGATGGCCTACTGGATGTGCGTCCTGTTGGGTGGTCACGAAAGTCTCACCTAGAGTTTGGTCTCTTTTGAGAATGCTGTCACTCCTAGTAGCTTGCCTATTGTTGGGATCAGTGTGCTTAACTGGGGTCTTTGCCTCTAGGAACCTTATTTAGGACCCTTTAGAGCTACCCTTTGAAAGGTTCACTCAATAGAAAAGCCTTAGACCTATTCTCTTAGGAATCCTTATAGGACACAAAGGAGCTTCATACCCCTGCACTCAAACAAACACTAATACAATTTTCTCATTTCCCTAAAAAAAACCCAAAAAAAACCTATTTTATTCTTGCAAGCATGTCTCATGCATTCTTATTTTCCTTCTTCGCTGCATATCATAAAAAAAGAAATATATAAATAAACTCATGTTGCATGTATCTCAATGACCGTCGGGAAATTATAAGACCTTTTTTAAGAGAGGTGGATGAAAGTATAAGGAAAACAAAAAAAAACATGCAAGTCAGACCACCAGAATCATACTTTATTCTTCGAATAAAAAGCTTACAATTCCCCAACGCGATGAATAAAATCATACATTCGCATTTCATGCACATTCATTAATTCATGAGCAAAAAGGCAAGCTGGTTCGTCAACACTCATGCATCTGGTTTCCTTTCTCCAAAAAACAAACAAAAATATTCAAAATCATGTCAAGCATCATGCATTCTTTTCTTTCCATGCATTAAAAAAAGGGTAAAATATGTTTTTAGTCCCTATAAAATCGGGTCCTTTTAACATTGGTCTCTATATTAACGAAATGGGCGTTTTGGTCCCTACATTTTTTTTCCGTTTTCATTAAGAGTCCCTATCGTTAACTCCATCTGATTAGGCTACGGAAAAGTGACGTGGCATTTACACGTGTTATTTTTTAAATTACGTGGCATATCAGTACAATACACGTGTATGTTTAATTATGCGACCAAGCCCAACCCGTTTTCCACTAACCCGACCTGATTGGACTCCTTCGCGTAGAACTTCACAGAACCCTTCTATTCCTTGGCAGAACCCTAAATCCCCAAATATCCCCAAACAATCGCCTTCTATTGTTGAAATCGTGTCCAAAATGCGAAGGGGTGTATTGAAAAACGAAGAAACATCGCTGGGTACAACAACAGCTTCGATGGCTTCATCTTCAACACCCAGGGATCGTCCAAGATGCAAGTGTGGATCTATTATGATTTCGTTTATTGCGAAGAGAGGTCGAAATGTTGGCCGCGAGTTTCTCAGATGTGCTAACTGGAAGGTATTATTTCCTAAATTATGTTTTTCCTAAATTTCTTAATTTGAAGTGTGTTACTGTTATTCCCTCAGACTGTTATTCATCTCCTGAATCTGTTTTTTCAAATGTTTGTAGTTGCAAAGTACCTGTGATATGTTGATATGAACTGATGAATTTGAAGCCATGGATGGAGTTAGTGAACAGGTTGAGTCAGATGTGGCTGCTGTTGGTAATGAAATTGAAACTGAAGCTAAGGCATCTGCTATAGCAGTGGAAGTTATGGAAGCTGGGATGAAGAAGATATGCAAACTGCAGAAGAAGCTGAATGCAGAGAGATTGAGGGGGGATGCTGAGAGATTGAAGAAGAATATAGCAATTTTTCTCCTTATTGTATCTTTATTTGTCAATCTGTTACTTTGTGTTAAGTATCTTTAATTGTACTT
Organism: Astragalus membranaceus; assembly: GCA_039519185.1. Lineage (NCBI taxonomy): Eukaryota > Viridiplantae > Streptophyta > Magnoliopsida > Fabales > Fabaceae > Astragalus > Astragalus membranaceus. The sequence continues at coordinate 27,356,720 of CM076851.1, forward strand.
TGTTGATGTATTAACTAGGAGAAAGAAGTGTAACAAGTTGATGTATTAAGTATCAGAATTGTGTGTTCTGTAACAAGTTGATGTATTAACTAGTATTATGAATGAAATGAGTTTATGAATCAAATGAGTATTATGAATAAAATGAGTTTATGAATCAAATGAGTTTATGAATCAACAATGTATCTGCTAATTCAGTTTCAGTTTACCCAAATAATGAAACAATGCCTTAACAGATAGTCATTCAGTTTCATCTGCTAATTCAGTTTTATCTGCTAATTCAGTTTCAGCAGATGCCTTAATAGATAGTCATTCAGTTTCATCTGCTATGTGATAGCTTAATTCAGTTTTTCATCTGCTAATGAATGTATCTGGTGAACATGTATCTGAATGTAGTAGCAAATAAATAGTCATTCATTCATATGTTGGTGCATTTAAAGCTACCAAATAGTCATTACACTGCAGAATTGTCATTACAAAATAACTGCATAATGTTGTTGGTGCATTTTAAGCTACCAAATTGTCATAATTACAAAATAAGGAGAAACTTGTCATTACAAAATACTAGTTAATGTTGTTGGTGCATGTAGAAGCTACCAAATTGTCATTACAAAATAACAAAATACATAAAACAGGGGCATGTCAGGGAGCTGCTCCATCAGTTGAGTCCTCTTCCACAATCTTCACCATATTCTTATTAAAGCTTGCTAGTCCCCTCATCAAATGTTGTATAATTTGATCAACTGCCTCTTTTGTCAATGGAGAACCCTTCACTAGACTCTGTATAGTATCTATAGCTTTATCCACAGCATCATTGAAGCCTTTCAGTGAGTTAATAATGTGAGAAGCTGCCTTAGGAGTTGGCTACAAAAAAAGATAACATAAATGTCAAAAAAATGCCAATATGACATACTTAGTTAAATGTCAGATATTTACTAAAGGACACTTACTGAGACATTCTTAAGTGACTCCACATTTTTCATGGCATTTGATATGACTTCCTCATGCACTATGCTAGCCATTTCATCATCTCCAAGCAATATGCTAGCCATTTCATCAGGATCCATCACAAAAGTTGCAGTAGTTAGTGGTTTAGCAGTAAGTGGTTCCTCAGTTTGTGGTGCAGAAGTTACTGGATCCTCAATAGGTGGTGGCTCAACAGGTGGTGCCTCAGTAGGTGGTGGCTCAACAGGCGGTGCCTCAACAGGTGGTGCCTCAGTAGGTGGTGCCACAGTTTGTCCACATCTTTGAATTGGCAATTTTTTCCTGAAAGTTGCAGCAGTTGCAGATTTTGTTACTGCTCTTCCAGGTACTCTCCAAGGTTCCTTTCCATTAGCATTGGCTACACTTCTTGTTACTGGTCTTCTAGCTGGAGCAGTTGCTGAAGAACTTGCTTGACCAGTTGCAGCAGTTGCTGAGGGAGCAGCTACACTCCTTGTTACTGGTCTTCCAGCTGAAGCAGTTGCTGAAGAACTTACTTGACCAGTTGCAGCCGTTGCTGAAGAAACAACACCCCTTGGTCTCCCCTATTAACATGAAAAAATAAGCAATTAAAATGCAATTAACATGAAAAATAAGCAATTAAAATGCTATAAATTAAAGTGCATACCCTTTTTTTTTGTTACTGGTCTAACTGTTTTGCTAGTCATCTGTGGCATGTTTGATCCACCAACTTGTGAAGTCTGTGTTGGGTGTTGTTCTTGTGTTGGATTTGGTTCAACACCATCTTGTGGTGTATCTGTTGCATCTGTATTTACTGGTCTAGGAATGTGCACTGGAGGATTTTTGCAAGTCCTTGTGTTGTGACCATATTGTAAGCATCTCTTACATCTATTACTTGTATTGGTCCTAGACCACTTTCCCTTCTTGCTAGTGTCTTCATCAGGCTCCCTTCTTCGCACAGTTTTGGGCCTCCCAGGCCCACGCTTGTATTGAGGAGGCCTCACAACCCTACTGCACAACACAACATAGTCACAACTATCCTTAAATTTGCATTCAATTCTCACTCTATTTTTATCATTCTTGACAAACCTGACCTCCCTCCCATTAAGCACATTGTGTTCAAGGATGGCATCTTTGAACTGATCAAGTGTGTTAAATTCCATCCCAACAGTGAACTTGTATTCCTTACTTAATTCTTCTGGTGCAAACTTCTGATTCCTAGATTTAGGTATAGTATCTGGATCAGAATCATCATCTGGTGCACTATCCAACTCATCAGTGTAATATTCATCTTCAATAGGGTGCATTGCATCTATCTCAGCTGATACAGGAATTAATGGTTCAAAATTATCACCAAACAGCCTCCTATTAAGTGGTGGTTGCCTACCTTCAACATCATCTCCAGCTACTTCCTCCTCAAACCCATCATCTAAACCCATCACAAATTCTTCATCACTGTCATCAAAGCAAATACCTTCAACAGAATCATCACTAGAGTCATTAGGATAATATTCACTATCTTCACTATTGTTGCACCCCAAAAAATCCGGTTCGGACTTCTCATTGTACAACGTGGAAAAGGTATGGAGCCGCCACCAATATTTTAATTTTAAGACCAAAACATTGAAAAAAGGTCTTTTAGACAAGGCGGATGGTCTTTCGAAAACTAGAGATATGGGTTCGGGGGTCGGTTAGGCATGGGGAAGGTATTAGCACCCCGTACCTCCTTTCTACCGAAAGGGAACCTTTAATTAAATGTGTGGTTTGAAGTGTTGATTTGAAAATGCTTTTATTTTGCCTCTTTATTGAAAAGGGAGTGAGAAGACTTAATGAAAAATTTTTATTTTTGGCGCTTGACGAGAGTTGGCCTCTCGCTCCTACGTATCTCCTGGTGCGATAGAGAATTCAAAGCTACGTAGTTCTTGGTTGTCCTAAAAAGGTTTTTGTTTTTTAGTCTGTTTAGATGAGTTTTCGCAGTAGGAGTGAGGATTCGCGATGACCAAACAACAACGGTTTAGAGTGGCCGCGCTACTAACTCTTTTGAAAATGAAATTATCATTAACAACCAAACGGCAACGGCGCGAGTGATCATTAACGATAATCGGTTTTGCTTTTGATTCGAGTGTTCGCGACGACCAAACAACAACGGTTTAGAGTGGCCGCGCTACTAACTCTTTTGAAAATGAAATTATCATTAACAACCAAACGGCAACGACGCGAGTGATCATTAATGATAATCGGTTTTGCTTTTGATTCGAGTGTTCGCGACGACCAAACAACAACGGTTTAGAGTGGCCGCGCTACTAACTCTTTTGAAAATGAAATTATCATTAACAACCAAACGGCAACGGCGCGAGTGATCATTAATGATAATCGGTTTTTATTTTAGATGATCAAAAAGGGCTTTCGCAATCGAATTAATTTTGGTTTGTTGTGCTTGACAAGGACGTGGCTCGCTCCTACGTATCCCAAATGGGAATCAAAGCGACGTAGTTCTAATTTCTTTAGTTTTGAAAAGGTTTTCGAAGTAGGACGAGCATTAGCGAATGATTAAACTAACAAAGGTTATGGGTAATCATCGCTGAGTACTCATGTGAAATTGAAGAGCGTTCATTGAGATCAAACTAACAAAGGTTATGGGTGACCTCCACTACTTGCTTATTTTTGTTTATTGAAAATGCTTTGAAAATTAATTGGTTTGGAAAAGAGTTTTTAAAAAAATAAATAAATCATTTTCAATCGAATTCTATGTCCAAAACCAAATGCAACATGAATGAATGAAGTTCAAACATATTCAACTAATCAAGCAATCATGAACATGTTGATCATCAACTAAGATTAAGCATGCCAATATAATCAAGAGATTTAATTGTCATAGATGCAAGACAAAGTTCTCAAAACAATTGTGTTTGTGTGTGAAAGAGAATTGCTACACAAGTTGGAAGCAATCTCAAGAGGGGCACATATGCCTCTATGCTACACATGTTGGTAGCCTTATAAGGGCACATGATTGTGTAAAAGGGTTTGTGCACAATTAAGTCAAGACATTCAAATGGCATCAAGAACAAAGGAATACAATTGATCATAGGCATAGAGTATTCTAGGTTAGGTGAATGAACATGTGAGCAATGATGCATGATTTGGCAAGCATGTGAATGCATGAGCATACAAGAATGAATGCATGAATGAGTAGACAAGAGGATGCATGAGCATACAAGAATGCATGAGCATTTGAGTATGATTACGTTTATTATGCAAGGCATAAATACTCGAGAATGCATGAGAGTGTCGCATAAATAGGGATGGATGAAGATGCATGAGGGTGAAAATGTTTTGGTAAAAGGTTTAGGTAAGAAAGTGGTAAAATGTTTTTGGGTTTTGGTGTTTTGTAAATGAGATGAAATGTTTTTGGTCTTGAAAGTGGTAAAAGTATTTTGGGGTTTATTTTATAAAGTTGAAAAAGTATGAAATGCAAATGAGAAAATGTTTTGGGGTTTTTATGCAAAGATGCAAGTGGTAAAATGTTTTGAATGAAGGTAAAAATGTTTTATGTGATGAGATAAAAATGTTTTGGTAAAAACTAAGTGAAATGGTAAAAACCAAAGTGGTAAAATGTTTTTATGTTTTTTTGGTAAAAAGTTAATGAAGTGGTAAAGTAAAATGGTAAAAAGTAAACAAACACAATGACATAACTTGCATTTACTCAACCACAATCAAAATGACAATCTTCAAGCAATCAAAGGGGTAAAAACCCTAGTCATGGCCGAATGCATACAAGCATAGAATCATCAACTTATTTCATGCAAAAATTGACAAATTAACACACAAAACAACACAAAAGAAGATGACCTAATCTATCATGCAAGTTCCTAAGACAAACATCAACCAAATCATGCATTTATTCACGCGAAATCAAAGGAAAAAAAAACTAGCAAAATGGGCATGAGAATGGGTTTTCATTTGATGAAAATTATACCAACAAGGTTTAAAATACAATAAAATGCAAGAAGACACAAGAACAATTCCTTCAAAGCCAAGGAGCCACCTCAAACACCCAAGCCTCCCTAAGTGCTTGTCAATAATGTTTGAGATGGCTCCTCAAAGCATCAACAACAATATATGAAGGAGTTGAGATGAGGAGAAGAGAGATTACATAATGAGAATTAAAGAAAATGCAAGAGTTTGTGAGCTTACCTCTAGATCTTGCTTGAAATGAAGAAGAAGATCAAAATAGAAACCAAGAACACTTGAACCTCCTCTTGAATCCCACGAAAATCACTTGATATTGAAGGATTTGATGATGAACTTTGAAGATAATGCAAGATTAGAAGTGGATCTAGTGTAGGAATCAAGAATAATGAAGTTTGGATGGTTGAAAATTGAAGAATTGGTGGTGGAAATGGTGGGAGGTGGTCTTGGGTTTGAGAGGGGAGGAGGAGAGGAATTGTGATCTGATTGTGTGCTAGGGTAAAATGAGAGTCCTCCCCTTTTGGTTTCTTATTTTTGGGTTTTATATGAGGTGCAAAATTAAGGGTATATAGGACATTGTGCTTTTGCCAAACATTGAGATTTGAGATAGAATTTGAATCAAGGGCCAAGATTGCAATGCACATGGATTAGGGACAAAGAGAAAAAACAAATGAGTGAGGAATGGCTGGTGTCATATGAAATTGAAGAGTTTTTTGTACACAAAAATTGTTGAGGACAATTAGGTCAATTTGCACATAGTTGTAGCCTAGGATTTGATCTAGAATTTTAATCAATGGCTAGGAATACAACTCACATGGATTAAGGGTGTTGAAGAAACACAAATGAGGGTGAAAGGAGGGCTGAAATTCGCAGCCATGAGGAGGGAAGGAGAGGGAAAAAATGCAAGTTGTCACAAAATAGTACATTTTGTCTTATTGAGGACACTACCTTATTTTCATTCTTTTTGATTTTTCTTTTTATGATCATTCTTTTATTCCATGAAGATTCTTTTTTTATTTTGGGCTCATCCTAGGATTCAATCATTGGGCCCAAAATTCCATGACAACACCATTCCCAAAATTGATTTTGGGCCTCACTCTAGCGGAAATGACCATTTTGCCCTTTTGTTCGAAAATTGAGTTTTATGCTAGGAGACTTAATATTTATGCGCACAAAGAAAATCACAACTAAGCACAAATATTCCTCAAATAATCCTTTGGTGATGGTTCGGTGATTTGGGACGAAAAAACCGCTTTTATCATGAAATGACCAAAATGCCCTTTCACCCTAAAAACCCTAGTTTTTGCCCAAAGCACATTTTCACTTTAAAAATGACTTTTCCCCCTAGGAATGACCTCTAAGACCTTGGGATGCATGTTAAGTGGCTTGTCCTGAGAAAACATCCCTTATTTGCGAAATGACTAAAACACCCTTTTGGACTCAAAAAAACCTGATTTACCCAAAAAGTGCATTTCAACTCTAAAAATGATTTTAGAAACTTTGGAATGACTTTTAGGACTCAAAATGCAATGCATGATGCTTCTCACTCCTCAACTTATTTATTTTTGTGGAAAATTAGGGTTTTGATCTAAGCTGGACAAAATTGGGGTATGACAGCTGCCCCTCTTTATCTGGATTTTAACGAGGAATATGAATTGGCCGAAACATATTCCGAGGCAAAATAAAGATAAAGAATTTAGAAATTATACCGATTTTGTCTACTTAGGGAAACCCGATTTTTCCTTTTTTCATCTCTCTAGTTTTTTCTGTTTTTGTTAATGTAAGGTGAAAAATGAAATTCTAATGCATGCGAGAATAGAGATTTTTTTTTTTTTGATAAATTGACATTGGCCCGAGATGAATGCAGTGGATGAAGCGTCAGCCCTCAGTAAGCCAACAAAAGCAGGAAATAGATTGGTGCTAGCCCTCGGGCAGCAAAAGCGGGAAATAAATTGAGAAAAGCGGTAAATTGGGAATTCGGAGGCTGCCTAAAACCTTCTAACGGACTCTTGTCGAGTCCGAGCTCTGGGGGGTGGCCTTTTCGAGCGACCGATCAACATCAGGTCCGGAACTGATTTGATCAATGGATTTACGCTATGCCTTAGGCTGACACAACTAATCCGAAGGACTTGACGAAGTCTGATGGATCCATTGCGTGCTCGTACACAATGTTGTGATCTGTGGAAGGAGTTCACTAACTCGGTGGGAGTTCACTAACTCTGTGGGAGTTCACTAACTCTGTGTTGATGGAGTTTACTAACTCGGGGTTGAGGGAGTTTACTAACTCAGGGTTGATGATTTTCTGAAAATGAGATTTTTGGGACTCTCTGGTCCGAAGTAACTTTTCTCTTGGATGGTGCATGAAATGCGTGCACTTGGATGTTTGGGGTGCACATGAATGCAATGATTGACTTTGGTGGGATGCCTTTTCTGTTTGATTTTTCTCTTCTTTTCCTTTTGTTATTCTTTCGCTCTTCTGAGATGCGAATTTGAAGGCGTAATGTACTGTTTGATGCCATGGAGTGATGACTGGTATGGATGATATGAGAATGATGAATGATATGAAGATGTTGTGTTCTTTTATGTTCCGTCTTCTGTGATTTTCTTCTCTCCTTTCTTATTTGCTCTTTTTTTTCTATGGAATGCAGATATCTATGTAAATGGAGTGTGAATGTATGTTATGCAAAGTGTATGTGATGTGATGATTTCAATGGAATGATGGATGCTATGAGATGCTATTTTTGATTTTCTTCCTTTTTATTTTTGTTAAGGATCAACACTTCAAGTGCCTACAAGGTAACATCCTAATCCCCAAGGATTAAGGTGAGCACCAAAGCCCTACAAGATAACAACCTATTCCCTGAGGATCCAGGCGAGCACTAAAACCCTACAAGATAACAACCTAATCCCTAAGGGTCCAGGCGAGCACCGAAGCCCTACAAGATAACAACCTAATCCCTAAGGATCCAGGCGAGCACTGAAGCCCTACAAGATAACAACCTAGTCCCTAAGGATCCAGAGCACTGAAGCCTTACAAGATAACAACCTAATCCCTAAGGATCAAGGCGAGCACTAAAGCCCTAAAAGATAACAACCTAATCCCTAAGGATCTAGGTGAGCATTGAAGCCCTACAAGATAACAACCTAATCCCTAAGGATCCAGGCGAGCACTGAAGCCCTACAAGATAACAACCTAATCCCTAAGGATCCAGGCGAGCACTGAAGCCCTACAAGATAACAACCTAATCCCTAAGGATCCGGGCGAGCACCGAAGCCCTACAAGATAACAACCTAATCCCTAAGGGTTAAGGCGAGCACTAAAGCCCTACAAGCGGCCAACTTTAGGCGACCCCCTCATGTGCTGAGATAGCTGGTTAAAGAATTTTTCCTATTTGTCTTTTTGCTATGTGAGGATGCAAATGCAGTATTTTGATGCATGATATGACAAAATTTTTGGGGTATTCAAATACTTTTTTTGTGAATACTTTCATAATGATGAGACGCGAGACTTTGGATGCAAAAGTGGGGGTGAATTTGATCATCCTTTTTCTTTGGAAAAACTAGTTTTGATTTAAACCGCGGTGTTCTCAAGGTTATTATTTACAAGCAAACCCATTTATGTTTTCCTCCATTCCATGATAACTGAACCTTCAATAACAATCTTGTGCTTTCTCTATGAAACATTGCCAAGTGAACACACATGAATATGCAGACGCCAGGTGAGTGTTTAGGATGAATGCCAGACTGCCCCAATTCAGGCCTTCGGCGACTGTGAATGAATGACTTGCCCCTGTCCGGAGTGTGAAAGGAAGCGGAGTGAAAGAGCAAATACGCAGGAACTAGTGCCATGGCTGACACCGGGTGAAAGGATGAATGGCCATGGATGGACACTGAACAGACTCTCCCCGGACTAGGGTGGGCAGGTGGTGAAGAGAATACCCCAACTTTTAGATCTGAGTGGTGTTCTCAGTGCAAATCTTTGGTTCTCTGTGAATGTCTCAACTTTTGGCATGAAAGAAACCTTACTTGGTGATCACTAAACCTTGTTTTAATGCAACTTGAGTGTGTTTTGGAGTGCAAGTCCCTCTTTTTTTTTATTTTGTCAGCTTTCTTTTTTCTGACTGTTCGTTTTTGTTTCCTCAGTTCTCTTTTTTCTGAGGGTTTATTCTTTCTTGATCAGCTTTCTTTTTTCTGATCGTTTGTTTTTTCTTTTGAGCAAACACATTGTACATAGATAAGCTTGTTCGTCCTAAGATTAGAATCTGAGAGAACAAAAGCAATCGGTCATTGATCGGAATGGACTTTTCAGGATTGTGGTGTTTTGTGGAGGAAGGATAGTTAGGCTTAATGAAGTGTTTGAGGCTAATGGGAGGATGAGTTTTGTTCGGCGTTGGTTGACGGTTAACGGTCTATGAGGGAGATGGTTATTGGGCTTATTTGGGCTTTGTTAAGGCAAATTTCTGTCTCATGGTAGAATGGCTGAGGGGTTTGGTGTTGGGGTCAAAGGAAGTGTTTGAAGGTTTATGGAACCAGGTGTTGGAAGATTTATCGAGACAAGGGTCTCTTGTGCTTTGTGGCAACATGTATCAGCTCACAACTTATTATTTTTTGTCTTTTTGATTTTTTTTGACTCATTTGTTTCATTTTTCGGACTTTTCTTCTTTCTTTGTTTTTGAGTTGAGTGAGCTGATGCACTATTTTTGTTTTTGATATTTGAAGTGATCCTTGTCTAGGGTGATTAGAGGGTATATTTTTGAGTTTGGTTTTTCTTGGCTTAAGGTAGGTAGGAAAGGGACTTTCTGGGATTTTGGGTTCTTGAGGGTATAGGGAGGTGGCCACACTTCATCTCAAATCCCGATGGCTTATTTATTTTTGTAAAACAAGATAACGGTTCATCTATCTATATGTGTTTGCTCCTTTCTTTGCATTTTTCTCTTTTTTTTTATGCCCTAACTTTTGCCTGGACCGCCCTTTGCGGGTTTTCGATCCATCGGGCGCTTTTTTCTGCCTAGGCCGCCCTTTGCGGGTTTTCCACCTAGCGAGCTTATTTTCTTGTTTATTATTATCTTTTGAAAGACTTGCACTGAAGGAATATGATATTAACAAGGAAAATTAGTGATCATAGTCTTGCCCCAGCATGGAGGACTTAAAGCGTTAGACTGAACTAAAAGTCACATATGCACTGATGGACTTATGATAAAACAGGGCAATGACGATCTTGAACAAAAGTGACTGAAAAGGGTAACTTTTATAGATGACGATGCTGAAAAGAAAACATGTGCCCTTATTGAAATATCCTAAGGCCTTGGGCAGAGCCAGAGGATTGCATTACATAAAATTTGCTTTGAACTGAAAACTACATGAAAATGCATGACGAAGACACAAATGCTTGACGATCAACACCTCGATCCTCTTCAACTACTGCCATCCCGGCCTGACAGCCCTGATCTCAAAGGGTTTAGTCTTTCACCTCCCTCATCAAAGGTCAACTGTTTTGTATCAATAAGATCCTGAACCGACTGCTTCAAAGGATGACAATTCTCAGTAGAGTGACCAATTGCCCCAGAATGGAATTCACAGGTAGCCTTTGCATTATACCTTCTTGGGAATGGAGGTTGGACTGGCTTCATCCCACGAGGAGAGATCAACCTATGGTTGATTAGATAGCTGCACAAATCAGTGTACGACACAGGAATGGGGTCGTACTGACGTGACTTTCCTTGTCCCACTATAGCATTGATTTCTCCATTTTTCCTTGCAGGCAAATCACTAGCATTGTCGGCGCCAGTAGGATTGCAGGGGATTCTTCCTCTCTTCATCCCGACTTCAAGTCTTGCCCCTACTTTGATCACATCTGAGAAGCTTGAGGACCCACTTCCAACCAGACGTTCATAGAAAACAGCTGGGAGAGTCTCCATAAACATGTACACCATCTCCTTTTCAGTCAATGGTGGCTTCACCTGAGCAGCTATGCTCCTCCATCTTTGAGCATATTCCTTAAAGGACTCATGATCTTTCTTGCTCATATACTGCAGCTGAATCCGATCTGGAGCCATGTCTTTGTTGTATTCGTACTCCTTTAAGAAAGCTTCAGAAAGGTCCTTCCAACTGTGGATGTCGGAAGGCTGCAACTGCATGTACCAATCCAGAGATGCCCCAGTTAGGCTGTACTGGAAGTAGTGGATGAGCAGTTTGTCATCGTGATTGTATGCGGTCATCCTTCGGGCGTACATGGTTACGTGTCTATTTGGGCAGCTGGTACCACAATATTGGTCAAAGACTGGCACCTTCATCTTTGGGGGAATAACCAAGTCTGGAACAAGACATAGATCACGGGCGTCTTTAGCTTTGGTCTTTGAATCCTCTATGGCTTTTAAACGCTTTTCCAACTCATGCAACTGATCTCTGGGTTGAGAGTTCTCAAATAGGTGACCTTGAGGATCACTATCCATATTGAAAAGAGAAACCTCATGTGGATCAGCACCTCCCAGGGAGTGAGCAGGATAATTAACCCCAGATCCCGGATGGGGAATAGCAGTCACAGCTTCAGCGGGTCCCGAGGTAGGAAGGATGGTTGCGGCCCCACCTGGGTTTACAACAGCAGTATCTTCGGTAGTGGTCCCGTTTTTCAAAGCTTGCAGGGTGCCCATCATTTCAGTCATCTGCATTCTTATCGCATCCATCTGCATTTCTATCACCCCGACTTTATTATTTAACGCCTGATTCTCTTGGACTAGTGCCTGATTCCCTTGGACTAGCTGCTTGAGGACTTCCATAATCGGATTATCTAGACCTGAATTGCCGGGATTCTCAATCACTAGGTTTCCTTGATTGGTCGCCATGAATCTTGAGTCTGAAGCGGATATCGGCAAACCAGTTGGCCTCTTTCTAGAGATAACAGGGCACACAACATAAGCGCAAGAACGAATGACTGAACAAATGCATGCGACACTTTAGGCTTTACGGGCGGGGCTAGACTAGGACGGGGAATGATGATAAAGCAGGGAAACTGACGGACACGGACAGGGGCGACTGCACATGGCATGCATGCCTAGAAGAATGCTTCACATGATAGAAAAAATTTATGAACAATTTTAATCTTTTATCATGGGATGGATGAGATGCAAAAATTTTGAAGTTATGTGAATGAGCTGCTGACTCGAGAACTGGGTACTTTGGAACACCTTGAGTTTTTTTTTTTTTTTGGGGAATGACTATTTTGCAAAACCGTCTCGTCTCTCATCAAAACCTTTATTGTACAGATCATGATATGCAAATGCATGGAAAAATGACCACTTGAGAAGTGTACTTATTCTAAAAAATAAAAAATAAAAAAAAATAAAAAAAATTGTTTTTTTTTTTTGGTGCAAGATGAAATACAAAATTTCAATGCATTTTTGAATGCAAGAATGATGCTTTTTCAAAATGGCTTTTTTCATTTGTTATGCTTGACTGGGCGGACCCGCTCCTACGTATCCTCACTGTGATGAGGAATCAAAGCGTACGTAGTTCTACCATGTCCTTTCTCTTCTTTTTTGCATGATGCCCATGAGGTTGACGCTGAAATGCTATGCAAATGATAACCCCTTTTGTTTTCATTTTTCTTATGCAATGTATGATGAATGTACTTTTTCAAAATTGGAGTTTTATTTAGTGCAAATGATGCAAATGCTGTAATGATGCGATGTAATGCAATGATGCAATGCAAGATGCTTCTTTTTGGTATTTTTGGGTAAAGAGGGTATTCACAGGTGGAATTTTGAAAATTTACACTCTATATGCTCCCTCATATAGGTGTTTATTTGAAAGGGAAAAGCATATTTTTTTGATTTTCAAAAAAAAAAAAATGAGGGAAAAAGGTTGACTGAACTGAATGCAACAATGCAGCACACAATTTGGAAAGCCCTTGTGACCTAAAAAGAGGTGAGACCTACGATCTAGGGCAATTTAAAGGGTAATCCTCCCATGTGGCTCTATTCACTCCCTCGCAAAGGCTACCAGAGCTAAATCTCTCTCATGATAACACCCACAACGATGGAATGCCATCTGGTGTGAGGTACCATAAAAGAGCATACTCTGGCTGAAACTTTCGTGAGAGCAGAAGGACATCGGTCCAATTGGCAGTCACTACTCGTTTCCACTCTCCTAGGTGTTTTTCAGACCTTGGGTTTTAGGCCTCTCTCAAAGCACATAATCATAAGGGTGTGAGTGTGTGTGGTAAGGGCGTACCACTTAAAACTACCCGACACATATTACCCCACCTGCAAGTGAGACGCCAGAACAGTCCAGAAAAAGCAAGGTAACAACATGTCGTCTACACTAGGGTTCAATATCAAATAAGCTAGCCTGGGGTTTCAACAACAATCAGGTACATTGCTTACCTCAAGAAAGGGAGCCAAGAAGGGGGGATCCGGATAGAATTGGGGAGAAATGCATGAGCATAAGCAATAAAAGAAAAGGAGATAGGGAACAAACATAGAAGAAGACAAATGCGTATGCCTACAATTAATGATAAGAAAGAAAGGAAAAAGAATGAAGGCAAACAAGGTATCAGTCAAATCAACAATACATTAAACCACACATCTTAATTAGTTAGGCTTGACCCTCGTCTTTTTTTTTAAAAAAAAAGGTCCCCAGTGGAGTCGCCAGCTGTTGCACCCCAAAAAATCCGGTCGGACTTCTCATTGTACAACGTGGAAAAGGTATGGAGCCGCCACCAATATTTTAATTTTAAGACCAAAACATTGAAAAAAGGTCTTTTAGACAAGGCGGATGGTCTTTCGAAAACTAGAGATATGGGTTCGGGGGTCGGTTAGGCATGGGGAAGGTATTAGCACCCCGTACCTCCTTTCTACCGAAAGGGAACCTTTAATTAAATGTGTGGTTTGAAGTGTTGATTTGAAAATGCTTTTATTTTGCCTCTTTATTGAAAAGGGAGTGAGAAGACTTAATGAAAAATTTTTATTTTTGGCGCTTGACGAGAGTTGGCCTCTCGCTCCTACGTATCTCCTGGTGCGATAGAGAATTCAAAGCTACGTAGTTCTTGGTTGTCCTAAAAAGGTTTTTGTTTTTTAGTCTGTTTAGATGAGTTTTCGCAGTAGGAGTGAGGATTCGCGATGACCAAACAACAACGGTTTAGAGTGGCCGCGCTACTAACTCTTTTGAAAATGAAATTATCATTAACAACCAAACGGCAACGGCGCGAGTGATCATTAACGATAATCGGTTTTGCTTTTGATTCGAGTGTTCGCGACGACCAAACAACAACGGTTTAGAGTGGCCGCGCTACTAACTCTTTTGAAAATGAAATTATCATTAACAACCAAACGGCAACGACGCGAGTGATCATTAATGATAATCGGTTTTGCTTTTGATTCGAGTGTTCGCGACGACCAAACAACAACGGTTTAGAGTGGCCGCGCTACTAACTCTTTTGAAAATGAAATTATCATTAACAACCAAACGGCAACGGCGCGAGTGATCATTAATGATAATCGGTTTTTATTTTAGATGATCAAAAAGGGCTTTCGCAATCGAATTAATTTTGGTTTGTTGTGCTTGACAAGGACGTGGCTCGCTCCTACGTATCCCAAATGGGAATCAAAGCGACGTAGTTCTAATTTCTTTAGTTTTGAAAAGGTTTTCGAAGTAGGACGAGCATTAGCGAATGATTAAACTAACAAAGGTTATGGGTAATCATCGCTGAGTACTCATGTGAAATTGAAGAGCGTTCATTGAGATCAAACTAACAAAGGTTATGGGTGACCTCCACTACTTGCTTATTTTTGTTTATTGAAAATGCTTTGAAAATTAATTGGTTTGGAAAAGAGTTTTTAAAAAAATAAATAAATCATTTTCAATCGAATTCTATGTCCAAAACCAAATGCAACATGAATGAATGAAGTTCAAACATATTCAACTAATCAAGCAATCATGAACATGTTGATCATCAACTAAGATTAAGCATGCCAATATAATCAAGAGATTTAATTGTCATAGATGCAAGACAAAGTTCTCAAAACAATTGTGTTTGTGTGTGAAAGAGAATTGCTACACAAGTTGGAAGCAATCTCAAGAGGGGCACATATGCCTCTATGCTACACATGTTGGTAGCCTTATAAGGGCACATGATTGTGTAAAAGGGTTTGTGCACAATTAAGTCAAGACATTCAAATGGCATCAAGAACAAAGGAATACAATTGATCATAGGCATAGAGTATTCTAGGTTAGGTGAATGAACATGTGAGCAATGATGCATGATTTGGCAAGCATGTGAATGCATGAGCATACAAGAATGAATGCATGAATGAGTAGACAAGAGGATGCATGAGCATACAAGAATGCATGAGCATTTGAGTATGATTACGTTTATTATGCAAGGCATAAATACTCGAGAATGCATGAGAGTGTCGCATAAATAGGGATGGATGAAGATGCATGAGGGTGAAAATGTTTTGGTAAAAGGTTTAGGTAAGAAAGTGGTAAAATGTTTTTGGGTTTTGGTGTTTTGTAAATGAGATGAAATGTTTTTGGTCTTGAAAGTGGTAAAAGTATTTTGGGGTTTATTTTATAAAGTTGAAAAAGTATGAAATGCAAATGAGAAAATGTTTTGGGGTTTTTATGCAAAGATGCAAGTGGTAAAATGTTTTGAATGAAGGTAAAAATGTTTTATGTGATGAGATAAAAATGTTTTGGTAAAAACTAAGTGAAATGGTAAAAACCAAAGTGGTAAAATGTTTTTATGTTTTTTTGGTAAAAAGTTAATGAAGTGGTAAAGTAAAATGGTAAAAAGTAAACAAACACAATGACATAACTTGCATTTACTCAACCACAATCAAAATGACAATCTTCAAGCAATCAAAGGGGTAAAAACCCTAGTCATGGCCGAATGCATACAAGCATAGAATCATCAACTTATTTCATGCAAAAATTGACAAATTAACACACAAAACAACACAAAAGAAGATGACCTAATCTATCATGCAAGTTCCTAAGACAAACATCAACCAAATCATGCATTTATTCACGCGAAATCAAAGGAAAAAAAAACTAGCAAAATGGGCATGAGAATGGGTTTTTCATTTGATGAAAATTATACCAACAAGGTTTAAAATACAATAAAATGCAAGAAGACACAAGAACAATTCCTTCAAAGCCAAGGAGCCACCTCAAACACCCAAGCCTCCCTAAGTGCTTGTCAATAATGTTTGAGAT
Organism: Astragalus membranaceus; assembly: GCA_039519185.1. Classification (NCBI taxonomy): domain Eukaryota; kingdom Viridiplantae; phylum Streptophyta; class Magnoliopsida; order Fabales; family Fabaceae; genus Astragalus; species Astragalus membranaceus. The sequence goes on from CM076851.1 coordinate 27,372,842, forward strand.
GGCTCCTCAAAGCATCAACAACAATATATGAAGGAGTTGAGATGAGGAGAAGAGAGATTACATAATGAGAATTAAAGAAAATGCAAGAGTTTGTGAGCTTACCTCTAGATCTTGCTTGAAATGAAGAAGAAGATCAAAATAGAAACCAAGAACACTTGAACCTCCTCTTGAATCCCACGAAAATCACTTGATATTGAAGGATTTGATGATGAACTTTGAAGATAATGCAAGATTAGAAGTGGATCTAGTGTAGGAATCAAGAATAATGAAGTTTGGATGGTTGAAAATTGAAGAATTGGTGGTGGAAATGGTGGGAGGTGGTCTTGGGTTTGAGAGGGGAGGAGGAGAGGAATTGTGATCTGATTGTGTGCTAGGGTAAAATGAGAGTCCTCCCCTTTTGGTTTCTTATTTTTGGGTTTTATATGAGGTGCAAAATTAAGGGTATATAGGACATTGTGCTTTTGCCAAACATTGAGATTTGAGATAGAATTTGAATCAAGGGCCAAGATTGCAATGCACATGGATTAGGGACAAAGAGAAAAAACAAATGAGTGAGGAATGGCTGGTGTCATATGAAATTGAAGAGTTTTTTGTACACAAAAATTGTTGAGGACAATTAGGTCAATTTGCACATAGTTGTAGCCTAGGATTTGATCTAGAATTTTAATCAATGGCTAGGAATACAACTCACATGGATTAAGGGTGTTGAAGAAACACAAATGAGGGTGAAAGGAGGGCTGAAATTCGCAGCCATGAGGAGGGAAGGAGAGGGAAAAAATGCAAGTTGTCACAAAATAGTACATTTTGTCTTATTGAGGACACTACCTTATTTTCATTCTTTTTGATTTTTCTTTTTATGATCATTCTTTTATTCCATGAAGATTCTTTTTTTATTTTGGGCTCATCCTAGGATTCAATCATTGGGCCCAAAATTCCATGACAACACCATTCCCAAAATTGATTTTGGGCCTCACTCTAGCGGAAATGACCATTTTGCCCTTTTGTTCGAAAATTGAGTTTTATGCTAGGAGACTTAATATTTATGCGCACAAAGAAAATCACAACTAAGCACAAATATTCCTCAAATAATCCTTTGGTGATGGTTCGGTGATTTGGGACGAAAAAACCGCTTTTATCATGAAATGACCAAAATGCCCTTTCACCCTAAAAACCCTAGTTTTTGCCCAAAGCACATTTTCACTTTAAAAATGACTTTTCCCCCTAGGAATGACCTCTAAGACCTTGGGATGCATGTTAAGTGGCTTGTCCTGAGAAAACATCCCTTATTTGCGAAATGACTAAAACACCCTTTTGGACTCAAAAAAAACCTGATTTACCCAAAAAGTGCATTTCAACTCTAAAAATGATTTTAGAAACTTTGGAATGACTTTTAGGACTCAAAATGCAATGCATGATGCTTCTCACTCCTCAACTTATTTATTTTTGTGGAAAATTAGGGTTTTGATCTAAGCTGGACAAAATTGGGGTATGACAACTATCATCATTCTCTTCAGTGTACAACCCTTTACCCTTATCCACATTAGAATTCCTTACTACTTCTTCTACATTGCCAACACACACATGGCAGTCAACAATTTCAAACCGGTTTACATTGTACTCCACAAATAATTCAACTTCAGTGTTATGTTCAACTGCATATCCACCCATCTCCACAGCATCTATGTCCACATTAAGCAGTTTCAAGTTATTGTCCAATGCTATGTCTACAGGTTTCCACCATAGCCTCACACCCTCATTTCTAATAGCAGAATCAAATTCCTTGGCAAGACCTAGAGCTTCAAAGTATGACCAGTAATCTAACTCTAGGTTCTTATAAGCATGCAGTTCACCACCTATGTACTTTATGTGAGGGTCTTTTACAAAAAAAAACCGTTAGTATTAAACAATACAGTAAATCCCATACCTGCCAACAATAAATCACACCCAAAGGAAAAGGTCATGAAACATTTGGTCCCCACAATACCATAAGACACAAAACCATTAAAAAACAGTGTGTCAATGTCCCCACCACAATATTGTAAAGCAGAAACAAACAAAAGAAACATCATGAACTATCAATAAACAAGAAAACAGAGTCACGATTCTGTTTCAAAACGTCCCCACTATAACCCACTTTGTTCAATATAAAAACCCCAACTTTCGAAAAAGGAATAAAAAACCCTAAGTTTCAAAAACTCAGTATAAAAGCTCTGACATTCAACAATCAACAACAAACAACTATTCGAACAAGATAGAAGAAAATAAAGTAAGAAACGAAGCGTTTACCTCACGATTCTGAACGTCTAGGGTTTTCAAGCACCTTCACGTTTCCTTCTTCGTCTTTGCGTTTCGTTCTTCGTTTGCGTTTCCTACGATTTTCGTGTTTCCTTCTTCACCTCCGCGTTTCCTTCTTCACCTTCGCGTTTCGATTCTGTGTCTAAGCAGAGGAGGATTTGGAAGTGACTTTTTAGAGATTTTTAAGAATGAACGAAGAAAGGATTTGAACGAAGAGAAAAAAAATTTCATCAGTTCTGTAACAAAATTTGCCTGACGTGTAACGTGATATGCCACGTAATTTAAAAAATAACACGTGTAAATGCCACGTCACTTTTCCGTAGCCTAATCAGATGGAGTTAACGACAGGGACTCTTAATGAAAACGGGAAAAAAATGTAGGGACCAAAACGCCTATTTCGTTAATGTAGGGACTAATGTTAAAAGGAGTCGATTTTATAGGGACTAAAAACATATTTTACCCTTAAAAAATCATTGTGAGTATCATGCATTTTATTTCCTCGCATATAAAAAAACAATGTTTAAGCCATATAATATAAGCATCTCATTTATCTTGCACCACCGTTCATTCATAACCATTCACAAAAGTCATCATCACATAGTGTGTTCATCACATCATTTGCAACGTCATTATTATGAATTACATTTCAAAAAAAACATAACATTCATACATCATTTCACTCATTTCTAAATAAAAATAAAAATAAAAGAAAGTCATGTCATTATTCTTGCATCATTCATCATCCAAAAATATAAATAAGTTAGCATTCATTTTAACACGTAAATGATACTATGTATCATCTACATGTGCCATTGCCCCTAAAAAAACAAAAACAAGAGCAAAAAGTCATTTAGCATAGTTAGTCTTTTCAAGTGATCATTCCTTCATGCATTTCATGCATTTTCATCATGCCTATACATTATAGTTTGTTCATTCATGCATCACATTTTTTTTGAAAAAAACAAAAGAAAAAACCATGAGCATAACTTAAAAAAATTGTGATGAGAGATGAGACGTTCTTGCGAAACACACTCTAATTGATTATTTTTCTTTGGAAAAGTTTAGCCTTACAAAACAAGATTGACTAATTGGTCCATTTTGTCAGCAAAGCGATGCATCTCATCCATCCCATGACAAATGATCAAATTGGTCCATTTTGTTAACTAATGTGTTATCAAAAATTTCTTCTATCATGTTTCTAACTAATTTTAACTCTCTATGAAGCATTCGTAAGGTGAACTTGTATGCCATGTGCATTTACTCTTGTTTGAGTCAGTTAGTGTTCACATCTTTGCATCTTATCATCGTCCCTTGTACATGTCCAATCCCACCCCGACCACCCAGTACATATTCTCCAGACAAGTACCTAGTTGACTATTTGGTTTGTTCCCAGTGATGAAATTTCATAAACCAACACTTTGGTTCCTCCAAAATGGGGCAAGTTAGTGACCACTTAAACATCTTGTCAATATTATATTCACTCGGTGCAAGTGCGAGTCTTTTACAAAAAAAAAAGATAACAAAAAAATTCAAAAAAAGCCTGTTAGGTTGAAAACTCTCAAGAGCAATCTAAGCAAAAATTAAGGCATATAAAAAGAAATAAAGAAAAAGCAAATATATAAAAATAAATAAATTTTTGTCCTAAAGTTAAGTTTTGAGAAAATAAGCAGTCATGATTTGAAATGAAGTTTGGTCATCTTCCCAATCCTCAAAAAAGGCTCTTTACTACCCCTTTGAGCCGAAAAATCAAAAAAATCTTTCAGTCACCCTATACAATTTCGGTCACCCTAGACAAGGATCAATTTCACACCTAAACATGGTATATCACTTTTATCAGCTCACCCAGCCCAAAAAAAAGGAGAAAGAAAAATCACAAAAAAGTGAAATAACAAAAAAAAAGAGGATTGAAAATCCTGGAAAAAAAATAAAAGAAATAGAAATTGTGAGCTGATACATCTTGCCATGAAGCGCATAAGAAATCCTTGTCTCAATAAACCCTCAAAACACCTCATTGGGCCCAATTATCCCTCCTTTCATAAACACCTCCTTTCATAAACCCTCATTGGGCCTAATTATCCCTCCTTTCATAAACCCTCATTGGGCCTAATTATCCCTCCTTTCATAAACCCTCAAACACTCATTTACAACCTATTTCTTTCATAAACCTCTAACCATTCGCCACATCACAAACCTCTTTCTTTCATAAACCTCTAACTATTCGCTACATCACAAACTCTTTCTTTCATAAACCCTCAAGCACCTCATTGGGGCCTAATTATCCCTCCTTTCATAAACTCTCAAATACTTCATTGGGCCTAATTATCCTATCCTTCACAAACCCCTAACCATCGGCCACATTACACCCCTATAAAGTCCATTCCGATCAATGACTGACTGCTTTTGTTTTCTCAAAGTTTTAATTTTAGGACAAATGAGTTTATTTATTTACAATATGTTTGCTCAAAAAAACAAAGAAAGATAAAAAAAAAATCAAAAGGCTTGCACTCCAAGGTGAATTCAAGTTGCATTGATATAGAGACAATGTTTAGTGATCACCAAGTGAAGTTTTCATCATATCAAAAAAAAAAACTCAAGACTGTCACAGTCTTTGGGATTCACCTAAAAGAGAACCAAAAGTTTATACTAGGATCACCACCTAGATCCCAAAGTGGGGCACTCCTTTTATCATCCATACCACCTGAACTTGGAGATTTAGTCAGTTGTCCATCCCATTCATATACCATACCCAATCCATATAGCCGTATTGGACCACCTCCCTAGCCCATTAACTTTGCCACCTTTCACAACCTCACTTAAAGCAATCGTTTGAAATGTCATTCCATAGTGGGGCAATCCCGTCACGCTTCACTCCACCTAAAATTAGGGAAATTCTCCCTACACCCATCTCATTCCCTTATCATATTCACATCCACAAAACCGTACCGAGGCAATTTCTCAACCCATTACCCTAAACAAACCCTTTCACAATGCTACTTCAGTTGGGGCAACTTTGTCCTTGTCATAATTAGGGCAACACCAAACTCTATGGGTTAAGACAAAATCCTTTGCTTCCCACTTTTCATTACAAAGTCATGGAATTCCCAATTCATCATCTTCTACACCCCTAGCTGTTGTCATCACTAGAAAGGGGCAAGTGTATTCGCTCACCTGTCATCAAGTCTAAATTAGGGCAGTCCCACATTTCTTGAATTGGGGAGAACCTACCTTTCATGACTTTGACAATAATCATGTCCTTCATCCTTTCACCTGTCATATATGTCCATACCCTAGACCTAGAACCAAGTTAACTGACTCATTCACCTATATTTGCACTACTATACATTTTTACTAAACAATGCTTCAAAGAGAGCGAACACAAGCTAATAATCTGATACTGAAAATCCACCTAGTTAACTTTGTGGACCTAAAACTTCGGTCGTCATGGGGCATCATAATGGAAGAGCAAAATAAGCGAGTCTGCAAATACAGTCAACTACTTTTTCACATCAGTGTCTGTAAATAACAATATTGAGATTGCCAAAGTTTGAGTTCAGATCAATCTAATTTTTCCAATAAATGATGACTCCAAAATACTCACCTCTCTACTTCTTGCATTGAAGGTCTCATTTCTCATCTCAAAATTTAAAAACACATCTGCATGCATTACTAATATACCATATCATAAATCATTGCACCGTACATTGTATTTCGACATCAAGTCATGCGTCTACCACAACTCTTGCATCTAAGCATTACGTGTGCACATTCATTCATTCATTCATTCATTCGTTCGTTCATTCATTCATTCATTAAAAAAAAGCCAAAAGAGAAAAAAATCATCCACATTGCATTCATTACCCCCACCAAAGCATAAATCATTCCATCATGCAACCATGCGTTTCATCGCAATACGTGCATCTAAGCAATACAATTACATCTTATTTGCATACGCATACACAGTTTATCAACTTAATTATTCCATCAACTTCAACACCCACTATCCGCTACACCTCATTTGCTACCCCAACAAACATCCATCATTGCACGCGCATACAACACATGCACGCATACACCATTCATTGCATTATTAGACATGCCAAATATAGATAGCTTTTCCCTTCTCAAGTAAATGCATTCATTAGGTATGTTCGGGTAAACACGCCAAGTGTCGACCCCTATATCTTGTTCCTCCAAAATCGACGCTCCAAGCGTTGATCCCATCTCAGCAAACCAGGTCGTAATGTTAGCACCGAGTCTAGCACCGAGTCTAGCACCGATCTTCCAGACCCCCAGAGGTCCTTCAGAGCCCCAGCGCTCCTTCAGACCTCCAATGGTCCATCAACTCAGATCACACGTCGCGATATCGAGCAACCGACGGATCATCCGACCCCAGGTCCTTCAGACTAGCTGTGTCAGCCTAAGACATAGCGGACGTCCTTCGTGGTCAACATATCAGTTCCGGATCTGATCTTGACACTCAGACCGCATTACTAGTACCATTGCTAGTTGCGCTCCATCAGACCCATTGGTCCATCAGGCCTAGGCAGCCCTTCAGACCCCATCGGTCCTTCAGTTGAACTCAAGTCAATGCGCCAAGCATTGATTTTGAACTAGACCTTCAGATCCCCAGTGATCCTTCAGACCCCAGTGGCCCTTCAGGGCCCGTGGCTCCTTCGGATCCCCAGTGATCCCTTTATATACCGCGTTTTAAGACAAAATTAGTGGCATTTTATCTTTATTTCTATTTTACTTTGAAAGTTTTGGAAACCATTCAAATTTTTCGAGCAAAATATAAATAAAGAGGGGCAGCCCACCAAAGTTTAGCTTAAGGGCCAAACATTGGAAGCAAAGAAAAGCACCAGAAGTCCCGCGAGTTGATGAGACCAGTAGAAAGAAAGCCAAAAAAAAGAAAAGCAAAAAAGAAGCAAAGAAAAATGATAAAAGAAAAAGAAAAGAAAGCAAGAGTAAACCATTCCATATTTCATTCATCATCCCACTCAGCATCAATTATTACAGATGTATACATTGCATGCATGCCATAGGCATAACACATGTTACATACCGACCTCAAGTGTCGATCCTTTCAGTTTTTTTAAGTCAACGCGACAAGCGTTGATCTTAGCTCAGCAAACCAGATCGTAACTGTCAGCACCGAGTCTAGCACCGATCCTTCAGACCCCCAGTGGTACTTCAGAGCCCCAGCGCTCCTTTAGACCTCCATGGGTCCATCAATCCAGTTCGCACGTCGGCATCGAGCACCGACGGATCATCCGACCCCAGGTCCTTCAGACTAGCTGTGTCAGCCTAAGACATAGTGGACGTCATTCGTGATCAGTTCTAGACCTGATCTTGTTAGTGGCCGCTCGAAAAAGGCCACCCTCAGACCCACAGTGGTCCTTCAAAGCCCCAGTGCTCCTTCAGAACTCAAGTGGTCCTTCAGGGCTTAGGCAACCCCTTGGAGCCCCGGTGCTCCCTTAGAGCCCAAGTGCTCTTTTAGAGCCCCAGTGCTCCCTTTAGATCCCCAGTGATCCTCCTTTATTATTCTCAAGTAACACGCCAAGTGTTAATTATCCCTCCTCATTTCCCTAACTCATTTTTCCCTTAAGCGGACAAAATTGGCATCTATTCTATCTTTATTTTTATTTCTACTACGAAAATCTGAAAACCTTTCACCTTTTCTAGTAAAATATAAATAAAGAGGGGCAGCTGTTATACCCTAATTTTGTCCGGCTAATTTCAAATAAAGGAAAAAAAACAATATCAAAACTTTTGGTGTTGTGGATACCCAATTTTAACCGGTATTTTTCACTTTTTAGAAAAAATAACAAAATATGTTTTTTCGCGTATATTCGATTCCTAGTCCCTCGAATAGGTCGCTTCGCGCTCATTTATCGATTTTGCGTCGTTATTTCTTTTTTTAGTGGTTAAACAAAAATTAAAATTATTACAAAAATGTCCATGTACATGACTTGGCCCAAAAATGCCAAAGTTGCAAAAAATATAAAAATAGACCAAAATACCCAAAACTGCAGCTACTTTGCGAATGCAATTTCTCTCTTCCTAGACCTCGTCTTGACGATCCGAACGGTGAAAGTGAAGATATATGTCTCACGAACCTCCCATCAAAAGACGAAGACGATCCAATGGTTAACGAATCCGGAATCGCACTGTCAAGGTGGCTGGTTTGAGAAAAAAATGGGAGTTGTTTTCAGCTACTTTGCGAATGCCATTTCTCTCTTCTCAGATCTCGTTTCGACGATCCTAACGGTGAAAGTAAAGATATATGTATCACGAACCTTCTGTCAAAAACGAAGACGATCCAACGGTTAACGAATCTGGAATCGCACTTTCAACGTGGCTAGGTTGGAGAAAAACGGGATTTGCTTTCTCTATCTTGTTTTAGTCCCACATTGCTTGGGAGGAAACAAGGACTACCTAGTCTGTGGCTATAAAAGAGGTTGAGATGCAAAGACTATGGACATTGGCCATTGACGGGGTAAGTGATCTTCTGGGCTAGCCTTTGCAGTCCATTAGATTAAAAGCCTGTATTTATTTCTTTTGGGCTAGCCATTTGCGGTCCATTAGACTAAAAGTCTGTCTTTGGTTATTTTTGGGCTAGCCTTTGCGGTCCATTACTTGGCGGTTTTCGGGTCAAAATGGACCTGATAGGAGTCCGGTTCGCTGATTGACCTGGTCAGACTACTCGGTCCGGTTCGGCATTCATCGCATTGATCAGCTTGAGGTTAGTTTTGTATTTTATTTATTTATTTACTGTTGTACATATTTATTATTTATTATCTATTTATAGTTTATTTATTTAGGTATATATTTATTATTAATTTATTTATTTATTTATTTATTTATTTATTTATGAGTATAGTTATTTATTTATTGATTTTTACTTTACTCTTTATTAATTGTTAGTTTTGTCATTAATTTTTAAATACACAATTTATTTTCTTCCTTCAAAAAACAAAAATAGGGGATTAAGTCGGCTGTACAGTCGGGTTAGTTGGCCTTTTTAGGACCACGAATGAACCGTACGGATCATGTCCTAAAATCCCTATTTAAAACAAATTTCTAAATTAAAAATACAAACACGCAAGCATTTCTTTCAAACAAAAACAAATTTTCAAAAATAGAGGATTAAGTCGGCCGTACGGCCAGGGTTAGTCATCGTTTTAGGATGAATGGGCCGTACGGCTCAAGAGTCCTAAAATACCTACTCAATCAAATCACTCCATGCCCAAACCTTTTTCATTTCAAAATCAAAAACTTATTTTCAAAATAGGGGATTAAGTCGGCCGTACGGCCGGGTTAGTCATTGTTCTAGGATGAGCGAACTGCACAGCTCCAAAGTCCTAAAACCCCTAAATAAAAAACACCAACATACAAGCTTTTTCTACCAAGAACTACGTAGTCTTTAATTCTCTACCCTGAGATACGTAGGAGCAGATGGGGTCCACATCTGTCAAGTGCAATAATAAAAATCTTTTTAATTCTTTTCTCAAATTTTCTTTCTTAGTTCTCAATAAAAATGCAAAAACAAATATTTTTCATCAAGTCTTTTCATTAATTTTTTTTATAAAAGGGAAATAAATATTTTCAAAGTTAATATAGTTTTGCACAATTAATTAGAGGTAACCTTTTTCGAAAGGATGCTGTGGGGTGCTAATACCTTCCCCACGCATAATCGACTCCCGAACCCAAAATTTGGTTTTCCAGACCGTTTTCTTTTTCAAAGGGATTTTTCAGTGTTTTCCCTTATAATTAAACATTGATGGCGACTTCATTGAACGCGAGAGATCCTCCGTATTTTTCGGTCGCTACAATCTGAAAAATCATCATCATCATAGATCAAAAAAATCGCCAATCGATTTGTCTTGTTGTTTCTATTTTTTTGTTCAACATAAGAGTTTCTTGTTCGTTAACCTAAATTTGTCCAATTTCATCGTTTTTCTGGTTCATCGTTTGTACAATGCACAGATGAAGTGTTTAGCATGATGAAGTGATTGATGATGAAGACCGTTTTCCAGAATTCCATTTTAAGTTTCGTGGGAATCAAAGAATCTAACAAAGAGAGAGAAGAGAGAAGAACAGAATTTCTGAGAAAGAGGAATGACAGAGATGATGATTTGGCATCCATGTTGGCAGCCACGTCAGCATCCACTAACGGTGTTAGCAAAAAACTAACGGCAGGGACCAAACTAGAAGCGTTTGGTATTTGCAAGGGATTTTTTAAAAAAAATTAAATTGCAGGGACGAAACTGGATATTTTGGTTATTTGCATGGATCAAATGTACCTTTAAGCCTTTATTATATATTATTTTATCAGATAAAAATGAATAACAAACATTATTCATAATATGAGCTTCTTTCTGGGGAATGGTGAGTTCAGGTTAATCATACGTTCAGAGAGGGTAATGCTTGTGCGGACTTCTTAGCAAAGTTTGGTGTTGGGAATCATGAAGCATTCTGTTCTATTGTGGAGCCTCCTGCAGGGATCCATGCTTACCTGCTAGCGGATGCTATTGGGATTTTCTTTCTTAGATAGTCTTGTTTTCTGATTTCTTTTTCTTTTTCTTTTCCCTATTTGTACCCAAAAAAATTATTAAATTATCAGAAGTGATATATAGTACGAACAAAATTGTAAGAAAGCTACGAAACACGTTGGTTCCCCTTAATAACACCACACCTGCGGTGCTGTGGTATAGTTGAAAAGTTGAAAGTTATTAACTTCCTGACAATTTCGTAATATAAATGATTTCTCTTAAATTATAGGTCAAATTTTCTGATAAAAAAATTATAAGTCAAATTTTCGAATTGTTTTCTTAAATATCTCTCAGAAATTTGAATGAGTAAAATGTCTTTTTTGAAAAAAAAATTCAAAATATCCGACATTTTTTTATAAGCAATGAATCATACATGAAGCACTAGGGATGCTCAAAACCCAAACAACAAAAATGTTCATACATTGTTTAGGCACAAAATTGGATTGTCCCCACCAATTAGCAAAAGAAAAGCTAGTTTGACTATCCAACCTATATATAAACCAGTTCCATGAAAGACATTTGATGTGTGTAACAACAGATGAAATTCTAGCTTCCTCATTCCTAAAAATGCAGCCGTTTCGAGACAACCAAATACTCCTAACAAGCTAGTCACACATATGATAAATTTTACCTTCCTAGCATTCTTACCTACACAAACCTTCCATGCCCACTTAAAATGATAAAAAATGTGATTAAAATCACAAAGTGGTTGCCGCATCCCACGTTTAAAACTGTATACCAAAATACCCATGTTTTTACGGACACTCACAAATCTCACATTTTTTGAGGCAACTCACAAATTTCATTTGGTAAGTTTAAAATTTGTTTTTGTATTTTTATTTATTGAAATCTCACTCCCTAAGTGCGATTACATGATGTTTTACTAATGTATAGTGTATTACTTTACTAATTAAGTGATAAAAATGGAACAAAAATACTAATTATTTATTAAACTTTCAATAACACAAAAATTACATATAATTAGTGGCTAATTGGCCAATGTGTCCCCCAGTTTCACGTTGAAGCGGTATTATGTTCCGTGTAGGAATTTAGCGGTGGCCCATGCACCATTAACGCTCGAGTAGTCTACTTTCTAACTAATAAAACAACATGCTAGGAAAATGTCTAATTTAGACATCTTATAAATTTGACATTTGTCCAAAAATTGGGGCACTTTGGTCATTTTGCCGCAAAATGCCAAAAGAAATGCCAGCTTTTGCAGTGACTGACAAAAGGTAAAAAGTTAAACTAACATTAGTATTAAAAGAAAACTGCAAAAAAGGTTGCGCACATCTCTCTCTTTTAACTACTTACTATTATTATATATTAAATTATATATTAAAATAAACTAACATCGGACTCACTCATTTTATAATATACTATTTATCTAATATATCTATTATTATATATTAAAATCAATAATTTTAAAAAAAATGATTTTTTTCTAAAAAATCAATTGTTTTTTTCTTTAGTTTTTTTTAATCTACTATAATCTACTCAAACTAATAAAGCCAATTAATTTAACCACTACTAATTGTCAAAAAAATCGATAGCAAAAATTTCAAAATAATTTTTTCTAAAATTATCAAAAATTAAATTTCATTTACTTTTTCCGTGAGCCGCACGGGAGCGGCTACGAGGGCACCGGAAGCGCCAATGGGAGCGTCAACGAGAGCGTCAAAAGGAGTGCCAACGGGAGCACCAACGAGAGCGCCAACGGGAGCGCAAATGGGAGTGCCAATGGAGGTGCCAACGGGAGCGCAAACGGGGGTGCATATTTTATATTAAATATCATTTTCTTTTTACAATTGCCTCATTTTTTACTCAATTATTAAGATTTATAATCATCGGGAGTGCCAAAGGGAGGGCCAGCAAGGATGCAAACGGGAGGGTCAACGGGGATGCATATTTTACCTCTAATATCCAAATACATTATTATGGATCAATGTAATTTTGATTGTCAATCTCTTTTAATTTCTTCGACTTATAATTTTCTTTTGTATGTTATCTTCCAAGGGGCATTTTGGACATAATACCTAGCTATCTCTTTCCATTTTGAATTTCAAATCATACATTTTGGACATTGTTCACAACTTATGATTATCTTCCAAATTACTATTACGAATTCATGACAATACACCGACCATACAGTATCACCCGTGCATATGCACGGGTAAAATACTAGTTCCTGCATTGAAGTGAGACAAACTCAAGTCAAAAAAGATAAATTTATGAAGCAAAAAGATAAAACTCCTTCAAATTAAGTGTTTGTTTCGGACGGATTATTAGCAATATGAGGATAAATTACCTATCAAAATTCTCTAACAACCTGTCCTAATTCATTTTGAGTTGTCCTAAAATTGGAGGGTTTTACTGTTTTAGTGAGGAAGGAGGCTCCCTTCATCTATATCTTTTCCCTTCTTTTTTTTGCTGAATCCCTATCTCTTTTCCATTCATTTCCCTTGACACGCATTATTGTTCTATATAATATATAGATATAAAAGAAATATCATCGCAAATGTTAGTCGTTAAAGACAGCCGTTAAGTAAAACTTACAAAATCAATCAGCCTGAGTGACAATAAGAAAACTCTACAAGAATATATTTTACATACAACCATATTAACAACATGAGAGACCTGGCCATGGGTCAATGTCTTTGGTTGAATGGTCACCCTATGCCAGGCTGAAGTTCAGTGGCTGTTGTATTTCTCGAGTCCACCATGTAATATTTCCCTCCCCCTTCCCCACATGCAAAGGACACAATTCTCTACTATCTCAATTTTCAAAGTCCTATAGTAATAAAAAAAAACAAAAGGTAACCTAACTTTTGATGTTACAATCGTGATAGTTGTCTAGTTTCTTTACTGATTCAGCTTCTGCTAAAAAAAATCAAAAGTTTCTGAATACTTGCCAGAATATACGCACTCCTTTAGAGCAATGCTGTTGGGCTTGTGCATCAGGCCTTGTAGTTCATGGACATCAAGAATCTCATGCACATTATGTTTTAGAGTAGGAAAGCCAACTTAGTACGTCTCCCACCCTCTTAGTCACATGAAATTCCTTTCCACAACTTTCTTTAACATCTCCAGTTTTTGGACTATCTCTGGACTCAACAGATCCCTTGCTTCCCTAATGAGGGTACCTTCTTGGCTCAAATGATAAGCATCCACCACAGACTTTATCCACGTGTGAAGCTTCTCTGGGGTCCTGAAAATGATATTAAGAAGTTATAGATACTGAATTCTATTTCAAGATTATATGTACTCCGATATGTAATACATCTGTGGCATACGTGTACAAATAATCCACATCGTTTCCATCAAGTTCTTCTCCAGGTGTAAACGCGTCTTTAAGGGCAGACAGTTGCTCCTCAGGATCCTCAATTCGAATTATATACTTGATTATTCGAACCTCTTTTGGCACGGATCTCTGAAGATTTCCCACTGCAGTTTTGTACAAATGATAGAGGATGTCTTTTACCTGCCAATAAATGGTCCGCTTTACAAGTTAAGTAGGAAATAGCAAGTACTATATATAATGAGACAATATATATCTAGCTAATTAAGATATAATTGTGAATGAGTATTTTTTTTCTATAAGCACAAGGTCAAATTGACATTCCATCATTACATTTTATCAACAATATCACCATATTTTGTGATGATATCGTACATGCTGTAAATTATTTTAAAGCATCATATAAATCACATGAAATAATTTAACAAACCACTGTAGCTCGTAAGCAATGAACTCATCATCCCACATTCCCTTGAGTTTCGGTTTAACATATAAGTATGACTCATTTGTTTCTTATGCTCCCCAAATATGCAAGTTCTCCAATCTCCCCTTTAAAACAAATCATGGACAGGAAAAAAGTAATAGAAAAGGAAATTAATGTACATTGCATGCTGTCATACACTCTGTCATAGTACTGTGCTAGTAAAAGAAGATAATCATACTGTTCCAGACATCCAATTACCATTTTATTTAAAAACAAATTATCTGCCATATCTACTTGGTCCTTCCTCCACATTGCAGTGTAAAGAAACTATTTTAAAGTTGTAATGATCATCCAAAACTACTTAGCCTCCATACTTGAGAAATTAAATAGGAACAGCACATAGAAAGGAAGGTTCTGATGGAGAGGTTCCATCATTTTACCTCATCCTTCGTCATGTTTGACTCCTTGGCAGCTGACCAAGCTTTGGTGATCATCAATACCAATGTTGAATCAAGTTGTTTTTTTTCAGCCAAATTGTCTATCTTCCTGCAGGCAGCATCTAGTGAGGGAGAATTGATAATATCTTCGAATTTCAGCTGTGCAGCATTTATCTGTTCAAGGCTTTCTGATGCAGAATCATATGCTTGTACAGCAGCCAAGCATGCGTTCCCAAGCTTTGCCAGTTCTTTTTACATAAAAAAACAAACATTATAGGTTTTAAAATAAAAAATTAATAAAGTTTGAATTAAACAATTAAACTATCACATTTCTTAACATGTGACACCTACAACATAATGTTGTTTGTACATGTAATTCATGAGGATAACAATCAGAATCCCACCAGAGCCTAACCTGGGCAGCATCCTGGTGTTCTCCTGATTGTGATTTTATTTTAAGCTTCAATTTCTGAAGAACTTTTGCTTCTACAAAATTAATGTTTCCATACAACTCATAAATTTAATGTTTGACCATAGGAAAGCACCATTGTCTTGTTATATCATAGAAAGAAAGAAAAAGTAACAAATTTCAAAATGGAATGAATATGGTTTAATGGTTAACCAGACAAGAAAACCTATTGATACTATTCAGCATGATATTGCACACCAAATCCAAAAAGTAGTCCAAAACATTGACTTAGGTGACTAAAAGCTTGCAAAATTAAATCACACCAGTTTGCTTTTCTGCATCATCATAGTAGGATTCAGTCACTACAAAAAGGTGCTCGAAAAATTCTTTTGTAAAATCCTTCCTACGCTTGGTGACAATATTGCTAATTTCAGACTGATCCTGCCTGATCACATCAAGGAGATCATTGTGTCTCTGCACATCCTCATCGATCTGCACAAGAGCAATTCACAACATATTAGCACCATCCCTAAACCCGTTCATGTTTCTTATTTTCATGGTAATGTAGCCAGCCACAACAGGCATCTTGTTCTTAGTTAAGAGTCATTTTCGATAAATTTTACCACAGGTGCTTATTTAAAAAGAAATATTTAGAAAATTTGACAACTAATAGTTTTTAAAACTACAACTTTTAGTATAAACTTATATTATATTTTGTATCAAAATTTTATCAGAAACTTTCTCATTCCATAAACACTAATAAGCTAATAAGGATATTTTTTTTTATAATAATCAATTTTAGGAAGAGGGAATGACGCCCTAGTCCAAGGCACGGAAAACATTCATACTCTAAAACCACTTGCAAAGAGATTCACAATTACCTCCCCACAAGAAGACTAGTTAGTGTGTGGGGGGGATGAAGTTGAACCCACAGCTTGACAGACACAAGCTCTTTCCTACTCCACTGGTGAAGGGGTCTTACTCTTTGTTACTGTGTCATTTTGTTGCTACAAATTAGGAGTCTATCGGTTAGTTTTATTAAGTCCAAGTCTTCAGGAATTTGTTAGTTTTGAATTAAGTCCATTTGTTGTCAATTTCATAAGCTAGTTTTCTGTTTTCTGTTGAATCCTGTAAAGGCTATATAGCAGCCACTTTGAATTCAACAAAGTAGCAATTCATTTTGCAAAAGTTTGAGTTATACGCTCTCTATTTCCAATAACTGGGCCAACACCTTGGAGTTAGCTTATATCTCGTACACAAAAACTTATTTTAATTGAGAAACTCTCGTATACTAATCAAACTAGCCAATATCTCGCACACAAAAAATCTAGTAAATGAAAAATTAAACAATACCTCTTTAAGCTTCCTCGCGAGACGGAGGAGTTTCTCCTTCATGACAGGATTGTCCTCAACCAATGCTCTATCATGACAACGATTAAAAAAATGGGGCCTGATATTGTTCCATTCTCTACTAAAAGCTAATAACCTTCTCCAATCAGTTGTAGTAGGCTTATCAACCATGAAAACCCCAATAAGTTTATCACATACTCCAATCATTCGACTTTCATCCTTCACATCACAGGAACTCCCTTCCTCAGTAGTAGCAACACAATTACAAGGTCTCAACCTTTTTCCTCCTCCTTTATAAATCACAACACAACAATTATTACAACAATTATTTCAAAACCCTAAATACTTGCTTCGTTTACATGTGAAAAATTGTTTGTACGGAACCATATTTTGCATGGTGATAAATTAGTGTAACGATTAATTGGGGAGAATTGCAGAACGTGTAACTAGCATTGAAGTTGGATACTTACTTGTTAGTTTATCGGCTTTGGTGCACAAGTTGAAGCGCGAAAATGGAATTGAGATTTTCATTGGTAATGAGTGGGAAGTAGAGGGGATACCGTGACCATGAGGTGCGGGAGTAGAGAAACATGGTGGAACTGAATAGCGTGACGGTAGAATCGAAGTACACAATTCCATGTGTTTCGATTTTGAGCCGTGCGGTGCTTCTCTCTGCTGAGTTCAATGGAGGAGGAATGCAATGGCAAGAACCAGGGTTTAGCTTGGCCCCCAACCGATTATTTGAATTTTTCTTTTTTATTAATTTTTGTGGTATTAAATTGCTAATATTTTTTTTTGATAATAATGAGGGCCTAAGCCCAAGGAGGAGGACTACACAGCAACAATTCCCGGAGGTTTTTTTTTACCCCCACCTTATCAAGTTATACCCCCACAATTTGTGTTAATCCCAAAAATACCCCTGAAAATTTAAATTTAACGGATTTACCTGTTTAACCGGTAAATTCGTTTATAAATAAATCTAAAAACGGAAGTATGTTTTGACAGTTACTTCCGTTTGTAACAAAAAATGTAAAACGGAAGTAGTTGGAGAAACTTACATCCATTTTGTTAATTTTACGAAACGAATGTAAGTTGTTATTAGATAAATTCGTTTTAAGCAATGCAAGGTAACAGATTTATCAATTAATAAGGTACTTCCATTTTGTAATTTGTACATACGGATTTATCTATTAATTAGATAAATCCGTTTTGTAAAAAAAAAGTAAATAAACGTATAACACCTCTGTAAATAATAAATATGGAAAAATAATTACAAAAAATTACTTCAAAAATAAGTAAATGAAACGTCAATCTAAATCATCTGAATCAGCCGCTAAGTCTACAACGATAGGCGGATGAGCGGGTGTTGGCAGGACCGGAGCGTGAGCAACCCATAGCTGAAAACACCCGGTATACGGATCCAACCATGAAGTAGATTCAGGAGATGTAAAGCGCTCCCATTAATTGGAGGCAACGGACAGTCAGGCAAGAGCGCAACATGCACCCAGTGGCAGTGGTTCACGTGAAGAATAGAGATGATTTTGCGACTCTTAGTGGAAGAATAAGTACCTCTCAAAGGCAAATAAGTAAATGCATGTCCCAGAGATAATTCGACTAGGGCGACATTATATTTGGTAGATATAATGTACCCAATTTCAGGCAAGCTCAGCCACTTGTCCTTGTTCTGCCTCCCATAGCCTCTAACAAATAGGGACTCATTAATAACTGCAAGTCTATCAACCTCAAATAATTCAGAATATAGCTCAGAACGAGAGTTTATTTCTTGGATTAAATCTTGTCTAATTAAAGACCAACTTTCCTCACCAAGACCAAGACCAACAGCGACTGCTCGGAAGCCACAATTACCATCCGGTTCCACATCAATAATATCTGCAACTTAAGAGTGGAAGTGAAGAGGAACCCACGGTAATAGCAAATTAGAAGTCCCCTGCTGTGTTAATTTATTTGAAGCCCGCTGTGATAATTTAGGAGAAGCCCCATGTGACTGTGATAACCGCTGTGATAATTTATTAGAAGTCCCAGAGTCTTGAGTATTTTTCATCTTCTCATCCACATGCTCCCAACCAGAAGGATCACGCTTCACATCATAGAATTTTTGCTTCTTTTTCTTGGGTGCACTTTTAATTTTAGATGGTGGTGGAACCATTGAAGAAGTGGTAGAGAATGCAAGCTCATCAATCTGTTTCTTGAACACAAATTTCTCCTCTGGAGTCATACCATTATATCTCACCCATATAATCTCCTAGAGTAAGTAATGTCACATTCAACATATTTTTCTTGAGAGACATCCTCATCCAAAGAATCCAAACTCAAATTTCTCCAATGACCGTCAACAACCTCCAACGGAATAGAAGTATCAATCTCCAATAGAGGTATTCGGTATTTATTGGTCTTGTAAGTCGTGTCGAGAATAAGAACCTTCGGAAACAACCTGAATAATTTATTAGAAGTGGGATGTGCCCACATGATGTCACTAACCACATCTGACCCCTCAACTTTCCTGTTCCAACATAAATAATTCTCAGACTCAATCAATCTCAGCAGCTCCTGAATATCAGTTCTAGGACCCCTCAAAGAAGACCTATAGGCGTAACGCTTCCTATATATGTGGGGCATAGAAGTCACATTGCCCGAAAAAATTTCTTCAATGCATTATGACAATCTTTTGGGCCAACCCTCAATGAAGTGTGCTCATCGACCATAGCCTTCTCCTCCTTCGATAACCGACCAAACATTGTCGAGCCGGTCGAGGTAGTACGCAGCTCTGTGTGTGGAGTCCACACCTAACCTTCACACGCCAACCCCCATCACGAACAGTACAAGTAGCTCTCAACTTAAATGGACAGTCGCACTTCTTTGACCAAATGACTCTAGAACTATTAGTGAACTTCCCATGCTTCTCGCAGCCAAAAATAATTTTAGCTCTCGTCCCCTTTTTACCTCCACCTTTGTTAGATCTAAGAATGATAACCACAACTCCAATGCCTCTCCCAACGTCTCTGACCCAACGTATAACATCCTCACGTGAACGAAATAACTACAAAATATACCGTTAAAAAAATATCTGTTTCAGTCCTGAATATACCGATTAAAAAAGTATAGCCGGTTAAAAAAATAATTACGACCGGTTAAAAAATAATTAATTAAATATACCGTCTCCGTCCTGAATGACCCTGATGTATCTATCTCGACCGGAACCAACTGTGACTCTGTATCCATATCTGTTTCAGTTTTACGAGAAAAAATAAAACATAAGACATAATAATATAATGACGAAATGGTTTTATTTGCTATGGACATAAATCTGTTTTGGTTTTTTTCGAAACGGATTTATGTGGTAACAGATAAATCCATTTTGGAGCAAATATAAAAACAGAAGTAAGTTTGCAAAATATAAATCCATTTTGGAGAAAATTTTCTAAAAACGGAATTACATTTTTAAACGTAAATCCGTTTTCACACAATTAAATGCACGACGGAAGTAAGCCTTTTGAGATACTTCCTTTTGAGAAAAAAGTCAACTAACGGAAATATCATTTTCCGTTTACTTCCGTTTGGCGTCGTATTTAATGCAGTTTTAATGATTAATGAGGTGAATCTGTTTGCTAATATAGTGGGTCCCACTAGAGAATATGGTCCAAATTCAATTGTGTAATAAATGAGAGGGGTATTTTCGGGTTTCTAAAAATTGTGGGGGTAGATGGGTATGAGGTGGGGGTATAAAAAAAACCCTTTCGAGAGTGGTAACTCCCATAATCAGCTAACAAAAGGGGTCTAAGCCCAACTGGGGGATTGTCAAACACAAAGTTTCTACAAACATCCAATTTGTAACACCCCGATAATTTCTATCTTGTAGAAATTACCGAGGTGCACTACTGGCATACATCAGAGTGACTTTCCTTTTTAAAATATTGAACACATACTAAACTTCGATAAATCACTCATCGAACGTGCTTACATAACTGAACATAATATATATAAAATCAGTCCTTACACCCTCAACTAGTGTTCAATACTCAAAAACCGAAAGTCTGCGGAAGCGATTTACAGCTTGAAAGACATAAGTCGTACAATCGAATAGTCTTAATATACAAAGGAAACTGAAGTACAGAGATACATAATATGACAAAACAAACAAAAGCGTCAGCAGCTCCTCAAGTATCTCCATAGCCGTGCCTCACAGTCTTCAACTTTCCCTGCTTAACTGAAAAACAACAACAATGGATTGGGTGAGACAACTTGTCTCAGTGAGTTCTATCACGACCCATTACTAATTCTCTCGGTTCAATTATGCTTGATTCATTATTCTAAACTCATAACTCATAGTCCTCAAAGTTGACTATGTGGCTGAACTAACTAACGTTGTCCTCATAACCCTTAAACCGGTTATGAGAGGCAACACTTAAACTGAACTAAAGTCTTAGCGTGTCACCGGTCACTTGGCATAATAAGCTCCCGGTGAACCCGTCCCCACTAATCGACTGGGTCCCTGATGGGGCCTAGGTTCATAGGGCTCATGACTGCCCCTCCCCTAGCACACTAAACTGAAATAGGGTCGTCACCCTAACTGAACTGATGTATATATTTTAATATACCTAAACTGAATACTGATCTGAACATAACAATGAACTGAGCATAATAATGAACTTAACTTAACACGGAGCTTAACTTAACATGATCTCATTACTAACATTAGGTGATCTCACACGGCTTACTAAAGTTGTTAGTTTATTTATAATTATCCGTTAACCAATCTTAAGATGACCTAATCAATCACATTCACATAATCATAAACTGAGCATAACCTGATCTTAACCAATAGCACCTCATTAACATAGGCATAACATGAAACCAATGATCAATCACATGAAGCATTCACTTAACATGAACATATTTCAATCACAATCAATCATATGCAACTAACATAACTTGGGTCCAATCATCGTCAATTACCACTCAATTCAGGGCAATTTAATTATAGCATCATTGGGGAAGATGGAAGAAAGGATTAGGAAGCAGTTGGGATCGTTCGGAATGATTTAAAACACTTTTGAAAAGTTTCAGTCTGAAGGCCACGCACGATCCGTGCGCCCATACGCACGATCCGTGCGTGTGCTACAGTAACCCAGAGTTTTCCATTTTCTTAACTGTATCATTCCGTTCCGAGCCCTAATTACTTCCCGATCAAAACCCCACTTTTCACACATGTAATTACAGTCAATCATAGACCGACAATCATCAATCGTAATGACCATTCAATCATCAAACAATCAGCCACAATTTCCAATTCAACAGTTGCATGACTTAACAACTCAACGAAGTTTTACCCTAACTTGTGGAGCCTATAACTTGAGCTACACAGTTCCAAATTAAACCAAATCAGAACCACATTAACGGGAATTCAGTCTAGTTTCTAAAACAATTGACCACATAATTTTTGGATACCTATATCATCCCTAGATACCCAGAAACCGAACCTATTCTCAAACTGTCTCCAGAATTCTACCCTAACTTGTGATGCTCATATCTTGAGCTACACAAGTCCAAATGTCACCATTCCAAATCCAAAATGACAAGTATTCAATCTAGTTTCTAAAAAGGTAAGTTATATAATTTTTGGATACGTAAATCATTCCCAGTTTCAAAAAGACAGCACCTATATCCAGATTATCTCCAGAATTCTACCCTAACTTGTGATGCTCATATCTTGAGCTACACAAGTCCAAATGTAACCAACCCAAAGCCAAAATGTCAAGCATCGAGTCTAGTTTCTAAAATGCAAAGCCACAAGATTTTTCAATCAATAATTCGTTCCCAGTCACTGTAATACCGAATCTACCAACAGAACATCAAAACAGTGAATTTTAACAACAAAATTAACACCAATCAAGCATCAATTCCAACAATCAATACAAATCATCTTAGAACAGCCGTACACTTATTTTACTGAAATAAAACAGAAGCAAGACGTAGAACTCACCTATTTTCCGAAAACGCGAGAATCCTAGAGAGAATACGAACGACCAAATTACGAATCACCCGAACAATCCCCGCTAGAACCGAACCGCTTCTAACACAGCACCCTCTCCAACCCAAACACGAATTCAGCAGCTAATCAAGACTCTAGTTACTGAAGCTCTACCTTTATCCACATGCAACTCCACCAGCTACTTCTAAGACACCAAAGATGTAACACCCCAAATATTTGATTAATTATTTTTATTAATTTAATGAAGTATTTAGGGGATTTGTTTTATTTAATAGATATAATTGAAATTTAGAAAAAATAGAATAAATTGAGGTGTGGTGTTGAAGCAGGAGGTGGTGTTGCGAATTAATCGGGCTTAAGCTGGCAGAAGCCCGTGATCCAAAGCCCACTGAGCTAGGCGCATACTTAAGCCCAAAATTTAGGGTTTTGGCTCATTTTTGCAAAAAGAAAAGAAAGGAGTTGCGAAGTGAGGAGAGGAGAGGAGGCACGACGGTTCAAGGAGAAGGAGGAGGGTTTCGCGTGGAGCTTCAAGGAGAGGAGAGCTTGGATTGGCGATTTCTTTGGTGGCTTGCTAGAAGTCTTGTTGAATCCTTCAATTCTAAAGGTTAGGGGGCTCTCTCTTACATTCATAATAGCCTATACGATTAGTATCCTCTATGAGTTAGGTTTTAGGATGATTACTTGAGTGAATGATGTGTTGTCTTTGTGTTTATATCATGTTGAAAGTCAAATTGGTGACCCTATGTTGTTTGGCGTTGAATCTAGGATCATTGGATGTTGAGATGAATATGAGACTAAGTATGTACATATCGTGTTTGATGTGTTGATTCTATAAAATTGAGAATGAAAATATGATGATTGTTGGGTGCTTGTTGAATTGCATGAATGATTTGGAGTTAAAATTTGGTGGTTGAGGTGTGTGTCAAAAGTGTTGTTGCGTGATGTTGTTGGCGAGTGCCTACGGGCCTAGGCGCCCTGCGTGTGTGTGTGGGTGCTCGGTGAGTGGGCGCCAAAGATGGCGCGCCCGTGTGGCTAGTGCGTGGGTGTGTCATGGTGAGGGGCGCCAAAAATGTGGCTGCCCCATGATGTGTTGTGGTGTTTCGGTGTGAGGGCGCCAGAATTGGCAAGCCCCTTGTGTGTGTCGCTTGGTGTGTCTCGGGCAAGGGCGCCAAAATGGCATGCCCATGTTGCCTTGTTCGGTTGCGCGTGTTTCATCGTCCGGGCGCCATGGGCGCCATGCCTTGTGTTTCGGTTTTTGGCGCTGGCGCACTGGGCGCCATAGGCGCCGTGTCGCGTTGTGTGTGGCGTGTTGCATGTCTGGGTGTTGGGCGCCATGGGCGCCTTGGTCTTGTTCGGTCCCGCGTGTCTGTTGGTCTTTGGCGCTGGCGCCTTGGGCGCCATAGGCGCTGTGTCGCGTGCGTGTTGTGTGCGCTTTGTGCGCCTGGCGCTGGGCGCCAAGTTTGGTAGCCCTGTGCGCCTTGTTGCTGGGCGCCAAGTTTGGCAGCCCTTGTGTGGCAGTTTAGTCCCTGTGGGACGGTTGGTCCCTGTGTTGCTATTTTGGTCCCTTTGTGACAGTTAGTCCATATCTAATTAGCAATTGGAGTTGTAAAAATGGTGATGTATATAAAATGGCGTAATTAATTATTGGTGATGGGTCAATGACCTTCTTTTGGTGTTGGTGAGCTAATTAAATTATTGGTGAGTATGCTATTGCATGTTGAGGTGTTTATGGTGCATTGTTTCATGGCGTCACATAACCATGTGCATATATTGGTGAGTAGGCTTCGGCCTTTTTATTAAATTATTGGTGAGTGCCCTCAAGGCTATTTTGGTGATGGATCCACATGCATATGCCCTTGGAGTTGGGTTGCACTTCATGCACTAAACATACATTCGGTGTTGCTTTATGGTGATTGTAAATTAATGATGTATGTTGATGCTGCTGCGAATTGGTGTTTCTAGTTGCCTTCTCTAGTATGATGCTTATCGTACATGTTATTATTTATGTAAAGAGACTCACCCTACTGCTTTTATGTTGCTTCTCATGTCGGCAACGCGTAGGTGATAGCGAGTGAAGGTTACCTAGTACCTTCTTCTAGTTGGTTGAGTCTGGCTCTGATACGTAGCACCAGGGGGGCGTCTTAGTTTACTCATTTTTATTTATTTGATGTTATTAAACTTTTATTCTGGTGATGTATTTGGATACTCTTAAGACTTGTTGATATTTCCGCTGCGATGTTTATTATAATTACAAGGATGTAAACTAAACAGGTGATTTGTGGGTTCGTCCCTTAACTATTGTGCTATGTATCATGTACCTTATGGTTTTATGAGTTAAATTGGTATTATTATATGTTGTTGGTGTAAATGTGGCACCCTCTTGCGGTTGCATTGAAAAAGTTTTTGAGAACTCTGATTTCCTTTAATTAAATGGTAGATAATTAGAAGGGGGTGTTACATAAGTGGTATCAGAGCAGTTCGGTCTGTCCGACCAAGTTGTTGAGTCTTTAGTTTTATAATCCTCGAGTCTTGTTACTCGTTCTGACTTGAATCTTGTTTCAGTGATTAGTTGAGATGGCCGGAAGAAATGATGCTGCTCTTGCTGCGGCCTTGCAAGCAATGGCTCAGGCTGTGGGAAATCAGCAGGTTGCTGCTGATGCTGGTGCTCACAATTTGGCCACTTTCCAAAGGGAGAATCCGCCCACTTTCAAGGGTCGGTATGATCCTGATGGAGCTCTGGCATGGTTGAAAGAAATTGAGAGAATTTTCCGAGTTATGGATTGCACGCCTGCTCAGAAGGTGAGGTATGGTACACACATGTTGGCGGAGGAAGCAGATGATTGGTGGCTTGAGGTTCTGCAGAGGTTGGAAGCTACTGGTGAGGAGATCACGTGGGATGTTTTCAAGAGGGAGTTCACGAGGAAATACTATCCGGAAGATGTGAGAGGCAAGAAGGAGATTGAATTTCTGGAATTGAAGCAAGGAACCAAGTCTGTGGCCGAGTATGCGGCGAAATTTGTGGAATTGGCTAAGTTCTACCCTCATTATAATAACGATGCTAATTCTGAATTTTCGAAATGTATCAAGTTTGAAAATGGTCCGAGGCATGACATCAAGAAGGCAATTGGTTACCAAAAGATTCGGGTGTTTGCTGATTTGGTTGACAGTTGTAGGATTTTTGAAGAGGATAGCAATGCTTCCTATAAGATTGTGAAAGAGAAGAGAGGTTCTCAGTATCGTGAGAAGCCCTATGATGTTTCTAGTGGTAAGGGCAAGTGGAAAGCTGGTTCAAGCAAGAAGCCAAGTGGGGGAGATGCTCCTGCGAACATTGTGTGCTACAAGTGTGGTAAGCCCGGACATAAGAGTGTTGATTGCCCGATTAACAAGTGTTTCAAGTGTGGCAGAGAAGGTCACATAGCTGCTAATTGTGAGAAGAAGGATGTTGTTTGCTACAACTGCGGAGAGGTGGGGCATATTAGTACCAAGTGTTCCAAGCCAAAGAAGGAGAAGGTGAGTGGGAAGGTGTTTGCTCTCGCGGGGTCTGAGGCGGCTAATGAGATCAGAGGTACGTGTTTCATAAATGGTATTCTGTTGCTTGCTATTGTTGATACTGGTGCTACGCATTCCTTTATTGCTGCTGTGTGTGCTAATAAGTTGAGTCTAGTGTTGTCCCTTATGAAGAGGGAAATGGTTATCGATACTCCAGCTAAGGGTTCGGTGACTACTTCTCTCGTGTGTGCTAAGTGTCCTTTATCGGTTTTCGGTAGAGACTTTACTGTTGATTTGATTTGCTTGTCGTTGGATGGATTGGATGTTATCTTGGGTATGGACTGGTTGGTAAATAACCATGTTCATATCAACTGTTTTAGTAAGTCTGTGAGTTTCTCTTCTCCGGTTGAGGGGGAATCTGTTTTGTTGCCTGCTGGACAGTTGCATAAGGTGATGAAGGAGGAAGTTAATTTGTTTGCTTTAATGGCGTCATTATCTGTTGAGAGCCAAGCTAAGATTGATGAGTTGCCGATAGTACGTGAATTTTCTAAAGTATTTCCCGATGAAATTCCCGATGTGCCACCTGAGAGAGAAGTAGAGTTTGCTATTGATCTGGTACCTGGTACTAGACCTGTGTCTATGGCACCGTATAGAATGTCTGCCTCCGAGTTGTCTGATTTGAAGAAGCAGCTTGAGGACTTGCTTGAGAAGAAGTTCATAAGGCCAAGTGTGTCGCCGTGGGGAGCTCCGGTGTTGCTAGTAAAGAAGAAAGATGGGAGTATGAGGCTTTGTGTTGACTATCGGCAGTTGAACAAAGTGACGATTAAGAATAAGTATCCGCTTCCCAGTATTGATGATTTGATGGATCAATTGGTGGGGGCTCGCGTGTTTAGTAAAATTGATTTGAGGTCGGATTACCATCAAATTAAGGTGAAGGATGGAAATATTCCTAAGACGGCGTTCAGGACTCGGTATGGTCACTATGAGTATTCGGTGATGCCATTCGGCGTTACGAATGCTCCGGGGGTATTCATGGAATATATGAATCGTATTTTCCATGAGTATCTAGATCGTTTCGTGGTGGTGTTTATTGACGATATCCTGGTTTATTCTAAGTCCGAGGAGGAGCATGCCGAGCACTTGAGGTTGGTGTTAGAGATCTTGAAGGATAGGAAGTTGTATGCTAAGCTATCTAAAGTGTGAATTCTGGTTGAAGAAAGTAAGCTTCCTTGGTCATATTATTTCTGGTGATGGTATTGCAGTGGATCCATCCAAGATTGATGTCGTGTTGCAGTGGGAGGCTCCTAAGTCGGTTACGGAGATTAGAAGTTTTCTGGGGCTAGCCGGTTATTATAGAAGATTCATCGAAGGGTTTTCTAAGTTGGCACTCCCGCTAACTCAGTTGACTTGTAAGGGAAGGGTGTTTGTTTGGGATTCTCGTTGTGAAGAAAGTTTCAGTGAATTGAAGAAGAGGTTGACAACGTCTCCTATTCTGACGTTGCCTCAGCCAGGGGAACCTTTTGTAGTGTATTGTGATGCTTCTAAGATGGGGTTAGGAGGTGTTCTTATGCAAGATGGTAAGGTAGTTGCTTATGCGTCGAGGCAGTTGAGGACTCATGAGAAGAACTATCCTACGCATGACTTAGAGCTTGCGGCAGTTGTGTTTGCATTGAAGATTTGGAGGCATTATCTTTATGGTTCTAAATTCGAAGTGTTCAGTGATCACAAGGGTTTGCAGTATTTGTTTGATCAGAAAGAGTTAAACATGAGGCAAAGGATATGGTTGGAATTGTTGAAGGATTATGATTTCAGTTTGAATTATCATCCGGGAAAGGCTAATGTTGTGGCCGATGCTTTGAGTCGGAAGTCCTTGCATGTGTCAGCAATGATGGTTAAGGAACTAGAATTGGTTGAGCAGTTTAGGGATATGAGTTTGGTCTGTGAAGTGACACCTCAGAGTGTTAGACTAGGAATGTTGAAGATCCATAACGAATTTTTGGATGTCATTCGAGAGGCTCAGAAGCAAGATATTAAGCTAGTCGAATTGGCGGTTGGGATTGATCATTTCGAAAGTAAAGACTATGAGATAGATGCGCAAGATGTGTTGAGATACCGTGGAAGGATTTGTATTCCTAGTGATGAGGAGATTAAGAAGGCAATTCTTGAAGAAGGTCACCGAAGTAAGTTGAGTATTCACCCGGGAGCCACAAAGATGTATCAAGACTTGAAGAAGTTGTTCTGGTGGCCTGGTATGAAGCGTGACGTAGCTCAGTTTGTGTATGCCTGTTTGACTTGTCAGAAGTCAAAGGTGGAGCATCAGAAGCCTGCGGGGTTGATGCAACCGTTAGAGGTTCCGGAATGGAAGTGGGATAGCATTTCTATGGATTTTGTGACTGGTTTGCCTAATACCGTAAGGGGGTTTGATGCTATTTGGGTGATTGTTGATAGATTGACGAAGTCTGCTCACTTTTTGCCAACTAGTATTACTTATCCGGTTCCGAAGTTGGCAGAAATTTATGTTAAGACGATTGTGAAGTTGCATGGTGTTCCGTTGAGTATTGTGTCTGATGGGGATCCTAGATTTACTTCTGAGTTTTGGAAAAGTTTGCAAGAGGCTTTAGGTTCTAAGTTGAGGTTGAGCTCAGCGTACCACCCGCAGACAGATGGTCAGACGGAGAGGACTATTCAGTCATTAGAGGACTTGTTGAGGGCTTGTGTGGGGATTCTCATCTTCCACTGATAGAGTTTACCTATAACAACAGTTTTCATTCGAGTATTGGAATGGTGCCTTTTGAAGCATTGTATGGTAGGAGGTGTAGGACTCCTCTGTGTTGGTACGAATCGGGAGAAAGTGTGGTACTTGGTCCTGAGATCGTTCGTGAGACTACAGAGAAAGTGAAGATGATTCGTGAGAAAATGAAAGCTTCGCAGAGTAGACAAAAGAGTTATCATGATAAGAGAAGGAAGGATTTGGAGTTTCAAGCTGGTGATCATGTGTTCTTGAGAGTCACTCCTGTGACTGGTGTTGGTCGTGCCCTGAAGTCTAAGAAGTTAACCCCTCGCTTTATTGGTCCGTATCAGATTTTGGAGAGAGTTGGGAAAGTTGCTTATCGGGTGGCTCTGCCACCTAATCTTTCGAACTTGCATGATGTGTTTCATATGTCTCAGTTGCGGAAGTATGTTCCTGATCCGTCTCATATGATTCAAATGGACGATGTGGAGGTGAGGGAGAACCTCACTGTGGAGACAATGCCGGTTAGAATTGAAGATTGTGAGGTGAAAGTTTTAAGAGGTAAAGAGATTAATTTGGTGAAAGTGGTTTGGTTAGGAGCTGCCGGTGAGAGCACGACTTGGGAGTTGGAGAGCAAGATGTGGGAGTCATATCCAAAGTTATTTGAACCAGGTAATTTCGAAGACGAAATTCTTTAAGTGGGGGAGAGTTGTAACACCCCAAATATTTGATTAATTATTTTTATTAATTTAATTAAGTATTTAGGGGATTTGTTTTATTTAATATATATAATTGAAATTTAGAAAAAATAGAATAAATTGAGGTGTGGTGTTGAAGCAGGAGGTGGTGTTGCCAATTAATCGGGCTTAAGCTGGCAAAAGCCCGTGATCCAAAGCCCACTGAGCTAGGCGCATACTTAAGCCCAAAATTTAGGGTTTTGGCTCATTTTTGCAAAAAGAAAAGAAAGGAGTTGCGAAGTGAGGAGAGGAGAGGAGGCGCAACGGTACAAGGAGAAGGAGGAGGGTTTCGCGTGGATCTTCAAGGAGAGGAGAGCTTGGATTGGCGATTTCTTTGGTGGCTTGCTAGAAGTCTTGTTGAATCCTTCAATTCTAAAGGTTAGGGGGCTCTCTCTTACATTCATAATAGCCTATACGATTAGTATCCTCTATGAGTTAGGTGTTAGGATGATTACTTGAGTGAATGATGTGTTGTCTTTGTGTTTATATCATGTTGAAAGTCAAATTGGTGACCCTATGTTGTTTGGCGTTGAATCTAGGATCATTGGATGTTGAGATGAATATGAGACTAAGTATGTACATATCGTGTTTGATGTGTTGATTCTATAAAATTGAGAATGAAAATATGATGATTGTTGGGTGCTTGTTGAATTGCATGAATGATTTGGAGTTAAAATTTGGTGGTTGAGGTGTGTGTCAAAAGTGTTGTTGCGTGATGTTGTTGGCGAGTGCCTACGGGCCTAGGCGCCCTGCGTGTGTGTGTGGGTGCTCGGTGAGTGGGCGCCAAAGATGGCGCGCCCGTGTGGCTAGTGCGTGGGTGTGTCATGGTGAGGGGCGCCAAAAATGTGGCTGCCCCATGATGTGTTGTGGTGTTTCGGTGTGAGGGCGCCAGAATTGGCAAGCCCCTTGTGTGTGTCGCTTGGTGTGTCTCGGGCAAGGGCGCCAAAATGGCATGCCCATGTTGCCTTGTTCGGTTGCGCGTGTTTCATCGTCCGGGCGCCATGGGCGCCATGCCTTGTGTTTCGGTTTTTGGCGCTGGCGCACTGGGCGCCATAGGCGCCGTGTCGCGTTGTGTGTGGCGTGTTGCATGTCTGGGTGTTGGGCGCCATGGGCGCCTTGGTCTTGTTCGGTCCCGCGTGTCTGTTGGTCTTTGGCGCTGGCGCCTTGGGCGCCATAGGCGCTGTGTCGCGTGCGTGTTGTGTGCGCTTTGTGCGCCTGGCGCTGGGCGCCAAGTTTGGTAGCCCTGTGCGCCTTGTTGCTGGGCGCCAAGTTTGGCAGCCCTTGTGTGGCAGTTTAGTCCCTGTGGGACGGTTGGTCCCTGTGTTGCTATTTTGGTCCCTTTGTGACAGTTAGTCCATATCTAATTAGCAATTGGAGTTGTAAAAATGGTGATGTATATAAAATGGCGTAATTAATTATTGGTGATGGGTCAATGACCTTCTTTTGGTGTTGGTGAGCTAATTAAATTATTGGTGAGTATGCTATTGCATGTTGAGGTGTTTATGGTGCATTGTTTCATGGCGTCACATAACCATGTGCATATATTGGTGAGTAGGCTTCGGCCTTTTTATTAAATTATTGGTGAGTGCCCTCAAGGCTATTTTGGTGATGGATCCACATGCATATGCCCTTGGAGTTGGGTTGCACTTCATGCACTAAACATACATTCGGTGTTGCTTTATGGTGATTGTAAATTAATGATGTATGTTGATGCTGCTGCGAATTGGTGTTTCTAGTTGCCTTCTCTAGTATGATGCTTATCGTACATGTTATTATTTATGTAAAGAGACTCACCCTGCTGCTTTTATGTTGCTTCTCATGTCGGCAACGCGCAGGTGATAGCGAGTGAAGGTTACCTAGTACCTTCTTCTAGTTGGTTGAGTCTGGCTCTGATACGTAGCACCGGGGGGGCGTCTTAGTTTACTCATTTTTATTTATTTGATGTTATTAAACTTTTATTCTGGTGATGTATTTGGATACTCTTAAGACTTGTTGATATTTCCGCTGCGATGTTTATTATAATTACGAGGATGTAAACTAAACAGGTGATTTGTGGGTTCGTCCCTTAACTATTGTGCTATGTATCACGTACCTTATGGTTTTATGAGTTAAATTGGTATTATTATATGTTGTTGGTGTAAATGTGGCACCCTCTTGCGGTTGCATTGAAAAAGTTTTTGAGAACTCTGATTTCCTTTAATTAAATGGTAGATAATTAGAAGGGGGTGTTACAAAGGACACCCAAAAGCAGCAATGAACTCCTATTTCTTCAAGAATGGAGGTGGGTTGCGAAAATGGTAGTTCAAAGGAGAGAGTGTTTCAGTGGTTACTATGGGCATTAATGGAAAGGGGGAGGAAAATGGAGTGTGATTCTGGTTCCTGATCAAACATGCATGGAGGTTCAGCTTTCTTTTCTCCTCTTCGCGAACTCCCCCTCTCAACCTCTCTAATACTTCTGTTTTTAGATTCTG
Source organism: Astragalus membranaceus (assembly GCA_039519185.1). NCBI lineage: Eukaryota > Viridiplantae > Streptophyta > Magnoliopsida > Fabales > Fabaceae > Astragalus > Astragalus membranaceus. The sequence goes on from CM076851.1 coordinate 27,405,045, forward strand.
GAAAAATAAAAGAAGAAGTGAAGTGGGTGCTGTTTGTGAACTAGTGAGATGGCTGGGTCAGCTGGCCACTTAAATTGGTGGTAAGTTACTAATCTACCCCTTTGGCTACGTATTCCTTCATAAGACTTCTATTAGCTCTATGGCCTAACTTAATGAAATCAACTAACTTAACAATTTAACATACAAGCATAACAATTCAATCACATATTTCATTTCCTAACACAATATATCAATTAATCACAAACAATGGCAAGTCAATTATTTAAATCACCTCATATAAATCAAAGATTGCCAAGAATAATTAATTAGGAGCTCGGGCTATTCGATTAGATAATTACTTACGCCTGCGACCGCTATTCTAATATCGACCGACGAAACTTCTAGAAATTAGGGGATGTTACACAATTGATGCGAGAGCATCCGCACAAAAATTGGCTTCACGGTAACAATGAGACACAGACACTTCCCAATCTTCATTCAATAACCGACGAATGCGAGACACAATCGCAGCACCAAGAAAACTAGTAGGAGTAGACTTGTTTAATTGGTTACACACAACTGCAGAATCCGCATGAATCTCAAGATTCCTGAGACCCAATCACTTGGCCATTAGAAGACCATCTTGAACACCCCCAAAGTTCAGCAATGTAGGCTGAGCACGATCCGAGAGACCTCTCATATCCCACGAACCACACACCATTGGAGTCACGCAAAAGACCCCCACTCCCAGCACGACGCCCACCCTCTTTGACAGCTCCATCATAATTGAGTCTATAGCAACCAACACTAGGAGGCTTCCAAGACACGAGAAGCTGAAAGTAGGATGAAGAATTGATGGTTTTCCTCAGACACAATGAATGAGTATAATTATTGTTGGACTATATGATAACCTTAGAGGGGGTGAATAAGGTTATATACTAAAAATGAAATCTTTTTTATTTTTGAGAATTGAAGATGCTAGTTTAAATCGAATGTGGAAAAAATGATTTAAACTAAATGCAACAACTATGCAAGCTATAATAATAGGCATAAACAATTACAATGATAATGATATCTAAGCACAATAATATCAAATGCAATAACAATTAACAATTATAAGGGAAATGCAATGTCAAGACAAGGGAAAGAAGTACACAGTGATTTTTACGAGGTCCGGGAAAAAAAGCCCTACGTCCTCGGCCTCCGGCTTTGCAACCTTCGGACTTGATAATAACCACTATAAGAGAAGAACTTCTTCAACGTCTTACAAGCAAGCAAATCCCCTATAGCTATCACACCACTCTCAATTTTCCCAAATTGAGAACCCAATTTCCCCGCTAAGGATTTCACTACAATTCAATCTCCCTGATTGAATTACCCAAGACAACTCTCAGGATTTCACAACAATCAAACATAAATGTTTACAATTGAGAACTAGGATCCAATCACTCAAGCATATGACAATGATGTAGTTGAGAGAGATGAGAGATTTGGATTAGTGTTATTCCCAACCTAACCAGTGATGAAGAACGAATGTGACGGTGAGAGTTTGCGTTCTGTTCTTTTTCGATTTTGTAGGTTGTTTTTCTCTGTGAATCCTAGCTTCTATTGTTTGTGAAGCCCTAGATCCCTATTTATAGACTTCGTAAAAAATATGACCGTTGGGACAATTTCTAACAAGTGAAAAATCGATTGTTTGCTTAAAACCACTTAGTATGACAATCGATTCATTGCTTTAAAAAGAGAACAACTAAGTGCAAAAATCGAATTTGTACTTAAACAAAATAGGATCATAATCGATTTTGAGCTTTAAAACAAATAAGGTTATGATCGATTATGTGCTTTAGGAAAAATGTGACCTTTTAAAAATCAAGTGGATAATCGATTTTGTGCTTCCCACAATCAAGCTCATAATCGATTTTGTGCTTGATGAATCAAGTCCAAAATCGATTGTTTGCTTTATAAAACAAGTGAATAATCGATTTTCCACTTTAAAAACACAAAGTCATCAATCGATTGTTTTCTTTCCAAAACAAGTTCTTTTAAAAACAATCAAGTCCAAAATCGATTTCTTCCTTTGACAAGGGAGCCATGAATCGATTTTACACTTTAAAAAAACAACAAGTCATGATTTGTGCCTAACCTATTTAACATGCTTTTATATAAAAGATTTTTCCGAGCCTGGCTCAATTCTATTTTAACAAAACAGTTCTATTTTAAAAGATCATCTCTCAACTACAAAAATCATAGAGCTAAAGTGACGGGATCTTACACGCGTCCTATGGAAAGCAAAATAACACATAAGTCTTGAACGCTTGAGTAGCTTCTCCTCCGAGATGCTACACTGTAAGATATCATGTGATTTGGTTCAGCCCTGTGCTTTGGTTCAACTATAACCATTAGTAAACAGATTGTAATTTGTTATCATACAAAACAAAGAGTGTTTGACCTTGGTTCAACAATTATTACAAGAACGACAGACTTCAAACCAAGTCCAAGAAGGACGTTGGAAGTCAGAAACATGCTCACTCTTATTTCTCCAAAACCACAACAAGTAACATCCAGTAGCCCAAATGGAAGACCAATGCTCCCCATTCCGGGTGGAATCTCGAAAATGCAGATTGAACAAGATCCAAGGAGAGAGATCTAAATCAAAGAAATCTCGTCGGCACGTCGCGGGCACAAGATGCATCCAAAGAGCCAGAGCAAGCGGACAATCCCTAAGCACATGCAGGGTTGTTTCTTCTACATCACCACAAAACTTGCAAGTAGGATCCCCCAAATTCATTTTGGATTTCCGCAAATTAGTTAGGAGGCGATCATGCGAAACAAGCCAGATAAAACAACGGACTCTCTCCGGAGCAGCAATACGCCATATAAGATGCCAATCAAACTCCGAAACCACATCTGCAAAACCACACAAGAGGTTATAGGCAGAGGAAATTGAAAAACAATTGTTATTGTTGTTGGGCCAGAGCCTCTGATCATCACCCCCCAAAGGAGAAGGAGGTAAGAGCGCTTTGATTTTAGACACCAAATCCAAGGGCAAGAAGTTGAGAAGCTCAACATTCCACTCTCCGGAATCGTCAACTAGTGAAGAGACAGAAGCATTCTCCATCGCACTAGGAATAGTAACACCGAGAATGCGAATAGAGAGACCAGGTTGGATCCAATTGCTATCCCATACTGAGATTGATTCTCCAGTACCTATTGAACAAAATTCGAAATGCCCAAAGCGAGGCCACAATTTAGCAAGACTTTTACAAAGACTAGAATCTGATGGTTTAGCGATAATGTTAGCATCACCAGGGACATTTCTTCCATATTTACCCTTCAACACATTACACCACAGTGAAGACGAGCCACTTCTAATCTCCCAGCCCATCTTCATAAGACATGCTTGATTTACCTTGTCGAGATGCCTCAAGCCCAAACCGCCTAGTCTCTTCGGAGTTGTAATGACATCCCAATTAAGAGCATGATATTTACGGCCCAATTCATCATCTCCCCAAATGAAGGCCCGTTGAAGCTTCTCAATTTCATTCAAGCAACCTTTTGGAATAGCAACAGCCATCATGGAATAGATAGGCATGTTGTTGGGCCAGAGCCTCAGATCATCACCCCAAAGGAGAAGGAGGTAAGAGCGCTTTGATTTTAGACACCAAATCCAAGGGCAAGAAGTTGAGAAGCTCAACATTCCACTCTCCGGAATCGTCAACTAGTGAAGAGACAGAAGCATTCTCCATCGCACTAGGAATAGTAACACCGAGACTGCGAATAGAGAGACCAGGTTGAATCCAATTGCTATCCCATGCTGAGATTGATTCTCCAGTACCTATTGAACAAAATTCGAAATGCCAAAAGCGAGGCCACAATTTAGCAAGACTTTTCCAAAGACTAGAATCTGATGGTTTAGTTAGCATCACCAGGAACATTTCTTCCATATTTACCCTTCAACACATTACACCACAGTGAAGACGAGCCACTTCTAATCTCCCAACCCATCTTCATAAGACATGCTTGATTCACCTTGTCGAGATGCCTCAAGCCCAAACCGCCTAGTCTCTTCGGAATTGTAATGACATTCCAATTAAGAGCATGATATTTACGGCCCAATTCATCATCTCCCCAAATGAAGACCCGTTGAAGCTTCTCAATTTCATTCAAGCAACCTTTTGGAATAGCAACAGCCATCATGGAATAGATAGGCAAGGCTTCAATAGCCGATTTTGCCAAAGTGACCCTACCGGCAAAGCTCAAGTGTTTGGCTTTCCAAGCCGTGAGTTTAGCCTGGACTTGATCAAGAATAAATTGGAAATCTTGCCATTTAGGTCCCAAGAAGAGGAATACCCAAATACTTTCCCAACTAAGGGGATTCCTTGAAACCTGAAATGTTAGTTAATACCCTTCTAGTTTACAATGGAACATTTCTTGAAATAAGAATACTAGTCTTAGGCTGACAAACTTGCTGACCAGATAAACTACAAAATTCTTGTAAAATATTAAGGACACACCTCATTTGACTTTCATTAGCTTGACCAAATAGAAGCAGGTCGTCGGCAAACATAAGATGAGAGATAGCTGGTCCATTCTTACCAGCTGTAGGGGCTTTCCACTCACCAACATCCACAACTTTGGAAATGAGGTGAGATAGTTTATCCATACACATGACAAAAAGATAGGGATATATAGGGTCACCTTGACGGATGCCTTTGGAAGGACAGAAATAGTCAGCACGCCTACCATTCCAATTGACATTGGTCTTGACACTAGTAACACTCATCATGATAACGTCTATGAGATGATTGGGAAGACCAACTTCCAACAAAGTATTCTCGATAAAAGACCAATTAATCCTATGATAGGCCTTCGAAAGATCAACTTTAATAGCAAAATAGCCCACTTTTCCTTTCATTTTATGGAGACTATGCATCATTTCTTGTGCCACCACCACATTCTCATGAATATGCCTACCAGAAATGAAGCTAGTTTGGTAGGGGGCGATAATGAGGGGAATAATACCTTTAAGCCTATTTACAATAACCTTAGTTTTTTTTTTGGTCAAGTTGTACTGATTACCATAGAAATGGGCAAGGCCCCAACCAAATACAACAAACACAACACAGATGCCCCAAGTAGATCCAAAACAAACAAAGGAACTAAAAGGGGAGCAACAAGCAAAGCAGATGGTGCAAATAACAACAAACACAAACCAAAGCCCAAACAAGAGCAGGCTAATGTCAACAGGCCCAACAGACCAAGACCACGAAGAAACAAAAACTAAGAAAACCGATGCAGAAGACAAAAGAAACAAAACGGGGAAATGAAGAGATAACGCATCGCGAACCCCAGAAAACCCTAGATACCAAATCCGACAACCAAATCCAAGATGCAAGCAGAAAACAACTTCAATAGCAACCGATTATAGAAAGCAAACTCCAATGACAACATAGATTAAAGCAAAATCGACCCTATTGCAGACATGCATCTGAAATCAACCCAGGAAGCTTCCAAACCTCAACGCACCTGGATCAAAGCATACCTTACAATCTTCTACAATAATTCTTCGAATCGAGTCAGGAGGTCTATTCGCCCAGTTGCTGAGAAGAAATCCTTTCGAAGCAAGAGAAGCAACTTCATGAGCCAATTTATTACCATCCCGATTAGTCCAGGTGAAACTACAACCACCTATCTTCCTTTTAAAATCTTCAATATCTCTAAGAATAACGCTAATCTCTGCATTATGCTTCTTATTTTTGCACAAGTCTACAATTTGAAGAGTGTCCGATTCGATCAGAGGAAGATGAAGATGGAGAGCCAATGCAGTAGAGAAAGCTTCTCTAACACCAATAGCTTCAGCAACAAGAGGAGATCTTGCAAAAAATTTCTTGTGAGAAGCAGTAAGTATTCTTCCTTGATAGTCTCTACAAATGACTGCAATTGCACCTGTGCTTGTTGCTTTGTTGAAAGCAGCATCACAATTAATTTTTGTAGCAAGCCCCAAAGGAGGCTTCCACCTAGATGGCTCAGAATTAGCTAGAATGTTTGGGGAACAAGGGTTAAGAGCAATAGGGATAGTAGTCACAGTAAAAAATTCAGACCAAAGGGCTTTAATCCTATAGAGAGCCTCTAGAGGAATAGGCATTTTATCATTGAACATTGCCTCATTTCTTGTTTTCCAAATATTCCATAGAATAAAGATAAGTTTAGACAACTTCTGTTCTGAATCTTGTGAAAAACTAAGGTAGGTGTTTAGGAACCAGACAACAAAAGAGGATAAACCAATAGGAGAGGGAGGATGGACAATTTGTAGCCCAAACCAAAGAGGTTGAGTCCAAGGGCACAATAACAGAATATGTTCTACTGTTTCATGCTCAGTTCTACAAAAAGGACATTTAGGAGACACAGATATTTTCTTATTAAACAAGGCATCTCTAGTAGGAAGATAGTTATGGAGAGCCTTCCAAATAAAGTGTTTCATTTTAGAAGGGACTTTAGCACTCCAAACAATTTTCCACACATCAATAGGAATCCCAGTTGATGAGGAAGCATTATTACTAACCTGACTAGGAATAACAAGCATTCTATACCCTGATTTAACAGAAAAACTCCCATCATTAGAGTGAGGCCAACTTAACAAATCTAAAGAAGAAGACCATGAGATAGGTGTTTTAAGAACTTCAATAACAGTCCTAGGCTGAAGGTTATCTCTAATTTTAGAAATATCCCAGTTATGAGAACTATCTAACAACTCACTAACCTTAGACAACGTAGAAGTAGGCAACAAAACTGCTTTCTCCCCTGATGCCAACCAACTATCTTTAACAATATCAACACTGCTACCAGTACCAATATCCCATCTTGCTTCCTTAGAAATCAGAGATCTACCATGCAATAAGCTCCTCCAAACCCAAGGACCATTTCTACCAACATTAGCTTCCCCAAAGTCACAGTTAGGAAAATAAATAGTTTTCAATGTTGTAGCCCAATAAGAACTAGGATCCTTAATTATTCTCCACACTTGCTTAGATAGCATAGCAGAATTCATCTTTTGAAAATCCTTGAAACCAAGACCACCAAGAAGCTTAGGAGAACACAATTCATCAAACTTTCTCCAATGAATACCTCTACTAGTAGATGAGGATTGCCACCAAAATCTAGCCACAGCAGCAGTAAGAGAAGCACAGAATGATTTAGGCAGCTGCAAAATAGACATGATGTATGTAGGAATAGCCTGAATCACTGCTTTAATTAGAATTTCTTTTCCAGCTTGATTTAGAAGACTACCTTTCCATCCCCCCATTTTAGATGTAACTCTATCTTTAATCCACGACAGACCTTGCACCTTAGAACCTCCCCACTCTGCTGGGATACCAAGATACATCCCAGGATGATCCCATAAAGGAATATTAGCAATTCTTGCAATAGCCATCTTAGTAACATAGCTGACCTTACTCCCACAAATTATTCCAGACTTGCTGAGATTAAGTTTCTGCCCAGAAGCTCTTGTAAAAGTATTAAGGATCTTTATAACTTGATAAATATCCTCTTGAGAGTCTTTAGTGAATAAGATAGCATCATCTGCAAAAAATAGGTGAGATAAAACAGGAGCAGACCTAGCTAACTTAATACCATGAAGATCCCCAACACTGCAGGCCTTAGAAATCATCCTAGAAAGAACATCAAAAACTAAAATGAATAAGTAAGGTGACAGTGGGTCTCCCTGCCTTAACCCTCTCTTAGGAATGACTCTTTTGGAAGAAAAGCCATTTACTTGATAAGAATAAGAAACTGAAGTGACCAAAACTAACACAGAATCTACCCAAGAAAGAGAGAAACCATAAGCCAAGAGGACTCTTCTAAGAAACTCCCAGTTAACTCTATCATAGGCTTTATTCATGTCTAATTTAAGAGCAATACCTCTTCCTCTATTCCCATTTTTCTTTTTGAGGAAATGAAAAGCCTCATGAGCAATGACCAAATTATCCTGAATTAATCTACCACCAACAAAAGCACTTTGTTGAGGTGAAATAATAGCAGAAAGGAAAGGTTTTAGTCTAGCAACATATATCTTAGCAATTACTTTATAGATGAATGTGCAGCAACTAATTGGTCTAAGCTGGGAGATAGTTTCGGAATGAGGAACTTTAGGAATAAGAGCAACATTAGTGAAATTGACATCTTTACCCAAATTTCTATCAGAGAAGAACTGACTAACAGAATTGAAAACATCAAGTTTAATAGTATCCCAATTCTTTTGAAAAAATAGGCCATTCAACCCATCTGGTCCTGGAGCCTTGAAAGCTCCAAGATCAAAAACAGCTTGCTTGACCTCATCAAAAGAAACAGGACACTCCAACTTAACATTAATTAAACCATCAACACACTTAGGAACAAAATCAAGACAAGTATCAATACAAGAAGGAGTCTCTGCAGAGTACAGATCATCATAAAATTTGAAAACTTCCTTCATAACCTCAGATTGACCCTCTAGCCAAACACCATCTCCATTCTTAATCCTTAATAACTTATTTCTATCCCTTCTCTGAATAGTAGTAGCATGGAAAAATTTAGTGTTTTTATCTCCATAGTTAAGCCACTTGATTCTAGATCTCTGCCCCCAATAATGTTCTTCCTGCTGCCAAAGCTTATCAATTTCACTCCTAAGAGGAGCAACATTTTCCCAATTAACCAATCTAGAAGGAGCATTAAGAGTCTGTTGTAGTTGAACCTTAAGTGCATGTATCTCTTTAGCAGCATTCTTAAAAGTGACAGAATGCCAAGATTGAAGTTCTCTCTTACACTTTCTAACCTTCTTATCCCAAGAATCCCAAGGATCAGTAGCGTTTGAGTCCTTCCAAGCAGCAGAAACCACGTGCTTACAATCACTATGTTCTTCCCAAAAAGATTCATATCTAAAGGAGTGACCACTAGTCACAGGAGGCCTAGGTTTAATAATAATTGGAGAGTGATCAGAGTTGATAATAGGGAGAGCAGTAGCCATAGCATGAGGGAAATTAACCCTCCAAGTCCAGTTAGCTAGAACTCTATCAATCTTTTGTCTAGTAACTAACCCATCCCTAGGATTGCTCAACCAAGTAAACCTATTCCCCTGCAAATTCATATCCATCAAATCAGCCTTACTAAGAAATTCTTTAAATAACCTCATTCTAATTGGCTCAACATCATTAACACCATCTTTCTCTAACAAAATATAAACATTTGAAGGATTTATTTCATGCTTTGACAGGCCATGAATTTGCATCCAAAAAGGAACCAAATCAAAATTAATGTCTTTAAAAGCTATACCTTCACCCCACCTTTGTAAGCTGATGAGCTGATTCATAACAAACCAAGGCCCTCTTTCAAGAACTTCAGCAACACTCTCCATGGAAGGAAAGGTAAAAAGGTATTTGTTATCCCCCATATCTGTTATTTTGAGATCTTTGTATTGATCCCAAGTTTTGAACATGATGGATCTAGTTATCTTCTTGTTTAGAATTTTGTGGGAGATAACCTGAGCTACAAGAGCTCTCAGGGCATGTTCGACATTACTCTTTGAAGCTGGAGCCAGGCCTCTCAGAATAGGCTCCCTTTCATCCTCAGGAATTTGATTTTGATACTCTTCAGCCATAGGAACAAATAACTATGAACCTACAGACCAAGAAAACTGAAAATATATTTGCTCTTTTGCTCTTTCTATGCAACTTTTGCTCTTTTATTTGCTCTTTTGCTCTTTCTATGCAACTTTTGCTCTTTTATTTGCTCTTTAGCTCTTATGCTCTTTTGCTCTTACTATTTTCAGGAAACTGTATCAAAACTCAAACAGGAAAGCTTCTGGAAGAGAGACAACCATCAGTAATCTTGGTTTTTTAGAGATTTTGCTACTGAAAGCTTTATCATAGTTTCAACGCAACTATGTAACAACTTAGTGATTCTATGAACTAATCTCTATAGCTCTTTCTTGCTGATTAACTGTTTTCCACTTTAAAAACTTTATGATACTTGCTGTTTTGGTATTTTTGAGATTTTTGACTCCATAGACACAAAGAAGAGAGATACTACTTATGATAAATGAAGAAACAAACTCTTACCAACCAAGGAAAGATCAGTAATGACTCTAAACAATAAAGGAAGATTCAATAACTCAATGGACTTTTTGAAGAACATGGCAGCTCAGTATCTGGACATATAGAAAGTCTACCATGTAATACCCAATAATCTCAAGAAGCCTAGTATAAAATTGACAACACACAAAACTCTTTGGATAATAGAACAAACTTAACTTTTACACATGAGTTAATACCCAACCGAACCCCTTTAGATATTTCACAATCTCAAGCGGACCTTATCTTTCTAAAAGATTAGAAAGAACCTTAAAAGACAGGATGTTGCTCCTAGGGTTCCGTACAATAACCTTAGTTAGGAATTTGTAGATTGTATTACACAAAGAGATGGGCTCCACGGTTTTCGGAGCATTCACTTTCTTTTTTTTTTTTTGGTCAACAAGTATTGGCTTTCATTAAAGAAGAGGGCGAAGCCCTACCAAAAGATACAAACAGATCCACAAAAAACAAGTGACCCGGCCCAACAAGGACCGATGACACACACCAAAGAAAAAGAAACTAAACAAACAAAAGGGGAAAAAATCCCCAACAACAAAGGAAAAAAGAACGACGAAACATAACCCTAAATGGCAACAAAGCAACTAGCTTCGTCCATTCGATACCCAAAATGGCAACAAAGCAACTAGCTTCGTCCATTCGATACCCTCTAACCATCCAAATGGAAATACTGTAAACAATCAACAACATGGCTTGAAGAACCAAAATTGTGACAGCCTTCAGCAATTTAAACAAGGATGAGGAAGCAACAGGTATCAAAATCAACAAGGAAATACAAAACCCTAACCAGAAGCTCAGAGAAATTACAAAACGAAGAAACTACTTCAATTCCCAACATCATTCTTCAATAGCGATCGAAGAGTAGAAGGAGGAGCAGAGATCCAGTTGTTAGGTAACATATTCCTTGAAGCAAGCTCCGCTATACAATCAGCTACTTGATTACCATTTCGATTGATCCAGAAAAAGTCACAACAGGTAAAAACCTTCTTGATTTCTAAAATGTCTCGAACAATAACATTAATCTCACCCCTAGTAACTTTTTCTTTGCATGCATCAACCAAAACGAGGGAATCGGACTCAAAAGAGACTTCATTGATGTTGAGATTGGAAGCAAGAAGAACGGCTTCACGCAAGGCAAAGGCTTCAGCAGCTAGAGGGGATAAAGCATAAATCCTTGAGGTACTTCCTGAAACCATAACTCCTAAATTATTCCTGGCCACAATGCCAGAGAATCCTTTCCCTTCTCCCACATCAAACTGTGCATCTGTATTAAATTTGATAACGTTGTTCAGAGGAGGTCTCCAGTTAGCCACAGACCTCCTTTGGCCACAAGATGCATTCATTTAAGATGTAGAATTAGAGCTAGGGATTAGCATAGAAGAACAATTAGCTCTGATAGCAAAAAGAGTATCATTTGGATTAGGAACTTTGTCTTCATAACACATCAAATTCCTAGCTTTCCAAATATTCCAAATAGCTATCATCACAAAACAAATCATCTGCTGTTTATCTTGACCCTCACACCAATTTGCCTCTAGAATTGAATCAAACCATTCACAAAAATGAGAAATATTAAACAGATTAGGAACATGGCAAATTTGTAACCCAAACCAGACCGGGGTAGTCCAAGGACAAAGAAAAAGCATATGTTCTATAGACTCATCCTCAACTTTACAAACAGGGCACTTAGGGGAAGCAGCAATTTTCCTTTTCATAAGATTCAGATGAGTGCTAATAGCATTATGTTTAAGCTTCCATAAGAAGTGCTTTATTCTTCCAGGCACCTTAGCATCCCAAATCTGTTTCCATGATGCCTCAGAATGAGAATAAGATGTTCCAGGGTTACCATTTTTAGCTGCCACACTATTCCTCAATATTTTGTAACCTGTTTTAACTGTGAAAATACCATCCTTAGTGAGAGGCCAAAACAAACTATCATCAGAAACCAGAATGCTAATAGGAGTCTTCACTGCCTCAATAGCACTATTAGGAGACAGATTTAATCTTAGAGCATTGATGTTCCACACTTTAGATGAATTGTCAATAAGTTCATGAACCTCAATAGCATTACAGTCCTGAATAGTTGTAGCCAAACCACCAGAAGCTAGCCAATTATCCTGCTTGATATTTATATTTGCCCCATCACCAATATTCCACCTCCCTTGTTGCTTTAGCAAGTCTCTACCATGTAGAATACTCCTCCAAACCCATGAAATACCAGCTTTAGGTTTTACATTCCAAAAATCCTCTCTAGAACAATAGATCCCTCTCAACATTGTAGCCCAGTAATCATTTTTACCATGAAAGCATCTCCAAGCCTGTTTTGAGAGGAGAGAGGTATTCTGAGTAGTGAAATCTTTAAAGCCCATTCCACCATTATTCTTGCTACCACATATGAAGTCCCAAGACTTCCAATGAATTCCCCTAGATCTGACTTTTGAACTCCACCAAAAGTTAGCAACAGCAGAACATAATGATTGACAGAAATTCTTAGGAAGCCTAACAATAGACATCACATAAGATGGAATAGCTTGAATAACAGATTTTATAAGAACCTCCTTTCCTGCCTGAGACAAAAACTGCTCTTTCCATCCCTCAATCTTTGAAAAAACTCTCTCTTTGATCCAGGCAAGAGCCTGAGATCTAGATGCTCCCCACTCTGCAGGAACCCCTAAATACTTCCCGGGAGAATCCCAAAGAGGAATATGGAGAGATTCAGACAGAGATTGTTTTGTATGAGGAGGAATTGCAGCACCACAAATAAGGCCAGATTTCAGTAGATTAATCTTTTGGCCCGAAATCCTTGTAAAATCATTAAGAATAGCCACAATTTGAAAAATTTCCTCCATAGATGCCTTGCCAAAGATCAAAGCATCATCTGCAAAAAAGAGATGGGTCAAAATAGGGGCTTTAGGAGCCAGCTTTAGACCAATAGTGAGACCTGTAGAGTTTGCATTAGACAACATCCTTGATAGAACATCAAACACAAGGATAAAAAGGTAAGGAGATAGAGGATCTCCTTGCCTAAGACCACTCCTAGGAACAACAACTCTACTTCTAGCACCATTAACCTGATAAACATAACTGACAGAAGAAACAAGAGACAACACATTAGAAACCCAATCAGGACAGAAACCAAAAGCTAGCAAAACATCCTTTAGGAAAGACCAATCTACTCTATCGTATGCTTTATTCATGTCCAACTTGATAGCAAAACCATGACTAGAAGCAGAATTTCTTTTTTTTTTAAGAAAGTGAAAGGCCTCTTGAGCCACAACAAGATTGTCTTGAATCAATCTACCCCCAACAAATGCACTTTGTTGAGGAGAAACAAGGGAATTTAGGATAGGTTTTAGCCTAGAGACTATCACTTTAGAAATGATTTTGTAGATAAAATTACAACAACTTATTGGCCTAAGCTGACCAATATCTTTAGGATGAGACACTTTAGGAATAAGAGCAACCAGAGTTTCATTTATAGAGTCCCCAAGCACCCCTGAAACAAAAAACTCAGAAATAGCCCCTAAAACATCATCCTTAATGATCTCCCAATTTTGCTGATAAAATAAACCATTGAGACCATCAGGACCAGGAGATTTAAGAGCACCTAGAGAAAAAACAGCCAGTTGAACTTCTGACAACAAAACTGGAGACATTAAAAACTCATTATACTCCACAGAAACCAATTTAGGAACGACCTTAAGACATTGTGAAAAAACAGGATTAGCAGGGACATAAATATCCTTAAAAAAATCCACAATAGCCTTAGAAATATCTGACTGCCCCTCAACCCAAACACCATCCTTGTCCTTAATTCTAAACAGCTTATTTCTATCTCTTCTCTGAACAGTAGTGGCATGAAAAAACTTAGAATTCTTGTCACCATAAATTAGCCACTTTAATCTAGACCTTTGCCCCCAATACATTTCTTCTTGTTTCCACAGCTTGTCTATCTCAAATCTGATCCACCTAATCTCCTGTATGGTAGAATCACTATTCCCAGCATTAATCAACCCCTGTAACTTAAACTTCAATCTAGAAATTTCAACTGCTGCATTTGAAAAGGTATTTTTACTCCAACCTTGAAGAGTTCTTTTACAATTAATAGATCTGATCTTGAAGTTCTTCCAACCACCTTCTTCAGAAAATTTAGAGTTCCAGCCATCTCTAACAACATTTCTACACTCTTCATGATCATCCCAAAAGCTTTCATATTTAAAAAACTTTGGACATCTCAATGGTGGGTAAGGAAGCAGAACAATAGGGGAATGATCAGAATTAAATATAGGTAAAGCAATACCTGTAGCATGTGGATATAAGAATCTCCACCTCCAATTGACTAGCACCCTATCAATTCTTTGGTAAGTTACAAACCCATCTCTAGGATTACTAGCAAAAGTGAACTTGCTACCCTTCAATTCCAAGTCCATCAAACTACCAGAATTCAAGAATTCTCTAAAAAGAGCCATTCTAATAGGAGCAACACTTCTAAGACCATCCTTCTCAGTAATAGAAGTCATCTCATTAAAATCCCCTATACAACACCAAGGTTCATTACACCGAGGCATCAACCTCAAAATTTTCCCCCACAAATGTCTTCTCCTATCAAATGTTGGATTACCATAGATAAAAGTCATCATTAGCATATTCCCAGACTTTTTCTCCTTCAAGGCAGTATGAATGTAGTTGATAGTTGAATCTAGAATCTGGACATCATAGTCATTGTTCCAAAATAATCCCAAACCACCAGATGTTCCTACAGCAGGAACACAAAATACCTTGTTAAACTTTAGCTTCCTTCTAACCCTTTCAACTCTTTGAACTTGAGCCCTAGTTTCCATTAAGAACAAAATAGACGGCCTATGAACCTTGTTGAGCTCCTAGAGCTCCCTACTAGTCGTGGATGCCGCCAATCCACGACAATTCCAACTTATTGTAGTCATTTGAGATTAGGGGGCATGGAAAGACCCGCCTCCTCAGTCATAGTATCAGTAGCTGCATATATAAAACCAGAGCATTTCAGGATTAGCACAATGTCGGTATGGTTCACTTCCAATATATATCATACTAGGCCCAGGAGCCTTCCAAGGGCCCATTCCAAACACAGCAGCTTTGATTTCACTATTGCTAGGAAGAAGATCAAGGGAGACAAAAACTTGCTCATCCAACCAAGGAAAGGAATAAGGAGTTTGATACCACAAGCCTAGAGATGGGCTCGGCCCAAACAAATCCCTATAATAATGATTGACCAACAACCTTATATCATCAACATCATCCATCCAGTGGCCCTAAGCATTTCGAAGCATAAGAATACGATTTATTCGCCATCAACTAACCATTTGGCTCTAGAACGTTGGAACCATATCAAATCCTCTGGGTGGAGGATATGACTAAGTTCACGATTGAGCTTGCTCTCCAACTTCTTCAAGTGACGCCCAGCTCGCCCTTCATGGATGGCTCTTTGAATGCTATGAATCCGAGCAAGGAGACCACGCTTTTGAAACTGTACCTTATCCACGGTATTGGTTTTCCACTGAGACAAGGAAGACTCCAAGTTACGAAGATTGATCATCGCATCTATACCATTACTTTAACACCCTAAAGTAATTATTTTAATTACCTTGAAGTTTGAATAATTAAATTACTTGGATTGAAGTTTGAATTTGGTTATTTCAATAGTTGGGTCCATAATTATAAATTTTAGGAGTTGTTTATTGATTGTTAAATTACATATTCATCGAAGTGGGGCTTGTTTAGAAATTAATAATAGAGTAAGGGTATAAAGGTCATTTTACCCCACCCTCTCATTTTAGTTGTTTTAAAAGAAAAAGAAAAAAAAATGTGAAGAGAGAAAAAAGAGAGAAGAAGTCGAAGAAGAGAAGAGAGAAAGAAAAGAAAAGAAAGAAAAGAAAGAAGAAGGAAGAGAGAAGAGAAGAAGAGGAAATCCAACCAAAAACTTGGCTCAAATCTTAACCTCTTCCCTCTTTGATTTCGATTTCATCATCATCTAGTGATTAGAGTATCAAAAATTACTTATTTTCCCTCAAAATCTTCTTCTCAAAGTTCAAGGGATTATGTTAGATTGAAGGTTTGATTTTGAGTATCAAGGGTTGTGTGCTAGATTGGAAGGCTCCTAGAGGTTAAACATCAACCATATGGTAGATTGATGAAGGTTTGAAGCTTGATTTAGAGTTTGGGAGATTGTTGGTGTCTAGAGTTCGATTTGGGTATTTGGGGGATTTTTCATCTTTCGCTTCCTTCGTGTTGATCACGACTTTGAGGTGAGTTCTTCACGAATTTGTGTGCTATGTGATGTCCTAGTTGTTTGCACATTTTGGAAAACCGTTATTTTGATTTGTACCGTGTGTTGGTATGATTCGTATCCATTGAAGTTTTACAGTTTTAATTGATGATTAATGGCTTGAAATTGATTGTTTGAAGTGGTTATTGTGACTATTATGGACTGTGTTTGAACTAGGAATGGAGCGGAACGAGTAACGGAATCGAACGGAATAGCAAAATTGCACGAAAACAAACATTTTTCAAAGCTGTCAAACAGGCACGACCCGTGCGCCTGAGAGGCACGATTCGTGCGCCTAGGTCTGATACTCGTCTGCAAATTTTTTGCAGTGAGCACGACCCGTGCGACTGAGAGGCACGGTCCGTGCGCCTCCCTCTGTCACCGATTTTAAAACACGTCTAATGCTATTCCATTTGATTCCAAACCTCTTCCAATCATTTTCTTAACCCTTACCATTGATGATTGAATATACTCCCCAAAGGATTTTGGTAATCCACACAAGGCATTTGGTATGCCATTAATTGGAAATTGGGGTCCGAACAAATATACTCTTCCCAAAGGATTTGGTATTCACCTGAGGCATTTGGTATGTCATTAATCAGAAATTGGGATCCGAATGAAATATCAAATAAAACACCGCGAGTAAAGTTGTGAGGGGTCACGAAAGAGCTCAATGAGATTATTATCTCACTGTTTATGTTTGTGGTGTTTACAGATAAACAGGAAAAAGCAAAGGGAAAGAAGAATGAGTAGCAACTGACTTAAGTCATGGACACTTAAGGGATCTTGGAGATCCGATATCTACCTTGCTTAGTTCCCTAGGTTTATTATGTAGTTATGATATCATGACTTGAATTGTATATTAAAGTTATGTATCGTTTATGTAATTCTAGTTGAGATGTTGAACAATAGGTGAATAATTACTTTGAAACTTTGGTTTATAGTCATTGAGTAACCCTTTTGAACTCATGGTGGTTTTAAAGGGGTAATTAGATGAGTTGTCATCAATATTTAGTTATGTTCAATGTCTTGATTTAGAATTAACACTCTGATGTATGCAAAATTTGAATATTCTGGAATTTCTTATAAGTCAAAATATCAGGGTGTTACAATTACTCCAATTGTTCTTGATAAAATTAGAGTAGGAAGGGTCAAGCATCCAAGCACTTTCAAACCGAAAATTCTTTGGCCCAAAAGGATGATGGTTATTGTAAAGGGAAACTAAAATAGGGGGCCTACACTTTTCCTACACCCCTCCCTACTCACCCCACACCCCCTAATCCTGCGAAATGACCAAAAGGCCATTAATGAAACGCGTATTTTTCGCCGATTCGGTTACGGGCAACCGAAATAATTTGGTTATGGGCAACCGAAGGTGTATTTTTTGGCACACACCCCTTTTTCCTGTTTTAGAGGATTCGGCTGACCCCAACTGAATAAATTCAGACTAGGGCAGCCGAATACGGGTTTTTTTAAAAAAAATGAACGGCTCAGATTCCACCGACACTTTTAACCAACGGCTCACAACCAGTCAAACGTGTCAAGAAAAGGAGTGGATGGCATTTCCTTTGGAAATTGTTACCCAGCTGATAGAAAATAAACGACTCAGATTTATGATCTAAAATTTTGATCAACGGCTCATGTTTCCCCACGCCTATTATAAATTGGGCTTCAGCTTTCCCTTCTACTTCACAAAAACCCTAACCCCTTCCTGCTTCTTCTTCTCCACAAAAAAAAATTCCCCTAACACAATACTCGGAGGATTCTTCCCTCACTATCATTCATCATCAGGGCATCATCACCAACAAAGTTGATGGTGTCTGTTTCGAGGGGCGAGACACAATGCAGTGTAGGCTTAAACACAACATAACATTCGCTGCCCTAAAAGATAAACTACTGCGTAAGGTGCAAGTGGAGGGCGACGAGCGAGAGATAACTCGTATAGTTTATCGAAAACCGGATTGGTCTGATGGACGTGTGCACTGGTCTACAATGGATGCCAAGAACGACGATGACGTCCAAGCAATGATGTCCATTTATGTCCTGTTTAAATGGAAGGGTTATCTGCATTTGTACGTGGAAACCACACGGACCGTCGCTGAGATCCTTAGTCGTTTAACTCCACCAGCTCAGTAGTTTGTCATTTTATCATTTTCGTGTATTTCGAGTTTTATGTACGGTGATGCTTTTTAATAATAAAATTGTTGTTTTCGTGTTTATTTTAAACGGTACTTATAAATTGTATATTTAAACTGTATACCGAAATATAAATTACTATATACACAACCATAATATCCATACAAAAAAAATGTCCTATTGGGTGTTCCGGCTCTTCCTACTATACACACAACCATACTTCCTAAGCCTGCAGAATGGTCTCACGAGGGCCTTCAAACCCTCGAGTACTCACCATGGCTGGGGGTCTCGTGGAACGGTACCATCCAACGCACGCTCCATGTCATCCACCATCCGAACCACATCTGGCATGGCCTGTGAGATAAAAAAATTTAAGTAAGTACATATTTTAAAACTAATAAAGTTAATAGAAAAATATGTAAAAAACACGTACCTGTCTAGTATCAGGCTCATCCTCCAGCACCACATAATTAGACGGCATAAGGAATGGGTGCGAGACCTTCCCAAACCAAGCAACGTACCCTGGCATGGTGTCTGGCGCACCCGGGATAATAGAGGGCCCCCTTTCTACCAAATGCTGGTCAAAATGTGACCACCTCTCATCAGCCATCTCTCGTGTAATGACAACTCTAGTGGTGGGTTTAGGGTCCTCTGGTATCCCCTGGACATGCCCAAACTGTCTCAAGACACGATCTGGCATGTAGGGCACCATGCAACCAGCATTCCGTAAGTGCCCTCTAAATAGACTGATGAGCTCAAAGGGTTTGCTAGCTGTATGGGCAGTGTAGGGTTGCCAGGTGACCCCATAAAAATTCCCCATAACGGAGAGGTGGAGCAATGTAGAGACATCATCAAGAGTGATGGTCATCTCACCTAGGGAGGTGAAATGATGATTGTTGCGCCCGAAAAAGTCCCTGAGGGAATCTTTCTTCGTTTACAACTTTTTTGAAAATCAATGAAGTCGCCACCAATATTTTTTATCAGGAAAATATTGAAGAAAAACCTTTTGGAAAGCGGATGGCCTTTTGGAAAACCGGAAGATTTGGGTTCGGGGGTCGGTTAGGCATAGGGAAAGTTTTAGCACCCCACGCCTCCTTTCTACCGAAAGGGAACCTTTAATTAAATGTGTGGTTTTAAGTGCGGATTTGGAAAATACTTAAACTTGCCTTTTTCGAAAAGAGAATGAAAAGACTTAATGAAAATTTTTATTTTTGGCAAAAAGTATTTGTTGTTTTTTTTTTAAGAGAAGAGAAAGGAAAAAAAAGTTTTTAGTTTATTGTGCTTGACGGGGGATATCCGCTCCTACGTATCTCCCGGTGCGATGGAGAATTCAAAGCTACGTAGTTCTGGTTTTTTGAAAGGGTTTTGTTTTTTAATCTTTTTGGAGTTTTTCGCAAAGAGGTTGAGCGTTCGCAGTGACCAAACAACAATGGTTTAGAGTGGTCGCACTACTAACTCGTATGAAAATGAATTATCATTAACGTCCAAACGGCAACGGCGCGAGTGGTGATTAATGACAATCGGTTTTTATTTTGAGCATTGAAAAGGTTTTCACAATTGAAGGAGAGCGTTTGTAAGGACCAAACAACAACGGTTTAGAGTGGCCACACCACTAGCTCCCACAGGAATGAAATCATCACCCACAATCAAACGGCAACAGCGCGAGTGACCATTAGTGATGATTAATTTGATTTCGACGTTTGAAAATATTTGTTTTCGATGTCAGAAAATATTTATTTAGGGAAAGGAAATATATTTTTTAAGGAGAAACAGTGGATGCAATAGTAAAATTGGGGTGCGAATAAAAGGAGGGCTGTATTATTAAAAATGGGGTGTAAACAGTGAGAAGGGTTGCGTTTTTAAAAGAGGGGGTGCAGAAAATGAAGCCCAATTCGCATGGGAGGGCCCAGTTAGCGAAACTGGGCTTAAATGATAAAAAGGGCCTTATGCTTGAGCCTGGGGGGTGTAAATAGCAGTTTACTTGTTTTTTTTTTAAAAAATGTTTCACTTACCACTCTTTTTTACTAGGGAAAAGTTTTTTTGTTTTTTTTATTAATTTCTGATTAAATAAAAAGCGAATAAATAAATAAATAAATAATAAATAAAACATAAAAATTAGTTTATTTGTTTACTTAATAATAGTAAAAGAAATGTGTTGACTACCCCCTTTTGTTAATTACTAGGAAATGTTTTTTTTGTTTTTAGAGTTCTTTGTTACCATTTTTTGGTTGAAATAATTTTTGGTTAAATAAAGAAAACGAAATAAATAAATAAATAAAAGAAAAAAAACATAAAAATTAGTTTACTTGTTTATTTAATAAAAAGTCTTGACTATGCCCTCTTTTATTAATTACTAGGAAACGTTTTTCTTGAGTTTTTCCGAAAAATGATTTTTGTGAAGTGTTTTTTGTTGGTATTTGGTATAAAAAGAGATCTATTAATTATTTAAAGGAACATTTTACCTAAAATCCTTTTTTGATATTAGAAGAAAAATCGCTACATTTCTTATTGTTATTATTTGGATGATGATGATTATTGTTGATAAGAGAATCCCTTAACTAACTATCATTACTCATGGTTATGCACATGATTTGTTTATTTAGGAAGGCATAGGAAATAAATGACATTCGTAATAAACTGAACCCTCTACAACTAAAAAAACATATTAACTAATCTATACATGCTTCTCCATTCTTTTACTCAAAAGAAAGAAAATAGAATACTCAACATCAAAGAAAAACCATATACATGAAGATGAACAACATATCAAATAAAAGATTCAAAAATCATAAAATAGAAGAGTAAAATATACAACAAACCTCGGACAATGAGTTCTCTTCTCAAATCTCACCAACAAGAATCGTAAAAATAAAAACTGTATGATAAATTTAGAAAAAGAAAAACGAAAATTTTCTCTCTCTCACTCTTGCTCCTCTTGCTTCTGGACCTCCTTCAAGCTTTCAACCCACCACCCTCTTCTCTCTCAAAAAATCGTCCCCTTGTCTCAAAACCGTAACTCCTATTTATACTAAAACTTGATCTTGTAGTTGTGTGCTTTGTTTTTCGGTTTTTTCACCAAGCCTTGTGTATGTATCCGTTTGTGTGTGAGCCTTGGAGAAAACGAAATGGAGAGCATGTTCTCTTGGATGAACTTTCGAACCGTGGAGAGACCATTAGTAACTTGCATGTTGATGTCAAAAATGGTGATTTCGTGTGAGAGAGGAGATGAAGAAGCAACAAAAATGGTGATTTCGTGAGAGGATGTGAAAGGAAAACGTGTGGAGATGGAGAAGGGAGGGTGGACGGCTAGGGCTTAATGTGGATAGTGGAGGTGATGTGTTTTGGAGGTTGTGTGAGGGAAAGGAGATGGAGGGGTGTAAGAGAGAGAGAGGGGCCGTAGGGGGGGAAAGGGTTGAGTGTGTGAAGTGAGAGTGAGTGTGTGAGAGAGTGATGTGAGGGAGAGAGAGAAAGGGGCCGAATTTTTTTGAGGGTTTGGAAGGGGAAGTGTGTGAGAGAGAGTGAGTTGAGTGATGTGTGAGGGAGAGAGAAAGAAAGGGGGGCGTAGGAAAGGAGGGAGAGCCGTTGGGAGAGGAGAGAGGGAAGGGTGGAGTGTATGGGGAAAGGAGATGTGGGGAAGTGGGAAGTGTGTGGAAGTGGGATTGTGTGTGGAAGTGGGATTGTGAGTTCCAAGGAGGGAAAAGAGGGAAAGTGGGGCGGATTTCTAGGCTAGGAGAGAGGGGATGAATGTGGATGATTTTTGGGTTAAGGGGGAAGAGTGAATGTGGACATTTTTTAGGGTAAAGGGGGTGGGGTCGAATTAGGGTTAGGAGAGGAGGGAAATTAGGGTTTTGGTGAGTTGGGTTATGGGTTGGATATGGGTTAGGGTTAGGATGGAGTTGGGTGTTGGGTTAAGAAGGAGTTGGATTGGGTTTGGTGGAGGAGTTGGATTGGGTTTGGTGGAGGAATGGGCTTTAAATGGCCCAATCTTGATTGCACCTCTATATTTTTTACAAACCCCCCCCCCTATTTCCTCCTTTGCTTATTTTTGTTTCTTTACTCCTAATTATTATTTTTTCAAAGATTAAAACTTGTAGCAAACTAAAATAAAATAAAACATGGCATGAAAATAAAATAATTATTTTTTTTAAAAATAAATAAAATTTCTTATTCTTGGATAGGACAAAATTAGGGTATTACAGCTGCCCCTCTTTATTTCACATTTCGCCAAGAAATATGACTTGGCCCTTTTCATATTTGTTGGTGAAATGGAAATAAAGATATTGGAATAACACTAATTTTGGCCGCTCCAGAAAAGCTCAAATTTTCTTTTTGTTATTTTCCTTTTGGGAACGGGGGGTTAACACTCGTCGCATTAACGGGGAAGCAGTAAATTGGGAAAAGCGGTAAATTGGGAAAAGCGGTAAATTGGGAAAAACGGTAAATTGGGAATTCGGAGGTTGCCTAAAAACCTTCTAACGAACTCTTGTCGAGTCCGAGCTTTGGGAGTGGCCTTTTCGAGCGGCCGATCAACATCAGGTCCGGAACTGATTTGATCAATGGATTTACGCTATGCCTTAGGCTGACACAACTAATCCGAAGGACTTAACGAAGTCTGATGGATCCATCGCGTGCTCGTACACGATGTTGTGATCTGTGGAAGGAGTTCACTAACTCTGTGTTGATGGAGTTTACTAACTCTGGGTTGATGGAGTTTACTAACTCAGTGCTGATGGTGATTTTCTGAAAAATAAGATTTTGGGACCCTCTGGTCCGAAGCAACTTCCTAGATGGTGCATGAAATGCATGCATTTGGGTATTTGGATGCGCATGAATGCAATGATTGATTTTGGTGGGATGCTTTTTCAGTTTGATTCCTCACTCACTTCTTTTTCTTTTGTTATTCTTTCGCTCTTCTGAGATGCGAATTTGAAAGTGTAACGCGTCACTGTTTGATGTCATGGAGTGACAAATGGTATGGATGATATGATGAATGATGTGAAGATGTTGTGTTCTTTTATGTTCCGTCTTTTGTGATTTTCTCTTTTTTTCTTGTTTATTCTGTTTGTCCTTTTTAAGCAGCTTTCTTTTTTCTGCTTATTTGTTTTTGTTTACTCTGTTTGTTTTCTTTAAGCAGCTTTCTTTTTTCTGCTTATTTGTTTTTTCTTTGGCACTCTTTTTTTTGTCGGTTAAATCGATCTGCCAGGCGAAGGCTGTTCCAGGACGGTGATCTGCGAGGATTGCACACTGGTTCGTCACGACCGCCTTTTTCGCAATTTTATTCACTTGGGGGAATCACTTCTTTCCGTATTTTTTCAAAGATTTCGTAATGATCCTGTAATGCCCTGAATGTGCACATGTTTTGCAATTCGATTTCATCAATCATAAAAGTTATTATTTTGAAAGAAACTGAATAGATGAAAGCAGAGACACGAAAAGCACACATATGAAAGAAAAGTTGGTCTTTTATTGATATAGAAATTGGACGTGCAGAAAGTCACGCCAATCGAAAGTGCATTGCAATCTTTCTTTTAAACTACAAAAATACAAGCAAAAGGAACAGATCTCGTGATTCTATCTCTGAAGTAACGGTGCCCACTGCCCATACTCATAATACTAATCACCCCCTTATCAGGACCTTTGGAGCGCTGATTGCCTTTTTCTTTTCTCAAGCCCAAGTTTTCCGACCCTAATTTTTGCCTGGATCGCCCTTTGCGGGTTTTCAATCCACCGGGCCGCTCTGATTTTGCCTAGGTCGCCGTTTGCGGGTTTTCAACCTAGCGAGCTGATTTTTCCTTGGCTTATCTTTCTCTTTTTTCGTCTATTTTTCTAGGCATAATACTTCTTGACCACATCTGAGTTCACTGGATTTGGGATCTCATCTCCGTCCATGTTTGCCAGAATTAATGCCCCTCCTGAGAATGCCTTCTTCACCACATAAGGTCCTTCATATTTGGGAGCCCATTTGCCCCTAGAGTCTGTCTGAATCGGCAAGATCTGCTTGAGTACAAGATCTCCTTCTTGGAATTCACGAGGACGGACTTTCTTGTCAAAAGCCCTCCTCATCCTCTGTTGGTACAACTGTCCATGACACATTGCGGCCACCCGTTTTTCATCAATGAGATTCAACTGGTCAAGACGAGACCGAACCCATTCTGCTTCATCAAGTTTTGTCTCCATTAACACCCGCAGGGATGGGATTTCAACCTCAATGGGGAGAACTGCCTCTGACCCATAAACCAGGGAGTAAGGGGTTGCCCCTGTTGAGGTGCGTACTGAGGTTCTGTAACCATGCAGGGCAAATGGGAGCATCTCATGCCAATCCTTATAGGTTACCACCATCTTTTGCACAATCTTCTTGATGTTCTTGTTGGCTGCCTCAACTGCCCCATTCATCTTTGGGCGGTAGGGAGAAGAGTTGTGATGTTGTATTTTGAAGTCTTTGCACAAATCCTTCATCACTCTGCTGTTCAAATTACTACCGTTGTCTGTGATAATCTTGTTTGGAAGGCCGTAGCGGCAAACCAAGTCTTTCTTGATGAACTTAGCAATCACTGAGCTCGTTATATTGGGATAAGAGGCAGCTTCCACCCACTTAGTGAAGTAGTCAATAGCAACCAGGATGAAACGGTGACCATTGGAAGCTTTGGGTTCAATGGGACCAATGATGTCCATGCCCCACATTGAGAATGGCCATGGTGCGCTCAAAACATTCAGAGAAGTTGGAGGTACATGGGTGTGATCTGCATAGATTTGGCATTTATGGCATCTTCTCATAAAACTGTAACAGTCTGATTCCATCTGCAACCAGTAGTATCCAGCTCTCAGGATTTTTCTAGCCATTGCGTGCCCGTTGGAATGAACCCCAAATGAGCCTTCATGAACATCTCGCATAATCTTTACTGATTCTTCTTCTGTTACACACCTGAGGAGTACCAAGTCATGGTTTCTCTTGTAAAGGACGTCTCCACTCAAGAAGAAACCTGTTGACAGCCTCCTGAGGGTTCTCTTGTCATTCTCTGTAGCTCCGGGAGGATACTCTCTGTTTGTGATATACTGCTTGATGTCATGGTACCAAGGCTTACTATCTGATCCCTCTTCGACTGCCATACAGTAGTGATAAGCAGGCTGTTCTCTGTGCTGGATTCTGACAGTCGTCAGACTTTTGTCACAGCTGACGTTGAACATAGAGGACAAAGTTGCCAAGGCATCGGCCAGCTGATTCTCGCTGCGGGGTATGTGTTGGAAAGTGATTTCCTCAAAGGGCTTGATTAATTCTTGAATGTAGTCACGGTAAGGAATCAAATCTGAATTTCTTGTTTCCCAGTCTCCTTTTACTTGATGGACAACTAGAGCTGAATCTCCGTACACGTCGAGTCTCTTGACTTTCCAATCGAGAGCTGCCTGGATACCCAAGATACATGCCTCATACTCCGCAATATTGTTTGTGACATAGAAGCTTAGTCTAGCGGTGACTGGTATAAAGCGGTTGTCTGGGGAGATCAGCACTGCTCCGATTCCGTGCCCCCACATGTTAGAGGCACCGTCAAACAACATTCTCCACCTTTCATCATCTTGAGACTTCCCTGCGTCAAATAATGCCATAATGTCCTCATCTGGGAACTCACATTGCATTGATCGGTAATCCTCAACCGGTTGATGTGCCAGGTAGTCTGCCAGTGTGCTACCTTTAATCGCCTTCTGGGTTACGTACACGAGATCGTACTCGGACAGAAGCATTTGCCAACGAGCAATTCTACCTGTGAGCGCAGGTTTTTCAAATATGTACTTGATTGGGTCCATTTTGGACACCAACCAGGTAGTGTGACTCAGCATATACTGTCTCAGTCGATGCGCAGCCCAGGCTAGGGCACAACAAGTCTTCTCTAATGATGAATATCTTTCCTCACAGTCTGTGAACTTCTTGCTTATGTAGTAGATCGCATGTTCTTTCTTTCCTGACTCATCGTGTTGCCCCAGCACGCAGCCCATAGAGTTGCCTAGCACCGTGAGGTATAGGATGAGGGGCCTGCCGGACACAGGTGGCATTAGGACGGGTGGACTTTGAAGATACGCCTTGATTTTCTCAAATGCTTCTTGACATTTATCATTCCACTTCATCTCTTGGTTTTTGCACAGCAGTTTGAAAATTGGTTCGCAAGTCGCAGTCAACTGGAAGATGAATCGAGAGATGTAATTTAGTCTTCCCAGGAAACCACGAACTTCTTTCTCTGTCTTAGGTGCTGGCATCTCCAGGATTGCTCGTACTTTGTCCGGGTCTACCTCAATTCCCTTCTGGCTAACAATGAACCCTAACAGCTTCCCTGACCTAACCCCAAAGGTGCACTTAGCGGGGTTCAATCTGAGTTTGTACTTTCTGAGACGCTCGAACAGCTTCTGCAGGTTAACCACGTGCTCTTCATCAGTCTTTGATTTAGCAATCATGTCATCCACATAGACTTCGATCTCCTTATGCATCATGTCATGGAATAGGGTTACCATCGCTCTTTGGTAGGTTGCCCCGGCATTCCTCAACCCGAAAGGCATGACCTTGTAACAGAAAGTTCCCCAAAGGGTTATGAAGGTGGTTTTCTCCATATCCTCCGGGGCCATTTTGATCTGGTTATAGCCTGAATATCCATCCATGAAGGAGAACATCGAATGCTGAGCAGTACTATCCACCAAAACGTCAATATGGGGTAGAGGGAAGTCATCTTTAGGGCTTGCTCTGTTCAAGTCACGGTAGTCGACACACATTCGGACCTTCCCATCTTTCTTAGGGACTGGGACAATGTTTGCTACCCACTCAGGATATTTTGCCACAGCTAAGAACCCTGCATCAAACTGTTTCTTGACCTCATCCCTGATTTTCAAAGACATTTCAGGCTTCATCCGCCTTAACTTTTGTTTCACAGGGGGACACTCTGATTTCACCGGCAATTTATGTTCAACAATATCTGTGCTCAACCCTGGCATGTCCCGATATGTCCATGCGAATACGTCGGCGTAATCGAACAGGAGCTGAATCAACTTTTTGCGCTCTTTATCCTCCATTGCGGTACCAACCTTGATCTCTTTTCTGTCTTCCTCAGTACCCAAATTGACCATTTCTGTAGACTCCTCATGGGGTTCGATGACCTTTTCTTCTTGTTCTACCATTCTCATGATTTCTGGAGGAGTATCCCATTCATTCTCAACATCTTCCTCGGCTTGATTAACCGGGTAATCAAAATCACAGTATGAGTTATGGGCATTATTATTTTCAGAGCTTATTTTTGATCTGCATTAGAATGGAGCGGCGAATAAAAACAAAGAAAAAGCAAAACAGATAAAAGATGAAGACAGAAATTTTATTGAAAATTCAAAATAACACTTTATTGATTGATGATTTTCGACGAAAACATGTGTGCCCGAATGAAATATCCCAAGGCCTTGGGCAGAGCCGAGGGATCTGCATTACAATGATAATTACTTTAAATTGGAAAATACGGGGAAATCCATGATCTCCCAGTTTTACAGCTTCTCTCCAACCGCACAGCAGCGCACCAGACCTTCAGCACGGCCGCTTGAGCTTGATCCTTCTTCAACCATATTAACCTGGTCAGGGTTCAGCATACCAGCACTCCGGAAGTTGTCCTTAAGATTAGCGATGACTGTTCTCTCCTGATTGGGTGCCCTTCCTCTGAGTTTGGCCAGCCATTTCTCCCTCCTGTCAGATGTCAGCCTCTCCCGATCAGCAAGACTTGGGATGTATCCAACACCGAACCTCTCAATATTACCCCTCAACTGGATAGGCATTACAATTCCTTGAGCAGCTTTTCCTAAGCCCTTACCAATCTGATACCCATGTCCCAGCATCACCTTCGCAGTCATCATGTCAGCCCTGGACCACTTAGGCTTCCACCGAGGCTCTCCTTCGATGAAGACAGCGTTTGAAATCTCCAATCCCTGGAAAGCAGTCTCAAAGGACTCTTCTGCTGCTTCCACATAGTATTCAGGTGGTGATCGATTTATCAATGTTTCTTCCTCTCCGGAGATCACTATCAGTTTTCCCCTAGCCACAAACTTGAGTTTCTGATGAAGCGAGGATGGCACTGCCCCAGCCGCGTGTATCCAGGGACGTCCTAGCAGGCAACTGTAGGATGAATTGATGTCCATTACTTGAAAAACGACATAAAATACTTCAGGGCCTACTTGCAGCGGCATTTCTACTTCTCCAAAAACTTCCTTCACCGACCCATCAAATGCCCTGACCAAGGTGGAGCTCGGTTTTAGATATGAACAGTCTACGTCCAGCTTATCCATTGTAGACTTAGGCAGCACATTCAAGGATGAACCGTTATCGATAAGCACCCTGGCAAGTATATGGTCCCCACACTTGACTGAGATGTGAAGGGCTTGATTATGACTCTTTCCTGCCGGAGGCAACTCAGTGTCTGAGAAAGTCAAGTAATTAGAGGCTACAATGCTGCCAACAATACCATCAAGCTGGTTTACTGTAATGTCATGGGAGACGTGAGCTTCATTCAGGACCTTTAGCAGTGCAGCACGATGTGCCTCTGAACTAAGCAGCAAAGAGAGCATTGAGATCTTGGATGGGGTTTGATCCAGCTGGTCTACCACCCGATATTCACTCTGTCTCATTACCCTCAGGAATTCTTGAGCTTCTTTGTCCGACACATCCCTGACCTCTACAGCTTCCTTGTCTTTTCCCTTACGGGCCCTTTCTTCATTTTCCTTGGATTGCTCTCTTCTAAGGTTTTCGGGAGTATACATCCTTCCACTCCTTGTGATACAACTACCTCTAGCAATGTTTGTTATATCCAGAGTGCCTTTAGGGACCTCCGCTTGCATTCGCACATTGCAGTTCCATGGAGTCATCCTAGTATCCCCACTAGGGGTAGCAGTAGGTACTGGAATAACAACAGTCGAGGGTCTCGTCACAGCTAGGCTGGAATTCAGATTGCAGGGAATTTCAATCGGTCTTCTGAAGCCTCCATTGCCTGATTGCAAGGTAAGTACACTTTCTTCTTTCTCCTGGATTCCCACTTGGACCAGGTGTCTGTCTAAGAGATCTTGGAGGATTGGTTTAAAGCCTTCACATGCCCCGATGCAGCGAGGATTATCACAGGCGTCTTTCATAGCGCACCCTTCTTTGATGATACCAAAGCGGCATAGTTCAGCATGGATAAAATTCAAAGGCATCTGAATGCAATCAACTTTTCTTACCAAACACTGACCCTCCTGATGGTCAACGGCATTAATGGCAGATCCTCCATGCCCTGGCAACGGATTGGTGGCTACATTGGGTTGTTGAAATGATATGCTTTTCTTATCAAGTAATTCTTGCACCACATATTTGAATGCTTTACAATCCTCCACCACATGACCTACTGCCCCAGAATGAAAGGCGCAGGTGGCGTTTGCGTTGTACCCTCTAGGATAGGGAGGCTGATATGGCTTCATTTGACGAGTACTGATTATTTTGTTGGTGATGAGATAATTAAACAAGTCCGTGTAGGACATGGGAATGGGATCAAAGACAGCAGGCTTCCTTTCATTATAGTTCCGGTACTGATAATTTGATTGAAAAGACTGTGCCAGCGGTGCCTGAGGAGGAACCGAAATAGCTTGCGATGGATTGCTGTGCGACGGACCACTGGCTCCGATGACTGCATTAGTTTCACCTTCTTTCTTCTTATGAGACCCAAAAAATGGCTTTTTTTGACCGGCAGGAGGTGCCGGGCCCTGAGCTATTCTTCCGCTCCGCATACCATTCTCTACTCTTTCCCCTGTGACCACCATCTCAGAGAAGTTTGAGGCTACGCTGCCAACCAACCTATCATAATACACCGCAGGAAGGGTTTCCATAAACATGTGGACCATTTCTTTGTCCAACAGAGGGGGTTTTACTTGAGCCGCAAGGTTCCTCCATCTCTGAGCGTACTCTTTGAACGACTCGTTATCCCTTTTAGACATGCATTGTAGCTGAGTTCTATCTGGAGCCAAATCATTGTTATACTGGTATTGACGCATGAAGGCATCCGCCTTGTCTTTCCAGCAACGAATATTAGTTGGCTCTAACTGCATGTACCAGTCGAGGGGAGCTCCGGCTAAACTTTCTTGGAAGCAATGCATCATTAAGTTATCATCACGGGCGTAGGCAGTCATCTTTCGGCAGTACATTGTCACATGGCTGACTGGGCAAGTTGTCCCTCTGTATTTGTCAAAAGTTGGCGCTTTGAACTTGGGCGGCAGGACTAGATCAGGAACCAAGCACAACTCATGGGCATTCCTGGCTCGGGAACCTGCCCCTTCAACAGCTCTTAACCTTTCTTCCAGCATCGGATACTGACTTCTAGCTTCGGCAGGGTAATTCTGTGGGAAAACGCCGGCACCATAGTGAGGGTTATTCATCGACGCCACGACCGGGGTCATGTGTCGGTGAGCAATATTCTGAGGGACTGGGCCCTGCACGTGTGGATGAACCATTATTGGTGAATTGAAACCCGCCGGAGTTCCTGGAGCAATAACAGGAATTGGGATCTGAATCTGGGCTTGATGCGTCCCTGTTCCAACTTCGTTCACAACTGTATTAGGCTGAGCGTGCCCCGTGGTTCCTGAAGGATCTCCTCCAGGGTTTGCATCAGCAACAGGAGGCGTATAGCCCAATGGGAGACCATAGGGAGGCCATTGCATAGCTTGAAGGGTTTGAGAGATCCCAGACCCAGGAAGGGGAGGAGGATTGTTCGTCCCAGCGACAGCAGCTTCAGTTGTGCCAACCTTTCTTAAGGCACTTAGCACTCTTATGACCTCCGCCATTTGAGCCTTTAGGACTTCCATCTCATCTTGAATGACTTGATTCTCCTGATTCTGACCATGCTGACCCTGACCATTAGGATCCAGACCTCCTGGAATTCCGTCATCCTGATGTGGCTGCGGATCGTTCTGATCAAGGTTGGCTTGATTGTTTTCCATGTTTCTTGCTTGCAGACGCGTCCAATAGCGATGATTAACCAGCTTGCCTAATTTTCTGTTGACGGAACACGCTTATGAACACAAGAACGAATAAATGAGTGCAATGCGAATGAATGCGTGTTTAGTTTGTCTTGCCGAGAATCGCAGTGTATTATGTCTTGTCATAGATACGCAAGTAAATCTTTGATTATTTTTATTATATCACTTTCTTTGGATCCTACTGAAATTGGAATCTGGAAGCGAAACGGGTGTATTTAAACAAAATACTTCAAAATCTGAATCCGAAAGTACGACATTCTGATACAATGATTGAAAAAGGAAAGGTACAACAAAAATGGAAAATTACAATACAGAATCTCAAATACAAAGAGCTTTGACATTTCCACTCTTTTTCCTCTTGTTGTTGGTAGAGGTACTTCCGGCTTTTCCTTTGGCTTCCTCAACTAGGGCTCTGCAGTACTCCACAAATTTGTACACCTCAAGCGGGGTGTTGAGGGGATACATCCCAGTTTCAGCTTTTCTTAATCTCCTGGGCATATCCGCAAGAGCCTGGTTGACCAATTCTGATAGCTTGGAGAACCTACCCTTCCAGTGTTGAACTTCGTCCCTCAGCTCGATGATGACTGCCTACTCTTCAATCCTACCGAGCAGCTCAACATAGCGATGTTCCCAATACTGACTTTCATCCCTCACTTGCCGGTACGCATCGCTGATGTGACAAAGGCGCTCCTTCAACTCATCAGAATCCTCTTGCTCTGCTCTTAGGGCCCGCTGATATTCCCTGAGGATGTTCTCAAAAGATTCTCTCTCTCGCACAACACTGTCTAACTTACTCTCCCATTCAACTTGTAACATGCGGGATTCTCTCTTTGACTTGGCAAGCAAGCTTTTCGCCGTTCTCTCTTCCATTTTTGCTTCATCCCACAATTCTTTCCACTGATTGGCTTCTTCCAGGGCCTTCTTCTCTTTCAAGCTTCGCCTCTTGATTTCCTCCTTGGCTCCTTGCAGATACCTTTGAACTTCTAACTTGCTATCCTCTTCCCCTTTTAGTTTCTGAATGAAACTCTCAATGGTAGCAGACTTCAGGGCATTTTCTTCTTTCAACCTCTTGTTCTTCAGAGCCATCTTCTCTATCTCCGCTTGCAAAGATTTCTTCTCTTCCTCTGCCTTCATCAGAGCCAACTTAACTTCGCCTAATTCTTCGACAACAGGGGCACTGGCGTCTACTACTTCCCTCTCGACTCGCAACTCTTTTTGGTAAGGCAGTTGAACATTCTGGATCCTTTTTCCGAGCCACTGAGCGAAGGTGATACCACTAGTCCTCTGAGCGAGCTCTACTTTTCCCATGCGAACCACCGTACTCCAGGCTTGCAAGACCTTTCTAAGCAAGCTGTCATCTTTTGGTCCTCCTTCATAGATGTAAAGCGGGAATATCATCTCTTCAGTAGGCGAATTCCTCATCGGATACCCCAATTGCCTCAGAGTCAGGGACGGGTTGTAGTTGATGCATCCTTTAGTGCCCATCAGCGGGACATTTTGAAAACTACCACAGCGGAAGACTACCTTAGGCCTGTCTTCCCAGCAAGATGAGAGATACCAACGGATCGAGTGCTCATCTAGACCCCCTAGAAACTGGATCCATTTTTGAATACTCATAGCTTTCACCTCACAAGTTACAGCGTAGCTAATCAACTTTTCCACTCGTGTTGGGTTGGTGAAGGCATGGATGAGAAGCCATGCATACAACAGGTGAGAAGAGCAAGAGATTTTCTTCCTTCTTAAGTCACAATGATGAGTAAAAGCAGAATAAGTGTCGGCAAGGATGGCGGGAATTGGATTAATGGGGCTCTTCTTGTTCTGAAAAGCTAGGAAAATACCAATAACAGTCACATCCACATACCTCTCAATCTGCGGAAAGAGAACAACCCCAAAAAGTGCTAAGGCCAAAACTCGCTTGAAGACAACCCAATTTTTACTTCTAGCATAGACTCCCATTAAACCTTCAAGGTAGCTCTGCGGGAAACCTATCACATTGTTTCTCTTCTGCTTTTGGAGCTTCAGATCCTCTACACTCACTTGCAATAATGCAGCGAACCCCTCATCTGTGTAGTACTGTTCTTGATACCGGTAGGGGACAGCTTCTGTCTGAGTGAAACCCAAAATCTGCTGATATTCCTCCAATGTAGGGGCCATTTGAAAATTTTTGAAAAGAAAGCACCTGATTTCTGGGTCATAGAATCTACTCAAAGCCGCGATAGCCTCAGTCTGCACCTCTAGCGACAACAACTTCCGGAGGTTCCCATAAGCATTGTCAAACGATCCCCTTTCAATAGGTCCCATCAGGTCAACACATTTTTTCAGACTAGTCACATCTACCTTGTTTACAGCGGGGTACCTTGGAGTATACACCGTTTCCCTTCTAGATTCCATGCCGTATCTATGACAAAAATTTCTCATTACTTGGGATTCTCGGCAAGCAAACCATGATGAAATGCGAAGATGCATGCGAAAATTATCGAAAATGTATGTTTTATGCAAGGGATGATGTGTAAATGATGATGATGTTCTATGTCTATGTAACTCAGAGACCAGTCCTTATTAGCAGTGATTCAAGTTTTTTTTTTTTGGAAAATGCGGGTCGTACGTTATTTCATATGGACCGGTATGAGAAAGGCTACAGCGGTAACTCTTTCACTCCCTCTCTTTTTTTTTTTTTAAAAAGTAAAGTGGTTCATATGTCACTTCGTACAGACCGGCGAAAGAAAGGTTACAACGGCAACTCTTTCTCTATTTTCTCTTTTTTCGAAAAATCTCTTTTTCTTTTTGAAAACGTGCCTAGTTTATAATGCAGCACACAATTTGGAAAGCCCTTGTGACCTAAAAAGAGGTGAGACCTACGATCTAGGGCAATTTAAAGGGTAATCCTCCCATGTGGCTCTATTCACTCCCTCGCAAAGGCTACCAGAGCTAACTCTCTCTCATGATAACACCCACAACGATGGAATGCCATCTGGTGTGAGGCATCATGAAAGAGCGTACTCTGGCTGAAACTTTCGTGAGAGCAGAAGGACATCGGTCCAATTGACAGTCACTACTCGTTTCCACTCTCCTAGGTGTTTTTCAGACCTTGGGTTTTAGGCCTCTCTCAAAGCACATAATCATGAGGGGGTGAGTGTGTGTAGCGGGGACATACCGCCTAAAACTACCCACATATATCCCCACCTGCGAAGGAAACCCAGAACAGTCCAGACAATAGCAAGCGATAACATGTTGTCTACACTAGGGTTCAATATCAAATAAGCTAGCCTAGGGTTTCAACAATAATCACGTGCTTTGCTTACCTCAAGAAAGGGGGCCAAGAAGAGGGGAACATAACAAGATGGGGGGAAAAGCATGAGGGTACTAAGCACATAAGCAAAGGCGAGGAAAATAAACATGGGAGGAGAGAAAACAAATGCACATGCATACGACATGATAAGAAGAGCAAACCGAAAAGGGATAGAAGCAAACAAAGTATCCGAATCCCATTGATAGCACACTAAACCACACATTTAATTAGTTAGGCTCAACCCACTTAAAAAAAGAAAAGTCCACAGTGAAGTCGCCAGCTGTTGCGCCCGAAAAAGTCCCTGAGGGAATCTTTCTTCGTTTACAACTTTTTTGAAAATCAATGAAGTCGCCACCAATATTTTTTATCAGGAAAATATTGAAGAAAAACCTTTTGGAAAGCGGATGGCCTTTTGGAAAACCGGAAGATTTGGGTTCGGGGGTCGGTTAGGCATAGGGAAGGTTTTAGCACCCCACGCCTCCTTTCTACCGAAAGGGAACCTTTAATTAAATGTGTGGTTTTAAGTGCGGATTTGAAAAATACTTAAACTTGCCTTTTTCGAAAAGAGAATGAAAAGACTTAATGAAAATTTTTATTTTTGGCAAAAAGTATTTGTTGTTTTTTTTTAAGAGAAGAGAAAGGAAAAAAAAGTTTTTAGTTTATTGTGCTTGACGGGGGATATCCGCTCCTACGTATCTCCCGGTGCGATGGAGAATTCAAAGCTACGTAGTTCTGGTTTTTTGAAAGGGTTTTGTTTTTTAATCTTTTTGGAGTTTTTCGCAAAGAGGTTGAGCGTTCGCAGTGACCAAACAACAATGGTTTAGAGTGGTCGCACTACTAACTCGTATGAAAATGAATTATCATTAACGTCCAAACGGCAACGACGCGAGTGGTGATTAATGACAATCGGTTTTTATTTTGAGCATTGAAAAGGTTTTCACAATTGAAGGAGAGCGTTTGTAAGGACCAAACAACAACGGTTTAGAGTGGCCACACCACTAGCTCCCACAGGAATGAAATCATCACCCACAATCAAACGGCAACAGCGCGAGTGACCATTAGTGATGATTAATTTGATTTCGACGTTTGAAAATATTTGTTTTCGATGTCAGAAAATATTTATTTAGGGAAAGGAAATATATTTTTTAAGGAGAAACAGTGGATGCAATAGTAAAATTGGGGTGCGAATAAAAGGAGGGCTGTATTATTAAAAATGGGGTGTAAACAGTGAGAAGGGTTGCGTTTTTAAAAGAGGGGGTGCAGAAAATGAAGCCCAATTCGCATGGGAGGGCCCAGTTAGCGAAACTGGGCTTAAGTGATAAAAAGGGCCTTATGCTTGAGCCTGGGGGGTGTAAATAGCAGTTTACTTGGTTTTTTTTTAAAAAATGTTTCACTTACCACTCTTTTTTACTAGGGAAAAGTTTTTTTGTTTTTTTTTATTAATTTCTGATTAAATAAAAAGCGAATAAATAAATAAATAAATAATAAATAAAACATAAAAATTAGTTTATTTGTTTACTTAATAATAGTAAAAGAAATGTGTTGACTACCCCCTTTTGTTAATTACTAGGAAATGTTTTTTTTGTTTTTAGAGTTCTTTGTTACCATTTTTTGGTTGAAATAATTTTTGGTTAAATAAAGAAAACGAAATAAATAAATAAATAAAAGAAAAAAAACATAAAAATTAGTTTACTTGTTTATTTAATAAAAAGTCTTGACTATGCCCTCTTTTATTAATTACTAGGAAACGTTTTTCTTGAGTTTTTCCGAAAAATGATTTTTGTGAAGTGTTTTTTGTTGGTATTTGGTATAAAAAGAGATCTATTAATTATTTAAAGGAACATTTTACCTAAAATCCTTTTTTGATATTAGAAGAAAAATCGCTACATTTCTTATTGTTATTATTTGGATGATGATGATTATTGTTGATAAGAGAATCCCTTAACTAACTATCATTACTCATGGTTATGCACATGATTTGTTTATTTAGGAAGGCATAGGAAATAAATGACATTCGTAATAAACTGAACCCTCTACAACTAAAAAAACATATTAACTAATCTATACATGCTTCTCCATTCTTTTACTCAAAAGAAAGAAAATAGAATACTCAACATCAAAGAAAAACCATATACATGAAGATGAACAACATATCAAATAAAAGATTCAAAAATCATAAAATAGAAGAGTAAAATATACAACAAACCTCGGACAATGAGTTCTCTTCTCAAATCTCACCAACAAGAATCGTAAAAATAAAAACTGTATGATAAATTTAGAAAAAGAAAAACGAAAATTTTCTCTCTCTCACTCTTGCTCCTCTTGCTTCTGGACCTCCTTCAAGCTTTCAACCCACCACCCTCTTCTCTCTCAAAAAATCGTCCCCTTGTCTCAAAACCGTAACTCCTATTTATACTAAAACTTGATCTTGTAGTTGTGTGCTTTGTTTTTCGGTTTTTTCACCAAGCCTTGTGTATGTATCCGTTTGTGTGTGAGCCTTGGAGAAAACGAAATGGAGAGCATGTTCTCTTGGATGAACTTTCGAACCGTGGAGAGACCATTAGTAACTTGCATGTTGATGTCAAAAATGGTGATTTCGTGTGAGAGAGGAGATGAAGAAGCAACAAAAATGGTGATTTCGTGAGAGGATGTGAAAGGAAAACGTGTGGAGATGGAGAAGGGAGGGTGGACGGCTAGGGCTTAATGTGGATAGTGGAGGTGATGTGTTTTGGAGGTTGTGTGAGGGAAAGGAGATGGAGGGGTGTAAGAGAGAGAGAGAGAGAGGCCGTAGGGGGGGAAAGGGTTGAGTGTGTGAAGTGAGAGTGAGTGTGTGAGAGAGTGATGTGAGGGAGAGAGAGAAAGGGGCCGAATTTTTTTGAGGGTTTGGAAGGGGAAGTGTGTGAGAGAGAGTGAGTTGAGTGATGTGTGAGGGAGAGAGAAAGAAAGGGGGGCGTAGGAAAGGAGGGAGAGCCGTTGGGAGAGGAGAGAGGGAAGGGTGGAGTGTATGGGGAAAGGAGATGTGGGGAAGTGGGAAGTGTGTGGAAGTGGGATTGTGTGTGGAAGTGGGATTGTGAGTTCCAAGGAGGGAAAAGAGGGAAAGTGGGGCGGATTTCTAGGCTAGGAGAGAGGGGATGAATGTGGATGATTTTTGGGTTAAGGGGGAAGAGTGAATGTGGACATTTTTTAGGGTAAAGGGGGGTGGGGTCGAATTAGGGTTAGGAGAGGAGGGAAATTAGGGTTTTGGTGAGTTGGGTTATGGGTTGGATATGGGTTAGGGTTAGGATATGGGTTAGGGTTAGGATGGAGTTGGGTGTTGGGTTAGGAAGGAGTTGGATTGGGTTTGGTGGAGGAGTTGGATTGGGTTTGGTGGAGGAATGGGCTTTAAATGGCCCAATCTTGATTGCACCTCTATATTTTTTACAAACCCCCCCCTATTTCCTCCTTTGCTTATTTTTGTTTCTTTACTCCTAATTATTATTTTTTCAAAGATTAAAACTTGTAGCAAACTAAAATAAAATAAAACATGGCATGAAAATAAAATAATTATTTTTTTTAAAAATAAATAAAATTTCTTATTCTTGGATAGGACAAAATTAGGGTATTACAATGATGTGTCTGAATGCCACCGCTCTATGAATGCATTGAGGAGCCCATCAATAATAGTTGGGAATCCAATGTCCCTCAGCGGTAGCAGTTTAGAACGCTCCAGAAAATCAAGAATGTCCCCATGAGGGGCCTCTATCTGTGGAACTCCATGTGAAACAAGCTTCAATGGGCCACGATCCTGCATTATGGAATGCAAAAGTCAACCAAAGTATTCAAACAATTAATGATTAAATTAATTAGAGAAAAAAGTAAGTTACTTACATTGCCCTCCCATATGGATCAAGCAATGTGAGACCCGTAACTGGGTAACTCAGATCCATCCTCCGGGCCACCAGGAAAAGGAAATGTGGCACGGGGAGCAGCAGAAGTACAAGGAGTAGAAGTAGAAGGAGCAGCATCAGCATCAGGAGGACCAACCAGGTCAGCATCAGCAGGACCAGCCAAGTCAGCTGCCGGATAGTAAGCATCTCTCTCAATGTCATCACCTATGTCCGCCTCCTGCAAAACTGGGGGCACAACTGGGGGATGCTCAGCACGTCGACCCCTACCCCTAGCTCTGCTAGGCCCAGCAGCAGCAGCACGAGCGTCCTCCTTCCGTTTACGGTTTGAAACCGTCATAGGTGGTCTGGCTGCCCGACCCTCGGGCTGTGTTTGAGAATGAGCACCCCGAGTCCTCGCCATAACTGAAAAACAAAGGAACACGTTATAAACAATTTTAAAATTTAAAATACAGCTTTTTAAAAAAATAACAGCTACATTCGGTTGGGGGTATCCGAATACACATTCAGTTGACCCCAACCGAATGTGTAAAATTCATTTCACATTTTAAACTGTTCGGTTGACCTCAACCGATTGGATTTGGGAGGGCTTAACCGAATGGCTTCATCTTGCCTTCGTTCCCAGGAGCCATTCAGTTGAGCTCAACCGAATATTTCGCGAATACCAGATTCTTAAAAACGCAAAAAAACAGCAAAAAACTCAAAATGAAAGTAGAAGAGGGTTAGGAATCGTGTACTTTATGTGTGGAATACGAGATTGGAGGTTGAAATCGAAGATTGAGTGGGTTTGGGAGAGGGAGATTCGAAGAGGGTGAAGGAGAGGTTTAGGGTTCGGTTGGGTGTGTTTGTGTGAGTGTGAGAGGGGGTGTGAGGGTTTAGGGAGGGAGAAATGGTGTTTTTGATTTAAGGGTATTTTGGGAATTTAGAGGGTTTGGGGGTGTGGGGTGAGTAGGGAGGGGTGTAGGAAAAGTGAGAGTCAAATAGGGTGATGATCCGAATACTCCACTCTAGCAAGCACTTTGAGAACTGCCTCCGAAAAGTGCAATCTCCAAGCATCATTGCTTAAGGCCCTATCAAGCCTTTTATAAAGATATTCCCCATCATGATAAAGAGCTCCACGCCAAGTAAACCGTGGCCCACTAGCTCCAAGATCAATTAACTTGCATGCATTAATCCTATCCAAGAAACGTTGAAGCTTGTTAGGATGAATAGGAGCACCACCTTCCTTCTCAGACAAAAAGCCTATATCATTGAAATCACCTAAGATTAACCACCTACTAACGCCGTGACCCGTGCGGTGCACGGAGTCAAAGCTTTAGGAAATACATAATTGTGCCAATATACAAAATTGTTGGATAAATTGAAAATTAGCACTCAAATTAAAAAGAACTTATAATCCAAACATAGTTAATAGTTCATGGGAAAAAATAAAGTCTAGAAATGCAAGGAAAATAACACCGATTCTACATAGATACTAAATAATAATTGGGTTATCGTAGTCTCCATACTAAAAAACCCTATCATTAGCAAAATTGTTAACAAAGTTTTCTCCAATGACTTCATTATTAGGATGCTCAACTTGAAGGGCTGGTGGTTGACGACGCATTGTTCTCGGACGAAGACGATCAGTTGACATTGGGCAATGTATTTTAAAACAACCTCTTGAAGTGTAAGTCAACTCGATCTCTCTGCTGCGAGGTGCTTATAAACCATATGCTCCAAAAATCTGCGTTATCACATTACATTGGTGTCAGTGTCCAAATAAGGAACTCCGTTTGCATCAACAAATACAAAGGCTGGATATGGTGTGTCCGGTTCTGTTTCTATACAAAGTTTGGTAGGAAACTGTCCATGGTAATCCCTATAAATTTTTTTATGGATTTTAATGAGACTCTGAAATAACAGTAGAAAAATATCAGAAAAACAATATGTAAAAAAGAATGTAAATTATTAGAGGTAACATGAAGATCAACAATTACCGTATCTAGAGATATCATGGTGGAAAATTTCTTCGATACCATGTGTTGGATGTTAAGCCTAATTTTAAT
Organism: Astragalus membranaceus; assembly: GCA_039519185.1. Taxonomy (NCBI): domain Eukaryota; kingdom Viridiplantae; phylum Streptophyta; class Magnoliopsida; order Fabales; family Fabaceae; genus Astragalus; species Astragalus membranaceus. The sequence goes on from CM076851.1 coordinate 27,445,820, forward strand.
TTAATCAAAGTGAAAGGAAAAGAAAATTAAAAGATTTTTATGCTAATAAAAATGGATTGACAAAATGTTGATAAAAGGTAAGGGAAAGGCAACATACTTAGAGGGAAAAGAAGAATGAAAAGCAAGAGCAAGCTACTAATTAAAAGTCAAAACCTGCAAACAAAATGTTTAGTTAATATATGAAGAAGATTCTGAAGTAAAAATCAAATAGACATGTTGTCCATAAAAATGGAGTATGAGTTAGAATGTTGACAAAATATGGCCAAAATGTCACTAAACTATAGCAGAAAACAATTCGAAGTAGCAAGCAGAAATGAAAACCAACAAATGTATAGACAAATTGAAGTCATGAAAGCATTCTTATTCAAACTAACTTAGGATAGAGAACCATATATTTATTTGCGCATTAGATAGAAACGGAAAGCATAATGCATAAATAAAAGGAATCAGAGGTATTGTAATAGATTGCTGCATAAATTAGTAGGCTTTCAAGACATGAATTAGTGGGAAAACAAATGGATCAACTGAACTTGAAGACATGAATTAGCAAGAAAAAACAGATTATAGACAAATTGAAAACCAACAAATGTATAGACAAATTGAAGTCATGAAAGCATTCTTATTCAAACTAACTTAGGATAGGGAAGCATATATATATTTCGCATTAGAGAGAAATGGAAAGCATAATGCATAAATAAAAGGAATCAGAGGTATTGGTAATGGATTACAACATAAATTAGCAGGTTTTCAAGACACGAATTAGTGGGAAAACAAATGGATCAACAGAATTTGAAGACACGCATTAGCAAGGTAAAATAGATTATAAAGTCATAACTTCCTTACTGGTGGCCACCTTCTGAATTAGTAGACCTCAAACACCTGAATCAACAGGAAAAGATCATAAATTAGCAAATTGAGTTACGAAAATGCAATGTTTAAATTTATGATGCTAAACACAAATCAACATTTTATCAAATCCAATGAAAAGAAGGTAATATAGCAAAACTCATACAGCAACAGGGAAAATTAACATGAAAAACTGATTATAAACAGAAGGTAATATACCAAAATTCAAACAGCAACATGACAAATCAATTGTAAGCATAGCTGAAATTCAGAATTATAAGAAACATTTATGAAGAACAACCCTAATGTAAACAACTAAGAATGTTGTTGGCTAAATAAATCAGGCATTTTGGTGTTTAACTATATAGTTTCAACAAAGGAAACAATTATCAAGTTCTAAATTAATTATAAATTATAAATATAAGACACTTAAAATTTGGAAGATGAACACAACGAAATAAAGAACATCATATTTATACATTTTCAGGTAGGAACTCCAAGTAGTATCTTTCAAATTTAATGAGCAATTCACAGACAGAATCATTGTTTGGATCAATTCCATTAAGACTCATCTGTTGTCTGCACAATTTAAGAAAAAATGAAAGTGAAGGAAATGAAGAAGAAATAGCCAATGAACTTGAAAAAGAAGAACACGTACTTGATGAAACTAAGAGGGGAGGAAGAATACAAAGGTTGAGGTGGTGCGAATAGGTGAACACAAAACAGCTTAAATAGAAGATCCTTAAAGTGAAGAATCAAAGAAAGTAAAGAAAGAAATACACGAAAGAAGGAAATATGGTCAATCAGATTCTATTGCTTACACATAGACTTCATAATTACCATCATCAATTGACTAAGAGAGCACAAAATTTCAGTATAGAGTTTAGTCAACATGTGTGTAAGACATGCAAATTCCCAAGAAAACAAAAAAGACTACATTCACTAGTATGAAGCAGCATTGACTTATAGGTTTGGACAATTAGAGGAGAGCAAAAATACTACCTCCATTTTCTAGCAGCAGCTACTGCTCTTTTTGCTCTTTTATTTACTTCCTCCTCTGCAAAACTATCATCATTTTGAGAATTATAAGTGGCACATACAATATAACCTTCACATAAAAGTAATTACCACAGCCTAATAATCAAGTCTATTGAAGTTCATATTAGCAATATGGAGTTAAAATTTCTTAAGTAGCTACATAGAGGTAGAAATTACAAAGCCAAGAACCAAGCTATAAGTTTACTTATCTGTTATGATCTTCTGAAAAACTTATAAATCATGAAGAATAAATTTAAATTGTTTCCAAAAATTTATTTTCTTGAATTTTTATGGTCATTTCAAAAACTCCATTAGTGGAAAAGAACAAATACTTGATTTGGAGCTCAGAAAGAAACACAACTTTGGAACAATGTATTTCTTATGAGTTATTACAATTGCTTCAATTCTTAAGAAAAATGCATGTTCTAATTCAAAATAGAGCAACTCACCTGTAACCCAACAGTTAAACTCAATAAAGCAGTTTCATTCTTTCCTGCCCTAAGAGAGTAGAGATGATTTTGTTGGTAACTCAAAAACAACTAACCAAAAAAATAAATTCACATGCAGAAAGGCAATTGTTGGTACTAATTTATAGATGATGGAGATACCTTGCTTCTGCATTTAACCATGTAGATTGCCTCTCTAAATGATGACACAAAGCTATTGTTAATTCTGATCTGCCCAAAAATGGCAGAGGAAATAAAAGTATTAGCAGCGAAATTTGGATGTAAGAATAAGAAATCGACCAACCTGCACACGATGAAGATCTGGTTCAATGTGCTTCCTAAATAATGGAAAAATGCTATCTATAAGGTAATCCAGCGAACACGAATCTCCAATGTCATAGCGAACTTTAGAAAGCAGGCTAAAATGAACACCACCAACCTGATATATCAAAAATATATAATCTATATTATTTTGAAACCTAAAAGCAACTGAGAGCTTAATGAAGGCCAAAAAGTTATTATAATACTAAAAAATACCACTGCAACTCGAATATCTAGTAAAGACTGCAACTTTGCATGCAATGCATATGTACCATCAACTATTACCTGAAATTAATGGTGATAGAAAAAAGTTAAAAAATGGAACTCCTTTGAAGGCACCAGTACCTAGAATATGAAGAGGTAAAATTATGAAAAACCAATAAGAGGAAACAAAAGAATAATTTGCAAGGGAAGGATAATACAACAGGCAAAAAAGAGAGAGAATCTAGAGGCAAATAAGCTGAAGTTAATGACCTGTATTTCTGACTTGGTTACACAGTGATAACTGATTAACAAAATAAAAAGATGTCATTATTATATATTAGATGATAACCTTGATTACCCTTGGATTCTATTAGAAGAATTGGTTTACTTCCTTTCTTTAGGAACTCTTCATTTTCACCAACAAATATACTGCCATCAAAAGAGAAATAAGCCATAATCGACTGCATGCAAGATATAGCAAATATTTAATAAAAAGCCTGGAACCTCCTAGGCATTTTGAGCACAAAAAGAGAATTTCACAACAATCCCAACAACAACAATTTTGTTTTCATTCATTCAAAAAACATGAAAATCGAAAACCCCAAAAAATATTAGACGGGGATGTTCAAGAAGGACATGCGACATAAATGATAAATAAAAATCCCCCCTTATTACCAATTCCCTTTGAATCCATTTTTCCGTGGGACGAGTTTGAGAGATAAATCACAATTGAGTGATGAAAAGTAAGGCCCAGAAATGCGTGAACAAAACCAGAAAGAAAACCCCAAAAAAGATTCGAAATTGGAAATGGGAGGTTTATGTTGAGGTCAGTTTCAGTACAGAGAATCAAAAATCAGAAAAACAAAACAACAACGAAGGAAAAGCATAGAAGAAATAACCTTGAGGAGGGAAGGGCAAGTGTTGTTTTTTTTTATGTGTGAAGCTATTGTACCTTGAGATGAAGAAGTTACGGAGCGATGAAGGAGCTGGAAAAACTGGAAAAGCGAGTTGCATCTCGCGATTTCTTCTCTTCTTTCTCGCGCTGGTGATGGGTGGTATAGAGAGACATGGAGACGGAGAGACAAGGGTGGGGAGATGAGTTTGGATGTGCAGTGAGGGTGTGGGTTTTGGATGAAGTAAGGGAGGCATGGGGAGAGAGATCGAAGAGAGATTGAGAGGAAGGGTGGGGGAAAGTATTGCGTGTGTGTTTTGTCTTGTGTTTGACACATTGCCCTCTTCTGTGTATTCAGAGAGAAAGAAGGGAAAAAGGGTCAAAAGTGGGTTACTGTGTTCAGAACACCGACATGACAAGGGATGGCAAGAAGCATTTTGGTGGCAGAAAGTAGCTGACAATTCACATGGGAGTGGTAGAGAATATTTTAGCGCCAAAAGGGGGGATGGGGGAAATGAGTGTTTTCGCGTCAAAACTAACCTGGCAGGACAGGAAGCTGAGGGTGTGCTACATGATACTTCATAATTGTAATTTGTCGTTAGACTCATCGTCATCACCACCTAATTCACAATGATCATTGACGTCTTCAAACATCTCACTATCAACAATTATATTAGTATCTAGTTTCAGAAAATTAGAAAGCATAGGAGAGAGAGAGAGAGAGAGAGCAGAAGTTGCGAGAGAGAGAGAGAGAGAGAAGGAAAATTCTCAACCTTGAATGCATGTAAGTGTTCTTGTAACCATTCTTCTCCATTTTCAATTCTCTATCCAATGGTACCAATTTCTGCAGCTCAATCTTCCCCTATTCCATTCTACCATTTTCGAGCTTGAAGCTCAACCATGGCCAAACCTTGAAATTTTGTCTTGCATGTTGTTTATGGAAGCTTGTAGGTGGTGTTAAGAGGTTCTAGGTTCAGTTTTAAAGCTCAAAAGCAAGCTATGTAACAGCCCAGGTCCAACGCATTGGCCACCCCGGCACTATTACCTCACGGTCTTCTCTACCCCTCTTGTAGAATTTTTGCCTTCCGTGGGAATCGAACCTTGCACCTGAGGCATAAGTGCAAGTTAAACACACCTCCCACTACCAATTGAGCGCGCCTATGTAACACCCCAATTCTACCCGTTGGACCTGGGCTGTTACAAGCTACATTGTAGTTTCAGAACCTTGGAGTGAAAGATTAGGAGCTGGGTTCGTGATTGGAGCAATAGCCATGGGATTGGGGCTAAATTCGTGGTTGTGTATGTTTTGGAGTTGAAGATATAAACACAAAATTCTGCAACAAAACAGTTTTGACACCCTCTGGTATTTCCTTAGTAACTCACTGCACAGACCTCCTTTAATGTTCATTTTGGTTGCTTTAGAAACTAGACACAAGATCCTTCAAGATAGGAACAAGAACCACCTGATTTGACTGAGTATTGAGGGAGAAAATTTAAGTACACGTTTCACTTTTGTTACAGTAACATTTTCGAACCAGTCTTCGTATTTTAGCCGTAACTCCCTGAATACTCGTCATAACAGTTTGGAACTTAGACCATCGAAAAATAGACAAAATTATCTACACATTAGGCACTGATTTGGATGGTTTTGGTTAAGAATTGAATTAGTTATGTCTGTTGCAAAACCGCTTACAGATGCTGTCAAACCGATTTTGGAGTTAATTGCTGCGTTTATAGGAGTCGGGAATAGATTGGAGTAGAACGGAGATTACATTGTTGATTGAGATGCATTTGGGTAAGCTTCAGTAGCTGGACACGTTTGGGGTTCTTTCGGGATCGATTTCGTGTTCGTTGGAGGGTAGGTGAACATTCGGGGATAGTTCGATTGGTTACATTGTCGCTTGCATTTCGTGGAGTCTCGATTGTTCGTGATTTTCATCACGATTGGTGAGTTCTATACTCGCTTAGGGATTTAATGTTCGTGTCAAATACTGTATGTGACTGAAATGTGGGTTGGATTCTGTTTCGTTAAGTTTTTGAGTCAAAATCGTTATTTGTGAAAATGCGAGAATTGTGTTTTTGAAACTATCGTTTAAATGAATGTTGTGTGTTTGTTTGATCGTTATGAATGTTGTTTGAAATTGGTTGATTTAAATGATCAATGTTGCTGGTAGTAAGTTTTGTTGAGTTAGGATTTAAGTGTGATAGGCATTGGAATCGAAAGAGTAGTCAAGATATGCGAAAAACAGAGTTTTAGAACAACAAGTGCAGGATTTTGGCTGTCTGCAGAAAACATGGGTATGTTTTATTACAAAATTTCTAAATGCAGAAACACGGCCATGTTTTAAAACACGGGCACCAGTGTTTTAAAACACTGGGAGCCGTGTTTTCTGCTGTTTCCGGGATTACTCCTTTTGACTTCAATCCTTTCCCAATTCTTTCCCCGATCCTATAAAATGATAAAATAACCGTAAGTTCATTAAATACACTTATGTTTGAGTTGTATTATTTGAATTCTTTAAGTTAAGCGAATTGCGATAAACCGTAGTGACCACGAGTGAGTAAATCCTTAAGATATGATTATGTAATGGACTTATTGTTCGTTAAGGTTTTTGTAACCAATGAAAAGACTTGATATAATTCAAGGTATGATAATGAGCTACTTGATATAATTCAAGGTATGATAATGAGCTACTCGATATAATTCAAGGTATGATAATGAACTACTTGATGAAAGGATCAAGGTATGATAATTAATGTAAAGACATTAATTGGGGTGACGACCTCTATGTATAGCACACTAGGGGAGGGAAGTCATGAGCCCAAAACCTAGGCCCCTTCTTTGTTTGCCCACTAGTGAAAGTGGATTGGGTTCACCGGGGGACTGAAACTGCAGGTCTTCGGTGTTGTGCTAGAATAAAAATAAGATCAGTGGGTAGCTGCTAGACTGGACCTCACTTGATCTTGGTAGCTGCTGAACTGGGCTACGATTAAAACAATCCATAATAAACCGCTAGTGATTAGTAAGGGGTCTTGATAGGACTCACTGTGATAATGTTTATCTCACCCTTTAATTGTTGTGGTTTTTACAGAGAAACAGGGAAAGTCAAAAGCAAAGGAGCACGGTTAGCCGGTGCACCATATGAAGGTCATGGAGATTTCTGAGAATTTAGTTTAGGGTTTATGTTGCTTCCCTTGTTTTCTTTGTAACTTCAATATTATGACTTGTATCGGTATTAGAAGTTATAAATCATTTCCGCTATTTCTGTATTGGATATTGGACATTAGGATGTGGGAAGGAAAATAAAATATGGTTTTTATGTTAGTTGTGTACTTCTAATTGAAGGTACGAAATATGAGAGATCGCTTGATGAGTTTTTATCAAGTTTTAGTTTTGTTCAATTTCTAAAGACAGGAATTTTACTCTGATATATGTCTTAAAGTATATTCTAGTATTTCTTCGGCGGTTGAAATATTAGGGTATTACAAATCCGTTTTGGGGAAAAACCAAAAAACGGATTTATATTGAATTATATAAATCCGGTTTTCAAAAATAACAAAACGGATTTACCTAAGAACTACATAAATCCGTTTTCTTTATTTTACAAAACGGATTTATCTATTTATTAGATAAATCCGTTTTGAAAATATTCAAAACGGATTTTTCAAAACGGATTTATCTAATGAATAGGTAAATCGGTTTTGTGTATTAAAAGTAACAGGTTTTTATTTAAATTTTTTAAAAAAAGGTTATAAAAACACTACTAAAAATCTGTTAAATAGTCAAAACTAATCTAAAAATTATAAAAACACCACTAAAAATCTAATAAAACCAAAATAAGGTTATGCAAATTTTTTTATATTTTTTGAAGATTATGAAAAACTAAAAAAATTAATCAAAAATAGTAAACGATGGAATTTGGGATTTTGAGCCCCTCGATACCGATGGAAGGCCCTTCTTGGGGAGTCTTGATCCCTGATTTTTTCGGATTTAATGGTTGTGGTTTCTTTAAAATCAGGGTAGGTTGCCCGAAAACTGATTTTTTAGCCTAAATTATTCACTCGACGTACAACATCCTCGCGTGATAACGAACTACACACCAAACGGAACCAAAAGACGACCGATATTCATATCTATTTTATATTTAAAAAATAATAATTTTGATTTTTTAACAGATTTATCACTTTCATTTATTAATTATTTTACAAAACGAATTTATCTATTTATTAGATAAATCCGTTTTGAATTTTTTCAAAACGGATTTATCTAACAAATAGATAAATCCGTTTTGTAAAATAACCAAAACGGATTTAACCCCACCATAGATAAATCTGTTTTTGTTATTTTTCAAAAACGGATTTATCTATTATTAGATAAATCCGGTTTGCAAAAATATAAAAAACTTAGGTGAATATTTTTCTTGAAAAAGGATTTATCTAATTTAAACATAAATCCGTTTTGGAAAAAAACCAAAAACGGATTTATCTTTAAATTAGATAAATCTGTCGCCGGAAAATCCTTCCCTTTGCTATTTTTGTTTCTTCTTGTTTTCTGGACCACAGTCCATAGTTCCTCTCCCGGACCAGAACTCTCGCCAACATGTTCATGCCCATTACCTTCAGTGGCTTGCTGAATCTCAGTGCAACCTTCTTTATAGTTACCAAACCTCACACATGTTAAACAAAGCAAATGTAATCTGATAGGGAGCTTAATTAGAATTATTTAGTTATAGTATTTGTAGCGACCGAAAAATCCAGAGGAGGAATTCTTCGTCGTTTTCGCAATGAAGTCGCCATCAATTTTAGGAGCATTTTCTCTAGTTCTGCCTGTAAACCCTTCTTTTCATCTTCGGCTTTTGACAATGCAATTTTGAGCTTATCTAACTCTTTGATAGTGGGAAGGGTAGGTTCAAGTACTTCTTCCTCAACCCGTACGTAGTGCGCTTCGGTAAGGCAATCGGGTGTCTTGAATCCTTTTTTGGAGCCATTGACGAAAGGTGGGTTCCTTATCGCCGCCCCTCATAGTAAGCTCTTGTCCTTTGCGGACAACCATATCCCACGCTTGAGAAATCTTCCGGAGCATGTCAACCTCTTTTGGGCTTCCCTCATGGAGGTAAAAAGGGATTAACATGTCTTCGGTGGGCGGATTTAGCATGGGGTACCCTAGCTGTCTTAGAGTCAGAGAAGGGTAGTAATTTATGCATCCTCTTGTCCCCATGAGTGGGACATTTTGAAAGCTTCCACATTGAAAAATTACTGTAGGCCTATATTTCCACCATGATGGGGGCCAACGAACCTTGTATTCATGGAGGCCCCTTAACACTTGCAACCATTCACTAGTGTTCATTGTCTTCACATCACACCCTCTAGCGTCTTCAATTGGGCCTTCCACTTTAACTTTGTTAACGAAGGCATGGGTGAGAAGCCAAACATACAAGGCTTGTAGGCAGCAAGATATCCGCTTTCCCTTTAGCTCACTATAATGAGTGAAAGTACAGTAAGTGTCTGCAAGAATGGCTGGAATTGGGTTGGATGAGTTTTCTTCACCTTTGAAGGATAGGAAGACACTAATAGCTGTTGTGTCCACATATCTTTCAAGGCGTGGAAATAAAACAATGCCAAAGATGGTCAAAGCCAACACTTGCTTAAAAGGACCCCAATTCCTAGCATCGGCGAAGGACTTCATTTGACTTTCCAGATACTCTTGTGGGAACCCTACAATGCAATTTCGGTTTTTCTTTTGGAGCTTCAAATTTTCCTTGCTGATTTGTAACATTGAGGCAAGTTTCTCATCTGTGTAGTAATGCCCCTGATACTGGTAGGGCCTAATGTCTTGTTGAGGAAAACCAAGGATCTGCGTATATTCTTCCAGGGTAGGTGCCATCTGAAATTTTTTGAAGGTGAATCATCTTAATGAAGAGTCATAGAATTGGCTCAAAGCAACAATGGCATTTGTTTGCACTTCCAACTTTAATAACATAATAATCTTCCCATAAGTTCTATCAAAAGACCTGCGCTCGATGGGCGGCAACCAACCCGCACATTCCTTAGACTCGCCAGATTAGGCTGTTTCACTATAGGGTAGTTCAGAGCTTGGATTGCTTCACTGTTTGATCCCATATTGCCTTGCTTATGACAAAATTTTCAAGTCTCTTACAATTCCCGGCAAACCTAAATGAGATGAATAACATGCATGTGAGGGTTTTTTTTAACATTTTTTTTTTGTGAAATAATGATGTTGTATGATGGATGAAAGAATGATGTCACGCGTGTTAAAAAGAAAAGTAAAAGAAAATTTTTGGTGATTCAACTTTGAGAAAGCATTAACTATGTGTCACCTCCTATATATGTAAAAGGAAAAAGAAACAAATGGTTTTGATGATTTGATTTTTTTTGAGAAAAAGTATCTGTAATGATGCAGCGGGTAGGTGAAACACCCTTGTGTTCTAAACAGGTTAAGTCTTATATATAGGTCATGGTCTAGGGTCACTTACGTGATCAATCTCTCAGGTGGCTCTATTCACTTTCTCACAAAGGTTTCCAGAGCTAAAATCCCCTTCACGATATGATCCACAACGATAGCGAGCTACCTGGTGTGGGATACCGTGAAAGAGCGTACTCTGGTTGAGACTTTCATGAGAGTCAGACAGATAAAATCTAGAATGACTGTCACTAATAATCTCCACTCGTCCTAGGTTATTTTTCAGACCTGGGTATAAGGCCCCACTCAGAAGTGTGTGAATAAACATGTCTAAGTGACGTGTGTGATATGAGCATAATACCTAGACTACCCAAGCTGCAAAAGAAATACAGATAATAGTACAAAATGTCTTATGCCCTAAGGTTCAATAAAGCAAATAAAATAACTAAATAAAATAGACATGCAAATATGAACGCTAAAGGTAAACAAAGTATTAAATTAACAACAATCTACACATTTAATTAAATTAGGCTTGACCCTCTTAAAGTCTCCCCAGTGAAGTTGCCAGCTGTAACGACCGAAAAATCCGGAGGAGGGATTATTCGTCATTTTCGCAATGAAGCCGCCATCAATATTTATTAAATAGGAAAACATTTAAAAAACTTTTATTTTTGGGTTCAGTTGTCGATTATGTGTGGGGAAGGTATTAGCACCCCACAACATCCTTTCAAAAGAAAGGTTACCATTTAATTTGATGTGTAGAAAGAAAGTTAATTCAAATAAAATACTCTAATTTACCCTTTTTATTATTCGCAAAATTGAAAAGGAAGACTTAATAAAAATTTGGGTTTTTTGTGCTTGACAGGAGTGGGCCCCTGCTCCTACGTATCTCCAGGTGCGATGGAGAAATCAAAGCTACGTAGTTCTTGGGTAGAAAATGTTTGTGTGTTTGGTATTTTTATTAATTATTTTTGAAATTGGGAGAGGTATTCGTAATGACCAAACAAGTAAAACTCAGAGTGGTCTTTACTCATAGCCTATTTGAAAAATATAGTTGTTATTGACGATCAAACAAGTTAAACTCAGAGTGACCATTAATAACAGCCTACTTTTATGTTTGGGAAAACGTTTATTTGTTATTTGAAAAAAATAGGTTTGTGAAAGAAAATGTTTATTTGTAGAAAAGAAATTTAAAAAAGGAAAGAAAAAAAGGGGTGCATATTTAAAAAGGGGTGTAAAAAAGGTGTAATTAGAAATAGGGGTTGTGTTAGTAAAACGGGGGGTGGGCGTAGCAGTAACGGCCCGGCTCAGTATCAGACTTACTAACCCACGAAAAGTGGGCTTCCAAGGGGTGTATGACTTAAAACAGGAGTGTAATTAGCTGCAGAGGGTTGTATTCGAAAACAAAAGGGAGTGCGGACAGCAGAGCCCAGTTTGTTTTGTGTTTTTGAAAAGGCCGACCAGGAAATGGGCCTACGGTGCGCATGGGCCTAAGGAGGTGGGGGTATGAAGTAAACGTGAGGGTGCAGTTGTCAGTCTGAACTTAAAAATTAAAATTAAAATAGAATAAAACCTAGAGACTATATAAGGCACCAAACTAAAATCAGGTAACCCTAATTCCTACCCTCCTCTCAGCGCCGCACGATCTCTCTATCCCTAACTCTATTTTTTTTCTCAGCGCCATCCAACACCCCCTTCTCAACCCTAAACTTCACTCTCCCTTCTTCCCACACCAGCCACCAGTAACCTCCACCTTTGTTCCTCTCAACATCGCACATCAAAAATAAAGAGAGGAAAGGCGAGGTTTTCAGAGGGAGAGAAAGGCTTTCGCGCGAGAGAGAGAAAGAACGAAGATGGTTTTCGCGGTGGCGATGGCTACGGTGGTAGTGACGGTGAGAGGGTGGTTCGCGAAGAGGGGGGAAAACGAGGACGTTTGGTGGCTGGCTATGGTGGTTGAACGGCCGTAAGTGGTGGCGATTGCTACGACGGCGGTGATGGTGAGAGGGTGGTTCGCGAAGAGGGGGAAAAACGAGGACGTTTGGTGGCGGGCTACGGTGGTTGAACAGCCGTGAGTGGTGGCGATGGCTATGGTGGCGGTTCAGGCCAACGACCACCGTCTACGGTGGTCGGAGTCTAAGGGTGAGTTCCATTCTTTTTTTTTTTTTGCTTTTTACGGTTCTGTACTCCTTTTTTTCTCTATCTGTTCATGTATATTAAATTTTTTTATTTCTAAATAATTAGCTATTTATCTAAAAAGAAACTCTAAACCCTAATTTATCTAACCTTTGCCTATATTTCTTTAGAACAGATGAACAAAACCCTAGTTTCGTTACTTAATCAATTTCATTTTTACGACCAATTTGCATTTTTTTCAAAAATGGACAGAAACCCTAATTTTTCAACTAAAAATCATTTTTCACATAAACAATTATTTGCTACTAAAATAATCTGTTTCTACTACATGTTTTTGTATTTTTGGATAGCGTATAAAAAAACCTCTAGTCCAAAGCTCTTTGTTATTGTTGCTTGCTGTGACTGCCTGTTACTGTTGCTTTCTTTTGCTGCCTCGAAAATTTTGTTGCTTTGTGGATTGGATTTCAGTGTGAAAAAAAACCTAAATTTTGCTCTGAATCTCGTATGATTTTTTTGTATCTCTATGTGAGTTTCTGTGTGCATCTCAGACTGTGTGTGTATTTTGTGTGTGCATTTCGTTCACTGTGTGCTGCCCTTTATTGTATTTCCCTAACTGTCTCTCCCCTTTAATTGTGCTAATATTTTGGGTATTTATAGGTGGATTGATGAGGTGCTGAGGACAGTCAGCAATTAGGGCAAAGATGGCACCAAAAGGACAGCATTTTGAGGAGGAATAAAAAGGACAACAACTGGCACCAAGGACAGTCAAAGGAAGGACAAGGAATCAAAAGGACAGCCAAGGAGAAACCCTAGCTAGGGTAGGCAGGCAGCTGCTGCGCCCTCTTCCTCCTCTTTTCTTTTTTTTTTTGAAATTTTGTATTTTAATTTTTTGTATTATTTTTGTACTATTTTTGCTGTTTTGCTTTTTTTTGGTTCATATGTGTAAAGAAACTATATTATATATATATATATATATATATATATATATATAAATTCGACTATTCAGCTTCTTCAATTATTTTATTGCCTCAATAACAATAGACTAAAATAACAACAACAACGAAATAAAATAAAACGAGCATCAAACAATCGTTATGCGAGAGTGCCAAAGACACACGCGTTTAGAACAATGTGTGACGTGATAAGAATTTTTTTGGATTTTAATTGATCGGACGAAATTAGGGTATGACGGTATTTTACTTAGTTGGGTTTAATTAGAATATTTTAGTGGTAGTATTTTAGTTATTAGGACTTTTATATAATGTTATTTTAGTTGGGCTTTTAGCCCCTTTGCCTTTTACTTTATTAGTCCATTAATAGTCTCTTTATATGTAGTCTCTTTAAGACGATTTAGGGCAATCAATCAAATAAAAAGTTATTTTATTTTAGTTGGATTTAATTAAAACACTATAACTAAATAATTCTAATTAAGCTCCCTATCATAATCCTTCATACTCGATTTTATATCGAGGGTACAAACAGCAAGCAGCGGTTGAGCCAAATCCACCTCAACACACAACCGAGCATACTTCCCCTTCACTTGCAGTATCGTGGTGTGGTCCACCTTGATTGTTCTCCCAATCCTATTTCCTACAAACCCAAGGAAATCATGGTCATAGTACTCAATCGGAAGGCCGAAAATTCTTACCCATGCCGCAACCTTCTCAATGCCAGCATATTGGGGGTGGAAATTAGGATTCCATTCCCTCACTGTTAGATAATGATCATACACTAACCACGGTCCATCTGTGAGCGCATGTGTTATGATTCGTTTATGTTGGTTAGAGGAGTTAGTTATGTTGGTTAGAGGTGTTAGTTATGTTTGTTAGGGGAGTCAGTTATGTTGGTTAGAGGTGTTAGTTATGTTTGTTAGGGGAGTTAGTTATGTTTGTTAGGAAAGGCTATTAGGAGTTAGTTGCCATTCTCCTTGAACCTTGTAATCAATCCTACTGCTATATAAGCAGGATACTTGTAACATGAAAGGATATCAATGAAATAACAACATAAAGTTTCTCTCTTCTCTTCTTGCACATTTCTTTAGGAGTTTACTCAGATCTCTAATACTGAGACCTTATCAGCATGAGAACGATCCTTATCCGCAGTGAAGTTAACCAAAAAGAATTCATTCCCCAAAACAATATTTTTAATAGCACCGTCCATTACGCCATTTCAGTTGGATTCTAGTCTCTTCACTTTTTGACAAGATGAACACCGGGCACTTGTACTGGCCCCATTCTTTCTCCTCCATCATCCAACGACCATCATCTGGTACACACTCACCAGGATTTTCTACTTCCCCAGATGGTTGATCCCGAGCAGCAATACCCAATATAGTATCTCGATATGATTTAGACTTGGCAGATTTCTCCTCAGCGTTTCCTTCATACACAAGATCATCATAGCGTAGAGGACCACCCTTTGCTTTCTTAGTGCTACGGTCCTTGAGATCATCTACCTCAATCGAGGTCGACGTAGCCATCGCCGAGTTAGGCTCCCTCCACGCTTTATTTAGTAAGAAGGGTCACAACTTGCTAATTTTTGTTTGTATGAAACTAGAATAGATAGACGTGGGATAGCTATAGGAACGTGGTGCTCAAAGATGCAAACTCTAGCCGTCTCTCAATTTTCTCCCACTCTTCTCTTTTTTCTAGATCATTATTATGTCAGTTTTTGACCTAGAATCACCCATTTGAATCATTTTTTCTGTCTTTTTTATCTAAAAAAGTGGTTATTTCTATTTCGTCTTTTTTCTAGATTTCGTTGGCTATTGGGTGCGGCGTTATTGTTGTTCGTCGTCTTGGTGCGACGTTTTTTATTTTGTCTTGTTGCGGTGTTTTTGATTTCCTGTCTTCTTGCGGTGTTCGTTTGGTTCAGATTGGCAAATCAACTTCGACCTATTGCAGATTCAACGAATGACTAGAGGCATCAAAGTTACAGATCCGGAGGCATGGGTACTACAGTGACTTTTATTTTGTCACATTTGTAGACATTTTTCCGTTTATGCTATTAACTTGGGTGTTGTGACTTTGTTCGAAGATTCATCCTTTATGTTTTTAGCAATTCTGAGTTTGTATTATCATCGATGTAATCTATCAATTTGAATGAATGAATATCCTTTTTAGTAAAAAGAAAATGTATTTTCGAGACTTTTCCAGATTGGTTCAACTTGTCCTGACTAGCTACATCAATACCCAAAATAAGAGTGGAAATTCCTAATTTGTCCCTAAAGTTTATAAAATGTTCAACTCTAGTCCGGTACCAAATTTGGATCGGCCATTTTTTATAGACTAATATGTCCTTAAGCCCGAAGAAATCCTATAAGTTATGGGTTAATTTAGGATCAAGTTTAATTAAGACAGAAATGAGTTGTCCCAAAATATAAATAATATAATTTTTCAAGTTGCGTGCTTTGCCACCTCTTACTCAGTAGGTTGGGACCGATCCACTTCCAGTGGGTCGGGTCGGTCATGTCGGTCGTTGAACTCGCATGTCATATGATCCTTGGGTAAAGTGAAGATTTTAAAGAATTTTAATTAGTCTATCCAAACAAAAAAATTTAAGAATGAAAAATTTTAATTATCACATCCAAACAAATAATTTTAAAAATGAAAAGATTTCAATTGATACATTTGAATTGCCTAGAATTTAAAATTCCTTTGAATTTTCAAAATGCCCCGTCCAAACGCACACTAAGTACCTTCGAAAATAATCTATTCCCCAAAGAAGCCATACACCCTGCAAGATGAATGCATTATCAACCATTTAATTGATAAAAGAGTTTTGATCCCAAAAAAAAAGAGAAGGCATACACAGGTGTTCATTCCTATAAACACAAATTCAGTGCATTCATTATTACTGGGAGAGCTTTTTGAAAGCTATAATGGGATTCAAATTTTCACAAATCTGAATTAATTTATAATGCATTCATTCCAATGTTTTAGGGTAGTGGTAACCAACTGGTTTTATTAAAGGAAGGACCAATGTTCTAGCAAGTGAAAATGAGAGATTTTCGTCGCTCCCCGTCGCCGCTCCCCATCAAGAATATCAATTAACCTAACTAATAGACAGATACTCACACAATTAAATGAATTAATACACAGTTACTCAGTCAATCAAATGTGTATTTTTTGATTACAAATCCCACAACCCAAACATCAAACAAAGAAGACCAACATAAATTAAAAGAGAAGTTAACATAAATAAACAAAGAACAAAACCTAATAACACAAAAACCCAAAAAGACTAGAAACCTAAGAAGACCAAGACAAATTCAATAGAAGAAAACAGACCTAAACAAAGAACAAAACTACAAAACCTAAGAACACAAAAACATAATAACACCAGAAACCTAAGAGAAGAAAACGAATTAGGTGGTTGAAACTTACCTCCAGTTAGATGAAACCACAAAACCTAAAAACACCCAAAGATAATCAGAATCGAAATCAGAAGAAGAGGAAGAGGAAGGAAGTGCCATACCTGGTGGGTTGTCACTCCGAGATGATTAAGACCGGAGAAAGGGGCGATGATGAGATGAAACGGAGATTCAGTTCAGAGAGCGATTTTTAGGGTTTTTCGTTTCTAGGTTTTGTGAATGGTGAAGAAAGATGGTTCAGAGATACTATGTGAAAGAAAGATGTTTTTTGTGAAGAAAGAAACAGAATGAGCGATGTTTAAGAGAGAGTCTATTTTAGGGTTTTTTGTTTTTTGAATTTTGTGGATGGTAAAGAAAAGATGAGAAGGAAGAGAGAGTGAGAGAGGAGATTTGAGAGAGAGAGAGAGAGAGAGAGAGAGAGAGAAAAGAAGAGAGATGAAGAGATGAGGGTTGAGAGTGAGAGACGTGAGAGAAACAGAGAGTATCGAGAGTGAGAAGATGAAAGAGAAATCAGAAGGAAGATGGTGAGGAGAGAAAGAAGAAAGAGTTGCTGAGAAGAAAGCATAGAAACAATATTATTCAAAAAGAGAAATTCACATTTATAATTGAGTAAATCATTAGTTGTTAAGATGTATAAATCCACTGTAGATGCCATGATTTACTTTGATAGTTTTTTATAATAATAATGTTTGGGGTTTTTTTTTACCCCCATCATCTCCCTATCTACCCCCACATAAAAGTGAAATCTGAAAATACCCCTGCCCAATTTTCAATTCGCTCGGATTTACCTCCATTTGAGGTAAATCAGCTTTGTTATTTTTAAAGTCGGATTTACCTCATATGGGGGTGCCCAATAGGTAAATCCGATTTCAAAAATAACAAAGCGGATTTACCTTAGCTGGAGGTAAATCCGCTTTGTTATTTTGGAAATCGGATTTACCTATTGGGTACATAAATCTGATTTCCCTAGAAAAAGAGAAAATCGGATTTATCCCACCTAAGGTAAATCCGATTTCCCTAAAAAAAAGAAAATCGGATTTATCCCACCTAAGGTAAATCTGATTTTGTTATTAAAAAAATTGTTTTTTATTTAATTTTTTAAAAAAGTTATAAAATGCTACTAAAAATCCGTTAAACAGCCAAAACTAATCCAAAAATTATAAAAACACCACTAAAAATCTAATAAAACCAAAATAAAGTTATGCAAATTTTTTCAGATTTTTTGGAGATTATGAAAAATTAACAAAATTAATAAAAAATAGTAAACGATGAAATTTGGGATTTTGAGGTCCCCAGTCCTGAAAGAAGTCACTTCTTAAGGAGTATTGATTCTTGATATTTTTCGGATTTAAAGAATGTGGTTTCATTACAATTTGAGTAGGTTGCCCGAAAACTGATTTTTTAGCCTAAATTATTCTCCTGACGTACAATAACGAACTACACACTAAACAGAACCAAAAGACGGTCGAAAGAAGTCACTTCTCGGTCTTATGAACCTCGACAAGATTCGCGATGATTTGGGTCGATGCTGCAATTGGATCCTCCCGCCATTGATCATAAGTTTGCTCCACGTGTTAACGAACTACACACTAAACAGAACCAAAAGACGGTCGAAATTTGTTTCTAAAATTTTGACTGATTTATTTATTTATTAATTAGGTTAACAAAGCGGATTTACCCCCACATAAGGTAAATCCGCTTTGGTTATTTTTAAAATCGGATTTACCTTATATGATGGGGTAGATCCACTTTTAAAAATAACAAATCGGATTTACCCCCACTTAAGGTAAATCCGATTTGTTATTTTTAAAAGCGGATCTACCCCATCATATAAGGTAAATCCGATTTTAATTTTTTAAAATTTTTAGTGGAAATCGGATTTACCTAAATCCGATTTAAAATTTTTAAAATTTTTAGTGGAAATCGGATTTACCTAAATCCGATTTCCAAAAAAAAAATTTGAAATCAGGATACGTTCGGGATTTTTAAATTTTGTTAAGGGCAATTGCGTCTTTTCGGAAGGTCGATGGGGGTAGCTAGGGAGATGATGGGGGTAAAAAAAAAACCCATAATGTTTCTCGTTTCAATGTGACTTGTTAGCTTGTTTCTTCTTTTTGACAAATCTCATTTGGTTGGGTCTAGTCACACCCCCATTGAGGCCACCCGCACCCCTTAATTATTTTATATTTTATAAATTTCATGACAAAATAAAACATACCCTATTTTTTTATAGAACACCAAAAAATAAAAAATAAAACTAAGATACTTTTTATAATTATTAATAACATGAAAGAAAAATAAAACAACACTAACTAAAAATCCATTTTTTCCATGTTGAATGCCTTTTTGATAACACACCTAATGTTGTGTACGTAGTAAATTTCTGTGTTAAAGAACATGCACGATATATGATACACAAAGATTGAGACATACAAGAAAATTTTAAACGGCAAGTCATTAAAACTGCCAAAAAAAACAAATGTATCGACCAAGCAGACCGACACAACATTTTTCAGTGACAAAGTTCAGAGATTGCCATGATATTGGGATTGAGCTGAACATGCTCTGGCCTAGCTACTGTTGAACTTGACCCTCGCTGCATTGCCTCTTGAAGTTCAAGGCCTCATCTGTTAGAAACTCGCTATAGAAACAGTCCATATTAGATCAAGAATGTTGGAACAAGGAAAGAAGAGTTGAGCATATCGGCAAAAATCAAGTTAGTTATACAACACACTTACCAAATACGCTCAGCCATCAGTGCCGGTTCCCATCTCGGACTCCATGGATAATCGGACATGATCCGTGATTTGATAGGTGCCATTTGCGAATTAAAATGCTGCAAAATAACATGGAAAAAAAATAACCTCACTTGTAACATCAGTAGGAATTTAGAGAAAGACCTTCAGCCTGAGTTGATATCATTGATAAATGATAACAGCTTTAAAAATAATTTATTGCCAAAAAAATGCAGAACCTCCAA
Source organism: Astragalus membranaceus (assembly GCA_039519185.1). Taxonomy (NCBI): domain Eukaryota; kingdom Viridiplantae; phylum Streptophyta; class Magnoliopsida; order Fabales; family Fabaceae; genus Astragalus; species Astragalus membranaceus. Next base: position 27,465,473 of record CM076851.1, read on the forward strand.
ATATGATAGGTAAGAATGTAAGATGTTGGAACCCAAGTGCGAGAGTACATGGTGGACTACAGACCAGTAAGGTAATAACTAATATTTTAAATCATGATAAAGTCAAACATTTACATTTGTTTCCACAATCCTGCTTCTAAGATCATCCTAATAAAACAATTTGTTGAAAGAGAGCATTTACATGATTAATGATTTTAAGTACAAACCTACTTTTGTTGAAAGAGAGCACTATAGTTTCTAGTTCTACACCACATGGATGCTTTTCAACCGCTAGTTAAAATCTAAACATGGATTAAACATATCTGTTCATTAATGTCACCGAGTATAGGAATCTGGCAGAGTAAATAACTCTTCCAGTCTTCCTCACTCTCCAACAAAAGCCTAAACAAGGGTATATGAAAACTAAACCATACAATCAAGTCACCAGACTTACGTGCATTAACTACGTAATAGAAAGAACTCGGTGGTGGACAATCAGCATTTTGTAGCAACATGAGTAAATTGCACAATAAGCAGCTTATTTATCTGTTGCCTACATTTCTATCCATTAAATAAATGCTCGGCCTTAACTTTTAAACAGAAAACATGTTGGAAAGTGGAAACAAATATAACCTGTGAACTCTGAAGCATAACAGCTGGCTGTTGCTTTGGAAACTGAGTTGGAATTGCGAGGTGTACCTAAATAAACAAAACCGTCAGAACCACGGTCAAGTACGAACATCGACAATTAGTAGAATCTATGAATTGAAGAAAAAATTCATACAAGATATCACATCTGCATCAGCCTTAAAACATAAAACTACTTGTTAAACTAAATTCAGCAATATAATTATATGCCAGTACCACTTGTATGGAAGACCTTACACTGATTATAATTATACAATTTGGCGTAGATTATGGTGAACTATGTGGTACACTCTCGCCTTCAATATTTTATTATTCTTTAACATTACCTCCTTTCCTCTAACCAACACGGTTGGAGGTTCCTAACAAACTAACTGTTAACAACAGAATTAGAACTAACTCAGAGGCTCTACTCCTCTATGGTCTCCTACTACATTACACCTAGCATACACCTTGGTTGTTGAGTTTGCCAAGAGATACCAACAATGGAGTTTGCCTTAACATAGTCACATATTATCTATGTCTTTAACTGAACGAACTTATCTAATAAGTTATTTGATAAACTCAATGAGGAAAATACTTTGATCAGTTACCAAAAGCAAGCTTCTGTCATAAGAAACAAGCAGACCTCAAATAACAAGTAATGAGTGTCGTATATTACCAGAAAGGTGAAAACTCCAGATGCAGACAAAAAAGTTGCCTTCCGGCAAAAGACCTAGAAAAAGAGAAATAATAAATTAGCAATTAATATTCAAACATAGCAGTCCAATCAATTTGAGAATAAGTGTCAAGGGCAGATACAGGATCAGCTTCAACTGGCCTTCCCAATGGACCGGCCAATGCTTCAATGAAGTGTCGTCTAACATCAATTAATGAAACAGCCTCAAGGACCTAATTTCAAAGTATATTTATATTAATTTCAACAAAAACAAGGATGTTCATTAACCACTAGGAAGTGCATATTAAACTAGTATACAACACAGTAAAGATAATTTCAGCTAACCTGTTTCTCAATATATTCTTCTAGATTTGGAAGATATTCTGCCAAGCACCTTTGCATAATAGATCAACAACAAAAGCATACACACATTCAAAAACCATAGCATTGTACACGTATTGCTTTAGAATAAAATAAAAGGTTGATATGCTTACATCTCAGCCACCCAAGGAGGTAGCTTGACATCGTCAATGGAAAATAGGGCTTTCAACTCTGGGGAAGATACTAACTTCAGGCGAGGAGCTGAAGGAGCGAGCAAATACTTTCTCCCAACAGGATATACAACCTAAATTTAACATATCAGAAGTAGTTTGTCTGGAAGCAAGTTAAAAGTTCAAAAGAATCTTTTAGAGAGAAAAGAAAACTACTTGTAAGTATATCTTCTGCGAATATTTCCAGGGACAGCCAGACACCATCTTGTTTATGTTCATGTCCAGAAGGGGCACAGCAAATTTAACCTCCTCTGACTACACTAAAATGTAACGTCAAAGAAGTCAGGAATATTGTCCAAAGGCTACATTAATTTGCTCCACCATCCATGAGTAGATCATAAAAAAATATTAGCACAATTTTTTCTGAAGAAATACCTTGTCAGCACAAGAACTCATATGCATTTCTAGTCCCTGCAACAAATGATTCCAATTAAGTAAAAGGTTAATTTTACCCACAAAACAAAGTATAATCCAAAGTTTTAGATGTTCTTTTCAATCGACAGTCAAAGGTGGGTGGGCACACACCGCACATGCTATAACATCTCCAACTATTTACACAATCAAATTGAAGACATCACAAGGACACCCCACTAGCTGGTTCCACAGGCTAGGTAATATCAATCAAACACCATTGGGGGCTCCATCAAAAAACCAAGTTGACTGAAGGATGACAAAAGACCTATGAGATAAATAAATCTAAAACTTTTATATCTTCCACCACATCATCCTCCTGGTCATACAGCAACAACTCTAACCATAGCACCAAGACAAACCTTCAGAACTAAAATAAATGAAAAACATAAAAAACCACACATATTGACATGACACATGAAGCAATACAGAATATGTCCTTATGCAAGCCTCTTCCAGTACTATCTATATTTCGCTCACACCATTCCCAACATTGTAAAGTTCCAAGTCACCATGCAATGCATAATCAATATATGACATCGAAACAGAAATTCACCATTTATAGCTCAAAATTCTGACTATTGAAGCCGTGAATTGAAAAAACAAATCATAACAATTACCTCCCTGGACACAATAGTGCTGACTTCAAATTTCAAGCGGTCATCATCAACTTCTCCAACACGCTTCCCCTGATACAACACATACTGATCCCTATCGAAACAACAAAACAGAATCACCGCCATAACCATTACCGCTACCACTACCATTTATTCACCAGAACCCGCACAAGTTACCTCAAATATTGAATGAGAGCCAAAAGACGCGTCGGATCTTTGTAGTTCCAATCGGATAAACAATTATTGGGTTCAACTGAAGGAGACATATTAAAGGGATGAAAATTTTCATCTTCGGGGCCGAAAATTACATCTGGCGCAAAGGTTGGACACTCCGCGTCGTATATCACATCCCCTAAACAAACAAACAAATAAAACCCTAAGCTAAGCTAAGCCCTTATTTATCATCATCATCATCAATGTGAAAGAAAAGCATATGAATTGAATTGAATAAATAGAGATAGAGATGATAATAATACACTTGATGAAGTCCAAGCAATAGGGGATGAGGAGGGTGAAGCGATCGAGAGGGCCAGAATTGTACTTGTCACTAGACCACATTTGTTCAACCTGGTTGAAAAAGAAAAACCCTAAATGCTATGTGAGTGATGAATTGATCAGAGGAGGTGAAAATGGAAAGTGGAAAGAGTGAATTGATTGCCTTGAGGGTGAGACGAGACTGAGAGAGGAGGTGACTCAGTTGAGCGGCGATGTACGGAGGCACGTTTTCGGTAGCTGCACCCATCTTTCTCATTCTCACTTCACTTCTTCTCTCACCCACTTCACTGTTCTCCTCGCAATGTATACCGGTAAAGAGTCTAGCTAGTCTCGAATCTGCACACGAATTAACAACCAAATTTTCGGATGAATTTGGAATTTCTAAAGTAATTTTTCCTACGTTCGTTCACCTAAAATTTGGATAGACACACGGTCGATAGAGAAGCTAGAAACACTATTTTTTGAAATTTTCAAAAATCAAAATTAGTTTTTGTTTTGAGTTTTAAAATTTTCAAAAATTAAAACCAAATTCAGTTTGCAGTTAAGAAATTTTCAAAAGTCAAAATCACTTTCAAATATAAACGTAAAAAAAAAGTATTTATCATAAACTTAATCACATATCATATATATATATATATATATATATATATATATAACATTAGGTTTCAAATTTTTTAAATATTACAACTATATAAAGTATTTATTTAGTAAAAATTTTAATAATAAAGGGTGAAAGTAGTAGTTGTCTTAAACATCTATCAGAATGGTAATCGGTGATGGTTAGAGCGGTGGTGGTGGTGGTGGTCGTAGTGGTAGTGAATGGTGGGGATCAGTGATGGTCATAGGGGTGTTCAAAACCGAATCAAACCAATAGAAAACTGCAAACCGAACCAAACCAAACCGAAAACAGCAAAAAAATGCTTCTTATTGGTTCTGTTCGGTTCTTTTTTTCATTGCACCGCGCGGTTTGGTTCGGTTCGCGGTTTTGATTACAGAAACCGAACCAAACCAAACCAAACCGCAAGTAACACTAAGACTTATTGACTTACAACATTCCTTACTAACTTACTAGCCCAAATGCAACTAAAACCCAACTCTCACTCACTTACTAGTCCAAATCCAATTAATTCTTTGACTCACTTACAAACAATACATATTGTTATGCTATATTTAAAAATTACAATAAAATATTTAATTCAAATTCTTTTAAACATTGTCTTAGCTATCTTAAAAGAATTAAAAGAGCGTAATTTATATACTACATATATTTGAGTAGATTTTTTCTTAAAGATTTATGTTAGCCATTTTTTAAGTTAGTTAATTTTAACTTCGTTTTAAATTATGTTTTGTCTTAGAAAAAACCGAACCAGCCGAATTAACCGAACCAATCCAAACCACATTAGTTTGGTTTGGTTTGGTTCGGTTTTATTTTAGGAAGCCAGCCGAACCAAACCAAACCGCATGTAGTTTTACCTTGCGGTTCGGTTCACTTTTTGTCTCAAAACCGACCAAACCGCGAACACCCCTAGATGGTCATATTGGTGGTTGGTAGTGGTGACCAGTGGGTTAGAGTGGTGATTTCTAGTGGTCGGAGTAGTGGTTAGAGAGGTAGTCGTTGGTGGTGACTAATATTGTTTAAAGTGATGGTTTTTCGTGGTCAAAATGGTAATATATGGTGGTCAAATTAGTGATCAAGTCAGGGGTGGATGGAATGGTGGTCGGAGTAGTGGTCGGTCGTGGTTGAAGTGATGGTTGGCAGTGGTCAAAGTGATAGCCAATTGTCGTCAAATTGGTGATAATAGGGGGATGGAATGGTAATCAGTGATGGTTAAGTGGTGGTCGAAGTAAGTTAATTTTTAGTTGAGGAGACTCTCTTCGAGACCCACTCTCCAACACTCACATTATGATTGAGAGAAATTCATGTAGGTTCTACCATTTGGAAAATTGGAACCCATCAATTTAGTGAAATCCACATGAATTTCACTCAATTATATGATAAGTGCTGGAGGAAGAGTGTCAACAAGAGTCTTGTTAGCATTTCTCTTCACTTTCGAACGGGATAATTTGGTATTTACACATAATCGTGGGTATGAGAAGCAGGTGTAGGGGTTTGTATAATAACAGTATTTGTGTTATATTAGAAACAGTCCATCACCAGTATAGGGCAAACAAGGCCCATAAGCCCAAACAAACAGGCCGCCACAAAACAACAGAAAGAAGGACCACCACGGGCAGGGCCGCTCCAACACATTTTGAGGTCTAAAGCGAACTCAAAAGAGGCCTTTTTAAAAGTAATAACAATAGGAAATTTATAAATAAATGAGTTTAATAGAAAATTTATTTTTAAATTTATAAATAAAGAAAAATTATTTTTTAGGATATTTTGAGGATCTCTTTGTTCATTTTTGAGGATATTTTGTTATGTCCCAAAAATGACAGAAAGATCAAGATAGAAATAATTGATCTTATAGAATTATGGATATTTGTGAATATTTGTTTATTACTCACTTCAAAAATGAACAAAAAGATCAAGCGTTCTTGTTATACTGTGTTGATTTACACTATAATGCCATTAGGAGACAACAGTCAATGAAGATGCAGTCACCAGTTGGAACATGGCCCACTGGTCTCTACAATATTACAGCAAAGGAGACTGAGGAGGCGCACGTGTTCACAATAGACGTGTCGGGACTGAAGAAGGACCAAGTGAAAGTGGTAATTGAGAACAGGAGCCACCTCCGCATCAGCAGCAAGATAAAAAATGAGAAGGTCTACTACGATGAAATTGATCAGTTAAGAAGTCTGAAACGTTGCACCTTCGTGAGCGCATAGTGGGATATTCGATAGGAAGTTGATTTGAACTTCCGGAAGAAGGACGAGGTTCTAGCTGTCACTATTCCCAGGAGGAACACTAATAAGCTCCATTCCCATTCCCATTTCCATTTCTCGCTGACTCCAAAAAAAATGAGAATCTCTATTGTTCTAAATCCATTTTTTATCTTCGTGTTGCTATATAAAAATAAGACGCAATACTGAATGTTCAAATAACCGTCTCTTCCATTTGTACTTCTTGACTAAGGGTAACACATAAGCAATCCATTTTCTCTATTTCTTTATCTCTCATTCTCTTGGCATTTCTATTTATTTTTAGAAATATTTTGTTATATTCTAAAAATGATAGAGATGCCAAGATGGAAGTTGTCGATCTTATAGTATTATGAGTGTTCACCATCACTTGTTTATTACTCAATCGTTAAAAATGAATAGAAATAATGCACAATACAGCTTTCAAATGAGCGTAAATATTGACATATATTTGTTTTCATTTGTGATAAAGCTCTTAACAACATTTTCAATGGCCTCTCGAAAGTAAAACCTGAATAGAAAATTGAGTTAAGTGTAAAAAAATTTCCCCTTGTCTTTGCGTGTCTAAAAGGCAAACCCAATAGTAAACTACAAATCCAAAAAAACACACTCTAGACACAACCATGCTTGTCTTTGCCATTCAAAGCCATGTTTGAGTCCTTACCATCCACATAAGTATTTTGCATTCTTTCTTTAGCCTGATTCATGGCATTGAAAGTAAGTATAACGAAGAAATAAGAATTTTTCTAACTCCAAGAATGAAAATTAAGGGATTTTGTGAGTTGATAGCAATTCATGGAACATTAAAGCCCCCCATAGCATGCTGCAGAATTGCTGGGTGTGGCATTGAACATGACCCCACTTTATGTCTCAAGTCGTAACATCTCATCACTTCAAATAACCCTTTAGAATAGATGAACAGTCATCAATATGTTACTAACTTCAAACATGGCAGTAAAATTTGTACCTAATGTACTCAAAATGCAAATTTTAACTCCTTGGACAATGCGCACATGATCACAATTGGATGTGCAGACTAATAGCGGAAGCAAATTTAAGACACCTTAACTAAATTAGTGTAATCAAACTAATAACAGAAGCAAAGTCTATGTAAGTGATAAAGAGTAATAGCATCAAGTTATGCACATTGAATCCCTAGGAAAGCTTTTCATTTACAAAGACACTACTAAGCATAATGATGTCAAAGAGGAGAACAAATATACTATCAGAAATAATCTATAGCACTACTCCCACTATAAACATTAAGTAAATGAATACATATTGAGCAAGCAGAGATGGAAACCCGACCTTTAAAACCTTATATAGAGAATTTAATGAAAGAATCTTTGAAGGGCATTCATGAGTCATGACTTACAAAATCAGTAACATGTCAACAAACTCTTGCTTGGCTGCAGAATGCATTCAAAAAAGAAACCAAAATCATCATCAAATAACCTATTATTTTTCTCTAATAGTCATCTGTCTCATTTTCCTATATCATCTCTCCCTATTTACTTTAATTGCTTCTTGAAAGATATTTCCTTCATCAGTTCGAGTCCATCAAGGACGACCTCAGCCTTCATAAAAAGGAAAAAACAATAAGTTAACATCATTTTTTGAGCAAAACCAGGATTAATGAATATCAATAGATATCGACATATTATAGTCAACATGGTCAAATAACTAAGAAGCTAATTATTAGAGTTGCTAGCTCCATACCTGGTGGAGAGTATGTTCAATGCTGCAGCCCTAGCTCACCTCAAGCCCCTATGTGAAGCATCCAAAATCCTCTACAAAAGCATTTCTTTTTCTTTAACTTGTTATCCATTTGTACGTGGAAGATTTAATAATGGATCACACATTAGTAAAACTAATATTAAATTGAAGTCAATCTGGTGGTACCTGATCTCCTGTGTAGGAATATGTGTGGCTATCATGGTTCCCTTCACAATTCCTAAAAATATAGACCAAATGGTAGTAAGTGACTTTGAGCCTGGAATGTTGTTCTTGCTCTTAAAGAAGATAACTTCTTGCTCTTAATCTAGAAAATTTAATGGTAAATAAATACATAAAAGGAGAATTCTATGCATTGGAGTGCTCAATAAAAATCAAAATTTGATGTTCAATTATTGAAACCCAAACACACAAATACCTACTAACTATTAACATTATGGCAAATAAGCTAACTAAAATAGAAATACTGGTAAACATATGTATCATAAAGGAATAACAACCACATGTGTGCTGATCTTAGTTCAATACATGAATGCTCCATAAACATGGTCCAATTTCATTGTTTTCCCATCCCTATCATTTTCATCAGGCCAAAACTTAAATGCCTCTAGAATAACCATCTTGTTAGAAAAAGAGTCACTCATCTAAAAACAACAGTAAGTCACTGCAATTGAAAAATATATTGCTTCAAAAATAGGTTGTACATTAATGACGAAAGGATATCCACCAATAAATTTCAAAGACACTCATCCATTATATCATTGTGCAGCACATTTTAAGGAAGAAAATGATAAGGTAAACAATTCCCTCTCCATTCCCCATCTTTTTATTATTTTCTATACAAAGTATCTATACAAAATTTGAATGACAGCAAGCTGATTCCTTCCCATATCCCTTTGTTCCAATAGAAACCATTGCTCTTAAGATATCCCTTTATTCAAGTATTCAAGTAAACAACATCAAGGTGAAGGCATAAAGAAGAGCAAAATAAATGATACCAAAAGTTGAAGAATAAAGAAGAAAATCAGTAAATAAAAGCAACTTATAACAATGGTAAAAGTTGAAATACCAACAGTGGGAGAAAACTCAGCTATTATAAGGTAGTAAGAGAGAACAGTGAAACTTAAAATGAAATCTCAATTTCAGTTACCATAAAAGGAGCACACACCAAAAGAGACAATACAGTTATGATTTGTGGAAGGACATTTGAATTCAGCTCATATTCATTTGTTGAACATATGTGTCCAAGATAAACTATACCTTACTACCAGTGGCGAATGAAAACATTTTTTTTACAGTGGGGCTGAGATACACAATGATGTATGATGGAGTAAACTGTTTAGTAATAAGTGCATAAGTATATATGTGAAAAGGCATTAGCAATAGGTTGACATGCTAAACTATGGGATTGCATCCGGCAACAAAACTAAAGTGGCATGGGGGTACTACGTACACTATTAAGTACTAACAAAACTGAAAATTACTCCAAAACTAAGCAAGTTATTGTACAATCTTCATGACTAATATTCAGTAGAAACCATGTGTTGCATGATTTAACCAAGGTTTCAAAAAATGGTCCGTTACGGCAAAAACGGCCGCGACAAAACGGTCACGGTGGCCACCGTTTCCGTTACGGATCGATATCGCGGAGTGATTAGAAATCACAGAAAAATCCGAGACAAAATGTAACAGCCCAGGTCCAACGCATTGGCCACCCCGACACTGTTACCTCACGGTCTTCTCTACCCCTCTTGTAGAATTTTTGCCTTCCGTGGGAATCGAACCTTGCACCTGAGGCATAAGTGCAAGTTAAACACACCTCCCACTACCAATTGAGCGCGCAAAAATAAAATGCTCAAAGTCAATTAATCTGTGAAGAGGGCAGCAAGACAGAAGGACTAAAACAACATAGGTAATCATTCTCTCATTCTCCTTCCATCCTTAACCATTTCCACTCAAATATATGATCAAAATGAAACAACTCATACAGATTTTGTATTTCTATCTTTATCGGCCTCCAAGCAAAAACACCTTTGCTTTCCAATCAACTTCCCATAATAATATTTATGATTACTCCATTTTTACATTTTCACCAACTGTGTAGAATCAGATCAAAATTTTATCATCTCCCATATCCCTCTTTTAGAAGTGATGAAAGTTAACTTCCTATCATCTTCTTTTAGCACACTAATTAGAAATTAGAAGCAAACAAATTAGAATCTTGTCACTGCAAATCTCAAAGCACATTTGAGGAAAATGTATAGATTCACCTTTTTTTTAATTCATCGTTGGATATAGCAATCCAGTCTAAAAAATGGTTTAAAACGAAGGAAATATAAATGTCTGAAATCCACCATAAAAATAACGTAAAAAAATTGAAAAAGGGCAAAAAATAACATGTAAAATGAGAAGAAAAAAAATTGGAACCTGCAAAATTTGTGATAAATCACAATCCGTCAAATAAAGAATAGACATCATAAAGTGTAAAATCACAACCTACTAATATCCTGGCCGTTCATTCCCTCGATCGCGTCTGTGGATTTCTCGTTAGCGAAAGTTAGGAATTGGAATCCTTTTGATCTTCCGCCACTAATATGAAGAGGATGTGTTTGAACACCGTCTACCGCAATGATTAGCACCAAAACCTTTTCCAGCCACAACTCACTCACTGCCATGACCACCACAAACCACCACCGTATTATCTCTCTTCACCACCAAATCCTATTTTCTCACTCTCTTCATCGTTTCATATGTCTCCTAGTCTCACGTTCTCTCGTCGCATTTCTCAAACCCCTAATAATTGAAGGCCCTTTTTTACATCATAAAAAATTGCACGCTGTGAGCTAAGTCACTTTAGTTTAACTGATAAAAAAAAGTAACTTTAGTTTAATGAATGCATATACAGACCATACCCAAATTCACCAACAGGCTTCCTATCATAAATCAAACTATATGCCACTACAACTGCTAATAATTATTTGCTTGCTTTAATTACCGACTATAAATCATGTAAAACAATTTATAGTATCTTACCAATAGTATCAGAGATTTGAAATCCTTATCTATATTATATGAGATATCTAGAACAATCATGCAAGTACACAATAGACAGCAAATGAAGAAATGGTAATATTTCAAGAATATGCTCTCAATGAAAAATGAATAACGTTCATAAATTCATTTATTAAAAGGGCATACCTTTTGTTTGAATAAAAGGGCATACTTGTTGTTGCCTTGTAGGGTAGGCTATGCACGGTCCCTTAATTGCTTATCTGCAGTAAAATAACAGCATTAGGTTGTTATCATATTCGAGCTTTGAGTAAGGAATAAAATCAAACAATTGGTGGGCAGAGGTATAACACTATCGGAGGTGAGCAGAATAATATCTCACATTTTTGTAATTCAGTAGCACTCTTGAACGAAACTTGTAATCATCCCTGCAACAGAAGTGACCAAGTATAAAATTAGCACGCAACCGTTTGCCGTTGTGTACTTTTTTACAGCAGCCGCACCATCTTGAAACCCCGTTGCGCTCCCCTTCACGTCTTGCTTTCGCCGGCCTTCGAAGCCTCTGGTTGATGCGCATCTTCTCCAGCGCCGCCACCATCTCTCTCACCACCGCATCTCTCCATCACCGTCACATCTTCCCCACTATCGGTTCCCTCTCTTTTCCCTCATCTCTCGGTATTCTCTACAAAATCAGAAGCGGAAATCAAATTCAGAATCAATATCAAAATCAAGATCAAAATAAGAAGATAAGAAGAAGGTAACAGGAAGAGGAAATATGTGCTACACCTGGGTTTCGAAATTTTCAATATAAGTTTCCTAAATGAAGAAGACAGCGAGAAGAAGAAAGGAATGAGAGAGCGGTGCGACAGAGCGGAGGTAGAAGAGAAGAAGGGAAAGAACGACGAGAAAGTGCAACGTTATACGAGAGGGATTGAAGGGTATTGGTTGTGTGCGGTAACAGGAAATGTTTCGCGCGAATAACCGACTGCAGAGTGAATGCAGGACGGTATAGTATATATGAGATATAACATTAGGTTTCAAATTTTTTAAATATTACAACTATATAAAGTATTTATTTAGTAAAAATTTTAATAATAAATGGTGAAAGTAGTAGTTGTCTTAAACATCTATCAGAATGGTAATCGGTGATGGTTAGAGTGGTGGTCGTCGTCGTCGTCGTAGTGGTAGTCAATGGTGGGGATCAGTGATGGTCATAGGGGTGTTCAAAACCGAATCAAACCAATAGAAAACCGCAAACCAATAGAAAACCGCAAACCGAACAAAACCAAACCGAAAACCGCTTCTTATTGGTTCTGTTCGGTTCTTTTTTTCATTGCACCGCGCGGTTTGGCTCGGTTCGCGGTTTTGATTACAGAAACCAAACCAAACCAAACCGCAAGTAACACTAAGACTTATTGACTTACAACCTTCCTTACTAACTTAATAGCCCAAATGCAACTAAAACCCAACTCTCACTCACTTACTAGTCCAAATCCAATTAATTCTTTGACTCGCTTACAAACAATACATATTGTTATGCTATATTTAAAAATTACAATAAAATATTTAATTCAAATTCTTTTAAACATTGTCTTAGCTATCTTAAAAGAAGGCTAAAGTGCTCCCGGGGTCCCTTATCTTTATTTAAAGTAACGATTTGGTCCTTTATCTTTTTTTTGTCCCAAATCCATCCTTTATGTTTTAAATTTTTGACACATAAATCCTTTTATGTCTCAAATCAGTCCTTTATGTTTTAAATTTTTGACACATAAATCCTTTTTTTTGACACATAAATCAGCACTGTTAACGGAAAAGGATTTATGTGTCAAAAATTTGAAAGATAAAGGACTTATTTGGGACAAAAAAAACATAAATGACTAATTCGTTACTTTAAATAAAGATAAGGGACCCCGGGAGCACTTTAGCCTTAAAAGAATTAAAAGAGCGTAATTTATATACTACATATATTTGGGTAGATTTTTTCTTAAAGATTTATGTTAGCCATTTTTTATGTTAGTTAATTTTAACTTCGTTTTAAATTATGTTTTGTCTTAGAACCAACCGAACCAACCGAACCAATCCAAACCGCATTAGTTTGGTTTGGTTTGGTTCGGTTTTATTTTAGGAAGTCAACCGAACCGAACCAAACCGCATGTAGTTTTTCCTTGCGGTTCGGTTCACTTTTTGTCTCAAAAGCGAACCAAATCGCGAACACCCCTAAATGGTCATATTGGTGGTTGGTAGTGGTGACCAGTGGGTTAGAGTGGTGATTTCTAGTGGTCGGAGTAGTGGTTAGAGAGGTAGTCGTTGGTGGTGACTAATATTGTTTAAAGTGATGGTTTTTCGTGGTCAAAATGGTAATATATGGTGGTCAAATTAGTGATCAAGTCAGGGGTGGATGGAATGGTGGTCGGAGTAGTGGTCGGTCGTGGTTGAAGTGATGGTTGACAGTGGTCAAAGTGATAGCCAATTGTCGTCAAATTGGTGATAATAGGGGGATGGAGTGGTAATCAGTGATGGTTAAGTGGTGGTCGAAGTGGTGGTCGAAGTAAATTAATTTTTAATTGAGGAGACTCTCTTCGAGACCCACTCTCCAACACACACATTATGATTGAGAGAAATTCATGTAGGTTCTACCATTTGGAAAAATGGAACCCATCAATTTAGTGAGATCCACATGAATTTCACTCAATTATATGATAAGTGTTGGAGGAAGAGTGGGAACAAGAGTCTTGTTAGCATTTCTCTTCACTTCCGAACGGGATAATTTGGTATTTACACATAATCGTGGGTATGAGAAGCAGGTGTAGGGGTTTGTATAATAACAGTATTTGTGTTATATTAGAAACAGTCCATCACCAGTATAGGGCAAACAAGGCCCATAAGCCCAAACAAACAGGCCGCCACAAAACAACAGAAAGAAGGACCACCACGGGCAGGGTCGCTCCAACACATTTTGAGGTCTAAAGCGAACTCAAAAGAGGCCTTTTTAAAAGTAATAACAATAGGAAATTTATAAATAAATGATTTTAATAGAAATATTATTTTTAAATTTATAAATAAAGAAAATTTATTTTTTATCTAAATTATCAAAATAATCAACAAAAAATTGGTACCATAAATCCCAACACAAGAGTTGCCCTCATGGAGCTTCCATCAACATTAAGTTTAATACAATTGCAAGTAGGAGGAAACCAACGAACCAATCTAGGAGGACGAGTAGGCACCCCAATAGAAAAAAATTTAACAGCATTGTAATACCCTAATTTTGTCCGATCATAATTGAGAGATTTTATTTATTAAAAATAATAATCTTTTTTATGTCATGTATTATTTTCTTGTTTTTATTGCTATGAGTTTTAATCATCAAAAAATATTTTATTAGGAGTAAAGAAACAAAAAATAAGCCAAGGAGGAAATAGGGGGGGTTTGTTAAAAAAGATTAGAGGTGCGATCGGGATTGGGCCATCTAAAACCCAATCCAATTCCAAAACCCTAGCCCAATTAACCCTAACTCATCCACCAAACCCATGACCCATGATCCAACTCACCAAACCCAATCCATATCCTAACCCTAACCCATATCCAACCCATAACCCAACACACAACTCCATCCAACCCACTCCAACTAAACCCTAATTCGCATACCTCCCCCCCTTCACTCTAAAATGTGTCCACATTCACTCTCCCCCCTAGCCTTAAAAATCATCCACATTCATCCCCTCTCTCCTCCCTAGAAATCCACCCCACTTTCCCTCTTTTCCTCATTGGAACTCACAATCCCACTTCCACACACAACCCCACTTCCACACACAACCCCACTTCCACACACAACCTCACTTCCACACATCTCCTTTCCCCATACACTCCACCCTTCCCATCACTCACTCTCACACACACTCACACACTCAACCTCCCCCACCCCCCCCCCCCCCTACGGCCATCTCTCCCTCTCCCTCACATATCACTCAACTCACTCTCTCTCACACACTTCCCCTTGAAAAAAAAACCCTTCTTAGCTCTCATTTGGTCTCACTCTAAGATTGGGAGAATTCCTCTCCTCCTCTTCTCCTCTAAAACCGTAGCCTCACCTCTCCTAAACCACCTCCATTTTTTTCAATTTCTCTTAACCAATTCATCATCAAACTACCTCCAATCCATTCCTCTCACACTCAAGAAAAATCAAGCACATAATCCTTCTCCTCCTCTCCTCCATAAAAACCGTAGCTTCCCTTTATTTACCTCTCCTCTACTTCCTCAATTTTCTACCTATTTTAGAGATAAGGTAAAGTTCCTAATGTCTTAGCATCATTTTCAAACATTTTGCATCAAGATTTATCTTATCATCTTCATCTCATATTCTCCTCTTTATTTTTGATATACTCATCATTTTCACTTTTAAAATGTAGTTTGTTGTTGTTAGGGTGAGAAGTTGCTTCTCACCTTTGAGTAACTTAGCTTGTTGTTAGTTTGTGTTGATCTTTGTTTTTTTTTAAAAATGAAATAAGCATGTGATTTTATGTCCCTTATATTTCGCATTTTTCTTTTTTTTTTAACTTATCTTGTGGTTCCTTTTCACTTGAGGATGATTTATTATTAGTGTTTAAAGCCTTGTGTTAAATGTGATTTTTAGTCCTTGTGATGTTGATGATCTTACAACTTGACTCTCCTTTGTGTTTGGAACACTATGATTTAAGGGAGAAGATTTTAAGATAGGATTCAACTTTCTTTATGAATTTCTCTTGTTCAATATTTGTTTTAGTTGTTATTTGTTGATGATCTAGCCATATGAGTCTCCACTAGTGCCTAGTGCACTTTAATTTAAGTGGTGAAGATGGCTAGAAAGGATTCAACTTTATTTTCTTGGTTCATATGTCCTATTTTGCTCATTGCTAGATGTTGATGATGGGGTAAGTTGATTTTCACTTGTGCCCATGACACTTTAATCTAAGTGAGAGGATTACTCTATATGATTCAATTTTGTTTAATGTTTACACTTTAAGGTGAAGTGTTTCTCTAAATAATTAATAGATCTTTTTATACCAAATACCAAAAAAACACTTCATAAAAATCATTTCCTAGCAACTAATAAAAAAAGGGTAAATAAAACTTTTTTTTTTAAAAAATAAATAAACTGATTTTTGTTTTTTTTCGTTTTTATTTAATTTATTTATTCTTTTCCAACCAAAAATTATCTCAACCAAAAAAATAATAACAAAAGAATCTCAAAGAAAAAAAAGAACAAAAAGCTTTCATTAGTAAAAAAGGGAGTGGTAAGTAAAACTTTTTTAAGAAACAAGTAAACGCTATTTACGCCCCCAGCACTCGTTCTAGCGTCAAAACGCTGTTTTCACCCCCACCTTTTAGAAATACAGCTCTCCCCGCTTTCAGCCCAATTTTCGCGCAAAGGCCCAAAAACCCAAACAATGTTATTGTGGGCTGATGTTAAGCACACCCCCATTTTTGATACAACACTCCTCTATTATTTGCACCCCCTTTTATCACCTATTCCGCTTTTATTCACAACGTGACGCCACAAACCGTTTTTTTTTCTTTCTCTCGAATAATCGAATTCGCGTAAAAAAATAGGTTGTTACTAGTGGTCACTCCGAGCCTTGCTTGTTTGACCGTTAGGACGAACCTTCTTTTTTTTCACAGTGGATTAGTAGCGGTGATCACTCTGAGGTTACTCGTCTGATCATCGCAAACATCCGCCTAAACTTTTTTTTTTAGTTAATAAAATACAAACATAATTCCGACTCCTTTTTTATCACGCTTCCCGGTAAGCACGTTTTCAAACGAGCCAACGCTCAATCACTAACCGGGTATTTACAACAGTCACTCTGGGCTCAGCTCGTTTGACGCTGTGAATACTTTCGTTTTCAAATGAAGCCGTTAGTGGTGACCACTCTGGATTTATCTGTTTGGTCACCGTGAACGGCCTCCCGTTTCGCAAAAACTTTTCAATAAATAAAAAAAATACCAACACACAAATATTTTCTACCCAAGAACTACGTAGCTTTGATTTCTCCATCGCACCCGGAGATACGTAGGAGCGGGGGCCCACTCCTGTCAAGCGCAAAAAACTAAAATTTTTATTAAGTCTTCCTTTCTTTTTTTTTCTTCTTCGCAAACAATCAAAATGGGTAAATAAAGTATCTTCTTTTAAAACTAACTTTTTCTACACATTAAATTAAAAGGTAACCTTTTTAGGATGTTGCGGGGTGCTAGTACCTTCCTCGCACTTAATCGACCCCCGAACCCAAAAACAAAGGTTTTTTCAATGTTTTCCTAAAAATAAATATTGATGGCGGCTCCATTGTTCAAAAGCAACGAAGAATCCCTCCTCCGGATTCTTCGGTCGCTACAGCTGGCGACTCCACTGGGGACATTTTTTTAAGAGGGTCAAGCCTAATTTAGTTAAATGTGTAGATATTTGTTAGTTTAGTACTTTATTTACCCTTAGCCCTTCTACTCGCATGTCTATTTTATTTATCTATTTATTTGCTCTATTGAACCTTAGGGTAGAAAACCTTTGCACTATTATCTGTATTTCTTTTGCAGCACGGGTAGTTTAGGTTGCTTATATCACACACATCTATTACACTTGTTTATTGCACACACTCTTGAGCGGGGCCCTATACCCGGGTCTGAACAAAAAACCTAGGACGAGTGGAGGCGATTAGTGTCAGTCATTCTGGATTTTATCTGTCTGACTCTCACGAAAGCCTCAGCCAGAGTACGCTCTTTCGTGATATCCCACACCAGGTAGCTCGCTATCGTTGTGGGTCATATCATGAAGGAGATTTCAGCTCTGGAGACCCTTGTGAGGAAGTGATTAGAGCCGCCTGAGAGATTGATCACACAAGTAGCCCTAGACCGTAACCTGTATATAAGACCTAACCTGTTTAGGACACAAGGGCAATTCACCTACCCGCTGCATCATCGCAGATTTTTTTTTTAAAAAAAAAATCATCAAGCCAAAAAAAAATCATCTATCCCCTTTTCCTTTTTACGTGTATATGATGAGACACATAGTTAATGTTTTCTCAAAGTTGAATCACCACAAAAAAAACTTCTTTTAACACGTGCAACATCATTCTTCGTTCATCCATCATACAGAATCATTATTTCAAAAAAAATGATAAAAGTCCTTACATGCATTCATTTCATTAAGCATACACATACATGTTCCCATTCATTCAATTGTCCATGCATCACTCATATTTTCATCCATTCATATACTCATATCATGTACTCTATCAACAGAGCGTTTCAAAAAAAAAAAAGAAGGCAAGCTGGTGCGTCCACATCGATATTGGACTCGTTCTCAGGCTAGAAACATGGAAGAAAATCAGGACAATCCGCCTCAAGATAACCCAGATCAAGACAATCCACATCAGAACCTAGGCAATCAAGAGCTTAGGGCAGAAATAGATGGGATGAAAGAACAGATGGTTGAAATCTTAAAGGTTTTACAAGCTTTGAGGGGCAAAGACACAAGTGAAGATGTCTCCGCTGGGAATACGGAAAATCAAGTTACCAACCCTCCTCCTCCCAATGGACTCGGGATCCCGCATACAGTGCCCCCCACTGGGACTAATGATCAGGGTTACATATGGCCTCCTTACGGACTTCCACAAGGTTACACACCTCCGACAGTCAATGCTAGTCCAGAAGACGGTCCCTCAGGAGTCGCGTGCCAACAACAGCCTACACCAACGGATCACGATTCGGGGGCACCACAAGTTCAAAACCCGAACCCCGTTGTCATACCGCAAGAACTCCCACTTGGCTGCCCTCCACCGCCGATAGTTGACGTTCAAGCTCAAGGTTCCAACCTTAGGAATCCCACTCATTCACATACCCCAAATGTGAACCCAGCCATAGTTCCGATGATCCATCCTTACTATGGTATGAGTGGGCTCCCTCACGATCACTCTATGGAGAACCCTCAAGCCAAAGACAAACTACAAATGCTTGAGGAAAGGTTGAGAGCAGTTGAAGGATCCAATATTAGGGCAACCGGCGCTTACGACTTATGTCTCGTCCCTAATGTAGTCATTCCTCCCAAGTTCAGGGTGCCAGATTTTGATAAATACATGGGTGTAACCTGTCCTGCTAGCCATCTGACCATGTATTGTAGAAAAATGGCTGCCTTTGCACATGATGATAAACTGCTCATTCACTACTTCCAGGACAGTCTAGCTGGGGCAGTCTCAAGATGGTACATGCAGTTGGAACGCAACCACATTCGATGTTGGAAAGATATGGCCGATGCTTTCCTCAAGCAATATAAATACAACATCGACATAGCTCCCGATAGAGCACAGTTGCAGAATATGGTGAAAAGAAACCATGAATCATTCAGGGAGTACGCCCAACGTTGGAGAGGACTAGCAGCGCAGGTGGCACCACCTTTACTGGAAAAGGAGATGGTATCCATGTTCAGGGACACTTTGCAGTCACCCTTCTATGACAGGTTGATTGGGAGTGTATCCTCTAACTTCTCAGACATGGTCACCATAGGGGAAAGGTTAGAAAGCGGAATGAGAAACGGGAAAATTACTCACGGTTCAACCGAAAACAATGAAGGAGAAACCAATTCCATAACAGGACCAGGGAAAGCCTCTTACGCTTCCAAAAACCGTCCCCAAGCCCTGCACTTCTCTACCCAAACCAGTAGAATCCATGGGCCACCAAACTATCCAGAAAGGAAACATGTACCGTTTGATCCAATTCCCGTATCCTACTCAGACATGTTCAACCACCTCACCAGTCACAACTTAATCTCTCCCCGCCCGATGAGACCTATTGAACCTCCTTTCCCGAGGGGCTACGACCCAAATGCCACATGCGATTTTCACGCAGGCGCAATTGGGCATTCAGTGGAAAACTGCAAGGCGCTGAGACATGTGATTCAGGATCTGATCGAATCCAAATGGTTGAACTTCAATGAAGGCAATAACCCTTTCTAGGGGCATGAAGAGTCATTTGTCAATGCTATTGAAGGCGTTCAAAATGCTAGAGAGGACATCATCATCCTTGTGCGCCGTTATCCTGCATCTGAAGCACTTATGAATTGGGGAACCGTCGATTTTCTTGTGATTTTCAGTTCAAAGTAATTTTCTTGTAATGCAATCCTATGGCTCTGCCCAAGGCCTTAGGACATTTCAATAAGGGCACACATGTTTCTTTTCAGTATCAATATTAATAAAATAGCATTTTGAATTCTCCCATAAACTTCTTCGCTCATTCGCTCGATTCGCTTCTTCTTCCATCCTTTTTCAATTTCTACTAATGCAGATCTAAATAAGTTGTCCTTGAAAATAACAACATCGTTGACTCATAACTTCGATCAGCCCAAACTAAGGAAGATGTAGAAGATAACTGAGAAAACTCCTCCAGAGGTAATGAGAATAATGAAGCAGGAGGATGAAGTGGTCCAGCTTCTCGTGGAATCAAGTGAGATGATTAACTTGGGAACGAGAGAAAGCAAAAAGATGTTAGAATGAACATCACACCAAAAGGGCAGTGAATCAAGAAAATTCACTCGCATTACTTTGTCTGACACAAGATACCCACCGGTGTAAGAAAATCAGTGATTGTCAATAAATTTGGTCTGTCGTTACAACCTTCCAAGTAAGATCATCGCGAACAGTGGGGAAAGGTTTGTGTGGAGACCCCAAGTCGAGCATCATAACCCCTCCCCGTACCACCCAAAAATGAATGAGACAGTTGCGGCGACAAACAAAGAATATCAGAGATGATAGTAACCTTCAAATGCTCCTTTTTACCTTACATGGAGACCAGACCTTGTTTCACACTTCAACAGGGGCAACCCCGTGCGATGGAAGCAGCACTTCCATTAAACCTTATCAAACAAAAGGATGGTTGTTTTGTGTCATATCAGAAAGGAGCAAAGGAAGATTAACAGAAAAGGGTTCGTCCCCGACAATTTCAAGGAGACTTGGTGCCCAAGAAAATCATACCCATCCAAAAGGATCCCCGTGGAAGATGGACCCTGAGCTATGAAGGACCTTATGCAGTAAAGAAATCATTCTCTGGAGGGGCCCTAACCCCCATGAAAATAGAGGGCGAAGACGTCCCACTCCCGATGAATTCTGATGCGGTCAAATACTATGCCCAAAAACGCATATAAAGATAAAAAAAAATGAGCCAAGAGAAACAAGCTCGCTAGGCTGAAAACCCGAAAGGGCGGCCTAGGCAAAAATTAGAGCGACCCGGTGGATTGAAAACCCAAAGGGGCAATCCAGGCAAAAATTAGGGTCAGGAAGTTGGACTAAATAAATGTTTAGGCAATCAACAAAAGCCGGATAATGAGTGGATCAAGGTCATGAATATGAGCGGCCAACATTGTTACTTCAAGGACACTAACTACCCAAAGATCTGCCTAGTATTTTTGCCTTTTCGTTTCTTTCAAAATTCTTAATATACTCTCAAGCCAGTGTCCCTTTCGCACACTCGGCTCCAGTCTTAATGTCAAACACTTTCCCTTTTTCTTTATTTTCCCTTGTTTTTGAAATGACATTTTATGGTAGTTGATATTGAATTGTGAAACATGTGCATGACTAAAAGCATTACAGAGTATTACGAAATTTCTAAAGGTCACATAAACGAGGCGATCTCTCAGAAATAAAATTGCAAAAAAGATAAATACATACAAGATCACTTCAAAAGGCGAATGGTAACAATAGGCCGCACTTCAATAGCACTACTTTGGGCAACTCCCGTATCTCACATTGAAAGTCCTGCGAGTTGATCAACAAGAAGGGGCAAGAAAGAGCAAAAAAGCAAGAGCAAAAGAGCAAAAGAGCAAAGTGAAAGAGTCAAAAAAGAGCAAAAGAGCAAAGCAAAAGAGTCAAGAAAGAGCAAAAGAGCAAAAATAGTCAAAAAAAAAAAAAAGAAGTCATCCATTACATTTCATTCATCATTCCACTCAAAACCAATCATCACACATGCATACATTACATGCATGTCATATGCATAGCATCTGCTGTTTTTCAACTTTAAGTGTCGGTCCTTCCAGTTTTTAAAAGTCGACGCGACGAGCATCGATCCTACAATGTTAACACCAAGTCTAGCAGAGATCCCTCAGACCAACAACGGTCCTTCAATCCAGATCGCATGTCGCGTTATCGAGCAACCGACCGATCAACCGACCCCAGGTCCTTCAGTTCAGTTTGAATCAACACGTCCAAGCAACGACTTCAAACTCTACCACCAGATCACTACGTCGACACTAAGCACGACGGATCATCCGACCCCAGGTCCTTCAGGTCAATTCGAATTAACACGTCCAAGCAACGACTTCGAACCATACCACCATATCACTAAGTCGACACTGAGCGCGACGGATCACCCGACCCCAGGTCCTTCAGACTAGCTGTGTCAGCCTAAGACTCAGTGTATGTCCTTCGCGGCCGCTCGAAAAAAAGGCCACCCCACAAACAGACCGTATTACTAGTACCATAAGCTAGTTGCGCTCCTTCGGACCCATCGGTCCCTCAGGCTTAGGCATGCCCTTCAGACCCCGACGGTCCCTCAGTCGAACTCAAGTCGATGCGTCAAGCATTGATTCTGAATTAGACCATCAGAGCCTCAGTGCTCCTTCAGATCCCCAGCAATCCTTATTTACTTTCTCTCCAAGTCAACCCAGTTTTCATAATTTTCAAAAAAAAAAAACCAAAAGTCTCAGTCTGGACAAAATTAGCGTCTTGTTATCTTTATTTCTATTTTCCTCGAGAAACTCGGAACCCCTCCGATTTCCTAGCAAAATATAAATAAAGAGGGGCAGCTGTAATACCCTAATTTTGTCCGATCATAATTGAGAGATTTTATTTATTAAAAATAATAATCTTTTTTATGTCATGTATTATTTTCTTGTTTTTATTGCTATGAGTTTTAATCATCAAAAAATATTTTATTAGGAGTAAAGAAACAAAAAATAAGCCAAGGAGGAAATAGGGGGGGTAGCTGTAGCGACCGAAGAATCCGGAGGAGGGATTCTTCGTTGCTTTTGAACAATGGAGCCGCCATCAATATTTATTTTTAGGAAAACATTGAAAAAACCTTTGTTTTTGGGTTCGGGGGTCGATTAAGTGCGAGGAAGGTACTAGCACCCCGCAACATCCTAAAAAGGTTACCTTTTAATTTAATGTGTAGAAAAAGTTAGTTTTAAAAGAAGATACTTTATTTACCCATTTTGATTGTTTGCGAAGAAGAAAAAAAAAGAAAGGAAGACTTAATAAAAATTTTAGTTTTTTGCGCTTGACAGGAGTGGGCCCCCGCTCCTACGTATCTCCGGGTGCGATGGAGAAATCAAAGCTACGTAGTTCTTGGGTAGAAAATATTTGTGTGTTGGTATTTTTTTTATTTATTGAAAAGTTTTTGCGAAACGGGAGGCCGTTCACGGTGACCAAACAGATAAATCCAGAGTGGTCACCACTAACGGCTTCATTTGAAAACGAAAGTATTCACAGCGTCAAACGAGCTGAGCCCAGAGTGACTGTTGTAAATACCCGGTTAGTGATTGAGCGTTGGCTCGTTTGAAAACGTGCTTACCGGGAAGCGTGATAAAAAAGGAGTCGGAATTATGTTTGTATTTTATTAACTAAAAAAAAAAGTTTAGGCGGATGTTTGCGATGATCAGACGAGTAACCTCAGAGTGATCACCGCTACTAATCCACTGTGAAAAAAAAGAAGGTTCGTCCTAACGGTCAAACAAGCAAGGCTCGGAGTGACCACTAGTAACAACCTATTTTTTTACGCGAATTCGATTATTCGAGAGAAAGAAAAAAAAACGGTTGTTACTAGTGGTCACTCCGAGCCTTGCTTGTTTGACCGTTAGGACGAACCTTCTTTTTTTTCACAGTGGATTAGTAGCGGTGATCACTCTGAGGTTACTCGTCTGATCATCGCAAACATCCGCCTAAACTTTTTTTTTTAGTTAATAAAATACAAACATAATTCCGACTCCTTTTTTATCACGCTTCCCGGTAAGCACGTTTTCAAACGAGCCAACGCTCAATCACTAACCGGGTATTTACAACAGTCACTCTGGGCTCAGCTCGTTTGACGCTGTGAATACTTTCGTTTTCAAATGAAGCCGTTAGTGGTGACCACTCTGGATTTATCTGTTTGGTCACCGTGAACGGCCTCCTGTTTCGCAAAAACTTTTCAATAAATAAAAAAAATACCAACACACAAATATTTTCTACCCAAGAACTACGTAGCTTTGATTTCTCCATCGCACCCGGAGATACGTAGGAGCGGGGGCCCACTCCTGTCAAGCGCAAAAAACTAAAATTTTTATTAAGTCTTCCTTTCTTTTTTTTTCTTCTTCGCAAACAATCAAAATGGGTAAATAAAGTATCTTCTTTTAAAACTAACTTTTTCTACACATTAAATTAAAAGGTAACCTTTTTAGGATGTTGCGGGGTGCTAGTACCTTCCTCGCACTTAATCGACCCCCGAACCCAAAAACAAAGGTTTTTTCAATGTTTTCCTAAAAATAAATATTGATGGCGGCTCCATTGTTCAAAAGCAACGAAGAATCCCTCCTCCGGATTCTTCGGTCGCTACAGCTGGCGACTCCACTGGGGACATTTTTTTAAGAGGGTCAAGCCTAATTTAGTTAAATGTGTAGATATTTGTTAGTTTAGTACTTTATTTACCCTTAGCCCTTCTACTCGCATGTCTATTTTATTTATCTATTTATTTGCTCTATTGAACCTTAGGGTAGAAAACCTTTGCACTATTATCTGTATTTCTTTTGCAGCACGGGTAGTTTAGGTTGCTTATATCACACACATCTATTACACTTGTTTATTGCACACACTCTTGAGCGGGGCCCTATACCCGGGTCTGAACAAAAAACCTAGGACGAGTGGAGGCGATTAGTGTCAGTCATTCTGGATTTTATCTGTCTGACTCTCACGAAAGCCTCAGCCAGAGTACGCTCTTTCGTGATATCCCACACCAGGTAGCTCGCTATCGTTGTGGGTCATATCATGAAGGAGATTTCAGCTCTGGAGACCCTTGTGAGGAAGTGATTAGAGCCGCCTGAGAGATTGATCACACAAGTAGCCCTAGACCGTAACCTGTATATAAGACCTAACCTGTTTAGGACACAAGGGCAATTCACCTACCCGCTGCATCATCGCAGATTTTTTTTTTAAAAAAAAAATCATCAAGCCAAAAAAAAATCATCTATCCCCTTTTCCTTTTTACGTGTATATGATGAGACACATAGTTAATGTTTTCTCAAAGTTGAATCACCACAAAAAAAACTTCTTTTAACACGTGCAACATCATTCTTCGTTCATCCATCATACAGAATCATTATTTCAAAAAAAATGATAAAAGTCCTTACATGCATTCATTTCATTAAGCATACACATACATGTTCCCATTCATTCAATTGTCCATGCATCACTCATATTTTCATCCATTCATATACTCATATCATGTACTCTATCAACAGAGCGTTTCAAAAAAAAAAAGAAGGCAAGCTGGTGCGTCCACATCGATATTGGACTCGTTCTCAGGCTAGAAACATGGAAGAAAATCAGGACAATCCGCCTCAAGATAACCCAGATCAAGACAATCCACATCAGAACCTAGGCAATCAAGAGCTTAGGGCAGAAATAGATGGGATGAAAGAACAGATGGTTGAAATCTTAAAGGTTTTACAAGCTTTGAGGGGCAAAGACACAAGTGAAGATGTCTCCGCTGGGAATACGGAAAATCAAGTTACCAACCCTCCTCCTCCCAATGGACTCGGGATCCCGCATACAGTGCCCCCCACTGGGACTAATGATCAGGGTTACATATGGCCTCCTTACGGACTTCCACAAGGTTACACACCTCCGACAGTCAATGCTAGTCCAGAAGACGGTCCCTCAGGAGTCGCGTGCCAACAACAGCCTACACCAACGGATCACGATTCGGGGGCACCACAAGTTCAAAACCCGAACCCCGTTGTCATACCGCAAGAACTCCCACTTGGCTGCCCTCCACCGCCGATAGTTGACGTTCAAGCTCAAGGTTCCAACCTTAGGAATCCCACTCATTCACATACCCCAAATGTGAACCCAGCCATAGTTCCGATGATCCATCCTTACTATGGTATGAGTGGGCTCCCTCACGATCACTCTATGGAGAACCCTCAAGCCAAAGACAAACTACAAATGCTTGAGGAAAGGTTGAGAGCAGTTGAAGGATCCAATATTAGGGCAACCGGCGCTTACGACTTATGTCTCGTCCCTAATGTAGTCATTCCTCCCAAGTTCAGGGTGCCAGATTTTGATAAATACATGGGTGTAACCTGTCCTGCTAGCCATCTGACCATGTATTGTAGAAAAATGGCTGCCTTTGCACATGATGATAAACTGCTCATTCACTACTTCCAGGACAGTCTAGCTGGGGCAGTCTCAAGATGGTACATGCAGTTGGAACGCAACCACATTCGATGTTGGAAAGATATGGCCGATGCTTTCCTCAAGCAATATAAATACAACATCGACATAGCTCCCGATAGAGCACAGTTGCAGAATATGGTGAAAAGAAACCATGAATCATTCAGGGAGTACGCCCAACGTTGGAGAGGACTAGCAGCGCAGGTGGCACCACCTTTACTGGAAAAGGAGATGGTATCCATGTTCAGGGACACTTTGCAGTCACCCTTCTATGACAGGTTGATTGGGAGTGTATCCTCTAACTTCTCAGACATGGTCACCATAGGGGAAAGGTTAGAAAGCGGAATGAGAAACGGGAAAATTACTCACGGTTCAACCGAAAACAATGAAGGAGAAACCAATTCCATAACAGGACCAGGGAAAGCCTCTTACGCTTCCAAAAACCGTCCCCAAGCCCTGCACTTCTCTACCCAAACCAGTAGAATCCATGGGCCACCAAACTATCCAGAAAGGAAACATGTACCGTTTGATCCAATTCCCGTATCCTACTCAGACATGTTCAACCACCTCACCAGTCACAACTTAATCTCTCCCCGCCCGATGAGACCTATTGAACCTCCTTTCCCGAGGGGCTACGACCCAAATGCCACATGCGATTTTCACGCAGGCGCAATTGGGCATTCAGTGGAAAACTGCAAGGCGCTGAGACATGTGATTCAGGATCTGATCGAATCCAAATGGTTGAACTTCAATGAAGGCAATAACCCTTTCTAGGGGCATGAAGAGTCATTTGTCAATGCTATTGAAGGCGTTCAAAATGCTAGAGAGGACATCATCATCCTTGTGCGCCGTTATCCTGCATCTGAAGCACTTATGAATTGGGGAACCGTCGATTTTCTTGTGATTTTCAGTTCAAAGTAATTTTCTTGTAATGCAATCCTATGGCTCTGCCCAAGGCCTTAGGACATTTCAATAAGGGCACACATGTTTCTTTTCAGTATCAATATTAATAAAATAGCATTTTGAATTCTCCCATAAACTTCTTCGCTCATTCGCTCGATTCGCTTCTTCTTCCATCCTTTTTCAATTTCTACTAATGCAGATCTAAATAAGTTGTCCTTGAAAATAACAACATCGTTGACTCATAACTTCGATCAGCCCAAACTAAGGAAGATGTAGAAGATAACTGAGAAAACTCCTCCAGAGGTAATGAGAATAATGAAGCAGGAGGATGAAGTGGTCCAGCTTCTCGTGGAATCAAGTGAGATGATTAACTTGGGAACGAGAGAAAGCAAAAAGATGTTAGAATGAACATCACACCAAAAGGGCAGTGAATCAAGAAAATTCACTCGCATTACTTTGTCTGACACAAGATACCCACCGGTGTAAGAAAATCAGTGATTGTCAATAAATTTGGTCTGTCGTTACAACCTTCCAAGTAAGATCATCGCGAACAGTGGGGAAAGGTTTGTGTGGAGACCCCAAGTCGAGCATCATAACCCCTCCCCGTACCACCCAAAAATGAATGAGACAGTTGCGGCGACAAACAAAGAATATCAGAGATGATAGTAACCTTCAAATGCTCCTTTTTACCTTACATGGAGACCAGACCTTGTTTCACACTTCAACAGGGGCAACCCCGTGCGATGGAAGCAGCACTTCCATTAAACCTTATCAAACAAAAGGATGGTTGTTTTGTGTCATATCAGAAAGGAGCAAAGGAAGATTAACAGAAAAGGGTTCGTCCCCGACAATTTCAAGGAGACTTGGTGCCCAAGAAAATCATACCCATCCAAAAGGATCCCCGTGGAAGATGGACCCTGAGCTATGAAGGACCTTATGCAGTAAAGAAATCATTCTCTGGAGGGGCCCTAACCCCCATGAAAATAGAGGGCGAAGACGTCCCACTCCCGATGAATTCTGATGCGGTCAAATACTATGCCCAAAAACGCATATAAAGATAAAAAAAAATGAGCCAAGAGAAACAAGCTCGCTAGGCTGAAAACCCGAAAGGGCGGCCTAGGCAAAAATTAGAGCGACCCGGTGGATTGAAAACCCAAAGGGGCAATCCAGGCAAAAATTAGGGTCAGGAAGTTGGACTAAATAAATGTTTAGGCAATCAACAAAAGCCGGATAATGAGTGGATCAAGGTCATGAATATGAGCGGCCAACATTGTTACTTCAAGGACACTAACTACCCAAAGATCTGCCTAGTATTTTTGCCTTTTCGTTTCTTTCAAAATTCTTAATATACTCTCAAGCCAGTGTCCCTTTCGCACACTCGGCTCCAGTCTTAATGTCAAACACTTTCCCTTTTTCTTTATTTTCCCTTGTTTTTGAAATGACATTTTATGGTAGTTGATATTGAATTGTGAAACATGTGCATGACTAAAAGCATTACAGAGTATTACGAAATTTCTAAAGGTCACATAAACGAGGCGATCTCTCAGAAATAAAATTGCAAAAAAGATAAATACATACAAGATCACTTCAAAAGGCGAATGGTAACAATAGGCCGCACTTCAATAGCACTACTTTGGGCAACTCCCGTATCTCACATTGAAAGTCCTGCGAGTTGATCAACAAGAAGGGGCAAGAAAGAGCAAAAAAGCAAGAGCAAAAGAGCAAAGTGAAAGAGTCAAAAAAGAGCAAAAGAGCAAAGCAAAAGAGTCAAGAAAGAGCAAAAGAGCAAAAATAGTCAAAAAAAAAAAAAAGAAGTCATCCATTACATTTCATTCATCATTCCACTCAAAACCAATCATCACACATGCATACATTACATGCATGTCATATGCATAGCATCTGCTGTTTTTCAACTTTAAGTGTCGGTCCTTCCAGTTTTTAAAAGTCGACGCGACGAGCATCGATCCTACAATGTTAACACCAAGTCTAGCAGAGATCCCTCAGACCAACAACGGTCCTTCAATCCAGATCGCATGTCGCGTTATCGAGCAACCGACCGATCAACCGACCCCAGGTCCTTCAGTTCAGTTTGAATCAACACGTCCAAGCAACGACTTCAAACTCTACCACCAGATCACTACGTCGACACTGAGCACGACGGATCATCCGACCCCAGGTCCTTCAGGTCAATTCGAATTAACACGTCCAAGCAACGACTTCGAACCATACCACCATATCACTAAGTCGACACTGAGCGCGACGGATCACCCGACCCCAGGTCCTTCAGACTAGCTGTGTCAGCCTAAGACTCAGTGTATGTCCTTCGCGGCCGCTCGAAAAAAAGGCCACCCCACAAACAGACCGTATTACTAGTACCATAAGCTAGTTGCGCTCCTTCGGACCCATCGGTCCCTCAGGCTTAGGCATGCCCTTCAGACCCCGACGGTCCCTCAGTCGAACTCAAGTCGATGCGTCAAGCATTGATTCTGAATTAGACCATCAGAGCCTCAGTGCTCCTTCAGATCCCCAGCAATCCTTATTTACTTTCTCTCCAAGTCAACCCAGTTTTCATAATTTTCAAAAAAAAAAAACCAAAAGTCTCAGTCTGGACAAAATTAGCGTCTTGTTATCTTTATTTCTATTTTCCTCGAGAAACTCGGAACCCCTCCGATTTCCTAGCAAAATATAAATAAAGAGGGGCAGCTGTAATACCCTAATTTTGTCCGATCATAATTGAGAGATTTTATTTATTAAAAATAATAATCTTTTTTATGTCATGTATTATTTTCTTGTTTTTATTGCTATGAGTTTTAATCATCAAAAAATATTTTATTAGGAGTAAAGAAACAAAAAATAAGCCAAGGAGGAAATAGGGGGGGTTTGTTAAAAAAGATTAGAGGTGCGATCGGGATTGGGCCATCTAAAACCCAATCCAATTCCAAAACCCTAGCCCAATTAACCCTAACTCATCCACCAAACCCATGACCCATGATCCAACTCACCAAACCCAATCCATATCCTAACCCTAACCCATATCCAACCCATAACCCAACACACAACTCCATCCAACCCACTCCAACTAAACCCTAATTCGCATACCTCCCCCCTTCACTCTAAAATGTGTCCACATTCACTCTCCCCCCTAGCCTTAAAAATCATCCACATTCATCCCCTCTCTCCTCCCTAGAAATCCACCCCACTTTCCCTCTTTTCCTCATTGGAACTCACAATCCCACTTCCACACACAACCCCACTTCCACACACAACCCCACTTCCACACACAACCTCACTTCCACACATCTCCTTTCCCCATACACTCCACCCTTCCCATCACTCACTCTCACACACACTCACACACTCAACCTCCCCCACCCCCCCCCCCTACGGCCATCTCTCCCTCTCCCTCACATATCACTCAACTCACTCTCTCTCACACACTTCCCCTTGAAAAAAAAACCCTTCTTAGCTCTCATTTGGTCTCACTCTAAGATTGGGAGAATTCCTCTCCTCCTCTTCTCCTCTAAAACCGTAGCCTCACCTCTCCTAAACCACCTCCATTTTTTTCAATTTCTCTTAACCAATTCATCATCAAACTACCTCCAATCCATTCCTCTCACACTCAAGAAAAATCAAGCACATAATCCTTCTCCTCCTCTCCTCCATAAAAACCGTAGCTTCCCTTTATTTACCTCTCCTCTACTTCCTCAATTTTCTACCTATTTTAGAGATAAGGTAAAGTTCCTAATGTCTTAGCATCATTTTCAAACATTTTGCATCAAGATTTATCTTATCATCTTCATCTCATATTCTCCTCTTTATTTTTGATATACTCATCATTTTCACTTTTAAAATGTAGTTTGTTGTTGTTAGGGTGAGAAGTTGCTTCTCACCTTTGAGTAACTTAGCTTGTTGTTAGTTTGTGTTGATCTTTGTTTTTTTTTAAAAATGAAATAAGCATGTGATTTTATGTCCCTTATATTTCGCATTTTCTTTTTTTTTTTAACTTATCTTGTGGTTCCTTTTCACTTGAGGATGATTTATTATTAGTGTTTAAAGCCTTGTGTTAAATGTGATTTTTAGTCCTTGTGATGTTGATGATCTTACAACTTGACTCTCCTTTGTGTTTGGAACACTATGATTTAAGGGAGAAGATTTTAAGATAGGATTCAACTTTCTTTATGAATTTCTCTTGTTCAATATTTGTTTTAGTTGTTATTTGTTGATGATCTAGCCATATGAGTCTCCACTAGTGCCTAGTGCACTTTAATTTAAGTGGTGAAGATGGCTAGAAAGGATTCAACTTTATTTTCTTGGTTCATATGTCCTATTTTGCTCATTGCTAGATGTTGATGATGGGGTAAGTTGATTTTCACTTGTGCCCATGACACTTTAATCTAAGTGAGAGGATTACTCTATATGATTCAATTTTGTTTAATGTTTACACTTTAAGGTGAAGTGTTTCTCTAAATAATTAATAGATCTTTTTATACCAAATACCAAAAAAACACTTCATAAAAATCATTTCCTAGCAACTAATAAAAAAAGGGTAAATAAAACTTTTTTTTTTAAAAAATAAATAAACTGATTTTTGTTTTTTTTCGTTTTTATTTAATTTATTTATTCTTTTCCAACCAAAAATTATCTCAACCAAAAAAATAATAACAAAAGAATCTCAAAGAAAAAAAAGAACAAAAAGCTTTCATTAGTAAAAAAGGGAGTGGTAAGTAAAACTTTTTTAAGAAACAAGTAAACGCTATTTACGCCCCCAGCACTCGTTCTAGCGTCAAAACGCTGTTTTCACCCCCACCTTTTAGAAATACAGCTCTCCCCGCTTTCAGCCCAATTTTCGCGCAAAGGCCCAAAAACCCAAACAATGTTATTGTGGGCTGATGTTAAGCACACCCCCATTTTTGATACAACACTCCTCTATTATTTGCACCCCCTTTTATCACCTATTCCGCTTTTATTCACAACGTGACGCCACAAACCGTTTTTTTTTCTTTCTCTCGAATAATCGAATTCGCGTAAAAAAATAGGTTGTTACTAGTGGTCACTCCGAGCCTTGCTTGTTTGACCGTTAGGACGAACCTTCTTTTTTTTCACAGTGGATTAGTAGCGGTGATCACTCTGAGGTTACTCGTCTGATCATCGCAAACATCCGCCTAAACTTTTTTTTTTAGTTAATAAAATACAAACATAATTCCGACTCCTTTTTTATCACGCTTCCCGGTAAGCACGTTTTCAAACGAGCCAACGCTCAATCACTAACCGGGTATTTACAACAGTCACTCTGGGCTCAGCTCGTTTGACGCTGTGAATACTTTCGTTTTCAAATGAAGCCGTTAGTGGTGACCACTCTGGATTTATCTGTTTGGTCACCGTGAACGGCCTCCCGTTTCGCAAAAACTTTTCAATAAATAAAAAAAATACCAACACACAAATATTTTCTACCCAAGAACTACGTAGCTTTGATTTCTCCATCGCACCCGGAGATACGTAGGAGCGGGGGCCCACTCCTGTCAAGCGCAAAAAACTAAAATTTTTATTAAGTCTTCCTTTCTTTTTTTTTCTTCTTCGCAAACAATCAAAATGGGTAAATAAAGTATCTTCTTTTAAAACTAACTTTTTCTACACATTAAATTAAAAGGTAACCTTTTTAGGATGTTGCGGGGTGCTAGTACCTTCCTCGCACTTAATCGACCCCCGAACCCAAAAACAAAGGTTTTTTCAATGTTTTCCTAAAAATAAATATTGATGGCGGCTCCATTGTTCAAAAGCAACGAAGAATCCCTCCTCCGGATTCTTCGGTCGCTACAAGCATCATTAGAAAATTGTTTAGCTCGATTAAGAATCTTCCAAGTTGCCCATTTTGCATCATTAAAAACTTCATCATTTCGAGTCATCTAGAGGAACCAACAACAACAGAAAAAGATAATACATTGGTCACTAATAACATAATGTTTAAACCAAAGCCGAGCATCATCGTTAACCTCGCCAGCATCAGTGTTAAAAGACTATAACCTCCAAGAATTCCGAGCTCTAGAGCAATCCCGCAACATGTGAATAATATCCTCTATATCAACACCACAGAGATGACAAGACCCATCTTGAATGAGATGTCTATAGTACCAAAAACCGCTAGTAGGAAGGCTCATGTGCATGATAAGCCACACAAAATGTTTCAAGTTTTCCGGAATTTTCAACTTCCAGATCCAAGACCAATTGTCACTATGATTCAGAGTTTGATGCAAGAAGAAAGGACCTTCGGTACCTATAAGCCATGGCACTCTTGGGGGAGTAAGTCCCAGATGGAGACGGTGCCCAAGTCAGGATGTCAGTGAGATTAGGATTAAGAAATAAACTCTGAATTTTTAATTACACATCCAAAGGGATCTAAGTGTAGAGAAGATCAAAATTCCACCGAGAGTCCACATATATATCCCTAACCGAGAGGTGAGTATCATGAATATCAACAAAATGAACCGAGTCACGTAATCGCCCCTATGCAACCATTTCTCATACCAAAGAGATATATCATTGATACCAACTCTGAAAATATAGTCGGGTTGCAAAACATTAATAACTTTTAGTAGGGATTGTAAGTGTTGTACCCTAATTTTGTCCGGTTAATTACAAAATTTTAAACCTTTCAATTTTGTTTCTATACTTGATTTTGCTATTATTTCTTTTTTGTTGTAAATACAATAAAGGACCAAAGTTGAAGATATATAGAGAAGACAAAATTACAAAATTTCTTTTATTAAAATTACATAGTCCAAACTTGAAATACAAAAGGCTAAATTATAGTTTTGGTCCCTCTATTTTCATAAATCCAGATATTTGGTCCCCCTATTTTAAAACTCGGACATTTAGTCCCTTTTTTTTAAAAAACTCAAGACATTTAGTCCAAAAGGGGGTTTTTCAATTTTTTTGGCTGATCTGAATGCATTTAAAAAAAACGGCTGATGTGGCTTTCATTAAATGATGTGGCACCTGACGTAAGCGTCACACGTGGCTGCCACGTCATTTAATGAGCCACATGTATCCGACACGTCATTAATTTATTAATTAAATATTCATTTGAATTAAAAATTAAAATAAAAAAATAAACAAATAATACAGTTAAACCCAGAAAAAGAACATGAACACAAAATCCCAATCTCCAGTTCTTCCCCTCTATTCTCTTCTTCTACTTCCTGTCATCTCCTTCTAATCTCAATCATCAACTCAACGTGAATCAATCCCATTGCAGAAACTCACGCTAAAAAACATCATATAAATAGTTGTTTAACAACATATATGCAACAAAAAACATAAAGGGACACAATGTCAAACAACACATATGCAATTGCAGCAATTGATGATTTTACAAAACCTACAACAACAACATCATCACTACCACTACTTCTTCTTAGCTGATCCTCGTTCAATCCCCTTGAATCTAGATGGAATGACAATTTCACCCTTAAGAACAGGAATCTCCATAATCTCAAAAAGACCACCGAACTTCTTGTGAAACTTCTCAACCACATACTCTTTCTGGGCCCCACCCGTAGTCATCACGAGCTCATTTTTGCAGTATACCTTCGCATCTTCGTAAAATTTCGAGTGAATCCCTTTCTTCTTGCAACATACTACTCCGTAATTTCCCACTCTGAAAGGTTTCGGTTGGAGGAGAGTACTGGTTATTAGATTATACATTCATTACGTAAAATATATTGTAAATTTATTTACCACATTAGTTAGTCACTCATTGATTAAGCTAGTTAGCATACTTATCTATCTAGTGTTAGTTTTCTTGGCAAATAAAATTGAGAATCATTTTTACCAAATTATCAATTGTGACATGGTATCAGTGAAAAAGTTTTTCTCCACGTTTTCGTTAGTCGGTTGCCACGCGTAACCGTTTCCTGTTACACATTTTCCCTTTCCTCTTCCATGGCTTCGCAACACGGATCCTCATCACAATCTTCCTCCTCTGAAGAATCAGTTCGTTCCCGCCGCTCCTCCGTTCGCTCTCATCGCCGGCGCAGATCTCCGGCTCAGAACTACGTCGATCCTTACTATGTTCATCCGAACGAGAATCCCTCTTTCATCCTCGTATCTCCGGTTCTCGATGGCTCTAACTTCCATTGTTGGATTCAGGCCATGACTATGGCGTTGGAAATGAAGAACAAGTTCTCGTTCGTTGATGGTTCGATTCGTCGACCTCCTGATTCAGATCCTCGTTTCCCTAAGTGGAAACGCTGTAATATGCTCACTCTCTCCTGGATCAACCACTCTGTATCCACGGAAATCTCGTCGAGCATCCTCTGGATTCCTGATGCCTATAATGTTTGGAAGGAACTCCGTAATCGCTTCTCCCAAGGTGGCAATACGCGAATCTCCCATCTTCATTATGACATCTTCTCTCTGAAGTAGGGCGACACCTCTGTGACTGCGTATTTCACTAAGATGCGCATATTGTGGGATGAACTCTGCAACTATACTCCGATCCCGGCGTGTCTTGCTCCGGATGGCGCTTGCTGTTGTCACGTTGCGAAGACTGTGACTGATTATCGCGAGCGTGATGCGGTCATGTCCTTCCTACAAGGCTTGAATGACAACTTTGCTGCGGTTCGCTCTCAGATCCTCATCATGGATCCTTTTCCTCCTCTTGCGAAGGTGTATTCCATGATCTTGCAACAGGAACGCCAAATTGGTACTCCTATCACACCAGAAATCTCCATTGCTGCTGTGCAGGCTTCTGCTCCCTCCTCTGCTGGCCGTGGCCGTGGTAAGCCTTTCTCTCCCCGTGCCAATCGCTTATGCACCTTCAACAATCGCACCAACCACACAGTGGACACATGTTGGAAGAAACATGGTTATCCCCCTGGCCTTAAACCTAACTCCAAAGCTGTGAACAACGTCACTGTTGAGGATCCTCCCAAGGCCTCTGCATCAGACTCCACACCAGTAAACCTCACTGCAGATCAACTCCAGAGTTTGCTTTCTCTACTTCCTGCCAGTGCTCCTACTGCCACTGCCTCAGCTAACATGGTCAGTGTACACAATGTTAACACTGCACCATCAGGTATCTCTCAATCCCTTCCTCAATGGTTCATCACATGGCTTGTTGACACTGGAGCAACAGACCACATTTGCTCATGCATTGAGTTTTTCTCAACTTTCTTTGCAATCAAACCATTACTTATCACCCTTTCCTCTGGTGATACTCAATACACTAACTACAAATGCACCATTTATCTTACTCCAACCATCACCCTTTATGATGTCTATTTTGTGCCTAACTTCAACTCTAATATCATTTCGGTTGGCCAGCTAGCTGATACAATTAATTGCAGGACACTCTTTGATGGTAACTGTGTTGTTTTGCAGGATATCCATTCCAAGAAGATGATTGGCCGTGGTGACAGAGATGGAAAGCTTTACACAATGAAGATTCCCCCCTTTCTGTTTTAGCTAAGTCTAGCTCATTGTATTGTAATTCTGTTTCAGTACACACCATTCCTTTAGATATTTGGCATAATTGCCTAGGTCACCACTCCCCCACAGTGTATGCTCTTATACAAAAACACCATTGTAACATGCCTTCATTATCAAATAAAAACTGTGATGCTTGCCACTTTGCCAAGCAAAAAAAAAACTGCCTTTTCCTGTTCACAATTCACCTTCACTTTCATTTTTGATCTAATTCACATTGACATTTGGGGCCCTATGTCAACTCCATCCATGAATGGTTACAAGTACTTCTTAACCATAGTGGATGACAAATCAAAATTCACTTGGATCAAGCTCATGAGAGCCAAGTCCGAAGCCAGAGCTTTTCTCACTCAATTAATTGCCTTTGTTCAAACTCAATTTCACACCACCATCAAAACCATTAGGTCAGATAATGGCCCTGAGTTTGCCTGCTCTACCTTCTACCTTTCCAAAGGTATCATTCACCAAAAATCCTGTGTAGAAACACTACAACAAAATGGCGTAGTTGAACGCAAACACCAACACATTTTAAATGTTGCTCGTTCCCTAATGTTTCAATCCCACCTTCCTCTCCAATTCTGGGACTTTGCTATTTGCCACTCCATCCACCTCATTAACCGTATGCCTTCCACCAACCTTGATGGAAAATCCCCTTTCTCCCTCATACACAACAAAACAACTGACCTCTCCACTCTCAGAGTTTTTGGATCCCTCTGCTATGCCACTACCCTCACTGCTCATAGAACAAAGTTCCTCCCTAGAGCACGCAAGTGCATCCACATTGGTCATTCACAAGGAGTGAAGGGCTATCTCTTATTTGATCTCACCAATCATGAGATTTTTTTGTCTAGAAATGTCTCCTTCTATGAGAATATATTCCCCTATACCTCCCCTTCTCACTCTCCCTCCTCAGGTTCTGATCCTCCACCACAAATCACCCTAACTAACATGTTTGCCTATGCCTCATCCTCCCATCATTCTTCTACAATACCTGCTGCCACTCCCAACACTTCTGATGACTCCACCCACCCTACCTCCTCTCCTTGTCTTGCTCCATCTGATCCCTCTCCTGCTGTCGCTGCTGTACCTGACCCACCTACTGTCACTATTGTACCTCAGCCACCTAGAAAGTCCACAAGAATCACCACCAAGCCCTCTTACCTTAAGAATTTTCATTGTGCTCAGCTCTCTGTTTCTTCTGCTGCTCAGTCATCTTCAGGTATTGCATATCCTCTTACTGACTACATTACTTATGAT
Organism: Astragalus membranaceus; assembly: GCA_039519185.1. NCBI lineage: Eukaryota > Viridiplantae > Streptophyta > Magnoliopsida > Fabales > Fabaceae > Astragalus > Astragalus membranaceus. Next base: position 27,503,520 of record CM076851.1, read on the forward strand.
AGCCTGTCTGCTTCCCACAGATTGTACATCTCAGCTATTAGTTCACATGTTGAACCGAAAACTTTTGCTCAAGCCTCCAAGCATCAGTGCTGGCTAGATGCCATGCAACAGGAGATTGCAGCCCTGAATTTGAATTCTACATGGACTATTACTGACCTTCCTCCTGGCAAGCAACCCATTGGATGCAAATGGGTTTACAAAATCAAACACCAACCTGATGGCTCTATAGAGAGATACAATGCCAGATTGTTTGCCAAAGGATTTACTCAGCTAGAAGGAGTTGATTACACTGAAACATTCTCTCCAGTAGTCAAGATGACTACTGTTCGATTGGTTCTAGCAGTTGCAGCCTCTCTTAAATGGCATCTCCACCAACTAGATGTCAACAATGCCTTCCTCCATGGTGATCTTCATGAGGAGGTATACATGAAGGTCCCTCCAGGCATTCCCACATCTTCTCCTAACCAAGTCCGCAGGCTTCAAAAATCCCTCTATGGCTTGAAGCAAGCAAGTGGGCAATGGAATGCCAAGTTGATCTCTTTCCTTCTTCCCTTGGGTTTCACTCAATCCAAGCATGACTATTCTCTGCTGATTAAACACAGTAACTCCTCCATCACAGTCCTCCTGATTTATGTTGATGATATTGTTCTCACTGGTGATAATCTGGATGAGATTCACAAAATCAAGAGACTTCTGGATGCCATTTTTAGGATCAAAGACTTAGGGATTCTCAAGTTTTTTCATGGCTTTGAAGTGGCTCACTCTTCTGCTGGTGTTGTTGTCTCCCAGAGAAAATATGCCCTTGAGGTACTTGAGGAGGCTGGCTTGCTTGCTTGCAAACCTGCCTCCACTCCTATGGTTCCCAACCTGAAACTGAGCTCCACTGATGGTACCCCTTTGGAGGATCCTACTGCATACAGGCGCCTGCTTGGCAGGCTCATTTATCTCACCAACACACGGCCAGACCTCTGTTATGCTGTAAACAAGCTGAGCCAGTTTCTGTCCAACCCTCTTCAACCTCATATGGATGCTGCTGTCCATGTTTTGAAGTATCTGAAGGCCTGTCCTGGTCGTGGCTTGTTCTTCTCTGCTGATTGCAACAGGACATTTACTGCCTTTAGTGATGCTGACTGGGCTTCCTGCATTGATAGTAGAAGATCCACCACTGGTTTTTGCATTTTCTATGGCGCTTCTCTGATCAGCTGGAAGTCAAAGAAGCAGAGTGTTGTCTCTCGTTCATCCTCAGAGGATGAATACCGTGCCCTTGCTGTCACCACCTCAAAAATTCAGTGGCTCCTTTATCTGCTCCGTGATCTGCACCTTCCTCAGTCCACTGCAGTTTCCATTTTTTGTGACAACAAGGCAGCTATCCACATTGCCCAGAACCCCATCTTCCATGAAAGAACTAAACATATTGAATTGGATTGTCATCTCGTTCGTGACAAAGTACAGGCTAACACTATCCACCTGCTGCCTGTCCCCACCAAGTCCCAAATTGCTGACATGTACACCAAGCCTCTCCATCCATCTCAGTTTACAAGTTTTATATCCAAGCTCAACTTGAAAGATATTCACAGTTTAGCTTGAGGGGGGCTGTTAGATTATACATTCATTATGTAAATATATTGTAAATTTATTTACCACATTAGTTAGTCACTCATTGATTAAGCTAGTTAGCATAGTTATATATCTAGTGTTAGTTTTCTTGGCAACACTGTACTGTATATATACTTCTCTCTACCAATCAATAAAATTGAGAATCATTTTTACCAAATTATCAACTGTGACACTGGTTACACACTGCGCCATTTTCAGATATATATCAAGTTTGAAGGAAAGGGATGAGAAGAAGAGAATAGAGGGGGAGACGATCGCACAGAGATTGGGATTTAGGGTTCCTGTTCTTTTTCTGGGTTTAGTTATATTATTTGTTTATTTGTTTATTTTAATTTTTAATTCAAATGAATATTTAATTAATAAATTAATGACATGTTCGATACAATGCCGCTCATTAAATGACGTGGCAGCCACGTGTGACGCTTACGTTAGGAACCATGTCATTTAATGAAACCCACCTTAGCCTTTTTTTAAATGTATCCAGATCAGCCAAGAAAATTGGAAAACCCCCTTTTGGACTAAATGTCTTGAGTTTTTTTAAAATAGAGGGACTAAATGTCTGAGTTTTAAAATAGGGAACCAAATGTCCGGATTTGTGAAAACAGGGGACCAAAACTATAATTTAGCTAATACAAAATCTGAAATGAAATTAGGAAGGAAAAGGACAAAACAAATACAAATTTATATTACAAAAATCAAAAGAAATCAAAATGTATTCTACACATGTTGCTGTTTGCAATTTGCTATTTCTAGCCTCAAGCCAAGTCTCCTTTCTACATGCTCACTCACTTTTCCCGCTTTTGTTCCAACAAGACAGCTTTGCAGGCACCACCCGGCTACTGCTCCACTACTCTGATTTTTTCTGCAAAAGCATAACAACCAATGTTTGTCTCATTGAGCCAAAAAAACCCTATAAAAACACAAACAAAACAGCAAGGAAGGGAGGAGGGGAAACAACGTTTTCTGAGAAACAAATAGCAGCAATAAAAATCAGAGAAAAAAGACAGAGATTAGAGAAATAAAGAAAACGTAGAGATAGCAATGTAGGAGGAAGGGAAAGAGTTCAGTTCCATCATCCAAAAAACCATGTTCTCCTCAACACGATCATCTCCACTCACAGCCACCAAAACCTCACCCACAACCACCAAAATCTCCACCTCACAACTACCACATCACCACCAAACACGACCACATAACCTTCACCAAGGAACCACTGTGCACCACCACAAAAACCACCCCTCTCTCGCACCCTTCCCCTTCGTTCACTCTCTCTCACCTCGTGAACCACAACCACCGTAGCCGGCGATGACCGCCGTGACCTCCGGCGAAACCACCACCACCGTCGCCTACCTCTCTTCGCGTCCCTCTCATTATTTGTAGGTCTCTTTCTTCCTCTTCCCTCTCTTCCTCTCTTCTTTTTCTCTCTCCTGAAAACTCTTCTTTTTCTTTTCTGAATGTTGAACGGCGCTAACAAGGGAAGTGGAAATTAGGGTTTCCACTAACTCACTTATTTCTTTTTATACTCTTTTCTTATTTATTTATTTATTTATTTATTTATTTTAAAATTTAAATATCAGATTAATATTCACACCACCCCTTCTTTTCACAACACAGCCCCCTGCATGTAAGCCTTAGAATCGCAGGCTTATCCATCAGCCCAGCAGCCCAAAAATGTTAACTGGGTTACTTCTATTTACACCCCCATTTTTTCCTTAGTACTGCACCCCTATCCATAAACCCAATTCATAAACAATCAGTCCAAGACCCAAAAACGAAACTGGGCTTTAGCTAATCGCACCCTCAGTTTTTATAATACCACACCCCTGCTAATTGCACCCGTCTTTCTTTTATTTCACCACCCATTTTGTTTTTTATTTCTTAAAGGGGACTAAGTCGATTGTACAATCGGGTTAGTCATCGTTTTAGGACGATGAGCCGTACGACTCAAGAGTCCTAAAATCCCTATTATTAAAAATAAAATTCCAATTCAAAAACACAAACATACAAACCTTTTTTTTCTTATTCTCAAAAATCTAATTTTCCAGTTAAAGGGGATTAAGCCGGTTGTACAACCGGGTTAATCTGCTTTTTAGGATAAATGAGTTGTACGGCACAAAAGTCCTAAAACTCCTAAATTAAAAAACACCAACAAACAATTTTTTCTACCCCAGAACTACGTAGCTTTGATTTCTCCATCGCACCTGGAGATACGTAGGAGCAGGGGCCCACTCCTGTTAAGCACAAAAATAAATAAATTTTATTAAGTCTTTTTCTTTTAATCCGCTTTTCTCCTAATTCATAATAAAGGGTAAAATAAACAATTTTCAAAATTAACATTGTTCTTTTTACAACTAATTAGAAGGTAACATTCATTAGGAAGGGTGTCGTGGGGTGCTAATATCTTCCCCACGCATAACCGACTCCCGAACCCAAAATCCGGTTTTCAAGACCATTTTCATTTTTAAGGGATTTTTTAATGTTTTCCCTAATAATTAAATATTGATGGCGACTTCATTGAACGCGAGGAATCCTCCAGATTTTTCGGGTGCAACACCAAGTATAGGAGGCACCTATGCTATTGGATTCAAGGAAAATATTAGAATTAGGAGTATAACGAGCAGTCAATAGCTTAACCCATAGTTTGTTAGGATTATGAATCAACTCTCACACATGTTTGCCAAGCATAGCTATATTAGCAGTCTTGTCCTTCACAAACCAAGACCTACTCTACTCATAGGACTACTAGTTGTCCCCCATTTGACCCAGTGACAGGTCTTACCTCCCCAAACAGGCTGCTTATAGCTGAATTCAAACTATCGCAAATGCCTTTAGGAATCCAGAGATTATGCATAGTGTATATTGGCATAGAACTAAGGACGGGCTTAGCTAAAGTTACTCTCCCAACTTTGCTAAGCAACCTGCCCTTCCAACCTGCTAGTCTACTGTGAACTTTATCAATAATAAAAGAAAAACAAGAGTAGGTAACTCTACCTGACAACATAGGAAACCCCAAGCATCGCCTAATGTTGTAGGTATGTTGAAACTCTAGCATCCGTCCAAACTTAAGAACCTTTGTTCTAGTAAGATTCTTTCAGTTACATTTAATTGAAACCCTGTACCTGGGGCCTACTCAGTCCAAGAACTTAACCAATTGTGCTGCATGCCTTTTTATTTGATACGTGGTACATTAAATATATGTAGGTTTCTTGTGAGGCCCTTTATTTTGAGTGAGATCTAAAGCAAGGGCTTTACCCGCCTCACCTATTGGGTCGGCCCTGTCACTAGGGCAGAGCAGTTAAACTGAACTACCAAACAATGGGATTCGTTGGTTACACACACTACCATAGATTACACCCAAGCAGCAGCGGACCCAAGACCCTATGTCAGGAGGTGCACAATTTTTTAAATACACACATCACTAAAAATAAATATAAATAATACTTTAGCAGGTTAACAACTTGGATATATAATAAGAACAATACAAATTAATTAAATATTTAAATAGTACTACTAACACAAATTATCAATTAAATAGCATTAACAGAATCAAAATTAGGATCATGAGAACAAAAACCAATTCAAGAAGAGAGAAAAACTTTTTTTAAAATAAAATATGTGAGATTGTGGTGCATTAGAGTAGTGTAAAACTAGGAACTTTGGTGCAAAATTAGGAACTTTGGTGCAAAATTAGGAACTTTGGTGGAAAAAATATTTTTTAGGGGATGCAAAAATATTTTTTCCTAAGGTATCAGTGTTAATATTATTTTTTCAGCGGGTTCACCTGAACTCCCTGGAATACACATAGGTCCGCCACTGCACCCAAGTTCAAACTCAGGACTCGACGTCTCCATGTCGATGAATTGCTAAGGGAACCAAAGTGAACGAGGTACATTCAAGCATTCAACCACATAGAGCTGGCAAAATGGGCCGGGCCAGTCAGACCGGGCAGAGCTAGCCCGACAAGATGTAGGGCCTGGGCCGAAGGAATTGAGCCCACTTTTACATTCGGACTTTTTTCCCGGCCCTAAAAAGCCCGAGCCCGTGCTGGGCCAGCCCGTCCGGATCATGGGTAGCCCGTAAGCCCGTGCATTAAATAAAACTAGGATGCATTGTTGCCCAAAATCCAAGTGCAGCAGTGCACCACGTCCCGGTTCTCAGTCTGAGCCGCATCTCTCTCAAATCTATCTCCTAGCATCGCATCCAAGCAAATGCAAGATTATTTTAGTATCTATTCTAAAAATATATATATTGCCGTTGGTTTTGTAACCTCGTTAGCTTTCTATTTGGCTTCACTGTCTTGACATTGAGCATTTGCATTTTGACTTTGAGCATTTGATTTTATGCTACATTCAGTTTTGACGCTGTATTTGTCTTTGACATTACACTCGGTGAGAATTTGTGAATTTTTCCAAGTCTTCTCTGCATTTTGTGCTCAGAGACACTAACCGTGTTGAGCAAAAAAAATAGGCATAGCATTTTTCTTTTATTAAAAATGTTTTTTTAATTAGTGTCGCGTGTTATGCGGGCCGGCCCGAGAAGCCTGTAGCTCGCATAGGGCTGGGCTTGGGCCGTAAATTGTGAGCCCAAATTTCAATCCGGGCTTTTTAGCCCTGTCCGTAAAAGTCCAAGCCCGGTGTGAGCTGGCCCGATACGGGCCGGGTAGCCCGTTTTGCCACCTCTACAACCACACATGATATAGTTTTCGATTTTTCCTTTTATTAACAAACTCGTCATTAGAATATTATTATTATCGTGATTCATCAAAAAAGAATATTATTATCGTGAACATTGATAAAAAAAGAATATTATCGTGAACACACCAAAAAAAATTAAAGCTCCAAACTGTGTTAAAAATTTCATCTCTGTGTGTTAAAAAGCTCAACCAACAGATCTCTGTGGAATTCAATCTGGAAAATTAAAGCTCCAAACTATGTTAAAAATTTCATCTGGAGGCTTGCAAAAGACATTCTGCCAACTAGGAGCAGATTGGAGAGGAAATGTATTTCCCTTGATACTCAATGACCTATTTGTTGTTCCAATTCTGAAACCAGTAGCCATTTGTTTATGAACTGTGACATGATTAAACTGGTTTGGTTTTCCTCCCCTTTGGGCATTCACTTCCCAAACCATTCTGATTTTTTGAGATGGTTGCAACACTGGATCAGTGTTGATGATATTATAGCAAGACAAATTTTTTGTATTACTCTTTGGAAGATATGAAAGGCTAGAAATGATCTAATTTTCAACAAAATAAAGTTCAATCCGATTGTTGTGGCAGCTGATAGTGCAAACTTTGTTGAAGATTACAATGTTGCAAATTTTATGGAGACCCGATCCCACTTCTCTCCCACAAATTCCTGGACAGCTCCTCTTATTGGCCTCACCAAGTTTAGTTCTGATGCTGGTTGTTTAGAGGATAATACATCGGACTGGGGATTTATTGCTAGAGATTCAACTGGTGCAGTCCTCCATGCTGCAACCAATATTTGGAATGGCAAGGTCAATCCAACTGTCTCTGAAGCTCTGTGTCTTCGCTGGACTTTAAACTGGGTTGTTTCTCAAAGATTATCAAATTGTTGGTTTGAATGTGATGCTGAAACTGTTGTTCTCTGCTGCCTTGGATCTAAAACGGATGTCTCTATTGAGCCTATTGTATCTGATTGTATTTTTCGTCTAGGCCAGTTACCTAATTCTAGAATTTCCTTTGTTAGAAGAAATTGTAATCAAGCTGCTCATGCACTTGTTAGTCTAGCTAAACAACTAGGTATTATCTATTGGAAGGGGTATGTCCCTCAAACGGTTAACACTGATGTTTGTAATGATGATGCCTTAGGCTCTCTCTTGGCTCAATTAATAGAATGAGTTATTTTCCTTGTAAAAAAAAAAACTCGTCTTTAGAATATTATTATTATTATTATTATTATTATTATTATTATTATTATTATTATTATTATCGTGATTCATCAAAAAAGAATATTATTATCGTGAACATTGATTAAAAAAAGAATATTATCGTGAACACACCAGAAAAAAAAACACGCCGCCCAACACAACACGCACCAGTCCGGAACTACCACACACGCCACTGCCCTGCCCCTTGCTCCGCCGCCGCCCTGCCCCGTGCTCCACCGCCTCCCTGCCCCGTACTCCGCCGCCTCCCTTTCTTCATCGGCCGCTGCTTCTTTTCAAGGTTAGATTTCGTTTTGCATTTCGTTTTCGTTCTGCACTGTTTGATTTGGGTATTGGGATTTCGTTTTCGTTCTACAAATTGGTATTTCGTTTTCTTTGCTGAATTCTTATTTCGTTTTCAGATTTGGGAATTCCGAATTCTGATTTCGTTTTCCTTCTTCTGCAGTTCCTCAATGTTTCTTCTTTGCTGAATTCTGATTTCGTTTTCGTTGCTGATTTTTTAAGATAGTATTCTTCTTTTATTCTGGTTTGAGACTGATTATGGAAGGTTTTGGTTTTGAGGGAAAAAATATTAAAGTGAGAAAGATGGATTTTTGGATAGCAGGGATTCTTTTATTCTTTTATTCCTTAAATCATTCTGGTTTGAGACTGAATAATAAACCTGAATAAACTTGGCTTGAGGATGAATTGAATTGAATTTTCCGGTGCAGTCTTTTGTTTTGTTGGATGATTATTACTTATTTGTGAATTCTGATTCTAGTCACTATTGCTGAGCTGCTGGAATTGTGATTCGACTTTTTTCTAAGGTATATAACCGAGGTGCTGGAATTCTCCGTTAATAATGGAAGTTTTGCTGCCAAAACTTCCATCTTTCAAATTTCCAAGCTCCAGTTTTTGCTCCTCAATAACTACTAGGACTTCATCATCTGTCAGATTTCGGTTCCGTCGATTATCTTCTCTACCTGTTTATGCATCAACCGTCAATGAAGCAGTGGCTCAGCCAACTCTTTCCTCCTCATCTTTGGGGCACTCCACTAGACCCCATTTCCCTATACTTCACCAGGTCTCTATTTTCTTTATCTTATCCTGACTTTTATTTTCATAAATTATGTTTACAAGTGTTTGGATAGCCCCAGTTTAGATTTTCATGTTACAAATTTAATGTTACGACTTACATCGTTACACACTATGTAGCGCTGACGCTTCAAATTAAAGACGTGTTCGACAAGTGTGGGTGTGTGACACCAACACAAAATCAATACTTCAATTACTTTCTTTTTCTCAAATTATTATTGGTGTCTACGTGTCCGTATCAATATTGTGTTTGGTATCTGTGTCTGTGTCCGTGCTTCATAGGTTACACATACTAGCTTGATGAGTGACGTACTCCTTTTAGAACGTTCCAGGTAACTTAACTTCAATTACTTACATAGGTAGTCTCTCAAGATTTCCTATGCTTATGCGTATTACTGGACTGTTTCGACATCTCAAGAATCAAATGAACCCAAAAGCTTAAGAATCAAATAAATACACATATAGTGCAATTTATAACGTTGGCTTCATTCCATCTTCTATTGCCTCATTTTTAGTTGCTAATCTATCTTTAGTGTTGTTGCTTTGAATCGAATCGCACTTATAAAAATACTAGCATTAGGAATGTATTTTATTAGATTAGATTAGAGAGATTAGATATTAGGTATAGATAGATGTTTTCAGTTTCCTGATTTACTTTTTGCTTGTACTGCTTAAGATGTGCCTTTGACGTTTTCTTTATGGGTTAATGATGCGTTTTGGTGGATATTAAAATTTACGATACTTGAATTTACTCCACAGGAAGTAAATGGCTCAAAACTTGTTTACTTAGACAATGCAGCGACTTCTCAGAAGCCCACAGCTGTTTTGAAGGCGTTGCAGAACTATTATGAATCTTACAATTCAAATGTTCATCGGGGCATACATTTCTTGAGGTAGTTACTTACCATGTAATATTTGGAATTACATTCATTTAATTTCAATTTCCTTCCTCACTTCTGGAATTTATCGGGGGTTGAATATTTTTTTCTATCCAAGGTTGCTTGAGTAACCAAATCCTTTCTTGTGCATATTTTTTTATGGATGCAGTGCCAAGGCCACAGATGAGTATGAATCAGCTAGAAGGAAGGTTGCAGCTTTTATAAATGCTTCTGATTCCAGAGAAATTGTATTCACAAGAAATGCTACTGAAGCTATCAATCTAGTAGCTTATTCTTGGGGCCTGTCTAATTTAAAACCAGGAGATGAGGTAATTCATTCTAGATTAATATTTTAATCTTAATGCATGTTTGGGTTAGCGTATTTTGGAGAAATGATCACTTTGTTTTGGCAGCTTTCTGGTAGAGCTTTTGAGAGAAAAAAACAACTATTTCCCCAAAAATAATCCCAATTAGATTGTTAATTATGAGATCATTTTGTGCATCTTTTGAAGACTTGGAGAGAGTCTTGAAGCTTAGTTTAACTTATCAAAAGTGATTTTGAAATAGGAATTTTATCATCAGAAGACACTGGGTTCTTTTTAATCACTTAATTCTATTTGTCTACAATTACATTAATGTTTTTTGGTTTGCATTGCTATAATCTCCTAATTACACCTCCTAAAATCTTATGTTTTGCACATTCTTTCAGATCATACTTACTGTTGCTGAGCATCACAGTAATATCGTTCCGTGGCAGCTAGTAGCTCAAAAAGTTGGGGCTGTTCTGAAATTTGTAAATTTAAACCAAGATAAAGTTCCAGATATAGACAAACTGAAGGAAACACTCTCAGGGAAGACAAAAATAGTTGTTGTCCATCATGTTTCAAACGTGCTTGGTACATTTCCATCAAGATTCTTCACTTTGATAATTCCATTTTTCTGAATGGTACTTGAATTTATGCTGTCAAATGTCATGTTCCTCTTGGGTTAATATTGTAGACTTTGAGATTAATGATCTTTCTGATCTGTAATTAACTTCGGCCTGCATCAGCATTGCACCTGTGGGGTTGATGATCCCAGTACAAACAGAAATTTTATGAAGAAATTTGTATACGATACTTGATAGATATCATAGCATTCATATGGATAGATTTTCCAACACTCATCTACAAGGGATTTAACTTATGTGGTAATGGGTTTAGCTTAGCATTTCCTAGACATATTTCTAAGACCCACTATGACCGTAAAGGCATTGGAACTAAGTGCATATATCATATATGAATTATTTCACAATAGCCTCCCAAACCTTTCCATGTATTTTCGATCTTAACCTCTTCTTTTCCACAATGATAGTACTCGCCACTCATTTTTATATTTATTGTTAGCTTAAATGTAAGAGTTCTCTTATATTTGTACTCCCTTTCTGTAGCTTCTTCTCTACCTATTAGAGATATTGCACACTGGGCACATGATGTTGGAGCAAAAGTTCTTGTAGATGCCTGTCAGAGTGTTCCACACATGATTGTTGATGTTCAGAGTCTTAACGTTGATTTTCTTGTTGCTTCTTCTCACAAGGTAGAGTTGTTTACATATTTTTGAATTGTAGCTCTTCCAGACCAGCATAATAAGTGTTGAACACATGTTTCAGATGTGTGGACCTACGGGAATTGGATTCTTATATGGTAAAATGGACCTATTGTCTTCCATGCCTCCATTTTTAGGTAAGTCATTAGACATTATGCTTTATCTACATCTCCCCATAAAACATGAGCAACTAACTACAATACGATAAAAAATGTTCCTGTTTGTTTTGGCACCATGTTAATAAAGATTGTCTTTTAAAGCTAATGTATTTCTGGAAACCTCTTCCTTTACTTGTTTTAGGTGGTGGTGAAATGATTTCTGATGTATATCTTGATCATTCAACTTATGCTGAACCCCCATCCAGGTTTGTGTACTTGTTTTTGTTTGACTCATGCATAGCTTATCATAATAAATGATCTATGTTAGCATGGATAGAGATCACAAGTTTGATTCCTAGTGCAGTGTACCCTAAGTTAGCAGAACAACATTAGTGGCTTTGCTACTTTGCATAAGTTTTATTTTTCTTACGGAGCTTCAAATTTTACCCGCTATTATCGCTATAGTGGACCATGGGTCAGTATTTATTGTGGTAAAAAAATACCTATAGGCGTCGGTTCAATATTTTTAATGATAAATTAATGATATGTAAGTATTGGGTCACTAGTGGGGTCCATTTAGTGAATTTTTTTGTAGGTGATAAGTTGAAGAAGTGAGGTACTTGAGTTGAAAAAAGTACAAATGTATAACGTGCCAACACGAAATCCACTAAAGAACCCCAAAAAACTAAAAATATGGGGTGTTGGATGCTCTAACTCTCGCTCTCAACCCCTACTTCTATTTCTAGGCAACGTGCCTTATTTGTCTTCTAACTAAATCAACCCAATCAACTAAGCTTCTCAACCTCTTAACTAACAAACAAGCCTATCAACATCCCCGCCTCCCAAGATTCACCTAGTCCTCAAGGTGAAGGGTTTGATTATTCTCTTCCACAGCTGAAACTGCTGAACCTGCCATTCAATTTTTCTGATTTCCTGTGCTATGTGTTGGTAGCCAAACCCCCGTTTGTATGTCAACGGTGTAACAATTCATTTATAACAGGCAAAAGCCACAACAAACTAATACACCAAGTGCATACTAACGGCCCACTATTGGGGCACATTACAGTATTGCCGCAAACTTCTAGATAAAATCTTAACACACGAGTTGCTCTTGACTATTCAGTACCTAAAGCACCAAATCACCAAATTACATGAATTTTAACCATCGCAACTATCTGCGCCAATGAAGTCCAAATGCAAGGCCACACTTGTTTCATTCCAACTGCTCGAGTTTTCTCAACATGCACTCCCACATAGAAACTGGTTCAGATTTTGAATAGAAAGAATATATTTTTATTTATGAACAAAAAGAATGCACTAATCCCCTGGATATTTTAAGAGATTCTCTCCAAATCCCAATTCTAATTCACGCTAGTGGACTAACTCTCCATCTCAACCCCTATTAGGCAACATGTCTTATTTATTTCTACTAACTAATTCAACCTAATTAACTAACTAAACTTAAGTAATAGTAACAACCTATCATAAATTTTCTCGATTATTGTTGTATACAAGGTCAGTTATTTGTATCTTATTATTTGAGGCTTTTTGACTGCCTAGATTTGAGGCTGGAACACCAGCAATTGGGGAAGCAATTGCTTTAGGGGCAGCAATTGATTACTTATCTGGAATTGGAATGCAAGCCATACACGACTACGAGGTGAGTTGAGCTTCACTCATATAAAGAACACTACTGCAATTCAGAGGAAAGTTATACATGAATTCTAGAGTTAAATTTTAATGCAGGGTAAATCCCTTTTATGTTATTATCCAGTCTGGTGCTGACATCTCATTTAAAAAGTTTTTGACAATGTATAGTGCATGTATGTATGTATGAAAGATGCATGAATGCATATATGTATATATCTTAACAAGTTTCTGATAACGGTCCAGAAGTATACCTCATTATGATTTACTTAGATTCTCTCGAATGCCATACCTTTTATAGATGCTGCACTTAATGGACTGATTTGTGCATTTATGCAGTTCAGTTGCTTCCAAAATAAATTATCGAGAGCCTAACATCTCTTAGTCTATTCTTGTATGCGGTTTGACTGATAGCAAACTTGTCAAAGTGTGAGATTTACTTGTAATCACTTGTGAATTGTAAAAAGAAAATACTCTACACACACCACAAAATAAACATAACGTAATAACATTCTAATAAAATTTAAGCACCTCATTCACTCATAAATACTTTTATAGCTGAACTGTTATGACTAAGTAGTATGTAGTGTTTAAATACCAAAATAAATTGTAGGTAAACTTGATAAATGCTTATCTTATAGATCTGATTTCTGTGTACTATAAATGTTTAACCTGATCAGCAGATAAAGATAACAAAATTGTATGCAAAAGCAAAAGCTGCCGCTCAACTTGAACGACAGTTTCATTTTTTGTTACTCTGATTGTTTTATTTCTTCACATACCTCTTCTCTTTACTATCGTAATTTGCATTACTTGATGCCTCAACCTCATTAGCATCATATTTAAAGCAATGATATCACGTCCCCCCTATCCCTCATTATTGTCAAAATAATTACAATCACAAGCTACATTATTTATCTTCAACTGACTCGATCAATCATCTGTAACATCGGTACATATATTGAATTTATTGTTATAGGACTGTCACACTAGTATTTTTTTTCCTCATTTATCAAATCTATTTTCACATTTTTCATTACAGTGAGATAAATAATATTTATATTCTATGAACCGTTGTATAAAATTTTTATTTTCATAGGTGGAGCTGGGTAGTTATCTTTATGAAAGACTTCTTTCAGTCCCAAATATTCGCATTTATGGTCCGGCACCTTCAGAAAAAGTCAAACGAGCTGCTCTTTGCTCTTTCAATGTTGAGAATTTGCACCCTACTGATCTTGCAACATTTCTGGACCAACAGGTAAGAGAAGGAAAGACTTCCCCATATATGTGCTTTTTCTTGATCTCAAGTGGTAACACATTTTTGGGTGCGTTTGAGTAAACAACTTTGTTAAATGCTTATTCAATAAGCTATTCTTGGAAACTAATACGGGAAAATTATTCAAAAGCTAATATGCGGAAATTATTGAAATGGGTTGAGAATAACACATGGTCACCTCAAAAAAGTTATTTTATTTTTTACAAGTATGTCTAAATACCGACAAGCATTTATATATTAGGAAATAAGCTCAAACAAACTCTAAATAAGCTCTTCTAATAATCTCCTTCGTCTGAATAATTGTTTGCTAAAACGCATGATTTACTTTCTTGATTTGCAATTAATAATGTATCATTTTCAGCATGGAGTGGCTATCAGATCAGGTCATCATTGTGCACAACCCCTCCATCGGTATTTAGGAGTAAGCGCAAGTGCGCGTGCTAGCCTCTATTTCTATAACACTAAGGAGGATGTTGACAACTTTATCCACGCCCTCCATGACACAGTCAACTTCTTCAATTCATTCAAGTAATGGCAGTGGTTTTTTGCCACAACACAACTTCCTTCTCTCAATTCCAACAATTGATGTATATCTATAAGCCAGTTAGGATGGTTCAATTGGTAGGACAAGCAAGGTGTGCCAATAAAATGTTCTTAAATTCAATTCTTTTTGCTGATCTCATAGGGTAGGAATTCACTTGGAACACAACCTATACCTTAATTTTATATATTAAAAAATGCGTACACCTGCTAGTCTTTTCCTCTCTTATTGTTTGAAGTTGAATGCTGTATAAATTGCTACTACACGGTTCTTTTTGGAGGTTATGCTAATACTCAATAGTCATTAAGTAATAAGTATTATATCAAAGCCATGCAACTATGCAAGCATACTTGATGATTATATTGAGAAAAGGTTAAATCACCAGCAAGTTTTCAACGAATGTCGATGAATATATGTTTCACAATGCACAGATAATTTTTTTTAAAACGGATAAATATAAGGTTAGGCTATATATATATATCTCTCGGTGAATATTTTTTTTATTATGCAGAGGGCCGAAGCCCAAAAAGAGAGATTACAACGCGATAACACGAGGAGTAGAAACTCCGATTACATCATTAGCGAAGAGCAGACACACTCAGGCACATCATCATAAATCACTAATCTTAATCTTAGATCATGGTGACACCCTATGTTTGCCAAAACATCAACACACTTATTGGCCTCCCTATAGACATATTCAGCCTCACATCTCAATCCTCTTGCAGAAGAGAAACAATCCTTTGCAGCAAATTACCTCCATCTCAATCCTAGCTAGCTCCAAGTCATCAATATCAACTTCAATCTTTTTATAGCCCAAGTCTTTAGCTAAGAGGAGGCCATGATAGCTAGATGCCCCACATCTCAGCAACTCGAGCATCCCAAGACATTTGGAGAAACATTTGAGCCACATCCATTTGGCACATCTGAGTAATCCACCACAGCCTGCTATATCACCATTGGCCTCAGCAGAGCACCATCCGAGAAGGCACCATGTTTGCTGTTAGGCCACCAACAAGAGTCCTCCCCATCACTAGCACTAGGAGAGTAGGAGGAACAATAGCATTCAACTTGCTTAGAACATCAGCAGGACGCCAATGGCTCAACATATCCATGTTCCAGTTACCACTATCTACCAGATCAGCCACATAACAATGCAAAAGCTCAAAAGGATAGTAACATCCAAATAAGCAATTCTAATATCTGAATTAATCCAATTTACATTCCAATCACTCAGAGTCTGTTTGGATGAGGCAATTTTATAGGGTAATGTAATTTAAGAGGGTAATTCAAATGCTTCAAACTAAATTAACTTGTTTGGATAATAAATATGGAGAATTTTCAAAATGAATGGATTTTATGAGGTATTTTTGTAAGACTAAATTTAAAGAATTTGAAATACCACCTAAAAATGAAGAATTTGAAATTCTTTTCTTGCCAAAAATGTTCTTTAAAAAAAATATTTTTTTTTGCACAATAATTTTCTTCAAAGAAAATAATTTTCCAAAAATACCAAATTGGACTCTCTCTCTCCCTCTCCCTCTCCCTCTCCCTCTCCCTCTCTCCCCCCCCCCTCTCTCTCTCTCTCTCTCTCTCTCTCTCTCTCTCTCTCTCTCTCTCTCTCTCTCTCTCTCTCTCTCTCTCTCTCTCTCTCTCTCTCTCTCTCTCTCTCTCTCTCTCTCTCTCTCTCTCTCTCTCTCTTGTCCAATTCATACATACATATATATATATACCTGCACTAAATGCAACAGTTATATATAATTATTATATCGGTTTAAACTAATTTGAAGGCAACTGTTTAATTTGAAAGCAACTGTATTTAAAAGGAACGATAAATGTGTGAACATATTGTATTGTTTTTCTTACAACAAATTATTGTATTGTTGATCCATCTGTAATCGATCTTTTAAGATATAAGAAGTTTTGATCTTAATGATTAGAGATCAAAAAACGAAAGTAGCCTCCCCCAAATCACTCTTTCTTTTTCTTAATTTTTTTTTTTTATTTTGTTGACGATCCTTGAGCAGCTCTATTTCGGTAAACCATCGATCATTGAACACGGCCCGAAAATATTCCAGTCCAACACGGGCCGGGTAGCCTGCTTTGTCACCTCTAACTCGGTAGGCCGGGACCAATTTATTCCCAATGTGTCAGCCCCGACATCTGGTGGGTCGGTCCAGTCGATCGTTGAACTCGCATGTCATTTGACCATTGGGTAAAGTGAAGAATTTTAAAAAAACATAAAAAAAATTACGAATTTTAATTACTCTATCCAAACAAGAAATTTTAAGAATTGAAGAATTCTAATTACCCCATCCAAACAAATAATTTTGAAAATTAATGGATTTCAATTGATGTATTTGAATTACATGAAATTTGAAATTCCATTGAATTTTCAAATGCCCCATCCAAACGCACACTCACAGTTTGCCCATTACCAAAGGACTTCATGAGCTTTGATAACTCTCAGAAATGTGAGTTATCTATGCCAAAACAAATAAGAATTAATCTTGTTTAAGAGTAATTTATGTAATTAAATGTGAAGTTTGTGCATAATTAGCTAAAAGTATGTTTTTGTGTGGAAATTATATTTTGGGCACTTTAAGTGCCATTTTGTAGGATTTCACCCGTGCGCTAGTTGTGCAGGTTTCAGTAGCTCTGGTGTCGTGGTTAGTGCTGTGGTAGCAGCGTGGCAATTAGCTGGCGTGTGGAAAAGATTTAAAGTCATCTCAGGTGGTATAATAAGAAAAAAATGTGTTTTGTCTTTAGTGGCAAAGGCATTAAGCAATCTGCGCATTTATTGGGCCGCAAAAAGACAAAATGTCCTTGATTTTAGGGTTGTCAACACCTGGCAGCAAAAGCAAAAAGGGCCCAATTGGTACTTGGAGAGAGAATGTACTATAAATAGGCACTTTACCCTAGAAGTGAAAACACAATTCAGCCTCCACGAATCCCTAGGTCAGAAAGTATACCTTCCACCTTCCATACACTGTACCATCATCTTCCCCAACCATCTTTCCACCATTTTTAGTGCTGAAGCTCGTTTCTGAAGCTGGATCTCGCAATTCTGCAGCATCGTTTTTCATCTCAGCAGCACAGAGGCTCTGTAGCAGATCTCCAGCACTGGGAGCTTACTTTAAGCTCCTCATTGTTTGTAATTTCTATATTCCTTTGTGTATATTTGATTTCAGCTGTAATTGTTATTTTCATGACTTCATTTATGATGTTTTCGTATGCTTTTATCATGTCTAAGCTAATCATGAGCTAACTTCCTTTTTTAGTCAAGATCTTCGTGATGTAATTATGGATCTATGTTAAATGTTATGATTAGTGCTTGAAGCTTCATTAACTCATGCGATTTAATGCTATATACTCTTTTTGAACTTGATCACTTTAATTAGAGTAACGTGTTTTAATGTCCGGAAGGAATTAAGGTGCTGATTTCATGAGTTAATATGGTTAAAAAGTTAATAAGAATATTGTTTTTCCTAGTGAAGAATAGAAATATGAAGCTAGGGGCCATATGGGAGCTTAGGAATAAGAGAACCTTTGCGATATTCTAATTATAAAACTAGAAAGTTTAATTTCAATTCTGCACACTGAATGCTATCACAGCAGTGACCACAACACTGTTACATAGTGAAGTAATTACAAATCCTGGTCTTGACTACTACTATCTCTCTGATTTAATACCTCGTGTTACTGACTTTATTACCATTTGCATTTTAATTACCGTTAAACACCATGAATTTTTACCATGCTTTAGCTTTTTATTTTTCCCTTACTAATTCGAGTACTAGCGAATAGATCTAGAATTTAAACTACATAATCCTCGTGGGAACGATCTTTTCTTATCACTTTATTACTTGTTTGATTGTGCATACTTGCACATGTTTTTATACAAGAAGCATCAAATTTAGGCCAAAGCGTAGCCACATTTTTCCACAAGTGAGAATCTGTACCTTTAATTCCCCACAGACCTTCACATCAGCATTTCTCAAATATTTTCCTCCAACAACATCACACCCCAAGGAAATTAAATTGGAGATTTTCTCCATACACAACAAGACAAACAAATAGAGTGAGATTAGATCACCTTGGCGAATACCACGCATTCTAAAAAATCTTTTCTTTTTCATTTAGGGTGAAAACTTTACCAGAATCTATATTCTCACATATTATAATATCATTACCTTTTTTTTTTCATATAATAACAACTTTAACGTAAATTCATTTTTTATACTAATTATGTTCTCAACTATTTTTTATGTATGAAACTTTAACCGAGAAAATATTTTTTTTACTCAACCAAGTTAGATTTAATGATATATTAGACTAAAATAAATTCTTATGTTTTTTCATTTTTTCATGTTAATTAAAAATTAAAAATTTAAAAAGTTGATAATTTGAAGCTAACCATAATTCATTTTAATTTGTGAATCATTACTAATACAATAAATATTTTTCTGAAAAGTAACAGATAATAACCCAACATTTACTTATATTATAGTTGAAAACATATACAAAAGTTGAACCACAATACCAAAACAGCATTTTTTGACCAAACTAAAACAACTTTATGTATAATACCAAAAAAAAAACTTTATGTATTCATTATTTTACCATCGGATGTTGCATTTTAAAATGACTACAGATACCAAATTTCTTTTTAGCAAAAATCTTTCAGATAATAACATAACAATAACTTATGTGATAAGTGAAAGCATATACAAAATGATTAAAATATCCACGCTCATTTATATTATTATATCACTTATATTAATAAAAAGCAGAATATACTATCTCGTGCATCGCACGGTTACATACTAATTTAATTTAATTTGACACTGTGCGATATTTGTGTGGCCTACGCCTTCTTCTAGATTAGCGACATGCTTGTCGTATTACAGCGTATCATCTCCATGTTCCATTCTCCAACCAATGTACACCCTTTCCTCAAGAACAAAGGTATTAATCCATATAAGACAAAGGCAATAACTTAGGTCCTTTTTTTATTTCCATGATTACCTGCTTAGGTTTCCGACACCGCTTCGGTGCCCAAGAGAAAAATGTTCTAACTAAATTAGAGTTCAATCGAGAAGTAAGTAAAGTCAGATTTGAATCCACTACAGTTACTCAAGTCGATCTCTCTCCACTTGTGATTTTTTTTTATTATTTTAAAATAAAATAAATCAATGTTAGTGATTTTTTTGCAAAGTATCCCATGGTTGTTACAATGATGACTAGTACTGCAGTCAATATTGACTACAATGGATCATGGTCTAAGTAAAGTTTAACCACGATTTATTCCATTATCGGGAATCGAATTTAGGTACTAGCCAAATATGTCCCTTTAGAAATAGTGCACTAATCACTTGCGCTGAACTTTAGAGTTATGATTATCTATGCTCAGAATCAAATAATTTTTGTAGTTCGTTCTCTTCTCTTTAATTAAGTTTAAGTTTTCATTTTATTTGTGTTCTTGTGTACAAAGTTTGGGCAATGCTCTCTTGAATGTGTTAACCTAGTTTAGGTGGCACTCCCCAAATACAGGAAAGAACCCCCAATATAACAATGAAATGTTCTATTTAGTTTAGGGACCCTTTGGTGACTTGGTGTTCCCTACTATACAATAGCAAAACCGTCTCTATCGGGTGGTGGAATGCCCACTACTATAGTATGAGCCAATAGTTGCTGCCACGCGTCCCTTATTTGTCCTCTAGTGTGGTCTGTGTAAGTCCCAAAGGACGTTGATGCTTCTGGCTCTTCCTCAGTCCCCAGTCTAATGCGTCGACAGTCAGAACACCACTGATACAATTTGACTATATATGAAGCTAAACACGTCTCCTTAAACCCATGCATAAATTCGACCATAAATTCATATGCAGAAGTTTAATATTACTTGATCTAACCATAAATTCAATATCCCTCACTGTTGATTGCCTCGGCAATTTCAGTGATAAGGGGACGTTGGCTCCCGGGTTCAAACTCAGGTGTGGCCGGTGGTTGTGTGTGTGCGTGGTGTTTATTTACCAATTTATCTAAGTCAGCAAAGAAACATAAAATTCAATGTGCTAAATGTTTCAATCATAACCCTTAATAGTACTATTGCACATTATCACGAGCCGAAATATGGTTAGAGCCTTTATGTGTCTTGAACTTATACCGAATGCAGACTACTGGACTAATATTCATATACTCCTTTGTCTCGTATTAAATCTTGTTTTGACAATAATTGTGTAATTCAAATTACTTGTCATTTAGAATTTTAGGAGAGTATTAATTTTTTTCTTCCAATAATACCTTTATTATAATTAGTATCTCAACTAATGTATATCAACTATTCTTTCCATTTCACCCAAGAGCATTTGGGTGAGATGGTAGGAGTATCTTCCAGTTTAACCAAACTTTGGGTTCGGATCCAGTTTTGGGCATGCAGCCGTGTTAATATAAAAAAAAACTATTATTTCCATCTAAAACTCCAATTAAAAAAAATCTAGTAAAAAAAACTACTTTTCTTTGGAAAAAAAATGGTTTTTTTACAAATAAATAATTGTAGTGCATATTCTTAAACTACATATAATTTGAGAGAGGAAGTACATGATAACAGGTGGAGGTAAGCAAACAATTGCAGACAACGGATTCTCTATTTTGCCTTAGAGCATCTTTAATGCAATCAAGCGAGTACCGTTTGCCCGAACCAAAAAAATCTTCAATGCAATCGACTAAAAAAAGTTTCTTATAGTGAGTTCATCCATTTTCTTATTTTAAGCATTATAGTTGATCTAGGTGGCATCAAGCAAACTAAAATACTAGTTGACGGTAGTGAAATAGCACACCGCAAATGGGTAAACTAACAATAAAAAAGAATTCTTTCTCTCTCATCAACAAATAAAAAATTCAAAAAAACAAATAAAAAAAATAAATAAGTGGGGTCGGGTTCAGTTTCTTATAAATAACCCCCGTTGAAGCAAAAACCACTTGAGTCAACTAAAAATTACTTAAATCCTACGTAGCTGTTTGAACCCACAAAAATCACTTTAATTTACTCATTTTATTTACCCCATTAAAGTTGCTCTTAAAAAACATAAAAAGCAGCCCGCGAAGCTCCTAATACTACTATAAATTTTATATTCATTTTTTAGCAAGTATTTTTAGAGTTTAATTGGTGCACACTGTCGTTGTAAAATTTTTGTGCACCGTCAATTAATAAAAAATTATAGTATGAATGACTTTTAAGGTATTTAAGATAAAGTTAAACTTTTTTATGATGTATCATTTCGTGATTGGTAGACGTTATAAAAAATCTTTTACAACAATAGTATATATAAATTAAATCCATATTTTTATAGCAATATTTTTTGATTATTTAATTGTTGATAAATAATATGTCCAAATTAATTAACAAATTTTTAATATAATTTCAGCTCACGTTAACTATAGTAAATAGTTGTTATTAACTATCTGAAAAACATGGTTTATTTTTTATTTGCTTTATACATTTTTTATATATTTTTTTTACTGGCAGATCTTAGTCTTATACGACTGTGTAAAACTACATGTTGGAATAGCTCGTGCTCTCCATGTGCGAACCAACAAATCACTCCAAAATTGCATTGGCCAATCTGCCACTTCTCACACAATTTAATCTTGAGATCTTGCTCTCCACACACGTTGGAGGATGAACCATCGCCGTTTTGTAGAAGGTTACGCTGATGACGGACAACGACATGGAGTTCGCCATTCTCTCGTATCATATACTGAAGGTCTTTGCAGGTCTCATCTAGCAGAGTTTGAAACAAACTTTGGCGATTCAAAATTTCTTTGAGTTTGCGGAGAAAGTAGGAATTGGCCGACGCCGGGGGCAGGGTTGGCGCCAACCTGGGATCCATATGGTTAGTTCTCTTATGTTGCGTGAGCACTTCGGAGCCTTTGGTTCTTCATGAGCCTCCGTCATTTTTTATATATTCTTATTGATTTAACAATATAAATTAATTATCATAAAACTACATGCACCCCTAATAAAATGCATACGAATACTCTTCGGTCCAGAAATCGACGTCGAAGGTGATGCTCGCTTATGCCAAAGTATGGATGTGTAACGTCCCCACTAAGGTGGTTGTTTCAACTTGGAAACTACTAATTAATCGACTATAGACTCGCGAGGCACTCAAGCACAAAGGAATAACACTGCCAAAGCATCGATGCAGGGCAGACGAGTCTGCAAACCATCTTTTTGTTGCCGCTCATACTCGAAAGGTAAATCTATCATTAATTAAAACAGACTCTTATATATAAAATGACTATAAAATGACTGCATGTGTGTTTAACAGGAGGAAAAAAAAGTGCTCACATCAAATGGGGAATCTAAGCCCTTCAATGATTCCCATCAGCTCTTTCATCCGCTCAGGTGGAGCCTTTTCTCCAAATAGGCTCAAAGTATTCAGGAAATCCATAAACATTCAAAATTCTACACCAATTACGTTGTCTACACTCTAATTTGGTTGGGAATTCCATATTTGCAGAAGCAGATCTCTCATTTTTTACATTTTGGTCTTAAAAGGAAGGAAGCAGAAAAGAACAAAACATCTTTGAAGGGGCTGTTGCAAACTTGAACCGATCACATCAAATTCTATCTTCAGGGTGATTTATTTCCAGGAGGGGTAGGAAGTCTACACACAATTTTGCATAGTGGTTAAATTGTCCCATGAACTCCCTTGAATCGGCTTAAAACGTGCAGGGAAATGGCTGGACAGGGCGATATGAAGGTAATGAAACAAATGGGGAGTTGTTTGTAAGCATGCAATAGATGCAGGAAATTTATATAGCAACAAACCACCTGGTTGTTGCTGTGTTATTTGTTAGCACTGCCTCCCTACTTTTAGCATGTGCTAGCGGTTGCTTTTGGTAGCAGTGATTTTGTGCCTCTTTTCTCACTACAGTGCACACAATTTATGAGGGAAGGACACTGGACCCCATACCCAACAAAGAATGCTAGGTATGATATTCAATTGAGTTGGACAAATATAAAATAGCCACTTTAAGCTCATTTATCTTGTCATCATAAAAATCAAAAAATTTAAAAGTATACCTTTCTTTTAATTAAATTGCAAATGAACCTCTGTATTTTGCATTTTATTATAATTTATTAAAATGAAATTTAAGGGATTTGTTATCCCCTTTTCCCCTATTTTTCATTCTTCTTTCTCTCTCAGATTCCTCCCCTCTTGTGTAGGAATTTTGACAACACTGAGTCACCCATGTATACTAGGCTTCACCATTTTTTCGCAATGACTTATAACATATTTTGTTCTTGTCATTCTATTTCTTCCTTCTTATTGGTTGAACAGTTAACACTGTTGGAGTTAATCACATGACTCCATTGCACACAGTTTCACAATCTCAGCACACACACACACACAGAGAAGGTGAGAAGAGGAAGACGGGTTGCAGAGAAACAGTAGAGTAACAGATAACAAAAGGAATGAATTAATTGGATTGTATAAAAGTGAATTACAAATATGATATATTCAGTTAACAAGAAAACTGAATTAATGAAATGTAAATGAGAGTCAAATGACATGAAATTCAATTACAGTAAAAGTAAAATGGTAAAGCAGTAAAAATATGCATTACTTCTAACACCATCCCTTAAGGCATATTTTCAAAAGTGATGACTCCAAGTTCATCTCTCAGCTTGATGAACTGGTCAGTTATGATAGGCTTGGTGAGTAAATCAGCAAGCTGTCTCTGAGTGTTGGAGTGAGCAACTTCAAGTATTCCATTCTGGACTTGGTTTCGCAGGAAGTGGAACTTAGTGTCTATGTGCTTGCTTCTCCCATGCAGCACTGGGTTCTTGGCAAGACTAATGGCTGACTTGTTGTCAATCATCATCTTCACTGGTGTATGCACTTCAAGTTTCAGTTCCTGCAGCAAGTTAATCAGCCAGATTCCTTGGCAAGCAGCCACAACTCCAGCAATGTATTCAGCTTCACAAGTAGATAGTGCAACCACTGGTTGCTTCCTGGAACACCATGAAATTGGTGCTCCCAAGTACATGAACAAGTAACTTGTAGTACTCCTTGCTCATAAACCTGCTCACCACCCCTACTGCATAGAGGCCTAGTGTTGCATAGATATCTCAAGGAACCAACCAACTGTTTGAAGACAGTTGCATCCACATCTTCACCATCATTGTCAGCTTCAAGCTTCTGATTAGTTTCTGCTGGTGTAATTGCAGGCTTGCAATTCAGCAGCTCAAACCTCTTCAACAGTTCCATTTCATACTTCAATTGATGAACAATGATTCCTGCAGCAGTGTACATAATTTCCATCCCTAGAAAGTATGTCATCATACCCAGGTCAGTCATTTCAAAAGCCTTCATCAACACTTTCTTGACTCTTTCTATCTCAGCTGAGCAGTTTCCAGTCAGCAGTATGTCATCCACATAGAGGCAAACAAAAATCACATTGCCTTTAGGTGTGTGCTGCACATACACACCATACTCCAGTTCACACTTCCTGAACCCCTGTTGCTGAAAGAAGGAGTCAATCTTCAAGTTCCAGGCCCTAGGAGCCTGTTTGAGCCCGTATAAGGCCTTATGCAGTTTGCATACTTTGTCCTCCATATTATTCACTTCAAAACCTAGAGGTTGTGTCACATAAATCTCCTCTTGAAGAGGACCATTCAAGAAGGCAGATTTAACATCTAAGTGTAAAAGAGGCCAATTCCTGTTTGAAGCTACAGCAAGTACCAATCGTATTGTCTCATGTCTGGCCACAGGTGCAAAGACTTCACAGTAATCTAGGCCAGGTTTCTGTAGGAATCCTCTAGCTACTAGCCTTGCTTTGTGCTTGGCAATTGAACCATCAGGTTTCAGCTTTGTTTTGAATATCCATCTCACACTAATGGCTTTCTTGTTGCTTGGTAGAGTAGTTAACTCCCAAGTTTTGTTTCTTTCAATTACTTCAAGCTCTTCCTCCATTGCCTTAAGCCACAGTTTCTCTTTCAGTGCTTCATCAATAGTTACAGGTTCAGCATCCACCAGTAGAGCAAATTGTACAATTTCTCCATCACTGTCCACTGTATTGTCTTGGATCAGTTCACAATCTGCCAATCTCCTTGGCAACTGTCTGGTTCTCTGTACTCTTTGGCCCTGTACTGGTGCTGCATTTTCCCCTTCTGATTCATTCTCAGAGTTCAGCTCATCAGGCATTTCATTATCCTGCACTTCATTTACTGGCACTGCATCAGTGTCAGAAGTTTCTGCTGTATCATCTTCAGCAATTTCCAGTGTTGTCTCTACACTGGAGTTCACTTGAGACTTACTCCAATCCCAAGTTTCTGTTTCCTTCACCAAAACATCCCTACTAATCTCTATTTTATTAGTTATAGGGCAGTAGAGCTTGTAGGCACCAGTGGAGTGGTAACCAACAAGCAACATGATCTTGCTCTTGTCATCTAACTTCCTTCTTGTTGCATCAGGGACATGCTTGAAACACACTGATCCAAACACTCTGAGATGTCCAACACTTTGTCTCTTTCCTGTCCATTTCTCAAGTGGAACCACTCCTTTCAATTTTTTTGTTGGACATCTATTAAGCAAGTATGCTGCAGTAGCAATGGCTTCACCCCACAGTGTGTGAGGTAAGTTTTTCTCCTTCAATATACTCCTTGCCATGTCAAGCAGTGTCCTGTTCCTCCTCTCTGCAAGACCATTATGTTGTGGTGTGTATGGGGCAGTAACCTCATGCTCAATCCCATGCTCATCACAGAATTTCTTCCACTCTTTGGAGTTGAGCTCTCCACCACCATCAGTTCTGAATATCTTCAGTTGATGTCCACATTGTTTATCAGCTTTTACCTTAAATCTTTTAAGCTCAGCAAACACCTCATGCTTGAATTTAATAAGTGCCACCCACAACATTCTTGTAAATTCGTCTATAAAAGAAACAAAGTACCTATTTCCACCAAGTGAAGGCACCTCAAAGGGTCCACACACATCTGAATGCACCACTCCTAGTGCATGAGTTGCTCTAGGTGGCAGTTCAACAGTGAATGGCAGCCTTGACTGTTTGCCTATTAAACAGATTTCACATGACTTCTCTGGTGTCACTGTCTTAGGAATTCCCTGCACTAGATTCCTAGAGTTCAAGTGTCCCAGACTCCTGAAGTTTAGGTGCCCCAGTCTCTTGTGCCACAGTGCACTCTCCTTCTCACTGTCTATGGCACTAAGGTAGTGATTTTCAGCTCTTTCTATGTTTACTTTGAAGGTCCTATTTTTCTCTAAAGCTGATTGCATGATCAATCTCTTCTCACAGTCATACAATCTCATCATATTGTCTTCCATATTCACTGAATATCCTTTTTCAAGTAGCTGACCAACACTGATCAGATTGCTTTTCACCCCAGGAACATACCAGACATCCTCTATTAATACTGTTCTGCCATCCCTGAGCTTCACCAGTGCATCTCCCATTCCTTCAGCAGTTAAGTACTCATCATCAGCACACCTAATATGAGTTCTCTTGCTAGAATTGAAGTTGATCAGCCATTGTTTGTTCCCAGTTAGATGATTAGAACAGCCTGTGTCCATGTACCACCAATCAATCACCACACCTTTGGTGTTTGTGGTCACCATCAGCATCACAGGTTCCTCCTCCGAATCTCCTTGAGCTATGTTAGCTTCTTCACCCTTATTCTCCTTATTTGACCAACACTCATCAGCAAAGTGTCCTAGCTTTTCACAATTATAGCATTTGATCTTTCTCTTATCAAATTTTCCCTTCCCTTTCTGATCCTTCTTGCCTCTCTGTTCACCTTGCTTAGATGATTCTGATTTATCACCACTGCCTTTCTTGTTCTTATCAAGCCATGCTTGCTTCTTATCCTGCCAATTGTTCTTCTTCCAATTGGACTGTTTATTGACATTTCCTTTGTTCACAGTTAAGGCTTTCAAGGCTTGTGCAGTTTCACTAACTTTGGTTCTCTCAATTATTAACAATTCATGTGCCTCTAATGTGCCTTGCAATTCATCAATCTTCATAGTGCTAGTGTCCTTTGATTGTTGAATTGCAACCATAATGAAATCAAACGAAGGAGATAGAGATCTAAGTACCTTTTCAACAATTACTTGCTCTGTAATTGTTTCACCACATGTCTTCATCTCGTTTGTGACTGTGACAACATGAGATATGTAATCTGCGATCTTCTCACCGTCCTTCATCTCCAAGTTCTCATATTGCTTTCTGAGTGACTGCAATTTCACCTTCTTCATTGAGGCATCACCACCGTAGCACCTCACCAGTATATCTCAAGCTCCCTTCGCTGTAGTTGCCTCAGAGATCTTCTCAAAGACCTTCGCATCTACACACTGGTGGATATAAAACAGTGCTTTCTGATCCTTCTTCCTCGTGTCGCGTTGAGCATTTCTCTGCGCTTCTGGTGCATTCTCCGGCACCGGCGTGTATCCGTCGTTCACGAGCTCAAGCACATCTTGAGCGCCAAACAGTACACGCATCTGAATGGACCATCGGTTCCAACCGCTTCCGTCGAACACCGATAACTTCGTATTGAAGCCTTTGTTGCCGTTCATCTCTGATCTGTGTGCAAATCACTCAAATCTCACTAACTTTCGTGTTTACCCAACCCTGAGAGTCAAACACTGTGATTCTCTTCGATTTCGCGCCTTGATTCGATGCGAATCAGAAGAACGAAATCACGCACAACTCTCGTACACTCGTGTTTCCTTAGTTGATCGAAAGAACCGAAGCTCTCGATACCAGTTTGTTGGAGTTAATCACATGACTCCATTGCACACAGTTTCACAATCTCAGCACACACACACAGAGAAGGTGAGAAGAGGAAGACGGGTTGCAGAGAAACAGTAGAGTAACAGATAACAAAAGGAATGAATTAATTGGATTGTATAAAAGTGAATTACAAATATGATATATTCAGTAAACAAGAAAATTGAATTAATGAAATGTAAATGAGAGTTAAATGACATGAAATTCAATTACAGTAAAAGTAAAATGGTAAAGCAGTAAAAATATGCATTACTTCTAACAAACACTTGGTAATCTTTTGAAGTGCACCCCCATTGATCTCTTCCATTGCACTTGAACAACACTTCTAAATCTATGTATTTATCTAGATGAATATTGCCGGTGATCAAACTATAGATAGGGCGGTGACTTTTAGATTTAATATTGTTTAATTTGTTAAAAAATGGTGGTATTATTAAACCCCTTCCATGTAACCAGCACTGTCGGCCCAATGACTTAATCTACCCTAGGACACGGGGGTCGACTTGGTGCTCCCGGGTTCGATTCCTGCAGTGGACAAACTCGGTATTGGCCAGTGCGAAATTTGATCCTAAGCACGAGTGAAGATTAGTCTTTGGTTGAAAGTGTTGGGACATTCCGTGGGTAGCCAGCAATGGTCCAAACCCAAAAAAAAAAACCTTCCATGTGGCGTCTAACGAATGGTCGGATCCATTACAAATCTATCGTGAGCAACTTAATCTTGCATTTGTAAGAGGCTGATTTAATCATGACTTAAATTTGAGGGTGATTTTTTAATTTCGAATAATTAAAAGTATAATGACGTGATAAATGAGATACATGTGGATAATTTTAATTGATACAACTCCTTTGGGTGTGATATCCAAGTAACTTATAGGGGTATGGCAGAATTTACAAAAAATAAAAATAGAAACCGTCCCACTACTCCACACTTTCTTCACCACTACGTACCTTTCAATCTTATAGCTCTCCCTCTCTTTTTCCCTCTCCCTCTCTCCGATTCCAAAATGGCCAATCCAACGAGTAAAGTAACTCCTCTTTTTGTTCTTTCTCTTCTTCAAACAATATTGTACTTTTACTTGTTATCTTTCTCTTTATTCCAGCATTCAACCTTAGCCAAATCAAATACCTACAATGTGGTCGACTTTGGAGCCAAACCTGATGGCAAAACCGATTCCACCAAGGCTTTCCTCCTTGCATGGAACAAAGCTTGTGGCTCACCAAAACCTTCATCCATTTACGCGCCACAAGGGAAGTTCTTGGTTGGAACTGCCACATTTAGTGGACAATGTGCTAACAAAGCTATCTCTATAACCATTGATGGTACTTTAGTGGCGCCTTCTTATTATGGCTATGATGCTCGTTATTGGTTGACTTTTGACCAAGTTAGTGATGTTTCTATTCATGGTGGTTTGCTTGATGGACAAGGTTCTTCTTTGTGGGATTGTAAGAACTCTGGTAAAACTAAATGCCCTATTGGAGCCGCGGTATGTTATTGTTTCATTGATTTCATACGATGTGTCTGGTGTCAAGACACGTGTCGGTGTCAGGCACCATCACTTGTGATCTGTGGTTACATTCAATCACTTCTCTTATATCGTGTTTATATGTCAGTGTTATCGTGTTTATATATGTCAGATTTCCGTGTCTGTGTTGGTGATATTCATGTGTGGTATGAGAATGCTAATCATACATTATTTTGTGTTCATTTGCGAGCAGACACTTGGATTCAGCAATGCGAACAACATTGTTATCACGGGGTTAACCTCTCTCAACAGTCAAATGTTCCACATAGTAATCAATGGATGCCGGAACGTCAAAATACATAGGGTGAAGATCATGGCTGCTGGAAACAGCCCTAACACCGATGGCATACACGTCCAATTCTCCTCCGACGTTACCATTCTCAAACCTAGAATCCATACCGGAGATGATTGCATTTCGGTCGGCCCTGGCACCAAGAACTTATGGATCGAAGATGTTGCATGTGGACCTGGGCATGGGATAAGGTTTAATTGTATTTAACAATGTAGATCTCCATGTTAGAAAATTAGGTTTGTAGTACTAATTTATTTATTGTTATTTATACTTGATTTTGTTGTAGCATTGGAAGCTTAGGATGGGGCTTGAATGAACCTGGTGTGAAAAATGTGACAGTCAAATCAGCTTCATTTTCTAAGACTCAAAATGGTTTTAGAATAAAATCATGGGGGAGACCTAGTGGTGGATTTGTGAGACATGTCCATTTTATACATGCAACCATGACTGATGTCCAAAACCCCATTGTAATAGACCAAAATTACTGTCCATTTTACGAAGGCTGTCCTACTGAGGTGAGCTTTTTACTCCAACAGTAACTTTCCTTTAATGGGCTATTTGGGCCTTAGATAAGAACATAGCTACTTGCCCATTTAAGCTATCCACACTTTACTATTTTTTCCACTCGCCCCCTAATGTTTCAGAAACTAGTTTTCGAAAAATTGGGGTTGTGTGTGGAAAAATAGTGGTGCGGGTAGAAAGGTGAATTTGTACCCTATATTTGAATGTGAATTGATAATGTGCTTTTTTGTCTTTCAATGTATAGGCCTCCGGGGTAATGATTGGCGATGTTTCATATAAAGACATTCGGGGAACATCTGCGACAAAGGTTGCTGTGAAATTTGATTGCAGTTCAAAGCACCCATGTAAAAGGATAAGGTTGGAGGATGTGAAGCTCACTTACAAGGACCACGCTCCACGAGCTTTGTGTAACCACGCCGGTGGAGTTGCATCCGGTATGGTTCAACCGGAGAGTTGTTTGTAGATCAAGTATTTTGAAGAGAATGGAGAAAGTTACATTACTATTAAGTATTGAACAATGAGGCAAGTAATTGATGAGTCAGTAATCAGTATCCTCCAAAGTCATTGCACATGGAATGGAATCCTCTCCAGTTACTGGATGATTCCAGTTGGAGAGAGAAAGACACAATGAATAAAATATTATTATTTTAAAATATTATTATGTTATTCATTGTGTCTTTTTCTTTCCTCCTAAAGAGAAATGCCTTCTTAATGATATACTAATTAATAGCTCATACTCTTTCTTCCTGAAAAGATGTACAAGAAGCCCAGAACGTCAATTGCTATGACATTTTCTTTGACTCTTTTTAAGCCGTGCTATTTGCTCTGGAATCACATTCATTGTGAACTCTGAAGGGGGGCAATTTATCCATTTCTTTTATGAAAATTACAATGACCACATAATGACATGGCAAGGGTTTTGACACATCCTCCTAAACTATATCATAAGCACTAATTATCTACAAAAGCATATTCTATCTGAATTGGACTAGGGGTATATTTGGGTAGGGTTGAAGACCCCTAATATTTGAAGGTCCCTTTCCCCTGAACACCGGAGTAAATTAGTCGGGGTCTCTTTCCACTATGGATTTATTATGAGAAGTCAACTTATCTTATATTTGCAAGAGACTGGTTTCGCGACTCGGTACTTATGACATTTAGTCACATGGCAAAACCTCCAATCTATGCACTACAATTCCCTTTCTGATGATCAATAATATAATCAAAAGAAAACTGGATTCTTTAAAATACAGGGGGAACATAAAGCAGTATGAGTATTTGGAAAAATATTTTCATTAAAATTATGCTATGCTGTCACTTAGTGAGAAATTGGGTTTCACAATTTGTAGGAGCCTAGAAGGTAATAACGAAGCTTAAGCAATTAAGTTATTGTTAAAGAATATCATTTGTAATTGCAATAGCAAGAATAAGATGAACAATAAGACAAACATAAGATTCAATCACTTGAAGTTCAACCAACAAATGGATCCTATTAGCTTGCTGAAGCAGTAAAAAGCAACAAAGGGATTCATCACTACATGCATTGTAGTCAATTCTCTTAAATCTGCCTGACCTACTTTTAATATAAATCAAGCAAGAATTAATTATCTGCATGTAAATAAACAAAATTAAGAAAAAATTGCTTTGAAACATAAATAGAGAAATCATAGCAACAATTCAAAAGAAACCAGAATGAAAGGTCTTAATTAATGTCAAAATCTAACATAGCTAACAGTAATACTCAAATAATCAAATAGTTTTTATCATCTAACATTTCCTCTTTCTTCCTTCTATTTCTCTAACTACTCTTTTCACCTTCAATTTTCTTAGCTTTCTTTGCAGCTGTAGCCTGTGAATACAGAAAAGTCCCAAGAATAGCAATAGCAGATCCAAGACCATTAAGTGGTCTAACCGGATTCCGGAACACCAAAACCGACGACACGATCACCACAACTCTCTTCATAGTATTTCCCACAGAGAAAGTCAATGGACTAATTTCATCCAAAGCTTGATAAGATGATTGATTATAGAGATGATAAAACACACCAGAAACCAAAACCCATATATAAAAAGTTGATGGTTTTCCTATAGCTTCAAGTGCCTTATAATAACCAGGAATCCACTGTGATCCTTCAACAAAAACAGCTACTGGAAATAGATAAAACAATGAAAGTATAGTAATCCAACCATATAAATTCAAACCATCAACTTCCTTAAAATTCTGCAAACCTTTTTTGGAATAAATGTTCCTCAATACAAAACCAACATTACTAATAAGTGCACACCATAATCCTTGTACATTGAAAGAAACTTCAGTAACAGCAGCCAATGAACAACCAAGTACAATAGGAAGAATTGAAAGCCAAACCTGTATTGGATACCTATCACCAAGAACAGATGAAAATATGACAGAGAAAACTGGTTCTGCTGATTTTATAACATGTGTGAATGAAACAGCAACTTTAGAGAATGAAACACAAGCTGAAATGTGACCTATTGTGTGAAATAAAGCAGGTCCAAGTAATGCAAATATGAAAGGTTTTGTGATTTTTGGACAAGGTTGAAGCTTTAAAGACCATAGAACTAACATCCAAATGGACCCCACAAAGAGTTGAAAAGATGCAAGTAGCCATGGAAAAGGGAATATATTCAAAACTTTCTTGTTATAAATATTGAAAACAATGTTTTGAAAGTACCATAACCCAAATACCAAAGCAAGTTTGGGATTAATCTTGGGTTTGGGATTATCTGAAGCTAGGTTTTCTCCTTCAGGATTGGCATTTGAATCAGATGCTGCTTTAATGATTTGGGAACTGGGTTTTGGTGAGAACTGAAATGGGTGTGTGAGGAATCTGTTAAAAGAGGTTAAATTTGTGAGTGAATGTTGGATCTGAGATGTGGGAATGGAAGAAAGTTTGGAACTTTTGATATTTGATTCAAGAAGGTGAGAAGAAGTGGTTGTGTGACAGTGTAAGGAAAATCTTATGAGAAGATTTGGTTTGAGTTTGGGAGATGCATTAATGGAAGAATAGTGATTGAGTTTGTTGAAAGTGATAGAAGATGATGATGGAAGATTCAAAGATAACATTTTTATTGTGTGGGTGTTCTTACTCAGGAAAGAAACAACTGAGACAAGGGTTTAGAAAGACAGATTTGGAGCCTTCAAAGGATTGAATTGAACTGCTGTTTGTTGAAGTCCTTATGAAAGCACGGTGAAACGAATTACGAACAGCCCCTTCAATAAAACCTAGTACAATGTTTTCCCTAAACTGCAGATTTTTTTTTTTTGAGATTAACTGCAGATTTTTTTTGGTTACACGTGCAGATGTTTTTAAAAAAATAAGAAATTGATTTAATTTCAATGTGTCTATTTTTATATTATATATAAAAAAAGGTTAACTATTTTTAGCTTTGTGACTTTAGATTCTTTTAGCTTGAAATTTAATTTCAGTGTGTCTATTTTTATATATAAAAAAAGGTTAACTGTCGTTTAAATGGGTCAAATTCAAAGTCTACCAATTCTATATAGACAAAAAATATATTTAACTAAAAAAAATTATTCATTCAAAATTAATATGAAACCCGGCCTTTTATTAGTTACAAAATAAAAGATGCATTTATGATTTATCCATATAACTTTTCAATGGTGTTGATCCATTTAGTTATTGCTACTTCTAAGATTATTTTGCAAATAGAATGTCATTTGAATATCTAATTGAAACACCAAAACCGACAATTTTATTAGTTACTAGTTAATGAAGTTCATTCACGTGATTAATATAGCGTTGAATTATATTAATGAATATAACAAGGTGTTTCAACTTGAACCGAGGTGCTCGACCTTGGAGCGAGCAAGAGAAGTCGAGTCTTAAGTCTGAATGTATAAATTGATTGGGTGAGCGATATCTGGTCGTGCTCAGAGTCCTGCCCGGGTGGTGGTACCTGCAATGACACTCCGACGCCCAAGTCAGTGGACTAAGAGTGCTAGCAGAGTAACAATACGGGTAAAATTACTTAACCTTCTTAGTGGGAACAATGCCTCTTTATATAGAGTTAGAGGGACAGCGCTGGCCATTGGATCATCGTGGTCGATCTCGACCATTGATCATGCAAGATGCAGCGAGGGTTGATCTGAGCCGTTGATCTTAGTTGATTTAGGTCATTCCTTTCTGTCTTACTATTGGGCCGGTTACGGTCGGCCTTGTGTCGGATTGGGCTTCGGCCCAGTCCAGAACAGAACAGTTGCCCCCCAAGCCGAAGCCGTTCAGAGGAGCGGGTTCAGGCTTGAGAACGTTTGCCCCCAGTGGAGCGGCCTAGCCGTTGTGCGGTCACCTGCCCCTAGTGGAGCGGCCTTCAACGGGTAGCTTAGTTCGTCCAAGCATGCTCGACCTACTAGGTGGTCTACTGAGTCGCGGCTCAGGCTCACCTCGCCCCATAGGCTCATGCGGGGCTCAATCGTAGCCCGCTCTCTGTGCATGGATCGCCCTGGGTGGCCTATTGAGTCGCGGCTCAGGCTCACCTCACCCCATAGGCTCATGTGGGGCTCAATCGTAGCCCGCTCTCTGTGCATGGATCGCCCTGAGTGGTCTACTGAGTCGCGGCTCAGACTCACCTCGCCCCATAGGCTCATGCGGGGCTCAATCGTAGCCCGCTCTCTGTGCATGGATCGCCCTGGGTGGTCTACTGAGTAGCGGTTCAGGCTCACCTCGCCCCATCATGCGGGGCTCAATCGTAGCCCGCTCTCTGTGCATGGATCGCCCTGGGTGGTCTACTGAGTCGCGGCTCAGGCTCACCTCGCCCCATAGGCTCATGCGGGGATCAATCGTAGCCCGTCCTCTGGAGCCGTTTACCGGATCTCGTTCCAGGGGGTTCAAATGAATTTAAGAACAGGGAAATAAACTTTATCTCAAAGTAATAAAAAATGCCTTGTCTTATTACTGACGGGCGGGCGGTGCTCGATAAAAAACCCTGTGGGAAAAAGAGTGTCCCGCCCGGTTATTACAATTTTATTCTTTTTCATGACGCTCGCTCCTCTTGGGGTCTCTCAGTAGTTCCCCTTGCGACTGCTCGTGTGGCCATCGCCCTCTCTTCGTAATTCATGAACCTTTGTGATCGGCGGAGGAATGCGGCCAAGTCTGGGGGTTCGTTTACGCCGACTTCAATTTCGAACAAGCTACCGGTCTTAAGACCGTCTCGCAGGAACCACAGCCTCATGTGATCATCCAATCCTCTTATATTGGCGGCTTCTTCATTAAAGCGTTCCATATATTCGCGGAGCGTCTCGTTTTCCTCTTGCCTGATCCCTTTGAGTACCGCGTGTGATTTTGGTTTCACTCTTGATGCTGTGAACCGAGCGGAGAATACTCTGGCTAATTGATCCCATGATGAGATAGTGTTTAGCTTTAGTTCTGTAACCCACTCTAAAGCTGGGCCTTCCAGTGTTAAAGGGAAGATTCTGCACTTTACCGAACCGCACGCCCCCCGGTACTGCATCATCAAATCAAAGTATCTTAGGTGGGCATCGGGGTCTTTCACGCCGTTGTACATTCTTAAGTCCGACGGGGGTTTTTCCAGGGCACGAGGGATGGGATACTCGTCAATATCTCGGGTAAAGGGTCCCATCCTCATACCACTCCTTTCTCTGCGAGGTGGCCGGTCCTCGAAGCATTGACCACGTCGCTCTGGAGAGCCTTGGTAGCGATTACGTCGTTCTGGCGACCGATTCTCGTAATGAGGACGGGCATACTGATCACCTGATCTGATTCTTGATCGGGCGGGCGACCCAGGCGAGTCGTATGAAGATTCTTGGTAAGAGGGCTCTTCTGGTCAATAAGTTGGATCGGTCGAGGAGGGTGGTGTTCTATGTGGCGTCAGATCCCCTCCTTGATTCCTTCGTCGAGGTGGGGACCGGTGGATGAGATGCCTTCTAGGAGGTGATTTATGTCGCCTAGATGGATTCCTTCTTTCGACCGGAGATTGATTATCTTGCCGGTATTGTTTGGGTGCGATGTACTCCGTCACTTGAGCTAACATTTCCAGAATCTGCTGTACGGTGTTGGCTGGTAGTACGATATTTGCTTGAGTGGCCAGTCCAGAGGGTGTGCCTTGAACAAAGTTCTCAGCTGTAACTGGGACACCCTCCAGGGTTGGTTGTGGTTGGTCAGGGTTACCAAACACGCTCTGCAAGAGCGGGTTCCTCTGGCGGGGTGGTCTACCTCGCGGAGCCATAGGAACGAAAGTGTGATAACGCCTGGAGTGGTCCCCCTATCTGGCGCGCCAATGAACTGAGGTGCTCGACCTTGGAGCGGACAAGAGAAGTCGAGTCCTAAGTCCGAATGTATGAATTGATTGGGTGAGCGATATCTGGTCGTGCTCAGAGTCCTGCCCGGGTGGTGGTACCTGCAATGACACTCCGACGCCCAAGTCAGTGGAATAAGAGTGCGAGCAGAGTAACAATAAGGGTAAAATTACTTAACCTTCTTAGTGGGAACAATGCCTCGTTATATAGAGTTAGAGGGACAGTGCTGGATCATCATGATCGATCTCGACCGTTGCTCATGCGAGATGCAGCGAGGGTTGATCTGAGTCGTTGATCTTAGTGGATTTAGGGCATTCCTTTCTGTCTTACTATTGGGCCGGTTACGGCTGGCCTTGCGTCGGATTGGGCTTCGGCCTAGTCCAGAACACAACTCATTAACTATCAACTAATTTCACTAACCCTAACTTCTTTTGAGATGACGATTTATATGATTGGCTAAGAAGTGGTGTGGACGGGGAATATAGTTTCCTTTTCTTGGCAGCTTGCTGGTGGCTGTGGCGAGCCAGGTACAAACTGTGCCTTGCAAATGAACTGGTTGTTCCATATACTCTGAAATTGCTCATTACGAATTATGCTAATCTGCTCTCTAACTGCTTTTTAAGCGCATTCCTACTCATTCCACGAGATTGGTAACGTGAAACTCAGATAACAGTGATTGTATGGTTTTAAACGTTGATGGTAGAAGCCTTGGGAACCCGGGTGTTTCGGGTTTCGGAGGTTTGTTTCGAAATAGGGCCGGTTCTTTGTTCCACGGATTTGTAGGTAACATTGGCTATTCTAACATTCTACATGCGGAGCTACTAGCACTCTATCAAGGGTCGAAGATGGTTTGGGATTTTGGCTTCAAGGATCTGTTGTGCTACTCAGATTCCATGTCAGCTATTAAGTTAATCTCAGAGTCGATTAATAGATGGCACCACTATGCAGCTATTATTCATAATATCAAGGAGCTTCTATCCAGGGAATAGAGAGTTTAGGTCAATCACACGTTCAGGGAGGGCAATGCTTGTGCGAACTTCTTAGCAAAGTTTGGTGTCGGGAATCATGATGCTTTTTGTTCTATTGCAGAACCTCCTGCGGGGATTCGTGCTTGCTTGCTAGCTGATGCTAGTGGGACTTTCTTTTCTAGATAGTTTATTTTTTCAAGTTTTCCCTTTTTTTCTCCATTTGTACCCAAAAAAACTAATTTCACTGACCACAAATTTAAATAATCAAATAGTATAATATATAATCTACAAATTTGAATATCTAAATATTGTAGTCAATAACATTCAATTGGTGGTTGAGTTGTGACGCCTTAATATATCTATTAATTAAATCCAACACTTCATTAACTACATAACTACATATGTGAACTGCTTAAACACCAAATTTGATACTCAAATAACATACTCCCTTCGGTCTCTATAATAAGCAAAAAACATGGTTCAATTTTTGGTCTCTTTTATAAGCAAAAATTAACTACTTTTACCGTATTTAATGTTATTGTTCCATATATACCCTTCATTTAATTGAGTGGTTGACATTAAAGTAAAAAAAAAGATTCTTTTCATTAAATATGAAAAGAGGTTAATTTAGTAAATTTGGTTTAATTTTTGAATGAAAATTAGAGAATTAATTAATTGTACTTAACTAATTCTCTTAATCACCGTAAAAGTAATTAATTTTGTTTATAAAAGCTACGGGAGTGAGTAACTGTTTTCCGAATAACACGAGTATAAGACTCAAATCTGATTGAAATAGAGTCAAAATAACGAGAGATTCTTATAAACACATGTAGCATGTGAGGGAACAGACCATCCAATAAATTAATCAAGGTATTGCATCAAAACTCCAAAAATAGAGTCTCAACCGATGCCTTTTAACATAGTGTGTGTTTGGTTCTGCGGTGAGAATAATTGAGTTTGACAGAATTGAGTTCTGACCTACTCACGTGTACCACAAAATACACAAATTACAAATACATTCATTTTGAAGTCATACTTATAAGATTAACCACAGCTAATCAAAATAGTATATAGACTTCACCACAAGAAGCTGTTCACAAATTTTCCGATGAACTTATCAACTTTCTTCATCTACAAGGATAACTGAATCATTGCCAACCCCAATATCCATAAGCGATGACGTGTCATTGTCAAGCAACAGGGGCAATGGAGAGCCCTGTAAATTACATGTAACAAGATCAAGAAACAATTTACTTTTCCTTTTTTTCGTAAAAAAAATGTTTGTTTTACCCCTGCATAGTTCTTTTATCTTAGAAAATGAAGAAATTTCAATCACAAGTTTGCTTTCCAGCATATCAATAAGAAAAAAATGGTGCCAATCAAGACAAGATTAAAATGAATTTAGAGCTTGTCCTAAGGTTATTGCGCTGCCTCGGGAAAATTTGAATATTTGAATGGCTAATGATGATAATAAATGGCACAGGTTATTCTGAATAGAAACAAACCTCTTCTTGAAGAAATAAATTTAACTTCATTGACTTCAGCTTAAAAAAGCTTTCGCATAGAAATTTCAGCTTACCAACCTGAGAGAAACAACGTAATTAGAAGGACTGTTTAAAAGACTTGATAGAATCGATGTTTAGTAGAAAAGTATTGATATTTAACTGTAGTTGTTGCAGGCAGCTTCTTTGTTATTGGTTGCTTTTCACCCATGGATGCTCCAACACACTTCAAAGTGATAGCTGCATTAATCTTTATATCAAATTAATAAAACTATTGCAAGTTCAGAAAAAGAAGCAGATGAACAAAATTAACGTTAAAAGTTCATACACAAGAATCCTGAGCTGATTGTTTGTGGGCCAGTAGCTCCAGTTAAAGGCTTCTGATCCTCAATTCCATAAAAATTCTTAAGCTCGGGAAACCTGTAATGAAGTGCATCAGTATATTTGCAAAAACAAATGCAGTGTGAGATAGAAATTAATTGATATTCACATCTGGATCCTGGTTTTTCTTTTCAACTTTTTCGAAAATGAAAATGCTCGAGAATCCAGGTCTATTTGATGGTGCAATAGAGAGAAAAAGTATGATGCTGCAACTCAAGGAGACAAGTTTAAGGACA
The DNA here is from genome assembly GCA_039519185.1 of Astragalus membranaceus. Classification (NCBI taxonomy): domain Eukaryota; kingdom Viridiplantae; phylum Streptophyta; class Magnoliopsida; order Fabales; family Fabaceae; genus Astragalus; species Astragalus membranaceus. The sequence continues at coordinate 27,543,676 of CM076851.1, forward strand.
CCTCCCACGATAGTCGTCTTCTATAGAGCAACGGACACAAATTCACAACACATAAACTGAACACTAATCATAGAGTAAAGGTTCCAACAACACCTCACTGGCATGAATTTACCTGGGATGCTGTTTGACTTCTTCAGGATTGGCATGCAACCTTGAGATCACAATCCGAACATACCTGCATAAAAATTGTAAATAAAATATAAGATAAAAGATGTTGCTCACATTAAACAATAAACACCAATAAGACGTGAACCTTTAATTGAACAAACAACCAGAAGGTAGGCGTGTTTGAAAAATACATGTATCTCATGTATAAAGAGAGAGTACAATAGTCTATTGGCCAGTCCATATACCTAATCTCAGAGTCCTTCCTTTCACGGGAGGTAACCTGAAACGTTAATTAGATGTAAATACATTACAATTGGTAAAAGAGTATATAAAAGGTGCAAACAAGCAATAGGGAGATCATTCATCATACCTCACTCCCATTCAATATCTGAATTTTTGCTAAACGGGCAACCAAAACAAATCTTGGAACGCCACCTCCTGTAGCATCAGTTAGTGGGTTCCCAGAAAGCCTGATATCCTTTGTTGCAATTAAAGATAAATAATTAGAATAGAAGCTAGCTACCATCTTGGGTTCTCAATTCAATTGCTAAGCCAGTAGAAAAACTCAATGCAGAAATTCAGGTCCAATGATAAATTATGAATTCTAGTTTAGTTACAGTAGAATATACACATACGAAATTATACAGGAAGCAGGTGAGGTGATAAACTAATAATAATGATGGGCATAAATGATAGACCTTCACACTTAGGTAAGTTTTTTGAATTTCCTGCCCAATATATAACATTTCCAAATGAATTATTTGATATAATAACAATCCATGGTCATATCAGCTCAGCATCCATCCCAGGCATAACCAAGAATCAAAATAAATATGCAAACATAATAAAGACTTCACAGTATAAACCTTACCACCAAGTTAGGAAACAAGTTTAATGAGTCAACAGAGGCTAGATCACTAATGTTGTTGTCGCCTGAATGATGAATTGAAAGACTTAAAGTCAGGTAATACACAAGAGTCATATTTCATATCAGTATGATGATCTTATCAGAAGGATAGGATTACATTACCCAATAGAAGGCAGCGCAAATTTTGAAAGGGCTTATCTGATTCATTATACTGCCATCCATTATTAGGATAAAAGAGAGAACTCAAACGATTCTTGTTCAAATATAGCTGCTCTAAACTGAAACAAAACACACCAATTACAAAACTTTATCAATTCAACAGACTTAAATACAAAACTACCAACAGCAGAGGCATTTTTCTAGGGAAGTGAAAATATAAACAAGAAAGAACTGAATAATTGAGGTCAGTTCTAAGATACAAGTACTACTCCAGTGATACACATACAACCTGTGGTGGCTTCAACCACAATTCATTTTAATTATACAACTATCATGCTGAACACTTACAATAAATGGTTAACTGAAGCAATAAGTGGGTGATTGAGATGTTGAGAGATTAAGTAGTAAGTAGTAAACTTAGATATGGTCCACATGGAAGCAGATTTTATAATTGAAGTCACGTGTGGTTAAAAATCACAATGGCATCAATCTAAACTAGACTCGGGACCATATGGTAGAAGTAAACAAAATTTTGTCTATACCAACCATCTTAGCTGAGAAAGCTTCATGACTCCACTCCATTCGGCTATACAGTTATCTTCCAAATTCAACAGCCGTAGAGAATCAAATCCCTGAACCATAGAGGCTGACACAGGCTGAACAGAAAACAAAAATTAGAAGGCTTAAAATTGTTTGTGATTTATTTAATAAAGTTGACAAGAAGTTGTAGAGCAACATAAGCATGAAAGTGAAAACCTAAATACAAACCTATCATATTAACTAAGTTCCTATATTCTTAATGTCAAAAAAATAGTGTAGCAGTAGCAGATCCAGGCCAGTATCAGGAAAGAGAAAAACACATCCAACGAAGCACCCCTGGTCCCAAATACAACTGCAAAAGCTACCATAATATTAAAAAACAATTACTGCACAGAAATAATCTTTAATACTAATTAGCTTCCCATTTCTTATGTCCCCTGGCCCTATTACGGTATTACCTGTAAAACAAGTAATCTTGAGGAGAAGGGGAGCATAATAGGATGAGAGATAATGAAGAGTGAAGACTATATCCAGTGTTATTCCCTACTCTCTTTTCCATAGTACTACCACCACTTGGAGAAATCCACCGGTGTGGTGGGCCAAGATGGTAACTTTTTTCTCATTTTATTTTACTCTATTTCAGATGGGAGCCTGGAAGTAGCCTCTCCACTTGTGAGGGTAAGGCTCCGTACTTATACGTTCCCTAGACCCCATCAGGTTGAGCCATATGCATTAGCCGCCCATTACTTTATTTTGGATGGAAGTGGAGGAAGGAGGTCTAGGTCATTTGTTTAGATGTCGCAAATGGAACATACGAAGTTCCAGCTCTTAGATACTTAAAAGGTATTGCCATTTTCCAACATATACTAAAATGTTCTCTAAGTTAGCCAACACACATGGGGGAAGACAATTAAGCCTAAAGCTTTGAATATATTTAGCAAGTTGAACCAAAGATAACATACCAGTATTCTGCTTATATTGTTTCCCATAATATGTAGCTCTTCAATTGTTGGCAATGACTGTCGAAGCAGTTCAACCTACCGAGTTACAAAGGCAATATTTATCAATTCCTAATCGAACATTAGAGAAATCTAAGCAAGAGACATCCATTAAGAAAAGAGATAGAACTGAACCTGCTCCCAGTCTACACCAGTATTATTTAAAACTAGTACACGGATGCTTTTCAGTAATGGAAGCTCGGATTTATATGGTGACATTAAGTTGTGAGATAAGTTGAGAGTCTCTAGAGCAGGTAACTGTTCACAAATGGTGCCAACATCCTGCAAGTCAATCAATTATAACAAGATAATCAGCCATGCAAAATAAGCAAAAGGGAACTTTGCACGTGATCCTTGTGCTGTTTTGGGAATAGAAAAATGAGTTTTATATGTGAGAAAAGACAACAAACACAACTACGCAGATGATGAAGTATTCTCCAAAATGTGGGGAAAACAAGATTTACAATAACAAAATGAAATACAACAACGTCCATATGTCTTAGTAGACCAAGTCCCTTTTGGGGAGTGTTTGATTTTGAGATTGAATCCCACGCTGGTCGTTCTGCCTCCACTTTAGTGTCACGTCCCCCTCCACTATAAGGTCTTTGACCTCCTTTGTATCCAAAGATAACACACACAGGGGCACATACAGCATGGCGGTCCAATCCGTAACATGTTAGAAATGGCAACTTTCTTAAAAAAATCCTGTCAAAATCAGCATTTTAATTGCAGCAATTGTTGATTATTTCCCACAACTGAAACCATGATATTGTTCACTAAAGGCAACAACGTCAAGCTACCCTTGCTTTCATACTTTATCACAATTCTACCCTTGCTTTCATACTTTATCACAATTTGCAACTCGTTCATTTTTTTCACCGATAATTAACACTATTGTCAATAACCAGAAAAAAATGATTATGGGGTGAGAGTGAGGCAAGGCCTTGGCATCAATTATGCCGTCCCTAGATAGTATCACCAACATATTTTAAATTAACTTCGACAATGCCACCATAGTTAAACAAGTAAAAAAATATTAGGGATGGAAATCCTTAAATAAACAAGAACTTTTATAGACTATGCCCAATATAGAGTAAAACAGGTAAAACATTTTTATGCAACCAATTAAATACACTATATTATCATTGTTTTCGAGAAAATAGATCAGGGAGCAGAACAGTCATAGTTCAGTGTAACAAACAACTGTCTATACCGAAAGAAAGCAACAATTCTTATAATCATTCTTACATTTAGTGGTTTCTCTCATCTTATGGCTTATGCAGAAAACTCACTTAATTGTACCCACAGATTGTCAATTAAAAATATCCTTATGGGGATTTTCTAGTCAATCTTCTTTTCAGCTCTTCACTTATTCCTTGAATAGGATACTTTTCCTCGTGAAAACAATTGTGGAAATTCAAGACTCCCTTGAACTTTAAACCTTCTCTTTGGACAGTGGTACTCTGTATAGATATAATACTAAATTACTAATGACATGTAAGCCTCTTTCCCCTTATATGTAATGTGTGATTGTTAAGAATTTGTACCAAACCTGTTCTTACATTGTTCTGCTTACTTCTTTATGGTATCTCTTACTCAGCATTTTTGGTGAACATTGAGTGGGTGTTTCCTAGCCTAGGTCGAAGGATTTTGTTAGAAAATGCCAATTTTTGCAGATGTGCAATCCATGCTACAAACACAATATGGTGTACTTGGTTGCAGTGGAACTATCATATCTTTAAGGAGGTTTCTTTAGCACATCACTTGACTCGAGATACCATTGCGCCTGTGTTGTGACTTACAGGGTTTCTCTAACAGATATGCTGAAGGATTGGGAGGTTTTGTTACATTGACCTTCTTGTTTTTCATGTCGCAGTTGTGTTATTCTTTTGTTTAGGAGGACTCCTTATCTTTTTTCTCTTTGCAATTATTTCTCTTCATCTCAATAATTAGCGTCCGCCATTACTTAGATTCGCTCCTGCTTTACTACTCAAATATTCTGTAGCACCATCATAGTAGTAATAAAAAAGAAAAGATAAGAAAAGCCACTCTGAGTGGGTTAGTGGTGAAGGGTTTAAGTACTTTGCATGAGAGCAAAGGTGGCTCAAATCACAAGGCCACCGGTGTACCCAAAAAATATAAAAAAGAAATTAGTCAAATGACCTCCCAATAAGATGCAATATAAATTACTGAATCCTAGTAATCATGATCAGAATATTAAAATATAAAGGAGGACTTCATGATACAAGCATCTCAACCAAACATCTATGAGTTTAGCAGAACAGGTTCCAGGTAAGATGTGCACGGCATAATGAAAATAAGCAGAATCGAAGCTGCACCAATAGCCAGGAGATAATAGTGGAGAAAACCCGGTTGCAGAACATACCTGCCACTCAGAAAGAAGGTTCCCAGACAGATCAAGTTCTTTAATATCTGTTAATTAAAAAAAGTACAGTTTCAGCGCATGGATTTTGCTAAAAAGGAGAAAAATCCAAAGGAACTATTAACCTATATTCAAATTGCTTTAGAAGATAAAAGCATGAATCAAAGAAACAAAATTTCAATTATAACTTCAGTTAGAAGCAATATAACCAAAAAGTAAACTTTAGTTAAAAGCAGTAATTCACTACTAGTTTGATGCTTCCTTTGTCTTGATATAAGCAAAGGTAATGGGAGTGGCATGAAGTCAATCTTACTTGGCACTGTAGTATTGATATGACCTGGAATTCCCGGAAAACTAACGCCCATATTTGACAATGATGCAGTGGTTAACTCCTCAAGTCGACTTAGCTTATCATCAATTTTATTTTTACCCAGAAGTTGAACTGATACTCGCTTATTGCTAGTTGAAAGAACATACATTTCATCTGCAATAACAATAAACAAAATAATCATATCTTATTTCAGTCAGTGGAACATGCATAAGAAAATATGTAAAATGTGACTCTAGTGTAAAAATAAATCTTATAGAATAGTAAGAAAAAGATTGAGCAAAGTGATAAATGGCTTCTTTATATATAACAAGGGAATTGATTAATAGTACGAGGGACAAAAGCGAAGAATGCATTTCAACGGCTTGGATCACTATAAATTTCCGTCAACGCCGGAGTGTAGTATTTTTGCATTTTGTAATTGTCTGACACGTTACCATTCATCCATTTCGTACAAATTTCTGCCGTACTAAATATCATTACTCATAATAATCACCCAAAAAACAAATGAAAAAAGTTGCTAACTCAATATAAATTGGTCTCTAGGCTTCATATCAAATCAATTTCAAAGAGCCGCCCAATGCTGATCGCATTGTCAATTTCAGCGCAATGGAGACGCCGGCCCGAGAGTTCGAACTCATTGTGATTATGTGATAGTGAGTGTGATGTTTATTTTACATTTCATCTAAGTTGACAAAAAAATCAAGTTCAAGGACTGGAAATAGAAAATGGTCTCAACACAAGGTTTCATATCATTAATCATATAAAATCAAGTTCAAGGACTGGAAATAGAAAATGGTCTCAGCACAAGGTTTTCAAAGTAAATATATTTAACTAGAAATGAATTAAAGTAAGAGATTTACCCTCTTCATCTTTAGTAGAGTTAGTTCGATATCTTCTTTCAAGAGCTTCAAGCAACGAAATCCCTTGACTCAGATTCTTGGGACGAACAAATGAACCTGATCTTTCAGACTTAGCATGAAAGTAGCGGACACCATTGATGGATCCATCATTTTTGCCTTCTCCATTGTCCCAATCAACTCCAATCCATGTATCTAAATGGCCTTCAACAGTCCCCACATACTTAACTGTACCGATTCTTTGTAAATCACCGGAAGCCTGTACTCGTTGGCCTACCCGGAATTCATTTGTCGACACGGCGGAGGAATCCTGCATCTTTTAGTAAATTTGGGTGAGAATCGTAGTTGTTAACAGTGGTGCTATCGCGTCGGAGCAGTGCGGAGCGGTGGCTCGCCGCTACACTTCAGTCATAGCGCCGTGCAATTGCGTCCAGAAACTGCGGCGTTTCGCGAGCTACAGGGCCGCGCCGGGAGAGAGGAAAAAGAATTAGGGGAGTGGATTCCCTGCGTTGAGCGTGGTAAAGGCAGCAACGCCTTTCGCTTATTTTCGTCCCCTAGATCAGTCTGACGCACAAGAATGTGCCACGTGGAACAGCACATTAAACAGATTATACGATATGTCTGCTGTGGAAGTAGGTCAACATCTCTATTGGCAAATAGGGGATTTTGAAGTGCATGCTCAAGTACTTATTACCTCTTGGGTTGTAATACAAAATCTCCGTCATATCAGAAATTATAAATGGGTATTTATCCAATTCTAAAGGTTTAAATATGTTTTTCGTCACGGCAAATATATTTGTTTTTCAAATAAGCTTCTGTAATTTTTTTTAAATAAGTCTTTGTAAAATATTTTTGTTTTAAATATGTCCCTTTTGTTAGTATTTGTTGATGTGGCTAATAGAGCTGTATGCTGGCATTGACATGTCATTGTCTTCATGTTCCTTTAATTTAAATTGCCGACATAAATTAATTGAATTCCAAATTAGATTATCCTTATTTCTTTTCGAAAAAACCCTTATCTTCTTCATCTCCAGGAACTCATCTCTCTCCCTCACCCACAAACTCGTTTCCAGAAAACTCACATCACCTCACCCACGAACTCATCTCTCCCACTTGGGAACCCATCTCACTCTATCGGTTCCATTAACAACGCATCTAGCTCCATTCTTCAATCTTCCTTCCCTCGGAGTTCAGTTTGCGACCAACATGTTATAATCGCTCTAACACCACCATGTGGTTCTTTCGTCGGTGTAAAGGAGCCACTGAAATTCATCTGAGCCCTGTAAAGATTAAATTGTTGCCTCTCGACTTGTTGTTGCTGCTACTAAATTTGTAAAAAGGGATGGGATCGTAGGGTTTGAAGAATAGGGGGTTTGATTTGGAAAAAAGGACGGGATTGCAGGTTTTGAAGAAGATGGGTTATGATGTTAATCAATCGAATTTGAATAACAGAAATTAACATAGAACGAAAGTATTGATTTGGGAAAAAAGATGGGACTGTAGGGAGATGATGAATTGGGAGAGGAAGATGTAAATCCAGAATTAAGAATGGTGAACCATAATTTACTACAAAACTCTCCTTGTTCAGTTGTATTGGGAAAAACTCAAGTCTCACATTGACTAGAGATATGGTCTCAAAATAGTATATAATGAAAGACAACTCTCACATTACAAGTCAGTTTTGTGGGGTTAAGTTACTACAATGTGAACAGCTTCAACACTCAACTTTGGTTACGGGTTTTTTCATATATCCCTTTCTAATATATTTTGTGTGTCCAACTAAATACATATATTGTTACAAGTAATTCTTTCTACCTATAAATATGTGTCACTTGGCTACACCATACCTCACCACCCTTCGTTTTTCTAAGACTAAAGTGCTTCCGGGGTCCCTTATCTTTATTTAAATTAACGATTTGGTCTTTTATCTTTTTTTTGTCCCAAATCAGTCCTTTATGTTTTAAATTTGTGACACATAAATCATTTTCTGTCCCAAATCAGTCCTTTATGTTTCAAATTTTTAACACATAAATCCTTTTTTTGACACATAAATCAGCACTGTTAACGGAAAAGGATTTATGTGTCAAAAATTTGAAAGATAAAGGACTTATTTGGGACAAAAAAAATATAAAGAACTAATTCGTTACTTTAAATAAAGATAAAGGACCCCAAGAGCACTTTAACATTTTTCTAACCGTACTCTTGCATATATCTCCCTCTTTCAATGACTTCCATTTCTGATATTGTCCCTCGAAGAATTGATTGGGTGATTGAAGTTTGTGTCATGCGTCTATGGGTGGTCCCATATTATAAAACAATCAAATTGCAAACACTTTGGAGATGGTACTTCTCGACGAGAAAGGTTAGTTTTTTTTTTAAATCATTGTCTAATTGTCATGTTATATTCATTTCCATCCAACTTTTGATTATGACTTTCATATTCACAATTAGATTTAAGGTGGAGGCGAAGGTCATTGACTCGGCTGGATCAGCAACTTTTGTGCTCTTCAATCGTGTTGTCTCTGATTTCTTAGGGAAATTTGCTCAGCAGCTTCTTGCAACTACACCTCCTGACGCTCCTTACCCTGAAGATTTCACTATATGTTTTACTAGAGAGATTTGCAGCATTTTGCTGTCAAGAGAGTGACTGATGATGCTACTGTTGTCATCCATTTTTAGATACTGATACTGACGTAATTGATGATCATGGAGCCCCATATATTCATGTTATTTTCTAAGAGTGTTTTTTGATAGCTTTTATTTACCAACTTACTACGTCGAATGTGTTCTTATCTAGTTACACAAATTATCTATATCTTTCTTTATTAATGTGTTGTGTCATCCTCTTATTCCACCTGTCTTCTTGGAAATTATACTACGTTCATATGCTCAACAAATAGTATTTAACAAATTAAAATTAAATATCCCACGTACGTGCATCACATGGTGCTAAAAAAGGGTTTAAGTATACTTCTTATACATGTTGTTTCTTTAATGAGTACTCCCGCCGACTCTCTATTTTTTATCACTTTTATTTTGATCATTTCGCACCAACAAGTATCAGAAGCATACTTAAACTCATTTAAAAAATAAATTTATTTTTATACTTTTTTCCCCTCATATTTGCGGTTCTTTTTATGTTTATTTTTTGCGAGTACTGGTCTCGACCCCCCTCTTTTTGTTTCTTTAATGAGTGCAAAATTAAAAAAAAATTAGACATTTAAAGTCAAACGCTCAGATGTCTGACTTGATACGTTGATGCGGTGACAAATTTGTAATTAAAATAAAAAACTTTATCTAACGCTCGTGTTTTAAAGTCGGGCGTGTTTACGCCGGACCTCAAAAGTGAAAAATTTTAACATTTTAAAACAGACCGTATATACGGGACTTCAAAAGTAATTTAATAATAAAAAAACTTAAGCGCTGACTTCACGAGACATTCAAGCATTCTCGCATCTCTCAGACCCGCATCTCTCAGAACCGCATCTCGCTATTGTCTCTATCTCGCATCGCTCTCGCTCTAATCTCGTTCATCTTCATTTTGTTCTGAAATCGCTGAACTTCAACAGATCGAAGAGAAGTTCATGGCCGCCGAAATCGCTGAACTTCAACAGAATTTCTTCTACATGCACCGCGAATTGGTAACTTCTCTCTTATACCCTAACCTCTTCTCTCTCTGCTTCTATTCCACACGCGATCACCCTAATTTTAGACTCGCCTTTGAATTTCCCAAATGACTTGGATCCAATTTTGATTTGTTGCAGGATTCTAACAATCTCAGGGACTCCGTTAAACCCTAACCTATTCTCTCTCAATTTCGATTTCCAAGCTTTCTCCTCACAACAAGTACTACAAACTCTGTGAGTTCAGCTTTCGTCTATTGTTTTACTTTCTTTTTGTTGTTTATTTTTTTGTTGGATCCTAAAATTGCTTCTGTCTTGTTACTCTTGCGATTGTTAATTTGTTTGTTGCATTCTCTCTCTCTCTCTCTCTGATGTTTTAGATATGCTTTCTTTGCTCCTCTTTGTGATCTTCATGTCGTGTATAAAGTCTGATGATGATCCTGTTCTTACATGATATATGTTTTTATCTAAATAAATAAAATAATATTGTAGTCAAGTGGTTAATTAGCTGTCAATCGTATGTCTATATATATATATATATATATATATATATATATATATATATATATATATATATTGAGGTAGATTCAATTATAGCTGTTACACATTTATAGAATAGTTAATTTTGTATTCAAATGCTCCTCAATTATAGAAACCGTTTTGGTCATACGCTCAATTATAGGATTAGCTATGGCTATATGTATCAAGTCCTTTGAGCTTGTGAACCATTTGATTATATTTTCATTAGCATTATTTGGTTAGTAAAATTTAGTTGTAATTCCTAAGGAAAAGAACCTACAATATGACTGATAAGATTCCATACTAGCCAGCAAAGTGAAAAGGAAAGTTACTGTTTTAGTAATAGTGTAGACAGTAGCCATATGGTCATCATGAGATAAAATAAGAGCCTCCTTAAACTTTGCTTTGTATAATTTCCTCAAAGACCAACTATCTTATTGGCATTAATTATTGATTATTGATTAAACTTTCAAATCTCAGGTATGGTTGCTGCTCTTACTCCCTTTCCTGTAATTGGTGTTCCTGTGCATGGTTCTTCCCTGGATGGAAATGATTCACTCTTGTCGATTGTTTAGGTATATTTTTCAGTAATCTTCAAATCTTAGATACTTTCTTTCTATGCCCTAAATAATCGTTAGTGTTTTGTAGGATCACCTATCTAATGATGAGATAAAATGTAGTTTGTTTCTGAATCTGCTATTATTTGCTTCTTTCTAAAAATCTTTAAGATCAAATTTGATCATGCAGAATAGCTCTATTGAAAACTAAGCACCTATAATGACATCAGAATTCTGCCTTGTTATAATTCATATGAGTAATTTTCCTATCAATTTGAATTTGCAGGTAAGTCTATTGGTGTATTTTTTGTTAACAGATCGTGTGGTGCTGACATTTGATGGAAATATTTGCCACAATCAGAGCAGGTCAATTTCTTCCGATTTACTTTTTTCTCAGTGAGATATGTAAACTTTATTTTGGACCTTGTAGGACATTACTAATGTACGCACATGGAGCTACAAGTGTCAGGTGTTCCCGTTTCCACCTTTAGCAGATAAAACAATTGTTCAGTGGGGTGACACTGCTCAAACTCCAGGGGCAAATGCGGGAAAGGCAGGGGCGCGTACCAGTTGGCTCAAAATTTAGAACAATTGTGACCAACAGGAACAATTTCTCTTTCGTGTCTCACAAATTGTGATTCCATTTTAATCTTAATATTACTATTTCTGGTTAGGCTAGGTTTTTTTATTTGCGATCTAATTTGCTGAAACATGTTAGGATTTTGACGCATTTTCAATTTTCTTTCCTATCTCAAATTGTGATTTCATTTTGAACCTACATGCAGAGAATAGCTTCTTCACTATCAATATTTGCAGAGCATAGCTTCTTCAAAGAATAGCTTCTTCGGTATCAACATTGCATTATTTGCAGGTTTTTCACTTCTAGATACCCTTGCAATGTTTGTATTTGCAGAGAATAGCTTGTTCAGTATCAAGCAATGCTTAATTTTCTGATGGTTCTTTTTGGTTTTCCAGGTTTCTTTGAGGAAAACTACACATCCTTGGAAGAAGTTCTCAAATATTTGGATTTTGGAATATTTGAAGGTGTCAAGTAAACTCCCATATGATGTCTCTTCTTGATTTGGTGGGTAGTAACTGATAGATATATAGCTCGTTACTCCTATGCTTTCTGAGTATGTTGGTTGGTTCACTTCACTTCTTTTACTAACAAACATAAGTTGAGTCACTTTTTGGTCTTCTCATCCTTTATCTCATAGTCCTTACTTTGATTGTTAAAGAAATATAATACAAGTTCTATTGGATACCTTGGTCTCTTACTTTGATTTTCGTTGTCCTTGTTAAGAAGCAGAACCCCAATAAACTTAGGATAAAGCTAAAAGAGCCAAAGAGGCAGCAGAAGGAAGGTATTATTTTTTACTATTATTATTTTGAACCTTGTATTGTTATATCTGCCTTTATTATTTTGAACCTTGTATTGTTATATCTGCATTTAGTTTCTTTCTCCTTATAAGGTATTAGTATTACCTTATATCTGCCTTTAGTTTCTTTCTCCTTCTAAATGGGTTGTTTAATTATAAATATCGCCTTCTGATGGATCATGCATCTATAAGCTAGTATTTACTTTAGTTTCTTTCTCCTTCTAAATGGGTTGTTTAATTATAAATATCGCCTTCTGATGGATCATGCATCTATAAGCTAGTATTTACTTTATTTTTTTCTATACAACTGGCAGTTATTTATGTAATTATGCAATGAGATGACCACACCCTTATATTTTCAGGGTTCAAGCGATACCAGCCCCACCTCAGTGTTGCCCTTGCTTGATGTATATTTTTCCAGTAGTTTTTTATTTTATTTTTCTTTTTCTTTTATTCTTTTGTAAACATTAGTTAATCTTGCTAATTGTTAAAGCTTAGAATTTAGTTATAACTATCTTTAATATTTGTAATTTTGCCAGTGTATCGTATCGTATACCTTTGTTTGATATTAGCCAATTGAATGTTGAACTACTAAATTAAGTTTTTTTTGTTTTACCCAGGGTATCCACCACCGACCGCAGTGACTAATCCCCTCGCTGAATTGTAGGTGCCTCGAGGGGCAGGACAGCTGGCCCAGAGTTTTAACGCTGCTCCGTACCTAAGGTGAGGATCGAACCCCCGACCCTTGGTTAAGGGAGGATCGGCCCCAACCGCTGAACCCCACGCTCTGGGTTACTAAATTAAGTTACAGTTTGCTAATGATATTTTTGAAGCAAAATTTAGTACTTTTATATAGAATGTGTTGCTAGGTTTAATGAATTTGATGCCACCGGTGGAGTGGAATTAATATATGCAGGGTGAATCACGTAAAAGCTAATTTAAAAATTAAAAAAATAAAGTCTTTTAAAGTGGGGTGGATACAAACCTAACTTTAAAACAAAAACTTTCAAAGTCAGGCGGCTAAAAGTTCGACTTAAAAAAATCTTTAAAGTCAGACTAGCGCCCGACTTTAAAAGTTATTGTCTCGACTGAACATTAGTAATTAAAAGTCTGACTTAAAAACAAACATATGAAGTTGAGCCGCCGCCTGTCTTTTAAGCCCCTGACATATGAAGCCGCCTTATAGAAGTCAAGCCGACGCCTGACTTTAAAAGGCCAATTTGCCTGACTTTAAATCTTTTTTCTGCACTAGAGTACTCCTCTAATTGGCATTTTCCTTGTCCTTATCTAAAAACAAAACATGAATGGGGTGAGATATAAAAATCTCAATGAGTCCTCGGGGACTCTAAAACATAAACAAATAATCATAGGTTTATTTAAAACTGATTTTTCAGAGTGAAGATCGTGTTCTTATCATCTTTATCTTTATGGGTCCTTAACGCTTTCGGACCGAGATCAATGTCACCGGAGTCGGTAAGCATCATATGGCTTACTTCGGACCGACTGTGTCTTAGATTAATTTTAATCTTGTTTACATCAACTTTTGGATGTGAATCACCTTTGTATTCAGGGAGATCGTACAAGTTTTTCCCCCTTAGAATCACCTTTGTATTCAATATGGTTCTAAAATTATGTTTGATACAGTCATATTCAAGTTACATTCAGAATTAAAACAAATTATCAATCAATATATGGCAAGATTATAGTGAGACAATCAAGTATTTCCACATACACCATATGTGCAGAATTTTCTGCAGTCATACATCTACTTTCTGATATGATTTTTATTTTGCAAGTTAAGAATCAAATTGGTACAGTTTATTAAAATAAAACACAGTGGTCCAGAAACATGACAGAACTTTTTTGTTCAACTTGTATTCCAGTTTTATCCACCAATACTTAGCCAAATTCAGCAAATCAAGTGTCCAAGTTGAAGCAAATTTAGTCTAGTTTCTAAATAAATAAGAATCGTGTTGAAAGGACTTTTGTCGAAGTCACAATGAGGCAAACACTGAACTTGATTTTCTTCCTTGTTTTCACGTTCCCTATTCTCTTCCTCTCATTCTCTCTATTTTCTTTTCTTTTCTCTCTTGTTTAAGTGTTAATGTATGGTTCAGCTGAACCAATATAAGGTTATTTGCATGTGTTCCTATTGGTTGAAGGGTGTCTAGGTGGTAAGTGGAAATTGAGTGATTAGGTGTTTGTTTTGGTTTTTGCAAAAAGACCCCTCCATGCTCTAATTGATGCTAATGTTGTTGAATTCTATTTTTTTTTTCCACAATTCTATATTCCTATTCCTAATCATTTATAAAATGCATGTCTAATGTATTCTAACAATTCAAGTTAACATAAACAATCAAATTAAATAATGTGTAGACCATGAATTAAGAAAGGCAGAGTTTTACACCTTATATCCACTTATATCCGATCTTAATATTTTTGCAAGTTACAATATTTGTGTCCTATAAATGGAATTCATGTAGCATTGTAATTTTTGCGTCTTGAAAAGGGTAATACAAAAGCGCTCTCATTCTTTTCTTGTTGCTTCTTGCTCTGTTTTTTGTTCATTTCATAATAAAATTATGTTAATGATTGTGAAGTTCTTTTTTTGACAAGGATTGTGAAGTTGAATTTTCTTTGTTAGAATTTAAATCATATGATAGTTAATTTTCATAGTTGCGCTCGGTAGATACCTCATTTTACACAAAAATCACAATGTTTAAATATTTTTATCGTTACGTTTAAATAAATTTTAATATAACAATTCGTAAATAAAATTAACAAGAACATATATAATAACAAATCAATGAGTTCAAAGATTATACACTAATAGAGTAAAAATAATGATGAATTCTCAAAAAAGAAATTGTAATATAATAGTAAAATATCTTAACAAACATTTACATTATTAGTGCATATAGACGCGGTCTTTAAACTCTAAATCAAATGGGTTATAATATAACTCAAATTTGCGTTGGAAGAAATTTAAAAAACGCAGCACTTATTATTTATATAAAAAATGATCCAAATAACCATTGTGCATTTATGAGGGTCGAGACCCTTGTTAATTTTGACTGATGTTCACTTATGAAGGCTAACACCCTTGGTAATGTTTAATAAGGTCACCAACTTTGTCTTCCTCCCATCTGTGTTTTAGGGGTGTTCAAAACCGAACCAAACCAATAGAAAATCACAAACCAAACCAAACCAATAAAAAACTACAAACCGAACCGAACCAAAACAAACCGGAAATCGCAAAAAACCGCTTCTTATTGGTTCGGTTCGGTTTCTTTTTTCAGTGCACCGCAGGGTTCGGTTCGCGGTTTCGAGTACAGAAACCAAACCAAACCAAACCAAATCGCAAGTAACACTAAGGCTTATTGACTTACAACCTTCCTTATTAACTTACTAGCCCAAATGCAACTAAAACCCAACTCTCACTCACTTGCTAGGCCAAATCCAATTAATTATTTGACTCACTTACAAACAATCCATATTGTTATGCTATATTTAAAAATTACACTAAAATATTTAATTCAAATTCTTTTAAACATTGGCTTAGCTATTTTAAAAGAATTAAAAGAGGGTAATTTATATACTACATATATTTAAGTAGATTTTTTCTTAAAGATTTATGTTAGCCATTTTTTATGTTAGTTAATTTTAATTTCGTTTTAAATTATGTTTTGTCTTAGAAAAAACCGAACCAACCGAACCAATTCAAACCGCATTGGTTTGGATTGGTTCGGTTTTATTTTAGGAAACCAACCGAACCAAACCAAACCGAATATAGTTTTATCTTGCGGTTCGGTTCACTTTTTGTCTCAAAACCGAACCAAACCGCACCGCGAACACCTCTACTGTGTTCTACTTCATTTTCTCCTTTTCTCTCGTTTCTCCCTCACGATCTTTCCCATTTCCTCTCTCACATTTCTCCTCTGTCCAACCTCTCTTACTTCATTCACCTTCATCGTGAGTATCTCCATTTTGGTGAAAAGGGGGACATTTAACATTTGATTCAATTGGTTCTAAAAAAACATTTGAACCAATTTCATATTCAACAAACTTGGAGCATGAATAATATGGGACCCTCCATGTTGTTGATCTAGTTGGCGCCCCTAAAATGGGGCCTAGCTTGTGCACTCGCACACTCTGAAAGTATGTATAAGCAGGAGAGAAAATAATAGAGGAGATTAATGTTCATTTGAAAACTATAGTGAGTGTATTTTTTCTTTGATGCAGTAAATGTAAGGTGTTGTTTTTGAGTTTCAGAAAAGCATTTAAGAAAATCAATCCACCAAAGAAATTACTGGGTTGAGTCGCAGACTAGGTCGCTCTCTTTAAAATGTTTCGTGGCACTGCTCAAAATTGTGCAGGCAGGCTATCAACCACGACGTCCCCAGGATAAAACAGCCCAGTCAAAACTGTTACGAAATATCACTGCACAGTGAAATTTCGCTCAAGAAATACACCTTAATTTTATGGTCCGAAGACCACTCAAATAGGGTACTAATACCACTCTAATATGGTACGAATACCACTCTAATTTAAGAAGAAAGGAAATTGGGGAGGGAGAAGAGAAGAAAACTCGGTACTGCTTCGAGTTTTCGATGCAAATAATGAAGTGGGGAAAGGTCCTATTTATAGGAAAAAACTCGACTTGCTGCGCAAGTAAGTTGTTGGATAAAAATCCTCAACAGATAAGAATGGCATACTTGCTGCACAAGTCAAGTTGTTGGAGAAAAATCCTCAACAGCTTAAAATGGCTAGTTCAGCGTATCTGGTCAGTTTAACGAATCTAGACAGTTAGCGAGCGCCGCACCAAAATAAAATAAAAATAATTATTTTTCGCAAAGAATAAATTACACCTCACAACCTAAGCCCAAGCCTAGGCCCGGCCTAACCCGACTGGGTGACCCGGTCGAACGGCGCGCGCGTGTGTGGTGGTCAGTTAGTGTCTGTGCTCTCCCTTTTACAAAACCGGGTACCCCTTGGGCCCCAAACCAAGGTGTGAAGTCCACACTTATAAGCGCTCTTAAAATGCCTAGTCTTAGCAATGTGGGACTTTTTCAATTCACCAACACCAAGGTTCCAACAATCCCCCACTTGAATTTAAAAAGAAGTTTCAGAAGTATCGTCAAACGCCTCCATAAAATTGTGCATAAGCAGAGGAGTCATTCGACTTGAACCTTTGCCTAGCGGTTAAGATTTAGATTCAGCATGAGTGACTCGTAGTCTCGAACTCTATCTCTAACCATCAAAACCACACAAAACCTTTTCCATAGGTGTATTCTCAAAAGCCCGTGCTTTTATGGCCCTACACGTCTATCCCAGTTTAGTGAACGCTCTAGGAATTTCTGCCAAGAATTCCATAGGAAGCGGCCCCACTTTCACATTCACAAAGGTGAGTCTATCAAGAGTACTCATGTAGCTAGGTACTCCACTCCACATAGAGTATAGATCTCATTAAGAGTTTCTATTACCTCAACCTTACATCGCTTCAGGAATCATGCTTCTTTACTTATAGTAGCATGTTCATCTCCTATCACTTCACAACTTGTTATTACCCATTGAACCTAATTATTGATATCTCCAGTCTTTTAGGTCGGGTTACCATCGTGAGTGACTCATGGTTCTAATGGCAGTAGTCTCATCTTTTGAGATGTATTTTGGACTTTCTTTTTGGATAATCCTTTCGTCAAAGGATCACCGAAGTTCTAATCAGTGCGTACATGATCCACTCTCACAGCTCCTTTTGAGAGAATTTCTCTAACAATGCTGTTCCTATCACATATTTGTCGCCTTTTATCGTTGTAATAACGATTCTTTATTTTGCAATAGCTGCGGTACTATCGCAATGGATCAACACAACTGGCGTCGGTTTTCCCATAAGGAATCTCTGCTAGTAAGCATCTCAACCAACTAGCTTCTTCACTGGCGGTTGCCAATGCTATCATTTCAGACTCCATAGTGGACTGAACCAAAATGATCTGTTTCTTGGATTTCCAGGAGACAATACCACCATATATACTAAATATATAGTCACTAGTTGCTTTGAAATCATCTGATAGAGTATTCCAATCAGCATTACTGTATCCTTCAAGTACAGCTGGAAATCTCTGATAATGTGATCTAAGATTCATGGTCCTTTTAAGGTATCACATGACTCTCTCAATAGCGTGCCAATGCTCTATACTAGGTCGACTGGTAAACCTGCACAGCAATCCCACGACATAGGCAATGTCGGGTCTAGTACAATCAGTGGCATACCTTAGACTGCCAATGATGCTCGCATATTCTGTTTGTCTAACATTGTTACTAGTGTTCTTAAAAAGTTTGACAATTGGATCGTATGATGAGCAGGAAGGTTTACAACCAAAGTAGTTATATTTCTTTAAGATCTTCTCAATATAATGAGTTCGATCCAAAGAAATTCCTTTCTCGGACCTAGTATTCTTAATGCCAAGGATTACAATTTCTTCTCCGAGGTATTTCATATCAAAGTTGTTGCACAGCAATCCCACGACATAGGCAATGTCGGGTCTAGTACAATCAGTGGCATACCTTAGACTGCCAATGATGCTCGCATATTCTGTTTGTCTAACATTGTTACTAGTGTTCTTAAAAAGTTTGACAATTGGATCGTATCATGAGCAGGAAGGTTTACAACCAAAGTAGTTATATTTCTTTAAGATCTTCTCAATATAATGAGTTCGATCCAAAGAAATTCCTTTCTCGGACCTAGTATTCTTAATGCCAAGGATTACAATTGCTTCTCCGAGGTATTTCATATCAAAGTTGTTGCACAACAATGATTTCACTTTATTTATAGCATGAATGTTTGATCCAAATATGAGTAAGTCGTCTACATAGAGACATATGATAGTGCAAATGCCATTTTCAGTTTTGTAATAAATACATTTGTCACTTTCATTCACATTGAACTCATTCAATATAATTAGATAATCAAACTTCTCATGTCACTGTTTAGGAGTTTGTTTAAGACCATACAGAGACTTATCCAACTTACAGACCTTGTTTTCTTGCCCAAAAATTTCAAAAGCTTCAAGTTGCTCCATATAGATTTCTTCTTCCAATTCACCATTTTTAAAAAATCAGTTATGCATCCATTTGGTGTACTACTAAATTAGAAACACGACCAAAGAAATTAGTACCCTTATGGATGTATTTCTAGTAACGAGTGAACATGTGTCGAAGAAATCTATATTCTCTATTTGACTAAAACCTTTGGCTACAAACGGGCCTTGTCGTTATCAACAGTGCCTTCGGATTTTAGTTTCTTTTTCAAAAAACATTTACAACCTATCGGTTTGCAACCAGGAGGCAAGTCAACTAAGTGAAAGATCTTGTTAGACTCTAGAGAACCCATCTCGCTGTTTTATGACTTCTTCCCACAAATTTGCATCCAATGAAGACAAGCTTCTTAAATGTTATATGTATCCTCCTCTAGTTTATGGACCGTATAATAGGTTCCATATTCTTTAACAACTTGTGCTTTCTTACCTCTTCGATGTTCTATTTCCCTTTATTCGTTGTTTTCAACGTTCCTAGGCATAGAAACTTGACTAGTTCAGTGCCCCCACTATTTCTTGATTTCAAAGGGAATTTATTTTCATAGAAGTCAACGTCATTTGATTCTATGATCACTTTTGCATTAAGGTCAAAACCTGTATGTTTTGCTATTTACTGCATACCCAATGAATACACATTCATAGGCTCTACCGGCGAGTTTAACTCTTTTTGGGATTATGACATAAGCCAAGTAATCCCAAATTCAAAAATAAGACAAGATGAGTCGTCTTTTCTTCAAGATCTCCGAAGGAAAAATTTTATTTCTTTAGATTCAGAGAATCTATTCATAATATAACCAACAGTTTACAAAAAATTCACAAGAGAGATCAAGTGCTAGAATTCAGCAAAAACCAATTCAATAAAGATTTTATTTTTCTTTCTGCTTTACCATTCATTTCAGAAAAAATATGGTGCAGTCATTTCATGTATAATTTATTAAAATTAATAGGAATCATACTCTGTTCCTCAATCGCTATAAAAACTTTTAACCTTTCTACTTAATTGATTTTTAAAAATCTGTAATGCAAAACTTTGAATATGTCAATCACTTCACTTTTATTTTTCACAAAGTATACTACAATGTGGTCAAAGCAATTATAAATAAAAGTGACAAACTATCGTTTTCCATTTCTGGTTAATGTTCTATCTATTCGCATATATCTAAGTGAGTCAAAACTAATACTCAGATTTCCTTACTGATTTATGCGAAGTCTTGAAAATTATTGCTTGACTACAAAAATCACAATTTTTTTTTCTTAAGTCATTTAAGAAAATAACTTTTGCAAAATGCTATCTAGCTCATATTGAAAAGAATAGTATAGTGTACAAAGTCAAAGTCAAACACGTGTAAAAGTCAAACACTGCGTAAAAAATCATTGTTTAAAGAAAACTTCCGATAGATGAAATAAACATTTCGTAAAAAAAATCATTGTTTAAAGAAAGTTTTCACCATACTCAGCATCCTTTTCTTATTTTCAGCAACGGTGTACGTTCAAAACATAGTCAGTAACCATCCACCAACCTTCGCATTCACCAACAATGTTGATTTCAGAAATTATAGCAACAAATTGCTATTCAGTCAGGTTAGCCTGCGGGGCAGAGCTTGGCATGTTCATACACTTGTGTGTCATATGACCTGGTCTCTCGCAATTGAAACAATTAAATGGAGGAGCAACATCATTTCTAGGTGGTAGTTGAAGTTTAGAATATGGGAAATTTGGGGGGTCCCATTCTAGTTGTTGTTCCTTTGAGCCTGATTACCGTTTTAATTTTTGAAAAGTTTTCTAGAAAATTATATTGCAATCAGTATTATATATTGCAATATATCGTAAAAAGTATAACTTCTCAAAAATAATGTTATTGCTAAAAAGCAATTCTATGATTTAAAATCATTAACCGTTAGCGTTAGCCACTAACGGTAACAAAAGATATGAATAATAAAAATATGCAACTTCAAAATTGTTGGTTCGAGTAGGTTCCCAAGAAAGAGAGATGGGTCACAATGGACACGCTTAAGTACCAAGTCTTTCCTAGCCAGAACTTTTCCCAAACAATATGAATTAAAAAAATTCATTCTTATAGAGATAATTATTCTCTTTCCGTAGAATTAACAGTAATATAGATATAATCATTCTTTTTCTATAAGACAGTATAGAGAGAATTATTCTCTTTCCAATGATAAACTGTATAGAGAAAATCATTCTCTTTCTATCGATAAATAGTATAGAGAAAATTATTCTCTTTCTCTAGGAATATTTCTTTAGCTATTTTATCTCTTCCTTTCTGATCAACTGTTTCAGTGAGCACTTGAATGTCATCTTTTAAATGTTGGCAACATTTTTCATATTTAATAAAAATTTATTTGGTTGCCATCGTATTAATTGACATTCTTGAAAATGAAACGATTTGTTGAAGTTAGAAACAGCAGAATCAGAGCCAGTAATGTCTTCGGTAGTCATGGCTAAATTTGAAACATCTTAAAATTGTTGTTTTTGAGTTTCAGAAAAGTATTTCAGAAAATCAATCCACCGAAGAAATTACTGGGTTGAGTCGCTGACTAGGTCGCTCTCTTTAAGACGTTTCGTGGCACTGCAATTGAAACAATTAAATGGAGGAGCAACGTCATTTCTAGGTGGTAGTTGAAGTTTAGAATATGGGAAATTTGGGGGGTCCCATTCGAGTTGCAGCCTGATTACCGTTTTAATTTTTGAAAAGTTTTCTAGAAAATTATATTGCAATCAGTATTATATATTGCAACATATCGTAAAAAGTATAACTTCTCAAAAATAATGTTATTGCTAAAAAACAATTCTATGATTTAAAATCATTAACCGTTAGTGTCAGCCACTAACGGTAACAAAAGATATGAATAATAAAAATATGCAACTTCAAAATTGTTGGTTCGAGTAGGTTCCCAAGAAAGAGAGGTGGGTCACAATGGACACGCTTAAGTACCAAGTCTTTCCTAGCCAGAACTTTTTCCAAACAATATGAATTAAAAAAATTCATTCTTATAGAGATGATTATTCTCTTTTCGTAGAATTAACAATAATATAGATATAATCATTCTCTTTCTATAAGACAGTATAGAGAGAATTATTCTCTTTCCAATGATAAACTGTATAGAGAAAATCATTCTCTTTCTATCGATAAATAGTATAGAGAAAATTATTCTCTTTCTCTAGGATTATTTCTTTAGCTATTTTATCTCTTCCTTTCTGATCAACTGTTTCAGTGAGCACTTGAATGTCATCTTTTAAATATTGGCAACATTTTTCATATTTAATAAAAATTTATTTTGTTGCCATCGTATTAATTGACATTCTTGAAAATGAAACGGTTTGTTGAAGTTAGAAACAGCAGAATCAGAGCCAGTAATGTCTTCGGTAGTCATGGCTAAATTTGAAACATCTTAAAATTGTTGTTTTTGAGTTTCAGAAAATCAATCCACCGAAGAAATTGCTGGGTTGAGTCGCTGACTAGGTCGCTCTCTTTAAGACGTTTCGTGGCACTGCAATTGAAACAATTAAATGGACGAACAACGTCATTTCTAGGTGGTAGTTGAAGTTTAGAATATGGGAAATTTGGGGGGTCCCATTCGAGTTGATGTTCCTTTGAGCCTGATTACCGTTTTAATTTTTGAAAAGTTTTCTAGAAAATTATATTGCAATCAGTGTTATATATTGCAATATATCGTAAAAAGTATAACTTCTCAAAAATAATGTTATTGCTAAAAATTAATTCTATGATTTAAAATCATTAACCGTTAGCGTTAGCCACTAACGGTAACAAAAGATATGAATAATAAAAATATGCAACTTCAAAATTGTTGGTTCGAGTAGGTTCCCAAGAAAGCGAGGTGGGTCACAATGGAAACGCTTAAGTACCAAGTCTTTTCTAGCCAAAACTTTTCCCAAACAATATGAATTAAAAAAATTCATTCTTATAGAGATGATTATTCTCTTTCCGTAGAATTAACAATAATATAGATATAATCATTCTCTTTCTATAAGACAGTATAGAGAGAATTATTCTCTTTCCAATGATAAACTGTATAGAGAAAATCATTCTCTTTCTATCGATAAATAGTATAGAGAAAATTATTCTCTTTCTCTAGGAATATTTCTTTAGCTATTTTATCTCTTCCTTTCTGATCAACTGTTTCAGTGAGCACTTGAATGTCATCTTTTAAATGTTGGCAACATTTTTCATATTTTATAAAAATTTATTTTGTTGCCATCGTATTAATTGACATTCTTGAAAATGAAACGATTTGTTGAAGTCTTAAACAGCATAATCAGAGCCAGTAATGTCTTCGGTAGTCATGGCTAAATTTGAAACATCTTAAAATTGTTGTTTTTGAGTTTCAGAAAAGTATTTCAGAAAATCAATCCACCGAAGAAGTTACTGGGTTGAGTCGCTGACTAGGTCGCTCTCTTTAAGACGTTTCGTGGCACTGCTCAAAATTGTGCATGCAGGCTATCAACCACGACGTCGCCAGGATAAAACAGGTCAGTCAAAACTGTTACGAAATATCACTGCACAGTGAAATTTTGCTCAAGAAATACACCTTAATTTTATGGTTCGAAGACCACTTAAATATGGTACTAAGACCACTATAATATGGTACAAATACCACTCTAATTTAAGAAGAAAGGAAATTGGGGAGGGAGAAGAGAAGAAAACTCGGTACTGCTTCGAGTTTTCGGTGCAAAGAATGAAGTGAGGAAAGGTCCTATTTATAGGAAAAAAACTCGACTTGTTGCGCAAGTAAGTTGTTGGAGAAAAATCCTCAACAGATAAGAATGGCCTACTTGCTGCACAAGTCAAGTTGTTGGAGAAAAATCCTCAATAGCTAAAAATGGCTAGTTCAGCGTATCTGGTCAGTTTAACGAATCTGGACACTTAGCGAGCGCTGCACCAAAATAAAATAAAAATGATTATTTTTCGCAAAGAATAAATTACACCTCACAGCCCAAGCCTAGGCCCGACCTAAGTGGTGGTCAGTTAGTGTCCGTCCTCTCCCTTTTATAAAAGTAGGTATCCATTAGGCCCTAAACCAATGTGTGAAGTCCACACTTATAAGCGCTCTTAAAGTGTCTAGTCTTAGCAATGTGGGACTTTTTCAATTCACCAACACCAAGGTTCCAACATAAGGTGTCTCTAATTTCTAGATAGAGTTTAGGGGAAGTTAGTTCATTTTGTTTTACAATAAAAGTCATTTTGTTATAGTGGGAGACTCTATAAGGATGAGAATCGTGGATTAAATAACCAAGTTATTCCATCGAGTGCTAGGGTATTATTACTGTCTTTGAAATTGTTAACATTCTAAAACTATATTGCTTAGGGTGGAGAAGTGCACCACATGGTGTATTTTATATCAATGTTATTTACCCCAGCTTAATTTAATCCTCACAATCATACATTGCACTCTAATCGTAATATCTTTCTCGCATTCTTCCAAACCTTAATCCCCTTCTCCCTCCCCTCGTGCACCAAGTCCCGTGAGACGACATGTCCCAATATAAGTGATTAATTCTTAAATGCCCTATCTAGTCGTAAAAGTATAATAAAATACAAGTATAACCAATGTTTTAAAAACCGGACCGGACCGGCCGGTTCAACCGGTTGAACCGAGGACCGAACCCCCGACCGGCCGGTTGGTTCAACCCCATTTGAACCGCAGTCCTATTGAACCGCCCAGAACCGGATCGAACCGGGGAAGAACCGGGTTGAACCGCTGTTCAACCGCTTTGAACCGGAAACCGAACCGGATTGAACCGCCCGAAATACATTTTTTTATTTTTAAATTTACTTTTTTCTCCAAATTTTAATATTATTTTTTATTTAATAAATTACTTATCCGGTTCAACCATGGTTGAACCGGTTCAACCGATTGAACCATGAACTGGAGGCCTCGTCGGTTCGATCTCCGGTCCGGTTTTAAAAACATTGATTTCAATTGAGAAAACAACATCACATGCACAACTGAGTGAGTACATCAGAAAAATGTAGGGTCCATTGTCTATAAAATGGAGTTAAGATCCATCTTCTCAAAAGAAATGAAGGATCCATTTATGAGAAAGATAGGCACAATATCACTTATCATTTGAAAGAATTTAAATCATTTCAATAATGTGTCTATCTCCCTTTCCAATGAAATCCTCCATTTAGTTTGCGAAATGAAGAGGATCTCAACTCTATAAAGTGTGTGGAGTGACATATGCAATAACCTAAGAATAAAATATATAGTGACCCAAAAGGCATACTCTAACCTAAGATTTGCGCTAATTGCTGATTTTGTTGTTTGTTTTGTGTGTCATTACTTGAGGACAAGCATGGTTCAAGTTTGGGGGTATGATAACTCTTAGAAATAAGAGTTATTAGTGCTCTTTTAATTTAAATTATGGCCATCTAAGAGTAGTTTGTATAGATAATTAAGGTTTATGTTTAGGAAATTTAGTTTTATTGTTCTTAGTGTTTAAAATGTGTTTTGGGGTACTTTTAGTGCCATTTGTTTGGAATAAATGAGTTTTTGAAGTGTGCAAGATCAGGTGCGATTTTTGCTGCTACGGGAGCACTGTTTCAAGTTGTGCAGAATTGTAAAATAATTGCAGTAAAAGACAAGGCTTTTCTCTCCCATTGTGGTCCCCGCATTTCAGACGTACAGTTTCAGCTCTCTGTGGACATTGGGCCTGATACTTGTGCTCTTATTGGGTGATGCCCATTGGTTGTGGGCCCAAAAGAAAGAGAAGGTACTAAAAACAAAATATTTTACCCTAAAAATATGAACAGATCCCTTTTGCCATAAAATCCTAGGTATGAAATCATCCTAATTCCATCACACCCAGCCGCCTCCCCCCCCCCCCCCCCCACCCCCACCCCCACCCATCACATTCATAGTCATGAAATAAGTACCCTTGGCAACATATGAAGATCATGACAAAGTTTCGCAAAGAGTCTCTGTCAGATGTTCCTCATTTTAGCAGTCTTTACTGGGTCTAATCATACAAAGATTACATGCATATCAAGCAAAACAATAAGAGATAAGAATAAACACCAAACATTATCTATATATATATATATATATATATATATATATATATATATATATATGTAAAGGAGCCCCCAAAGGAAGCTCCACAATTTTTCTCAATATTTTTATGTATTAAAATATTTATTCATAATTTAGACATAAAAAAACATTAATTTCAATTAAAGAACATAATTGTCACTAACTTATTCAATGATAGTGGAATATTAATTAGATATTTATATCTATATGAAAATGATATTTTATTTTAACTAATTAAATATATTTAAGAACAAAACAATATAATATAATATAATATAATATAATATAATATAATATAATATAATATAATATAATATAATATAATATAATATAATATAATATAATATAATATAATATTTTGTTTATTTTAAATATAGATAAGTTATATTTGCCTTTTGGTGTCTCTAAATTTATATCATGAATATAATATAATATAATATAATATAATATAATATAATATAATATAATATAATATAATATTTTTTTTATTTTAAATATAGATAAGTTATATTTGCCTTTTGGTGTCTCTAAATTTATATCATGATTAGTACTAATTATTATAGTTGGTTTTTAATTTAGATAAGTTACAATTTTTTCATTTTCTTTCACTTTAAGCCTTCTTTTAGAGATACTATAAATACCTAAGAAGAGAAGTCACCAATTGTCTTTTCATTTTTTACATCACATTTGTTTAGTTGTTACATGACTTATGTAAACTTTTTGGTTTTTACATCACTAATATTCAAGCTTGAATAAAGCCATTGTGGTAGTTAGCGTCCCAAAGTTTATTTGTCTAAATTTGTCTTTTATTCGTTACCTTTAATTGATTGTTGATTAAGTATTGAAATTGTTATAGGTTTCAAGTTTAATGTATACATCATATTCTTATAGTGCGTAAACAAAATAAACTATCTCTTCTTGGATTGAAGTATATCTTCAATTATTATTTGTAATTTTCTTGATTATATGGTTGAACCGTAACTTAAATGATGTTGTGATTTTTCTTTCTCTCTCCCCCCCTCTCTCTCTCACTCTGTCTTTCTCTTTATATATATATATATATATATATATATATATATATATATATATATAAAGGAAACCCAGTGGAGCCTCCAAAATACTTCTCACGAGTTTTACTTATTATAATATATATATATATATATTATTTATCATATAATTAAGTGATAAAACAAACAAAAATGAATAGCCATACCTTTGGTATATTATTTACCATATAATTAAGTGATAAAACAAACAAAAATGAATAGCCATACCTTAGGTTCTAATCAAAAAATAAAAACTTTGAATTTTTGATTCATTATATAATTAATTGAAAAATTGTTTAATTTAGGAGTACAATGCAAATGAATAGTCACATTCTAACCAAAAAGATATGAATAGCAATATTCTACGCTGTACTATTAGTAAGTTGTTTTTTTTTATGTAATTGACGTAATATAAAGAAATATATATATATATATATATTATTTACTATAATGTTTATTTATTTATAAAAATTAATAAGTTCAAATCAACCTTTATTGAAAACTTAATATATATATAGTAGATGTAATGAAAGGTTGTAACAGAAAAAGCTTTCTATAAAATAGCTTTCTATTATTAAGTAATTTTTCATTTTTGTAACTAATACACTATTAAGTATCAAAATATTATTTATGATTCATTCTAAATTATTGTCATAATTTTTTTGTTTAGTTATTATAAAATAAATAAAAATTAGTTATATATATATATATATATATATATATTAAGATTAATAAGTTGAAATCAAAATTCACTAGAAACTTAAAATATTAGTTCAAATACATATATATATATATATATATATAACTAATTTTAATTATCGGAATAATTTAAAACTTATGTTTAATGTAAAAACTAAAAGTAACCTTATATATATATTATTTATAATATAATTAAGTGATAAAAAAATTGAACAACCATACCCTACGTTCTAATCAAAAATTGCATAAATTTTAATAGCTCATTAATTAATTACATAATCAATTGGAAAAATTATTTAATTTAGTATGATAATGGAAATGAATAGTCATATTCTAATTCATTGTATAAATATTTTTAACTAAGAAATAATGAGTGGGTCTTTGAAATTCTTTTTGGTGTAACTGTTATACATTGAATGTGGAGTTTCATATTAATATGAATCATTCCTTAGTTGCCAATAAATTCATGAGATACTAAAAGATAAGTGCAAGATGTGTAGTTTTAATTAGTTATGATATGACAAAACTATTTATAGGAGAATATTTTAAATGGTGAGGGAAGTGGTTTTGGCAAAAAAAATTAAAACAAAAATAGGATGTGCATGTGAGCACTAGAAAGGAGCGGTAACACGAGAAGAGGTATATATGTGCGCATAGAGAAATATTAGAGTGTGCAGTCAAGGGAGAAAAAATGAAGTTTACATGTATAGAGAAGAAATAGAAAAGACAAACCATAAGATTTGAGGTTCATGTTCTTGACAATTCTAATGTAGTCAAAAGGACAAAAAGAAAAATTGGGATTAGTTATTGAGTTAGACAATTGAGCCACAATTTTGTTGTAAAGGTATAGACATGTATGAGTTATGTTTAATTTTAAAATTGTGCTTTAAAAAATGTTTAATTTTAATAGCTTCCATGAAACTGGATGATGTGCTATATCTAACAGTTTTTGTTATATTGAACATTCACAAACGAATGTTCAAGCATAAAAGAAGACGTTTTTGTCTCTAATTAGAAAGTTCATTAGTTTTGTTTTTAAAGTGAGTGCATGGATCAGAAACTATGAATATTGTATTCTGTTTCTAATTTTAAAATACAATTTTAAGAAATTGCTCTAATTTTGTGACTTCCAAAAATAGTCACTAAAATTAGTTACCATCGAACATAATTATAATGTTAAATAATACAAAATATGATTCAAGGAAATTTAAAATCACATCATAATAATTCATTCATATATATTTTACTAAATAGACTACATATAGTTTGCAAGAGCGTAATATTCAACAAAATTGTTAGTTAAAGAAGAGCGTAACATTCAATTACGAATATGCGAAAATATCGTTAGTTAAAGAAAAGGATAACTAATATCTATATCTTCTTCACATCTTCTCATTATTGTTATCACCCTTCTACATTTTTAGGTGATAGGTATAAAAATCAATATAAAACATAAGTCTTTCAAACTTCAATTACAAAACGTCGTGTTATTTAATTTCTATTATATTATTTAAATGACATTATAAAAACTATCACTTATTCAGAAGTTATTCTTACATTGTGCATAACTTCAATGAAACCAAAAGAAACGTGTGAATTGAATTGGTGAAATGTAGAGTTGTTCATTTTTTTACTGATGTAGAGTTGTTCTTAACTTGAGTCAGAATTGATTCTCTTAGTAGAATATTGATTAACTATTTTTATATTTATATGAAAATTATATTTTCTTATGGAAATATAGAAGTTGATAATAACAAACTAACAATATTTTTATGTATAATATTTTTGTTGATACAAATGAAAGAAATATTTTTATCTATAATATCATATAATATAATATAATATTTATAAATAAATAAATAAATAAAAGAAGCTTGACTCTTGAATTGTCAGTATTTATTCTTAAAATTTTATGTCTTTGACTAAAATTTACATTTTATATACGTTTTCCAATTTATTGTATAAATATTATGTAAACATAATATTTTGTGTAGGAAGCTCAAATGGAGCCTTTAAGTTGCTCCTTATTTTTATAATTTATTTTCATATTAAATCCCAAATTTCTTATTTTAAAGTATTTATTCAACTTTGTAAATTCGTTTCACTTTTGTAAAATTATTTTCAAAACAATTAATTTGATAAAGAGTATTAACAAATATTTATATTTAAAAACACATACTTTATATAAGATTATTGCCTAAAATAAATAAGTTTGATATAAGAAATTAAAATTATATTAATATCATACTATATTTTATATTTAAATAACAATATTAGAACAACCCGTGCAACGCACGGGCATTCCCCTAGTACATTGGAAAGGAAAGAAAATAATAAATGCATGAATAGTAGGCCAAAACACATTTATTCTTAGTCACACATTTATTATGTTATCTACCATTTCAACATTCAGTTTTATTTCGATGCTACCCACCCCAATAGCAAACACCATCCAACTTCCAATGTTATTTCCGTGCAAACCAATCCCAACAACAAACACATGTCATAACATAACCCCACTCAATACTATTCATCCACCTTCAAATTTCCAATACTATTTTTATGCTACCAACCCCAACAACAAACACCATCCAACTTGGGAAAGGATCCTCTGACATTAGCGCGGGAACTGCCTTGTGCAGTTCCCTTGTTGCAAGCCGTTGGATGAATCCTACCATCCAGAAAGTATCACGTGTGTCCCTCTTTTTCTTTTTTTGTTTCTTCCAAAACCAACTTCAAACGTGTCCCTCTTTGTTGTCTCCGTTCCCGTTTTCCTTGTCACCACCACACCATTGGCTCTCTCCGCCGCCTACCACCGTCGCCCATCATCACCGATCCAACGCCCTCTCACTCCTCTGCTCTGCCACGACGTTTCATCGTCGTACGCTGCTGCCGTGTCAGATTTCTCATCTCACCGCTCCAACGCCGTCGCCGCCGCTCACTTGGTACTGCTGCACCGTTTCCCATGTCACCACCGCCCCACCGGCTCGCTCCGTCGCCTACCACCGCCACCTACTACCACATCTCCGTCATTCCTCTGTTGCCACCATCTCCGCCTCTCCCTTCATCCCCTCTCTGCTCACGCCACGCATGTCCCCATCTTCGCCTGTGACTTTGTGATTTTGTTAATGATTTTGTGCAAATTGCAAATTGGTTTCAATGATCTGATAATGAGGGGCTGATGTTTTTGTGCAATTTGCAAATTGGTTTCAATGATTTTGTGCAAATTGCAAATTGGTTTCAATGATCTGATAATGAGGGGCTGATGTTTTTGTGCAATTTGCAAATTGGTTTCAATGATTTTGTGCAAATTGCAAATTGGTTTCAATGATCTGATAATGAGGGGCTGATGTTTGAAGATAGTGCAGAAGGATCTGATAGTGCAGATAGTGCAGATACCATGACATTGAAGATAGTGCAGAAGTGGAGGAAGGACTATAAAGTAATTGTTGAGACTGTTTTAGAAGAAGGATATAATTGCTTCAGTCTTCAGTGTGTAGTTTTTAGGACATAATGAATTAGTTTTTAGAAGAAGCATATCAATAATTGTTACTGACGTTGAAGTAGTTTTTAGGACATAATGAATTATTGTTTCAAAATTTGTAACTCTTTGATATATATAAGTTTGACAGATTTTATGCTCCAGCAAAGATGTCTCAAGCAAAGAAGAAAAGGAAGACTCAAGGCTCAAGCATAAATGCATTTGATTTCTTTGTTGTAAAATTGTGTAATGGGATTGTAAAAGGCTTAAGTTGTTGGCTGTAAAACTGTTCCAAATTGAATATGATATTGTCATCTTGTTTCACTTCCTTTTTTGTCTTAAAACTTTAGCATAAAAGCTAACAACCATTTTGCAAATTGTTACTTAGTAATGCTGAAATACTACACAAGCTGATATAGATTTGACAGACCATTTTGCACCTCACGTGTGCATTTAGATTAGGACAACTAAGTAAGTCATCAATTCAATAATGTCTTAATTACCAAAAGAACTATATGCTTGACAGAATTTGTAACTCTTCAGTGCAGAATTTGACAGATTTTGTAACTCCAAATTATGCTTGACAGAACTATATGTATTGTAACTCTTCAGTGCAGAATTTGTAACTCCAAATTATGCTTGACAGATTTTAAAAGTTTGACAGATTTTATAAACATAAGAATAACAATAGAAGTATAAACAGAACTAGAACTATCAATAATTGTTACTGTCAAGTATTATAAAATGTTGGCCAAAATGTTGCCTTAATTACAAAATGTATGACATGTCGCCTTAATTACAAAATGTCGCCTTAATAGAAGTATTACTGTCAAGTATCACATGTCGCCTTAATTACAAAATGTGGCTGATATCATTAAGGGGTGCCTGCATAATAAAACAAATTTATTAACATCATGGCAAGTATAAACATATCATACATAAGACTAATCATTTATTAAATGAGACATGAAATTACCATCAAAAGTTCCATCAGACTAAATTGACCATTGTGTGCTTGAGGGGGCTCATAAGTTGGAGGTGCTGAACAAGATAGTCCATCAGGGAGGCTACTTGTCAATTCTTTAGCCTCAAATTGGTGACATTGAGGTTTTCCTCTAGGTGGAGCTCCTTTTCTTTTCTTGGACTGACACTCAACCCAACTCTTCTGTCGAGTATGCCTCTTTAAGCCAGGTCGATGCTTGAATCCCTTCGGTTGCGTGACATCATGACTCACAAGTGTTGGGTTATCACTATTATGACTGTCTTTTTTTCCGGCTTGTAAGCGAAGTTCCATTATTTTCTCACACATGATGTCCACACCATTATCTACAATCTCGTGGTATTCCTCCGAAGTAGACACCTCGGCCGCCAATCTGATAAATTTAGAGACAATTTGTCTAAATCTCTGTGTGCTAGACAATTTTGGATCAACTTCAATATCCTTTCCCCTCAAATCTTGCACGGCACCGCAACGGGCTTCTCTTGTCCACCTTCTTAAAATATACTTCTCAGGAATGGACTTAACATCATTTGCTTCAAACACTTTTAGTGAATGGGAACAAAGTATGCCAAATGTCTCAAATTTTCTACAACTACAAGATATGGTAGTTGAGGAACGATCAAATGATACTCTCCAAGATCCTTCTCGATTGCCCATACTGATGACATATTGACATAAAGATTGAGACTCGTTTCTTTTTTAGATGCATAAACCTAAAAATAACTTAAACTCGTTCTGGAACAATTCAAACAAAGTATGTGTGAATACTTTTGACATTTGTACAAGAATCGGTGAAAACTCACACATTAACTTTGGAAGCTTATGCAGAGCTTCATACTGACAAGTCAACTCATTGGCTCTTTTCTCCTCAACAACTCGCTCAAAGTGTTTGAAGAACTGGATAACATCCAGATTTGGCTTCATGGATGATTTGAAGTGAGAATTCAAGCTCTCACTAAGTTGTGTACTTCATATGCCAAGTGTGAATTCCTTGTTCATGTAACACGAAGCCCATTTTTCCTTTAAAGCATAAGTTAATTTGATCCATTTATTTTCATGAACATTATAGTTGTTGATCAAGTCGGTCCAAGCTCTCTCAAAATCCGCTTCAACGTCATAGTCATATATGCATTTCTTGAGATCTCTTAAAAAATAACTTCCCCCTTTCATCAAGTTTCCAAGGTGTTTAATTCCATTTTGCGACAAATGCCAAGTGCATAAACCGTGGTGAGTCTCAGGCATCACTTCAATAAGTGCCTTGGCCATGGCCGAACTTTGGTCTGTAAACATAGTCTTGGGTTTTTTGTTGTTGTGTGCTTCTAAGAATGTCTCAAACAACCATTTAAATGACTCAATTGTCTCATCATATAATAACGCTGCACCAAATATGACTGAGCCCCTATAGTGATTGAAACCAGAAAATAGAGCAAGTGGCCTATTGGCATGGTTTGTACAATATGTAGTATCCAACGAGATAACATCACCAAAATACCCATAATCCAACACCATATTTGCATCACACCAAAACACATTTGTTAGTTGCTCATCTATATCCATCTGGTGTGCATGGAAGAAAGACGGATTTTCCAACAATTGCTTTTGAAAATAGCGTGAAAGGCATCCGGCTTCACCATATTCCATACCCCTTTGCCTTCTTGCTTTGAGGTAATTTTTTACATCCAACTGTGTATATCCAAGATTAGCTCGATGTCCTGCATGTGTGCTCATAAGTTGAAATGTTGATTTCTGCCTTAATCCAGAGTCCTCCGCCATATCAATCTCATATGCTTGAACTTCAGTTATTTTTGTGTGATGCTAGCATGTGTGTTGTCTCCGGATGTTGCAGAGGGTGGTTATGTTCCTCTACAAATTCATGAATGACAAGCTTTCCATTCTTTAGGGAAAGTGAAATCCTTGCTTTGCAATCCGTTCTAGTCTCAGCTCGATGGCTGGTAACAAAAGCATCTCTCTTGTCCTCCGTTCGCAGTCCTTCCTTAGTACAAACAAATCTACATGATGATATAGTACCATCTTTTTTGCTCTTATTTGTGTAACGCTTTCTAACTCCAAAGCCAACATGTGCACTATAAACAAGCCAAAATTGATAAGCTGCCTCTATAGTGTCAAACACCATATCAACTCTTGGCTTCCAATCAACATTTGAAGATGTCATTTTCGATCAAACTCTCCAAATGAAAGAACCTAACAAGCGAATACAAAAATTAAATAATATATTCATGTGTGCTCAGTGATTTCATAATATATTCATGTATTCATGTATTGGCAAAAATTCATAAATTGGCAAAAATTAAATAATATATTCATCTATTTGAAGGATTAATGGCCGTGAGCAAAAAATCAAGCAACAATAACTTGAAACAATAGCTTGAGCAACAATGGCCGTGAGCAAAGGATTAATATATTCATGTATTCAGTGATTTCATAAATTGGCAGTAACAATAGCTTGAAAAATCAAGCAATGTTTGGATTACAATTGGCAGTAACAATAGCTTGAAAAATCATTCTATTTCCAGCATCTTCCTTCTCTTCTCACTTACGATTGGTCGAAGCAGCGAGCAACAGTGACAGTGGCAGCAAGTGGCCGTGACAGCGACGACGACACGCGGAAGCGGCGTTGGAGCGGTGAGACGGCAGCGTACGACGACGAAACGTCGTGACAGAGCAGAGAAGAGTGGCGGAGGCGGGCGTTGGATCGGTGATGATGGGTGGCGGCGGTAGGCGGCGGAGAGAGCCAATGGGGTGGTGGTGACAAAACGGGAACGGAGAGCAACAGAGAGACAACGCACGCCTCCGTGGTTACGGTTAGAAAGAAGAGGAAATAAAGAAGGTGCCACGTGGCAATTTTTAGACCATTATTTTGATCCAACGGGTTGCAAGAAGGGAACTGCACAAGGCAGTTCCCGCGCTAATGTCAGAAATACCAACCCCGCGCTAATGTCATCCACCTTCAAATTTCCAATACTATTTTTATGCTACCAACCCCAACAACAAACACCGTCCAACTTTCAACTCAAAAGCACGAAAATTACACAAGCTTTAGACAATAAATTGGGTTATTCCATCATTCAGAAATAGAAAGACCCAATTTTCTAGCTACCTTACACACAAACCACCCCAATCAATGATAAACATCTCACTTTGTTGATGATAGCTACAACGTCTCCGACGGATCCTCTAGATAATATGCTATACGTTCTTATCAAATGCACCAAGTTGTTGCCAACCAAATCAAATATTTAACTAAATGAGATATTTTACGCTCAACAAATCTTCTCAACAAACCGTTTATACCTTTCCATACCTCCAACGCAAAATTGCAGTTAAAAAACTAATGAGTTAAGGATTCATCACAATTTCAACAACTCACACGACTACGACCATGAGTACCCAAGTCAATACCTCTAGCCATGAGAGCTTTGTGAGTAGGTAGCTGACCTAGAGATATAACCTTCATTCAAACACTAACATCTTAGAGGAATCGATGTTTTCCACAATCTCAAAGGCCCCTGAGCAGCTGCTCATCTTCGTTGTTAAGTGATTTTACTCTCATCCAAGTTTTGATACATTGAAGCCACGGTGAACTGTTTTGAAGTGTCCACGCCCCAAAACCATTTATCCATCTCCACACTTGGCTTAAAGTAAGCCAAAATTGTTACCAACAATGGCAATGGTTTTCGCTGCCTCCATAACGCAACTCCATGTCAACTTCCAACACTAATCGCCCTCAAACAACACACCTAATCAATCATCGTGTCATTTTTATTTCCCATGCCGCAAATGCGGAAAAAAATAGGATTAAAATTACAGATTTAGTAAAATAGGAGGATAAATATTTAAGTGCATTGAGCGTACACCAAGTCATTGGCGGCGAAAAATAAAATACGTAACCCAATAAATTCTGCAACATATATTTTGGCGGAAAGCTCGGGCGCATGGTAATGGAAGCCCAACTTCTATTTTCGGGTCAAGACACTGACAATCCACCTTCTGAGCAGAGTCAATCGGTCAATCCACCTCATGAGTAGAGTCAACTGGTTCTTCCCTGTTTCAAATCGCAACATTCATAGTACTAACGGCATTTAAGTTGGGTTATTGGGAGGAAAGAAATTAGGACAGGTTAATTGATCTTAATTGTAAGCGTTCTAATTGTGAATGCTTAGGTATCTTGTATATTTCTAATGAATAACCCAACCCGTTTAAAAAAAATAGAAGTTCAAAATTCATTTAATTTAATTTATGTCAAGGAGGTTATACTCTATTTAGTCACTGGTTTTTCAAAAATATTCAATTTCGTCCCCGACTTTTCAAATATTTTAATTTAGTCGCCAACATTTACAAACGTGTATCAATTTAGTCATCCCGTCGACCACTGTTAGTTAACACTGTTGAAACACAAAAAAGAAACCCCTTTAGTCTACCACGTCACATTAATGTTGGGACTAAATTGAAATTTGGGGCTAAGTTAATACTCGCTTTTTAAAAAAATGGGTTATATTTTTTTTAAGCAAAAAACTGAATTTATTAAAAAAAGTAGAAAAAAAGAATACAAAAGATAGACTAAGGGGGGACTAGACCAAAACCCAAGGCAAGAAAGAAACTAGAGACAAAGCATATGGGTTATTGTATGAGCACTTTTCAAAGGCATCTTTCAAAGGCTGGCAAAGAGGTGTTGGTGAAGTCAATGGCCCAATCCATTTCTGCTTATTGTATGAGCACTTTTCTCTTTCCTAAGTCATTAGGGGAGGAGTTGGAGAAAATGATTAATTCTTTCTGGTGGGGTACAAATGTTGGTACTAGTGGCGGTATTAAGTGGATAAGTGGGGATAAGTTATCGGTGCGAAAGGAGCATGGTGGTATGAGATTCCAACACTTTCATGGCTTTAATATGGCCATGCTAGGGAAGTAGGGTTGACGGCTTGCAACCAATCATGATACTATTGTTTCACGTGTCTTCAAAATATTTCCCATTGGGGGACTATATGGGGGCTCACTTGGGCCATAATCCCAGTTATGTATGGCGTAGTATCCACTCTTCCCAGGTAGCGGTGAGGTTGGGGGCTCGATGGAAGGTTTGTAATGGTAGATCTGTCAATGTTTGGAAGGATCCTTGGCTTCGTGGGAGGGGGGATCCGTATGTGCGTACTCCATTGGTGGTGGGACGTGAGGAGCTTCAAGTTTGTGATTTAATTGATACTCATGGTGGTCGTTGGAATGAGACACTTGTGCACCAAATCTTCAATAGTGAGGAGGAAAATTGTATTTTACGCATGCCTTTGTTGTGCTTACATGATGATGATACTCTGATTTGGAATAGAAGTAGGGATGGATTATATTCGGTCCGCTCTGCTTATTATATGATCATGGAGGATATTGTTAATAATACGCACTTGAGAAGGCCAGGTGATTGGATGAGTTTATGGCGGCTTCGTATTCCTCAAAAAGTGAAGCTACTTCTTTGGCGGATGTCTCGTGCTTGTCTTCCGACTAGGTGTAATCTTCATACCCCTCACGTCCCTTGCCCTCGCGTTTGTCCCCAGTGCGAGGAGTAGGACGAGGATGAGTTTCATGTAATTTTTGGTTGTAGGCGAGTCGAGGAAGTTTAGCGTCATGCTGGCCTTTTGACGGTGGTCCTCGAGATGGTACAACAAGGCGGTGATTTTCGTGCGGTATTTTTTTCTCTCCTTAGTTGTGGCAGCGCTCTCCAAGCGAAGGCTACGATGATGACTTTTTGGTGTATTTGGAAGCGGCGTAATGAACGTGTGTGGGAGCATGTTGATCGTCTAGTCGGTATCTCGGTTCATATTGCTATGGAGGTCCTGCATGATTGGGAATCCGTTCATCGTTTACGTGGTACGGGCCCAGTTGATCATCACCCTCTTGTTTCTTCTACCTGAGCGAAACCGGTACATGGGGAGTTGAACTGCAATGTTGATGCTGTGATTTTTGAATCGCAAGGCATGTAAGGTTTGGGTTTGTGTTTGCGTAATGATAAGGGAGAGTTCATTGCGGTGAATACCATGAAGTTTGGCGGTGTTCCAACCCTGCAAGAAGCTAAGGCAACCGGAGCGGTGGAGGCTATTAGATATTGGCTTAATGAGCTAGGAGTCCAGCGAGTAACCATTGAACTGGATTGTTTACCAGTTGTTAACGGTAT
The DNA here is from genome assembly GCA_039519185.1 of Astragalus membranaceus. Lineage (NCBI taxonomy): Eukaryota > Viridiplantae > Streptophyta > Magnoliopsida > Fabales > Fabaceae > Astragalus > Astragalus membranaceus. Next base: position 27,582,566 of record CM076851.1, read on the forward strand.
CAACGGAAACCATCTCATAACTACTAAAGTAGGCTCTATTATTAAGAGTTGCAGGTCCTTGTTATCTACTTTTCAAAACTATAGGTTTAGTTTTGCTAGGCGACAAGTCAATGTTGTTGCTCATACTCTTTCTAGAGCATCAATTATTTATGCTTGTTCCACCATTTTTTATTACATTCCAACCTATATCCGTGACATTTTTATTGAAATGAAGTAGTTTGGTTTCCGTAAAAAAAATGTTGTTGTTATGCCATTTTGGTTTTAGTCTTTTGTGGGTACCTTTTTGATATTGTTGTCATCAAACTCTTAGGTCCTAGCCGTGGGATCGGCCAGAGGTTTGGGCAGTCTTTGATTCATCTGTTCTTCAAGCAATTGCGTCGAGGAGGGAACTCTGCTCCTCGACTGTGGGTATCCTGACTCCTCTAGAAAGGGTCGGGTTGAGTTAATGGGACGCGAGGGTTGGATTATTATACTGGCCTAATTGATAACTCATATTTATATGAGTTATTCATGCTCTTAGTACTTAAATTCATGCAAGTTCCCAAGTAATATTTTAGTTTAATTAGCAAATATTAGTAATTAAGAGCAAAGAAGGGATAAAAGCTATTTTTGTTACCATTTGGCACATTTGATGTCTGTGTGAGCTTTTTAATGTTTCTGTTAAGTGTTACGGCGTCAAGCGCTATAGCGCTTGCTAGCAGTGGGCCAGCTGAGGATCAAAAGTAAAAAGTTGGATTTTGGCGCCTCCTGCTTTATGTCTTGTCAGCGTATCTGTTCCATGTGCCTAGGACTATGCGGACGCTTTTTAGTGGCTAGTGTGGACACTTGTCCACTTGTTGTTTGAATATTGCTTTTAGTTGGTGAGATATATCAAAGTCACCTTTTTGGGAAAGCTACTTTATGGAAAGAAAGAGAAATATATCATCATCTTCTCCACTCCAACACACACATTCGAAGGAAGGGAGAGTTTTTTGGAGAAAAACTTGACACCATTTTCATCCATTAATCCTTCCCTTCTAGCTTTTATTTTTCAAGAGAAGATCATCATTTCCAACGCTGTGATGCTGTGCTATAGCGTCAGCAACCTGTCTCATGAGAAGGAGCTCACATAGTGTATCTTTTGCAACTGTGTCTCTTCTTTTCATTTTCGGTAATATGAGCTTTCTAGTTTGTATTGTGTTGATGATGCTCATCATGAGCTAAACACTTAGTAGTTGGATTGCTTTAAGCTTTGTAATGACTCTTTAGTATTGTTAATATAATATTATGATGTTTGCGTTTCAATCCTTGTTCGTTAATGCTTTCAAACTCATTTTGGGAATCGCCAACTGAAATGGGTAGATTCGTAGGTACAGACATGGTCTACGAATAGAACTCAAGAGTTGATATGAACGAAAGGTTGTTTAAAGACATTTAATCAATTTTTGCTTAACTCTAGACATAGGGGAACAATAGTTCATAAGGTGAATAATGTGGGTTCTTCATTATACAGGGGTGGACTTATTTAGAACTTAGAAATAAGAGTCGTGTAACAAAACCCTGGCGTCAGTGACCGAAAGGCACAACATTATATGCTACAGCACTTAACGCTATAACGTCTGGGGTGGACTTATTTAGAACTTAGAAATAAGAGTCGTGTAACAAAACCCTGGCGTCAGTGACCGAAAGGCACAACATTATATGCTACAGCACTTAACGCTATAATGTCTGACGTTATAGCGCTTCACTACTGAGAAATTACTTAGCAAAGAGCAGACCAACTCATTCCTTAACACTTGAACTTTCTTACTGTTTTCAACCAGCACTTATTATTTTCATGTCCAAAAACTTGTTATTTTTATTTTCTTTATGTCACTAGATTTTTAACTACTTAAACTCTTAAATTAACATCAATCCCTGTGGGTACGATCTCTACTTTATCATTATATTACTAGTTGCGATTGTGTACACTTGCACAACTACTTTTCGCACAAGACTAATGCATATAATGTAAAATAAAGGTAAAGTGCGGTAAAGAAGATAAAATTGAAATAAACGTAGAGTTGTTTGATTGATGTTGTTCTTTTGTACAATTATCTTCTTCCTATTTATATACATAGGCCCTCGTCGGCCACTACTCGGGCCAACACTTGCCTACTGTTGGATCAATCAAAGATCAACGCCTATCATTGTTCCTAAGCCCTAAAGAGGCAGGGAGTAACTACCCACGATCCCACTAGCACAGTTAGTGGGGTAAAACTCCCTCGCTCCGCTTTTTATGGCCTCGCTCCTTCGCTTGATCTTCAACTGTTCCCGCGTTCTATCTCCGTGCTTCCTCTTCCTTGCCTTACCTCGGCCACTTGGTTACTCGGTTGACCTTGGTCCTCGAACAGCAACTCAGGCACCCGAGCCACCCTGGCCGTGGCATTCTATTGGCTGAGGCTTTACTCTCCCTCGGCCTAGCTCATTATCCCTCGGGCTTACCCCTTCCTCGGGGAGTTTGTCTTGTGGTACGCCCCAAGGGCCTCTCTCGAGCTCTTTTCTTCAGCAATTATCTTCTAGGATTTAGTCTAGTGGCCTGCATCAACACCCTAATCCTTTTATTCTTTTTCCTCATCCCTCGGCCTACAACTCAGTTATTTTTGGGTGTTAACAATTGCACCCCTTTTTGTGATGTCGTATGGCCGCGAGGACGTGACTGATGGTACAAAAACCCTTGATATGACTTGATGTGACAGTTTGAAGAGACTGGCCTGCCGTTAGGTGACACTTGGCGTTCCCCTTACACGAAATGATAGGGCGGCGCAACGGTTCGCAATGCTGTGCAAGCTATAAATAACCTTCATCATTGCCACACACCATTGCTTGCTTTTCTTGAAAATGTTTCACCCTCTTCGCTGTTTTCTTTTTTCATCTTCGTCTCCCTTTCAATTGCAGAACCTTCTGCTGACCGTGATGTGGAGGATGATGATGATGGCCCCCTCACCTTTCGGCGCCTGTCTACTCGGCGTCCTCTACCGGAGACTTCCTCACAGCCAGCTGCAAAGAGGGTTGCTGTGGTGGCAGAAGACACACCTCACTCATCCAAGAAGTCCAAGGTACGGTGCTTTCCCCGTTTTCCTTCTTCTTGTTTGCTGGCTCCTCAGTTTTCTCACGGTTATCTTTACCTGTAGACGACCGATCCTGCAATTCAGGGTGAGTCTCTGATCCCAGCTGAACATTCTCCTCCTCCTGCATGTTCTCCTGCTTCTCCTCCTCAGTCAGATCGCAAACCAGTGACTGATGCAGAGGTGGCTCAGTATTTCGCCTCCCAGAGCCAATCTCAGGTGGTTGATAAATTCATATCACATGCTTGTTTCGAATGTTAAAAACTGTGTTTTGAGTGAAGATTTTAATTAAAACCAATAAAGTTTGAGCATATTTTGTGAATTTGTAAATCTAGTTTTTTGTGTAGTGGTTATGCCGGTTTTTCTTTGTTTTTATGTGCACAGGAACTAGATCAAGTTGTAGAACAAAGTGTGAAGGCAAGGGGTGAAGTTTGGAGCGATTTAAGAAAGGGAATAATGCAGCAAAAAGAGCTATTTGATTTGTTAAAAGGAATGACTATAGATCCACGTGGTTCTATGAGCGCTAGCGATCCACGTGGTTCTATGAGCGAAAGCGATCCACGTGGTTCTATGAGCGAAAGTGAACAGTGTCTGCTGCGCTGGACTCTATAAATAGCGCGTTTTCATTCTGCAGAACACACTTTTAGACGGCTGGAAACCCTAGAATTCAAAATACTCTCTCCATTCATCCTCTATTGAAGATTCAAGACTTGGGAACAAGATTTGGAGCTTCAAATGAGTTCATCTTCTTCATTTTGCTGTAACCTCTATTTTTCCCCTTTTTACTATGTCTAGCTAAACCTCTTTGGGTTAGGGATGAATGAGTATTGGTGAATCACTATTGTAACTGATTTTGTTTGTTCTTAATGTCATATTCTTTCCTACTTTGTGTGTTTAATCTCTGTTTTTAATGCTTTTCATCATTTGATCAACCACGGAATGATATATGGTTCATTTATGGAATGGAAATTTTATACTTGAATGCTTGAGATTGAATACCTTCAACTCTTAGCTTAGTAATAACCTTTTAGTTGTTGTATCTTGCAAACTCTTGATTCTAATGCTTGTTGTCATCTATAATCACCTAAGGAATTAGAGTTTTTAGTTGTGAACAAAGGATTAGTTGCCTAGGGAATTAGGGATTAATTAATGTTGTGGGTTTGATAACAAAGTGAAAGAGGGGATTATTGTCTCTATTAAATCAGTTTGCAATAGTGTGAAACCAATGGAAGTTCATCCCTAACTTCTTTTATCATCTCGTAAACTTTGTTTTCTTCGTTCTTTATTAAAAATAAAAAAAGATATTTTATTGTCTTTACTATAAAAGTTCTCGTTACTTTACAATTTCACTCAAACTTCGGTTCATTTTTGTTCGTTTAGTTGTTGTTAACGTTTATTGGTATTTGCATTCGATCCTTGAGTTCAACACTCGGTCTTACCGTTTTATTATTACTTGCGACGATTTGGTACACTTGCCAATTTCGCCCATCAGTGGTTCCCCCTTCGGCAGAGGAGTTGCAGAGATTGGAGGATGCTCTTCGAGGGGGATTATCACCGATCCTACCCAGCTCTCAGATCTGCGGCTCTGGCCTTTAGGCTAGCGTCCTTGGAGGACTTTCCGGAGCAGGGGAGGAAGGCCCTGAAGGACATAGCCTACCGGCTTCCAGAGATTTCTCAAATCTATTCGGCATCTCGAGCTGCTCAGGACACTGCCCAACAAGCATTAGATCGCCTGATTACCCCGCAGGCCGAGAAGAAGATGTACCTCACAGAGGTTTTTCAGATCTATTCGGCATCTCGATCTGCTCAGGACACTGCCCAACAAGCATTAGATCGCTTGAATACCCTGCAGGCCGAGAAGAAGATGTACCTCGCAGCCTACGGTGAGAAGGAGGCAGAACGCCGGTTGGTGCTAGCCGAGGAGGAGACGGCCAGGCACCGTATTGGGGAGATTGAGACCTCTCTAACAGAGCCCCAACAGGAGTTGCAGGCTTTACGTCCTCAGCAGGAAGAGGCGACCAACAGGCTAGCTACAGTTGATAAGTGCCAATAATACTTAATTTTTGATTTAAAAATTGGCACTTATTGAATCATTTGATATAAAATTAAATATGTTTTACCCCAACAATATTTGATTTCACCAAATTTAAATTTAGCAACTATAGGTTTAGATTTAAGAGTCTTTGTTGCATTTTAATCCCTTTTTGTTGTTCTTAAAACAGATTGGAATTGAAGTGGACAAATTCTGGTAGCAAATGGTCTCATTTTGCACTAAACTTCCACTGGTGGAAGTTACACTTAAAACATCTGCAGTTGTGTTTTGCACTGGATTACCACTGGTGGAAGTTGCCCTTAAAAACCGTCTGTTAAGAAAAGTTGGGACTTCGTGTCCACCAAGAGACCAACTTTCTTCAAGTGCAGGAAATCATCTCTTGTCCAGCAAGCTAAACAGTGTTCAGCAAGATGTCAGACAAAAACTCATCTAACTGGTGGTCCAACAAGATTATTTTGCGTCCGGCAAGACTACCTTGCTTTATGTGCAGGAAATTTGTTTTATGAAGGGCTCGTCTAGGTTTTAAGCAATGATTATTAAAGTGTCATTTACTAACCACTATCCATATTATCCTTTGAGATCAATTTATAAACCATGTCTGAATCTATAAATGATACTTATATTTAGGTGATCAAGTCTAAAATAAGTTTGGAAATAGTATCACGCAAAGGATAAAAATGCTAAACATCAAATAGATGCATTAAACACACTAAGACTTCATTAGATAGATCAAAGCATCCCAACTAAGAGTATTTAGCTCATGATGAGCAAACAACACAAGAAATACAACTTAAACATAATGTTTAAAGCCATAAATGTGAAAAAGAAGAAGTATAGTAAGAAGTGGTATACTGAAGATAGACTCCAAGAACAATAGCATGGAGGTTCAGATCAGCTCCCAAATCCACGAAAATCTTCAAGTAATTAAGCTCATGTATTGCTGCAGCATCACTCCCAGCAATGGTGTTTCCACTTTTTGTGATTTAAGGTAGCTTGGTACAAAAATGGAGGAAAGGTATTTCTAAACTTTTCCTCCTCTGAACCAGCACAGCAAATGAAGAAGAAGGTAGTCTTTATATAGTACTAGGGTGAATGATCCAAGAAAACCCTAATTTGGAGGTGTCATTTGTCCTTTTGTGTGACCAATAGTACAAGTGCCCAAGAGAAAGATGGAATATTCCTTGTTCAAGTGTTGGCGTCCTTGAGAATGCGCTTATCCTTGGATAACAGCTGTAATGCGCTCAAATCTGTGCTTCCAGCAATTTCTCTCTCATCTGTCGCAGGAACTGTTGTTGCAGCAACTATTGTTGTAGCAATGAAACACTCACATAAAAGCACAAAATGGGGCACCAAATTGCCAAATGATCACAAACCAGAATTAGTTCTTCTTTTACACTAACAACATATTTTAACTAACGCTTGACAAAGAACAGACAAACACAAACAAACAAGGCAATATCCAGCTGCACAAATTGATTCAAACAGATTTTCAAAGATGCTCAAGTTAGGCATTAACTTTCAGATCCTTAATTACTCACATACACCTTAAGTTTTTCAAGATTTCTAGAATTATAAGCTTCTCAAAGTGTGTGTATGACAACTAGGTCTAGTTCAGCTCTTAGCAAGTTTCAAAACTTCACCTAACTAGAGAAAGAATGGTTTTCTTTTGGCTATGCCAAGAATTTTTCAAAAAGTAAGGTAGACTAACAACTTCAGCATAAGAAAGGGGGGCTTCAAAGCACAACAAATGGCTTGATTAAACATTTCAGATTATTGGTCAGTGCACTATTATTACAAGACTTCAGATTCATTGCTGCAGCAATTGGTGCTGCAACATTTATCACTTGACACACTATTTTTGCTGCAATGCCTATTTTTCATAACACTTTTTTTTCAATTTTTTTTTCTTTTTCTTCTTTTTTTTTTCATATATAGGCTATTGCAGCTTTAATCACCTTTATTGAACTTTTGTACAATGTACACAGACACTTAGGCACTGACCATCCTAAAATCTTCATGCTTAACCTTAATATAACCGATGCACCCCCAAACTTAGTTTTATACGCTACCCTAGGTTTTTAGTAGAAGCTTGGCACAACCTAGGTCTACCAAAATCTAACTTAGCATCAGATCATTTTTAGCTTACTAAATTCCTACCTAAACCTAGAATAAAAGTGTGGGAGCAGTAGCAATCTATTCATCTATCAAACCAGGCTACATTCACTCAGTCTTACCATAAACATCATTAAGTCAGCCCAAATTGAAGCATAATCTCTTACTGATTTGAACAAAATACAACTATATAAACATGCCTTTTAAAAACAAACAACACATAAAAGGTTCTCCCCCCAACTTAAGACCCAGCAGTGTCCCCACTGCTCATGCAATTACTAATGGGAGAGACCTTAGACACAATAGAACTGAATTGAAAACATTTAACACAAAACATGATTTTAAATCCTAAACAGCTGCTGGATGCAATTACAGATGCTACAGCATCCAACAGGATTATTGAAACATTACTAAATAGAAAACAACCATTAAAAACAAACAACAAAAGAGAAAAAGGTTAACTAGGAGGGACCCATGGTTTGTTGCTGGTACTGCCTCTTGTAGCTTGGTGATTTCTTCAGCAGTTGCATTGGATTCTGCAGCAATCTATTGCTGCAGCTCAGAATCAGCATGGTCAATCAGCAACTTCTGCCTCTTTACTCACAGGAGCTTTCCAAGATGCATCTCAGCCAACGTCTTGCCTACTAATTTCTTTTGCAGCAATACTTGGCCTCTTTTTGGTCACCAATTTTGTTCTTACAACTTTCTGTGGTGCTGCAACAGATGCTGCAGCACTGCCTTCTGACACTGATGCTGTAGCATTACTTGTGACAACATCCACTTTCAGCATTGCAGTTTCCCATGATCTTTGTTTTTCTCTGTGGAAGGTTGATTTTTGGGTGAATGTTTCTTTGGTGAGGGCTGAGGTGATTTGGTTGGTAGGGACTTGTGTGGAGTGCATTGTTTTGGAGATAGGGAAGGTGTTGGGATAAGTATTGATGGTTTTGCTTTTGGTGGAGGTGGATGAAGGGTTGAAACTGTGATAAGTGAGTTGTTGTGATGGAGAAGGTGTTTTGGGTGGAGGGGATGGTTCTTTGGTTGGTGATGGTTTAGGTGAAGGTGTGGTGGAAAGGTTTTGGGTGGGTGGTGATTGGGGAAAGGATCGTTAACAAGGTTTAAATGATGAGACAGAGAAAACACACAACGAATTAACAGAGGTGATTGCCAAATCTGCCACATTGGCATTTGAAACTCCATTTTGACTTTTTGACCACGTGCTCAACACTTCAGCAACAGTTGCTGCAGCAATACTTTAGCAACAGGTGCTGCAACACATGGTGTTGCAGCACCAAACTTAGCACCAAAATTCGGCATAATTGACAGCACATACCACAAAACCACTTATTCATACCTGAAAAAGTAAAAACAAAAACACACAGAAAACACAATTAGTCCTAAAAATCTGGGTTGCCTCCCAGTAGCGCTTAATTTATAATCTTTAGCTAGACTTGGCCTTCAAAACCCAAGTTAGGGTGGATAATAGGACAAGAAGAAAATATCATCCTTCCGCTTTCTCCTTTTTGTCAGAAATCCCATGTATTTGGCATAGGGAAGCAAGTGTTCCCATGCCCTAATCAATAAGCATTTGGGATAGGAATTTCCCTTCTTTTGAAAAAATTGAAGCTCATTTTGCGGAGGACTCTTTTCTTCAATTACCAAGGGTTGAGTCTCACTTGTGACATGAATCTTTTCATACCTCAACCTTGGCTTTTCTTTCTTATCACTATTTTTGAATTTTTCTTGTTCTACAACTACACAATTTTTTTGTTTTTCTTCCACTACTTCCAAATGACCATATTCATTTTCACACTCTACACTCTTTTCTTCCTTTTGCTCAACCATCTCCTCACTACAACTCTCTTCTTTTAGATTCTCCATTATAGTCTTAATGTGAGCCTCCATATTCTTACATGAAGTTTCAAAGTTGTCATGATCCACTTTAATAGATTCAATGGAATGAGCTAAGAGTTTTTCACACTCTACACATTTTTCTTCCTTTTGCTCAACCACCTCTTCACAACAACTCTCTTCTTTTAGATGCTCCACTATAGTCTTAATGTGAGCCTCTATACTCTTACATGAAGCTTCAAAGTTGTCATGATCCACTTTAATAGATTCAATTGAATGAGTTAAGAGTTTTTCAAAATTAGAGCTCCTCTCATGTAATCCTTTGGTATGATCTTGAGAACTTGGCTCTTGCTCACACACAAAGTTTGACATGGGCATGGAGTTTAATTCAAAACAGCCCCTTTCATCTTCATCTCCATTGAAACAATGTTGTTAAGCATTCTTTTCTTGCATAAATTAAAAATTCCAATGGTCCATGGCTTAAAGTGTTTTTATTTTCATAAAAACACCAAACACAAATGAAACACACTACAACCACAAAGCACAATACAAAATAGGCCAATTTTTTTTTGAAAAACAGAACAAACTAAATAAAAGAATCAAAACGAACTAAACTTACTAACTAAACAATAGAAAATAACAATCACAATCCCCGGCAACAGCGCCAAAAACTTGTTGTGTGAAAACAATATGTGCAAGTATACATAGTCAAACAAGTAATAAAGAGTAAGTAGAGATCGTTCTCATGAGGATTGTTGAGTTCTTTTCTATATTTAATTAGCAAGCAAGCTAGTGAGTAAAAGCAAAGTAAAATAACAAGTTGTAGAACCCAGTTTTATCAACAAACAACAAGTAAAATAAAAGATTAGTGGAAATCCAGAATGAGAGTATGTTGGGACTGCTGTCACTATGCAAATTCATAATTAATAATGGTTTAATGCTGCATCTGATGCTGGAGCAATAGATGCTGCTGTTAAGATTTCAGCAAGTGTTCTGAAACGTTGCAAGTAATAGTAAAAATGGTAAGAACCGGTCGTATCCACAGGGATTGGATTCAATATCAATAGGCAAGTCAATTAATTCTTAGAAGCGACAATTGAAATAAAAGTGAATTTAGATTAATTTGTAAAGTGCGCGAAATAGAACGTTTCGAAAATAAAGCAAGATAAAAGCGATTAGGGATTGATTCATCTTCCTTATGCTATCATATGACCTTCAACCAATATCAAAGTAATTATCCAAATTATCTGATTCAATTCACTAAATTAGGTTAAGGACAATCCCTTGCCTCAAAACCCCTTTTACCTAATTGAGAAACTCTAATTCCTTAGGTGATTCATGCCAATAGGCAAAGCATTAAACATGAGAAATAGAGAATTCACACACCCATCCCATATTCCTACGGTGATCGCATATGTGACCTAGATCCCCAATTTCAAGCATACAAACCCATATTCCTATGGTGATCATAAACCTAGATCAATACAATTATCATGTGTAATAGTAAAGCATTAAGCATAGAGATAAAGGCAATGGATAAATCGAACAAAAATTGACTTGGTCATAGCAAAGCATTCACATAATAGTTTTGGGAAGAGTCATCTCTCCCAAATCAAAAGAACTAATTACATGGCATAATAGGAATAGAATTCATGAGTAGAAGAAGATTACATAGAGATGAATCCATTAGAACCTTCAAACCCTTGTTCCCAAGGTGCTGGGAAGGCCCCAAGTTCGCCCCCAGCTGCTGCCCCAAACCCTAAAATCGTTCCCAAGCCGAAGAGAACTTCAAAAATGCAAAACTGCATAATTTAACCAAACCTTCGGCCAACCATCGCCTCGCGATGCGAGCTGGTCGCGTCGCGACCTCCTGCTGAAAAGCTTGGTTGTGGCGCGACCGTTCTTAGCTGCTGGTGCGAAAGCTGTCCGATCTTTTTCCTTCCTTATTTTCTCCGTTTCGTCACTAGGCAAGTGTCTGGTTCGCTAGTAGACGCCACATCAAATTGAAGGATTTCTCATGCATTTTGTTACAACTCCACACTTACTACATAGAACTAAAATTATGCCAAAACCCTAACTATTGGCTGAATCAAACATAAAATCACCGACATTTCGGTTGTAAACTGAACAAAAATATACATGTGAGGATGAGTCATCAGCTGCCACAATAGTTGATGTTCTGTCAAACACTTTCACTAGGTTTTCGCTACAAGAGCCTGTGTCTAGGCCCTAAATAGGTATACCCTAGGCTACTTACGCACCCACAGTGTTCACCTTATGGAATTTGCCCTCCTATGTCTAGGTTTTAAACAAGGATTATTAAAGTGTCCTTTACTAACCACTATCCGTATTATCCTTTGAGATCAATTTATAAACCATGTCTGAATCTATAAATGGTACTTATATTTAGGTGATCAAGTCTAAAATAAGTTTGGAAAGAGTATCACGCAAAGGATAAAAATCCTAAACATCAAATAGATGCATTAAACACACTAAGACTTCATTACATAGATCAAAGCATCCCAACTAAGAGTATTTAGCTCATGATGAGCAAACAACACAATAAATATAACTTAAACATAATGTTTAAAGCCATAAATGCGAAAATACAAAGAAGAGGTATAGTAAGAAGTGGTATACTAAAGATAGACTCCAAGAACAATAGCATGGAGGTTCAGATCAGCTCCCAAATCCATGAAAATCTTCAAGTAATTAAGCTCATGTATTGCTGCAGCATCACTCCCAGTAATGGTGTTTCCACTTTTGTGATTTAAGGTAGCTTGGTACAAAAATGGAGGAAAGCTATTTCTAAACTTTTCCTCCTCTGAACCAGCACACCAAATGAAGAAGAAGGTAGTCTTTATATAGTACTAGGGTGAATGATCCAAGAAAACCTTAATTTGGAGGTGCCATTTGTCGTTTTGCGTGACCAATAGTACAAGTGCCCAAGAGAAAGATGGAATATTCCTTGTTCAGGTGTTGGCGTCCTTGAGAATGCGCTTGTCCTTGGATAACAGCTGTAATGCGCTCAAATCCGTGCTTCCAGCAATTTCTCTCTCATATGTCGCAGGAACCGTTGCTGCAGCAATGAAACACACACATAAAAGCACAAAATGGGGCACCAAATTGCCAAATGATCACAAACCATAATTAGTTCTTCTTTTACACTAAACAACATATTTTAACTAATTAAACACAACATTACTTTAGAACTCACAACAATTTAAGCTAAGAAAGCATAAATAACTCTTATAAATAAGAGTTATCATCCAGCAAGCCCTACTGTGTCCAGCAAGCTGAGGTTTCTTCTTGAGTAGGAAAGCTAAAATACAAAGGGCTCGTCCAGCAACAAAAGTGGTATCCATCACGCCGTTTTAACGAGGTTACGGATCTGTTCACTTTTCAGCTGCTATAAAAGGGTTCTTTCACTTCTTTTTCACACATTCTGAGATCTTAAGAAGAGGAGAGGATAGGGCACGAACCAAGGAAACAAAGAAGTGGATTTTAATCATAGTGAAGTTTGGAAAAGTGGTAACTATTGATTGTTCTTCATCTCTTTCTCTTGTATCTTTGTAAAGCTTCCATGGAAATGGATAGCTAACTCTTTTCTTATTGGGATTGGATGTAGTTGACTTCAATTTCATGTATACCTAAAGTTTCTATATGAATCTATCATCAATATCTTATTTGGTTTAATGATTTTATCTTGAACTTCATGCTTTTGATAAATTGATCACTTATTGAATGATTATTGATGATGTAATTGGTTGGGAAACTGGTTATAGAATCTGAATTAGATAGAATCATCTACAACAACAAACATCTAGGAATAGATTAAGTGTTGTAGTCTTGTTTTACCTAAGCTTAATGCTATTGACATATTAAATGGTAGAAGAATCTTTATTTATATCAATCAATAGATGTTTCAACTTTGATTAAGGGATTAACTTAGTTGGATGATTGGTAGGATAAACCAAAATTAGAATTGATATAGATTAAGTTTAGAAATCATGCTATGCCATGGAATGAAGTTGGTGAAATCCAATTCCAATACTCTTAAGTAATTTGAATCACTCTCCTTGAATTTGTGTTTAAGTTAGAAGTATAAAAGTCAACTAAAACTCTCTTTACACTTCACTTTAGGCATAAGATTAATTGAACGACTTATTAATATTCTCAAATCCCTGTGGATACGATACCTGATACATTGTATTAGGACGATTGTAAGACGAATTCACGTAAAAGTCTTATCAAAATTTGGCGCCGTTGTCGGGGGTTTGAGTTAATATTAAGAGCATCGTGACATATCTTATGTTTTTAGTGAGTTTGTATATATACTTTCATGTACATAGTCTTTGTTTTTATACTGGCCCCTCTTGCTAGTCAAAGATATTCCTTGTGTTAGCTAATTCTTTTTCAGATTCTCCAAAGTAGGCATAAACCATGATTGATTATGGTTACAACAACTATCACTATACCCAAGAATGGAAACAAGATAAATGGCAATGGCAAAGTTTTGGGGAGCCTCCTTATCTACAATACAGTCAACAACCAAATATATATGAAAGAACTTCAAAGTTGGAGGACACTCTGAGTCAATTCATGCAGGAATCATTATCATATCAGAAGAGCACAAATGCCTCCATCAATAGCTTGGAGACTCAGTTGGGACAGTTGGCAAAACAATTGGCTAATCAACAAAGAGGCACAAACACTCAAACCAATCTCGTGGAACATGAAGATTCTATGAGCATCATATGTGATGAAGTGATTGGTAAGAGCGCACATGGGGAAAACATTGTGGTGGAAGTTAAAGGTAATGAAATGTTCCACCAAACACTGCCTCTGATAGCCAAGAATGTTGTTGAGGAGGATGAGAAAGAAAAAGAAGAATTAGTGGAAAAAGAAGAGGAAAACAAACAAAAGAGGGAGAAGGAGGACAAGGACGAGATTGATAGAGTTGTAGATTTCATTTGTGCCTTGTTCACCAAAGTTCAACTAGAGGAAACATGGAAGCCACATCATCTATATCTCGAATTCATGGAGTTCCTCCCTAACAAATTGAAGAAGTGGGATGATGTGTTATCTGTGTCATTTTGGCCACCTTGACAAATGGTGTAACACCCCCTTCTAATAACCTTACTAATTAATAAAATCAGAGTTTCTTTTTTTTTTTGAAAACAATATAAGAGAGTGCTACACTTACTCCATTAAATCAACAACTTCAAATTTGCATAATTTGGCTAAAAGCAACAAGATACATAGCACCATAAAATACCGGTTCAGTTCGCATCAACTAAATACAGTCGTTACCACAGCGGAAAAATATTAAGTTCGAAAACAAATCCAATACATCACTAATAACAGTCTAACAGTGTAATTAAAATAACACATAAACCTAAGACGCCCCCGGTGCTACGTATCAGAGCATGACACTCCCTACCAGACGAAGGCATAAGGATAACCTTCACTCGCTAATACCTGCACGTTGCCGACATAAGAAGCAACATAAAAGCAGTAGGGTGAGTCTCTTTTCATAATTAATAACATATGGAAATAAGCACTGCATAGGAAAAGGTAACTAGGCACACCGATTCACAACAAAGGCAGCAACCACATCACAATTACAATTCTCCAAACAACAATGCAAAAGGTATGGTTATGCGTGAAATGCAACCCAAACTCCACGGGCACATGCATGTCGGATCCGTCACCAAATACAATTAGGCCGTAGCCTCTGCTCACCAAATAAAATTAGGCCGAAGCCTCTGCTCACCAATAATGCACATGTTTCATGGGATGCTATGGAAATGCACCACCACACACCACACAATTCATCAAACTCACCATTAAATCATCTCACCGATTTAAAATTAGGCCGAAGCCTCTGCTCACCAATTAAAATTAGGCCGAAGCCTCTGCTCGCCAATTAAAATTAGGCCGAAGCCTCTGCTCACCAATTATGCACATAATACACTCACCAACTCAACCCACCACTCACACCAACACCAATTTCAATTAGGCAAATTTTAGAATTTGACACGACATAGGGAAAATGAATAAAATTGCCATTTAGACACTTGAACACCTCAGCCCAGAAACACCAGTAAAATAATTTATTTTTGCATAAAATTGGAACATTTGGATAGACACTGAAATTAGCTTCGAAACGCATTTTGAACCGTTAAATTTGGATAACCGAGTCAAAAGTTACATTAAAAACAAAACCGGAAAAATACTTAGACATCCTGGAAACTGGCGCATGGGCACTGGGCGCCCAGGAGCAACACAGAACTTGGCGCAGGGCGCTGGGCGCCCAGGAGCAACACAAAACTTGGCGCATGGCGCTGGCGCCCAGAAACAGCAACACGCGCATAGGCGCTGGCGCCCAGGAACTGGCGCAGGAACTGGCGCAGGGCGCCTAGCGCCCAGACACAGGCGCAGGAAAACTGGCGCAGGGAACACAGCGCCCATGCATAAGGCGCCTTGGCAAAACACGCAAGACAACTCTTTTAACTTCGAAATTAATTTTGCACGAGCCAAATACTCAGAATATGAGAACCCAACAAAAATTTTGGCAAAAAGTGACACGGCTCTTTGGCGCCCATGGGCTAGGCGCCTAAGGCCAAGACAAACCACAACTCCTATGACTCCAAAAATGATTTTACACGAGCCATTTAGCTTGGACATGAAAACCCAGTATCAATTTTCGCAAAATGAACAACATAAAATTGGGGCCCTTGGCGCCCATGGCACAAGGAACACGGCCAAATTTTGACCCAACACCTGAAACTGACTCTTTTTGTGTCCAGGAACTTCCATACCAAATTTGAAAACAAACCGAGCATCCAATCTCAGGGACCCTCGGTTCCCATGGTGCCTAGACACGAGCAACACAATTCTGCAACACTGGCGCAGACAAGGGAACCCGGCGCCCAGTGTCTAGACACAGAACCAGACACAGGCAACACAGACACAGTACATGGGCGCCTGGTTCCCAGGAGCTAGACACAGTCTTAGACAGAATTTCCAGCAACACACACATACGCCTAGGAGCCTAAGGAGCCAACCAATTTCGAGTTCCTCACCACCAAAAATTCCCAAATTAAATCTCCAACCTTAATTTATCCATATAAGACTAATCATCACATTTACCACCAAAAATTCATTCAATCATAACACCAAACAATGGGCATGCATCATTCCTATTGTGTACAATTTCAACACCAATCAAACATCCATTTGCACAATTAAAAATTCAGCATAGCACAACATCACAATATACCAATCATTCATAGAAATCACCCTAGGACCTAAGCCTAAGCATTACTAATTCGCATAAGGTATTAAAGATAAAAAGAGGACCCCCTAACCTTTAGGAATTCGAAATGCAAGGCACCCCTCCAAGAAAATCACCAACAATTTCTTCTCCCTCGCTTGAGCTTCCACCAAATGCCTTCTCTTCCCTTTGTTTTTCTTCAAAATCGTAGCTCCCTCCTTCTTTTCTCTCAACCCGAAGCCTCCTCTCTCTCTCCCTTTCTATTTTTTTTTTCCTTCTTTTGGCACACAAATGAGCTAAGCCTAATTTTCTAGCTTAAGTATGATTGGGCTTGGATCACGGGCTTTCTTCCACCACTTAAGCCCGAACGCTACACACCCCCCCTCAAAATAATTATTTCCAACCCAACTAAGGCTCACATATAGTAACACCTATAATTATTTTATTAAGTAATAAATAATAGTTATATTATTATTTCTACCACCCAATTTCATTTAATAAATTAAATAGATTAATCTATTATTTTTGGGGCGTTACAACTCTCCCCCACTTAAAGGAATTTCGTCCTCGAAATTTTCTCCTGCTAAAGCCAACACTCCTCCACTACCAACTACAGCCATCTAGACAACTAGTGCTACCTATCACGCTGATTACTATTGCTTTGATTACCGGCGGTAAGTGCTTGGGCGGCCGTCCCTCCTACTTGTTCAGCCAGGTAACTTCAAGCAGTAATAGTCAGGCTCACCCTCTACTCCGCTACGCCACTCTGATAGACTAACTTGCATTCTATCTCACTCATCTATCCTCATGGATAACGCAATACATCAATCATCACAGCATCACAACGAAGTTCGCAGAGTGCATCACAGCTATACAATAAGCCACATAATTTAACAACACGACAGTAACATCAACAAACAACTTTGCCATTCAGGCGACATCAACAACGACAAACCATCAGCAAAGCAACATCATCAACAACAACAACGCATGGGGCATAGTAGCGCCTTACTAATCAATAATGACCATCGGCCCACAACAACAAATCAACAACAATATAACTTGGGCCATTCGGTGGTACCCAAGGCAACACATAAACATCGACATTATTAACGAGGCAACCACAAGCAACAACAAGCAACAATGCAGAGACAACTCCGGGACCAACAATCCCATAATCAATAACACATCAGCAACTTCGGGCACCAAGGCTCCGACACTGCAACAACGACTTGGGGGACTAAGCCACCGACAACACAATAACAACTTGGGGCTCTAAGCCACCGACAATACTACAACAATTTAATTCGACCGACACGCCTAAAAATCAACGACACCAGAAACAGTCAATTTCGCCTTGCAATTAGAATATTCAGTTAGGCCTCTGAATAAGCTTTCAAAAACATTTTAGTTTACTCAAATCGGACTCCTGAGTCAAAAGATATCGCAAAGACATTTTTCCGTTACAATGACAACATAAACCAAGCAACGCAGGAAATTCCAGCACTCTCACATAAACTTCAACAATTTATTTACTCTCTCAAACGACATCGGAATTTAGCAAACAACCCCTCTACGGAAAACTTACGGAGTCTAGTTTCTGGCTATATTTTTAGAATTTCAAAATGATGAGTCGAATAGCACAGTTTTCACAAACAAGGCAGCTGGTCCAGAAAATGGGGCAGCGACTGTGTCCAAAGTTGTGACTCTTCTACAATGCCCAAAACAAACTCAAATAACACGAAACTTCAGCCTAAACAGTAAATCATTTTGTCTAGTTTTCAAAGAAATTGGATTCATTCGAAAAGGAGTTCATTTGAAAACACCACAATCAAAACATTGACCCTATGTCCAGACGGTCCCCAGAATTTTACCCTAACTTGCGAGACCCATAAATGGAGTTATACTACTCCAAATGCGACCAAACCAAAGCCAAAATTACCAGAATTAAGTCTATTCCCTAACAAAATATGTTCCATAATTTTTGGACAAACGAAAGGTTTCCAGTTTTAAAAATACAGAACCTATGTCCAGAATGCTCCCCGATTATTAACCTCACTTGTGGAGCCAATAACTAGAGCTACGCAAATCCAAATTGAACGAAACCGGTACCAAAACGACCGGCGTGAAATATATTTTCACAAACAATTAAACACGAAATTTTTGGACTGGCCGAACAGTCCCAGTTTCACGAAAACCGAAACAGTGTTACGCACTACATCTCAACTTTTTGCAAACACAACAATACACATCAATCAATCAATTAAACATCAACTTTCAACAATTTGAACAAAGCATTCTTAAGAACATACGACAATAAAAGCTAACCCAATGAAATACATAAACCGTGCCAATGCGCATTTTAAATGTTTATGGTTTCCCAAAATCACGTAGCACCAATTATAAAGAGTACAACAACCAAAACAAAATCAGGGACAATCCGATGTAGGGATTACAGCTCACGGTCATGAAATAGTTCGCAAGGATTCGGAGTTGGAAACATCACATGTTGAGGAAAATTAGGCAAAAGACCGAATAAGGTAGATAACGACAACATAAAATATAGTCCGCTTTTCAAAACCATTTCACACGGTACTTGGTGCGTACTATAATGCGAAATCAAAACCAAACCATAGTAAAAACTTTATACCAAATCAGTGTTCATTTATTAAAATAAATTTCATACCCATATTAGCACTCAACCACAAAATTGTCTTACGGTGCCCAAAAGCAACTTCAGAAACCACTTCACTTTTCAGATCTCAAAACCACATAACACAATACTAAAAATTTTCATAAAATCCAAGCGTACAATGTCAAACTCCAAGTAGCATGGAAATTGCAAAACAATTCATGAAGGCCCTAAACTTACAACACTGCCTGTCAAAACAATCAGAGACAACACCCAAAAATAAACAACTAACGCGAAAGATGTCATAGCCCCTTAGAATAGATACAAACAGCCTCATAATGGAAACATTTATAAATCAGGGAACACCAAACCTCAACATTTTTAGGCATGTACTAGTCTGACATAATTCGTCAAAACAATTCCCTACAATGCATTTAGACTCCACGTCAAGACACACCACCAAAGAGTTCATATAAGACCTAGTGTCGAAACAATTTTAAACTAGTCGAAACTCATGTGAATACTAACCAACAAGGTAAGTTATTGAAGACCACACAAACGAAGTCAGAATTCATTCCACAAGAAAGTTAAAGAATAGCAACCAACAACAGGGACACAAGTTCACACCCAGAATACAATACAACCTACAGTTCCAGCAGGGGTATCTCCCCCACTAGTTCACTTACCATTAGCAACTCTTGGTTTACCTGCAACACAAACACTGGTCAGCACTTAAAAGACAACAGTTGGTCGTACACCGACACAACGACTCGACGACTTGGCCGGACGGACCAACCATTGCTCTGATACCACTAATGTAACACCCCCTTCTAATAACCTTACTAATTAATAAAATCAGAGTTTCTTTTTTTTTTTTGAAAACAATATAAGAGAGTGCTACACTTACTCCATTAAATCAACAACTTCAAATTTGCATAATTTGGCTAAAAGCAACAAGATACATAGCACCATAAAATACCGGTTCAGTTCGCATCAACTAAATACAGTCGTTACCACAGCGGAAAAATATTAAGTTCGAAAACAAATCCAATACATCACTAATAACAGTCTAACAGTGTAATTAAAATAACACATAAACCTAAGACGCCCCCGGTGCTACGTATCAGAGCATGACACTCCCTACCAGACGAAGGCATAAGGATAACCTTCACTCGCTAATACCTGCACGTTGCCGACATAAGAAGCAACATAAAAGCAGTAGGGTGAGTCTCTTTTCATAATTAATAACATATGGAAATAAGCACTGCATAGGAAAAGGTAACTAGGCACACCGATTCACAACAAAGGCAGCAACCACATCACAATTACAATTCTCCAAACAACAATGCAAAAGGTATGGTTATGCGTGAAATGCAACCCAAACTCCACGGGCACATGCATGTCGGATCCGTCACCAAATACAATTAGGCCGTAGCCTCTGCTCACCAAATAAAATTAGGCCGAAGCCTCTGCTCACCAATAATGCACATGTTTCATGGGATGCTATGGAAATGCACCACCACACACCACACAATTCATCAAACTCACCATTAAATCATCTCACCGATTTAAAATTAGGCCGAAGCCTCTGCTCACCAATTAAAATTAGGCCGAAGCCTCTGCTCGCCAATTAAAATTAGGCCGAAGCCTCTGCTCACCAATTATGCACATAATACACTCACCAACTCAACCCACCACTCACACCAACACCAATTTCAATTAGGCAAATTTTAGAATTTGACACGACATAGGGAAAATGAATAAAATTGCCATTTAGACACTTGAACACCTCAGCCCAGAAACACCAGTAAAATAATTTATTTTTGCATAAAATTGGAACATTTGGATAGACACTGAAATTAGCTTCGAAACGCATTTTGAACCGTTAAATTTGGATAACCGAGTCAAAAGTTACATTAAAAACAAAACCGGAAAAATACTTAGACATCCTGGAAACTGGCGCATGGGCACTGGGCGCCCAGGAGCAACACAGAACTTGGCGCAGGGCGCTGGGCGCCCAGGAGCAACACAAAACTTGGCGCATGGCGCTGGCGCCCAGAAACAGCAACACGCGCATAGGCGCTGGCGCCCAGGAACTGGCGCAGGAACTGGCGCAGGGCGCCTAGCGCCCAGACACAGGCGCAGGAAAACTGGCGCAGGGAACACAGCGCCCATGCATAAGGCGCCTTGGCAAAACACGCAAGACAACTCTTTTAACTTCGAAATTAATTTTGCACGAGCCAAATACTCAGAATATGAGAACCCAACAAAAATTTTGGCAAAAAGTGACACGGCTCTTTGGCGCCCATGGGCTAGGCGCCTAAGGCCAAGACAAACCACAACTCCTATGACTCCAAAAATGATTTTACACGAGCCATTTAGCTTGGACATGAAAACCCAGTATCAATTTTCGCAAAATGAACAACATAAAATTGGGGCCCTTGGCGCCCATGGCACAAGGAACACGGCCAAATTTTGACCCAACACCTGAAACTGACTCTTTTTGTGTCCAGGAACTTCCATACCAAATTTGAAAACAAACCGAGCATCCAATCTCAGGGACCCTCGGTTCCCATGGTGCCTAGACACGAGCAACACAATTCTGCAACACTGGCGCAGACAAGGGAACCCGGCGCCCAGTGTCTAGACACAGAACCAGACACAGGCAACACAGACATAGTACATGGGCGCCTGGTTCCCAGGAGCTAGACACAGTCTTAGACAGAATTTCCAGCAACACACACATACGCCTAGGAGCCTAAGGAGCCAACCAATTTCGAGTTCCTCACCACCAAAAATTCCCAAATTAAATCTCCAACCTTAATTTATCCATATAAGACTAATCATCACATTTACCACCAAAAATTCATTCAATCATAACACCAAACAATGGGCATGCATCATTCCTATTGTGTACAATTTCAACACCAATCAAACATCCATTTGCACAATTAAAAATTCAGCATAGCACAACATCACAATATACCAATCATTCATAGAAATCACCCTAGGACCTAAGCCTAAGCATTACTAATTCGCATAAGGTATTAAAGATAAAAAGAGGACCCCCTAACCTTTAGGAATTCGAAATGCAAGGCACCCCTCCAAGAAAATCACCAACAATTTCTTCTCCCTCGCTTGAGCTTCCACCAAATGCCTTCTCTTCCCTTTGTTTTTCTTCAAAATCGTAGCTCCCTCCTTCTTTTCTCTCAACCCGAAGCCTCCTCTCTCTCTCCCTTTCTATTTTTTTTTTCCTTCTTTTGGCACACAAATGAGCTAAGCCTAATTTTCTAGCTTAAGTATGATTGGGCTTGGATCACGGGCTTTCTTCCACCACTTAAGCCCGAACGCTACACACCCCCCCTCAAAATAATTATTTCCAACCCAACTAAGGCTCACATATAGTAACACCTATAATTATTTTATTAAGTAATAAATAATAGTTATATTATTATTTCTACCACCCAATTTCATTTAATAAATTAAATAGATTAATCTATTATTTTTGGGGCGTTACAAATGGTACAGGCGCAAGCTAGTGACGTGAAAGAAGCGCTTATTGGGAGGCAACCCATATTTCTGAACTTTTATCTTGCAATTTAAGTTTTGTGTTTTTAAGTTTTTCTAGTAGGAGTGTGTTTTGATTCATGTTAGAATAGAAATTGAAAACTGCATATCATTGTTGATTCTGGTGTGTGTTGTGAAAAGCTGAATGTGTGCCTAAATTGAAGTGTGTTTTGGTACCTAAGGATGCTGCCAAATTGACATAAATGACTGTGTATGCAATAAGCAAAATGCAAAACAACAAGTGCATACCAAATGCATTTATGCAATTGTGCTTGATTGAAAAAATTCTTAGGTATAAAAACGTGTTTCAATCAAATTTGAGGTATGATTTAATTACTAAGTATTGTCTTGAGCTCAAACATTTTTTAGAATAAAAAATTACAAGTTCAGGTGAGACAATTTGGTTAAAAACTGAAAATCTGCAATAAGTTTGTCCAGCAACGAAAAAGCTTGTCCAGCAAATACCAGTAAAATATCAGATCAGAAAATGCATCTGATATGGGTCCAGCAACAAAAATCCTGGTCCAGCAAGACTTGATGCATAACATGTATTTTGCAATTTCTCTGTATGTTCATATCCTATGCTTGATATAATGACTGAAATGTATAGAATGGATGTGGAAACAAATAAATACATGTCAAATTGATTTGAAATGTTTTGAAATTCATGTTCCTATCCTATGCCTAATTGTCAAAATCTTTCAAATGTGTACATTGATTGAAAATGAATTTGTTTGAAAGGCTTACAATGCTTGAGAATTTCAGCAATAGTTGCATGGCTCGGGGACGAGCCCATTTTCCAAGGAGGAAAGGCAGCTGCAGTTTTGCATCAGGATCACCAGGAACAAGGTGAAGAGTGGGCTAGAGATGACTTTGGGGAGAAGTTTGTTAACATGGATCAAGAACCTCCAGCTTGAGTTTGCTTTAAACGCTTTCATAGTTATTTCAGTTTATGTCATTTTATTCCAGTGCATGTTTATTTTGGTGTTTATGGTCATGTTTGAACATCACGTGCTTAGTATGTTTTGAACCGACTTTGTTTTGGTACGTTTATAAAATAGTTGTTGGATTTTAATTTGGTGTTTTATTCTATGTGTGATATCTTGAAATTCTTCCAACAACTTTTGTGGAAAACCATGTGAACTCAAAAGAGGTTCAAAAATGTTTTGGTTTTGAGAAATCAAGTTCATTTGGAAAATCAAAAGAAAAATGTTTGTGAAAACCTTAAATTCATAGTAAGATATTGTGATTGCACTCATTGACAACGAAATCTGATACTTTGAATTATCAAAAGTGAATGTTAACCAGGAATGACATGAATTTGTTTGAAATTAGGACATACACATTTTGTGTGAATGAGTGAAACACAAACACAGATTATAAGTCTTCATTGTTTCATAGAAATTGATTTTGTTTCAGTCTCATGTTATTGTACAGGTCAAGGATACATGGAAAGGATCGGGGCAGTTTGTTTCTATAAACTCACTAAGCCAAAAAGCCAACCAAAATGATGATAATATCCTTTGCTTACCCAGCTTTGAGCCTTGAAAGAAATTTTTCTTTCTTGAAACAGAACCATCAAACCTGTGGATTGAAAAAGAAATCTCCTTACCTTATGTTTTAGGGTAAGAGAGCAACCTTTTAGGTGATGGTCTATACTAAGTTGGGGAGAAAAGTTTAGTGCGACATAAAAGAATTTCAGGGCATTATTTGTGGTGTGAACTCAAAGGATTTTTAGGACACTAATTGTGTATCTATAAGAAAACAATCTTTTTGTTCAAAAGAAGTTTGATCTTTTATATTCTCAAAAAGAAAAAAAAAAGAAAAAAAAGTGAAAAAAAAAGAGTTATATGTTATTTATAGTACAATTGTATAATATTTGAGCGATTGCAATTAGTATGTAAATAGTAATTAGTGAATAGAATTTTTGGTTGCTCTTTTAATCCTAAAGCATACTTTGTTATCCAGAAAAACCAAGTTTGTTTGTAGCTCAGCCTCATTACAACCCTGAAAAGACCTTAGTGATCCATGATTGAATTGACCGATGCATTAACTTGTGAGACAGGTAACATAATTGATTGAAATGATTCAGTGAATGATGTGAGAGAATCCCTACCTGGTTAGTTGAGAGAACCATACACTATCTGGTGAGAAATGTGTTGTTCCTAATTGAAATACAATGGATTGTATAACAGCTTAACTTACATGATGATGCATCAATTGTATTTTGATTGATACTGTTAGTTGTGGGCAACATAAATCTTTATGTGAAATGAGCTTGATTGATTGAAAACCATCATCATTGTTGAAAAGTATTTTGATTGCGGTGATACAAGTGTTGGAAATACTTTTTGAATATACTTAACAGATTGGAATTGAAGTGGAAAAATTCGGGTAGCAAACGGTCTCATTTTTCACTAAACTTCCACTAGTGGAAGTTACACTTAAAACATCAGCAATTGTGTTTTGCACTGGATTACCACTGGTGGAAGTTGCCCTTAAAAACTGTCTGTTAAGAAAAGTAGGCACTTTGTGTCCAGCCAGAATAGGTCTTGTCCAGCAAGAGACCAACTTTCTTCAAGTGCAGGAAATCATCTCTTGTCCAGCAAGCTAAATAGTGTTCAGCAAGATGTCAGACAGAAACTCATCTAACTGGTGGTCCAACAAGATTATTTCGCGTCCAGCAAGACTACCTTTCTTCATGTGCAGGAAATTTGTTTTATGAAGGGCTCGTCCAGCAAGCCCTATTGTGTCCAGCAAGCTGAGGTTTCTTCATTAGTAGGAAAGCTAAAATACAAAGGGCTCATCCAGCAACCAAAGTGATGTCCAGCACGCCGTTTTAACGAGGTTACGGATCTGTTAACTTTTCAGCTGCTATAAAAGGGTTCTTTCACTTCTTTTTCACACATTTTGAGATCTTAAGAAGAGGAGAGCATAGGGCATGAACCAAGGAAACAAATAAGTGGATTTTTTAATCATAGTGAAACTTGGAAAAGTGGTAACTATTGATTGTTCTTCATCTCTTTCTCTTGTATCTTTGTAAAGCTTCCATGGAAATGGATAACTAACTATTTTCTTATTGGGATTGGATGAAGTTGACTTCAATTTCATGTATACCTAAAGTTTCTATATGAATCTATCATCAATATCTTATTTAGTTTAATGATTTTATCTTGAACTTCATGCTTTTGATAAATTGATCACTTATTGAATGATTATTGATGATATAATTGGTTGGGAAACTGGTTATAGAATCTGAACTAGATAGAATCATCTACAACAACAAACATCTAGGAATAGATTAAGTGCTGTAGTCTTGTTTTACCTAAGCTTAATGCTATTGACATATTAAATGGTAGAGGAATCTTCATTTATATCAATCAATAGATGTTTCAACTTTATTAAGGGATTAACTTAGTTGGATGATTGGTAGGATAAACCAAAATTAGAATTGATATAGATTCAGTTTAGAAATCATGCTATGCCATGGAATGAAGTTGGTGAAATCCAATTCCAATACTCTTAAGTAATTTGAATCACTCTCCTGGAATTTGTGTTTAAGTTAGAAGTATAAAAGTCAACTAAAACTCTCTTTACACTTCACTTTAGGCATAAGATTAATTGAATGACTTATTAATATTCTCAAATCCCTGTGGATACGATACCTGATACATTGTATTAGGACAATTGTAAAAGTCTTATCAACGGTCCCAGCAGAGCAGACCCGTTTGTACAATCAAAGCAAGCCTTTGGACCAGCGCATCAATGAGCTAGAGTCCCAGAAAGGGGTATTTATTTACGACAGGGAGCGTGGTCAAAGTGAGGTGTTGTCTACAATCTCTTCATGGGAAAGGCTTCGTGTTCGTTTGGCAAATTCCTCCGCTGTCGCCCCTGTTGCTGTTGAATCTTCGATGGCCGCCAACCCTGATCCAGCCGTCCTCCCTTCTGGTCAAGAGGTTCCTAAATCCGTGTAGAGGGAAGGTTCCGTAACAGCAGATTAGGGGTAGCCTGCTCCCATACTGATTTATTTTCCACTAGATCGTCGGTGTGTGGCGAGCCATTTTGACAATTTCTTTTTTAATTAACATTTCTCTTTTCCTTGCATACTTTCCTATAGAGTAGGATAATATGCTTTGAGATATTTGTCCTTAATTTTTGTTTCGAACTCTTCTCCGTCTAGAGTGATTAAACGGTATGCCGCACTCTTGTATACTTCACTCACAATGTAGGGCCCATCCCAATTTGGGGACCACTTGCCAAACTGGGGATCTTTCCTCCCAAGTGGCAGAAAAGTCTTCCACACGAGGTCACCCTCAACAAACTTCTTTGACTTGACGTGTTTGTTGTAGGCTCGGGCCGTTTTGGCTTTATTCATCTCAATTCTGCTGAGGGCAGCCAGCCTGTCATCATCCATCGAGTCCAACTCCATTAACATCGCTTGTTGGTATCCAAGTAGAGGGAGTGTTGTCGAGCTACCCTTAATGAAGCCACACTGATCTCCAGTGGTAGCACGGCATCCTGCACATATACCAAATGATAGGGAGTCGCCCCGTGGTCGTGGACTTAGAGAGTTTCTCATAGCCCAAAGAACCTCATTGAGGGTCTCGTGCCACCGTCGAGGCTTATCCTCTATGTTCTTCTTGATGAGCTCAATGATGACCTTGTTGGTAACCTCTGCTTGTCCATTAGCTTGAGCATAATAAGGAGACGAATGTCTCATCTTGATGTCGTATTCTTGAGCAAAGGCCACCACCTGTTCCCCGGTGAACATTGTGCCTTGATTGGCCGTGATGGTTTCAGGAATACCAAATCTGTATATGATTTGGTTTTCTATGAATCTAATCACTGTAGCCTGATTGACACTCCCTAAAGGCACGGCTTCCACCCATTTAGTGAAGTAATCAGTGGCTACAATAATGAAATTATGGCCCTTTGACTTTGGAGGGTATATCTTACCGATTAGATCCATGGCCCACCCTCTGAATGGCCAATGTTTGACAATGGGATGGAGCTCGTCCGCAGGCACTCTTTGTATTGGTCCATGAAGCTGGCAAGCCTCACGTCCCGTTGCAAACTGGAAGCAATCGTCCGTGATCGTCGGCCAATAGTATCCATGTCTGTAGATAAGCCATTTCATGATGGGGCCAGACCTGTGTGCGCCACAAATCCCTGCATGGATTTGTGCCATCACCATATAAGCATCATTTCTCTTGAGGCATCGCAACAACACCCCATTGGCGCTTCTCTTATAAAGATCGTCCCCTATCGAGACATACTTCAGTGCCTTATGCTTGACCTTGAAGTCGGTGTCAACCGTTGGATTACAGAGGTACCTTGTCAACACTCCGATCCAAGCATTGGCAGGATCCTCTTCGACCGGAACGAAGGCATCTTGTTGCAATAACTCGACCACCAGCTCCTTGTAGTCCGAGGCTTGTTGGGCCAAATCATTTGCCTCTTGGTTCTCATTTTTGGGGACATACATGATAACAGCATCGGCGAAAAACATCAACAAGTTATGCGCCGAGGTTCGCAACTGCCCGAGTTTCGTGTTGTAACACTTGTACTCCCTAATGATCTGTTTAATCACCATCTATGACTCCCCCTTTATTTCTACATACCGGGTGTAGCGACCGAAAAACCCGAAGGAGGGATTCTTCGTCATTTTGAAAATGAAGCCGCCATCAATATTTATTAAATATGAAAACATTGAAAAAACCTTTATTTTTGGGTTCGGGGGTCGATTATGTGTGGGGAAGGTATTAGCACCCCACAACATCCTTTCAAAAGAAATGTTACCATTTAATTTAATGTGTAGAAAGAAAGTTAATTCGAAGAAGTCACTCTAATTTACCCTTTTTATTATTTGCAAAATTGAAAAGGAAGACTTAATAAAAATTTTAGTTTTTTGTGCTTAACAGGAGTGGGCCCCTGCTCCTACGTATCTCCAAGTGCGATGGAGAAATCAAATACGTAGTTCTTGGGTAGAAAATGTTGTTGTGTTTGGTGTTTTTTTATTTATTTTTGAAATTGGGGATAAGTATTTGTAATGACCAAACAACTAAAATTCAGAGTGGTCATCACTCATATCCCATTTGAAAAATATAGTTGTTATTGACGATCAAACAAGTTAAACTTAGAGTGACCATTAATAATAACCTACTTTTATGTTTGGGAAAATGTTTATTTGTAGAAAAGAAATTTAAAAAAAAAGGGAAAGAAAATGGGGTGTATGTTTAAAAAGAGGTGTGACTAGGAGCAGAAGGTTGTATTTTTAAAAAAGGAGGTGCAAACAGCGGGCCCAGATCGCTTATTAGTTAGCTGGCCTGCGTTTTCAAAAAGGGTTGCATGGGGCATATTATCAAAACTGAGTGGTGTAATTAGAAACATGTGTTGTATCATTAAAAAAGAGGGTTCGTTAGTAACATGGCCTTAAGTGAGGGTGCTGTATTAATAAAAAGGGGGGGTGTTATTAGCCCACGAAAGGGGGGGTGTTACAGCCCAGTTCACGTTCTGTGCTTATCAGCCCACGAAATATGGGCTTAAGTGAGGGTGCTGTATTAATAAAAAGGGGGGGTGTTATTATTAACATGGCCTGCGAATGAGCAGAAGGGTTGTATGAATTAAACACAGGGGTGTAAAGATAAATCTGAGTTTATTTTAAAAGAAAAAAAACAAAATGATATAAAAGGGAAACTAACACTTTGAAACCCTAATTTTCCATTCTTCCCTCTTCTCTCAGCACCGCACCCATATCTAAAATGGAGAGAAGAAATTTCATGGAGAGAGAGAGCGAGAGAACTTTTTTGGAGAGAGAAACAGGGAAAGGATAGAGAAAGATGAAGGGGAGAGAGAATACGGAACAAAGGGGAAAGAAGAGGGACAGTGGTGATGGTGAAAGACACGACAGAAGGCTTGGTTCAACAGTGGTGGTTACGGTGAAGTTGCCGGAGGTCACGGTGGTTGAGGGTTAACAGCGTTGGTGCGCCGCGGTGGGGGAAAGGGATAGAAACGAAGGTGACGGTCAGAGGTGGTGGGCTCCGGCCGGCCGTTTCTTGACTGGCGAAAACGATGGCGACGGCTACAACGACTGAGGCGGGGATTCACGGTGGTGTTCAGGCTGGTTTTGCGACGACGACGAGGTGAAATGCAGAGGTGGGGAGAGGAAAACTACGTTTCTGCGATCTTGGGACAAACGACCATCGTCTACGGTGGCTGGAATTAATGGTATGATTCTGGCCTTTTTTATTTCGTTTTTTTTCTTTCGTTCATACTCTCACTCTGATGTTCCTCTTGTTGTTTTTGCCCTTTTTGATTTCTGAGCCTCTTCTATTTTATTTCTAAAAAAACTAAGTTTCATTAACTGTTTTTGGATCCACTGGTTTTGATTTTTCTGCTTCTGAGAACCCAAACAGAATAGTTAAGCTAATGATGTACTAGGCTAACTTGTTTAAAAATAAAACTCATCAGACCTAAACATAAAAACGTGTGTACTAAAAAAAAGGGCCAACCTAATTTCCAGCCTCAGAAAATTTCCCTTTGCTTGCTGTTACTGCTTCTGAAGACTCACTGTTACTGCTGTCTTTGTTTCAGAATCTTTGTTGTTTCGTGATTAGGAATATAGCGTGAAAACCCTATTCTTTTTTCTTTGGTTTTCGTATCAATGTGTGTGTGTGTGTGTGTGTGTATTTTTCAGTGTATTTTGGTGTCAAATTTTGTTGATTGTGTGCTGCCTGTGTATAGGTTAATTTTCTGTGTGTTCTGGTGGCAATTTCGTTCCCTCATTGCTGTGTTACTGTTTGGGTATTTATAGGTGGGTTGATGAGGTGCCGAGGGGCTCAAAGGGCAGTCAGCAATTAGGGCAAAAATGGCACCAAAAGGACAGCATCTTGAGGAGGAATAAAAAGGACAAGAGCTGGCACCAAGGACAGTCAAATGAAGGACAAGGAATCAAAATGACAGACAAGGAGAAAGCTGCTGCGCCCCTTTTTTCTTTTTTTCCTTTTTTTTTGAAATTTTGTATTTTTTAATTTTTTGTATTATTTTTTTGCTGTTTGTTTTTTGGCTCATATTTGTAAAAAACGGTATTATATAACAAAAGACTTTTGGCTATTCAGCTTTCTATTTATCATTCTATTATTTTTGCACCGATAACGATAGACAACAACGAAATAAAATAAAACGAGCATCGAACAATCGTTGTACGAGAGTGCCGAAGACACGCGCGTTTAGAACAATATGTGACGCGATGAGAATAAGAATTTTGGATTTTAATTGGTCGGACAAAATTAGGGTATGACACCGGGTCTTCAAGGCGGCAGGGATATCAAGTCCCATGATCAATGCTTCGTATTCGGCTTGATTATTGGAAGCTTGATCCCCTATCCTGCACATGAACCTCCACGTTTGATCGCAAGGGCTGGTGATGACTACACCAATGCCTGCCCCTGTTTGGGTGCTCGATCCATCAAACATGAGGACCCAAGGCTTCAAGCCCAAGTAGTTGACAAACTCGGGTGGAGCATTGTGTATCTACACAATGATGCTGAGCCAGGAAATCGGCCAAGGCTTGTCCTTTGATTGCTCTTAGTGGCATATAAGTCAAGGCAAACGCGTTTAACTTAATGGCCCACTTGACAAGTCTTCTCTGTAAGACGGGCCTATTAAGGAGATATTTGATAATATCCACTTTGCACACAACCAAAACTTCTTTAGGTAAAAGATAATATTCAAGTTTAGTACAAGCATTAAACAAAGATAGACAAAGCTTCTCAATAGGAGAATATCTAGTCTCAGCATCATTGAGAATCCTGCTAAGATAATATATAGCGCGCTCGGCGCCACTATCATCATCTTGGGCTAACAAGTAGCCGATAGCTTGGTCTTTGAGCCGCAATGTATAGCTTCGGAGGCTTTCCAGGCTGCGGAGGCACCCAGACAGGGAAATTAGTCAAGGAAGCCTTGATCTGGTCAAAGGCTTCCTATTGTTTGGCTCCCCATATCATCTCCTCAGTGTTCTTTATCCTCAACAAGGGTGAGAAAGCTTTCATCTTTCCAGCCGAGTTGGCGATAAATCTCCTTAGGAAATTGATCTTGCCTAGTAAACTCTGCAGCTCCTTCTTAGTTCTGGGGGGTCTTGCCTCTAGGATAGCCCGAGCTTTGTTCTTGTCTACTTCAATGCCCTGGTTGTGCACCAAGAAGCCTAGAAAATTGTCTGCAGATACGCCAAAAGCACATTTAGTAGGCTTCATTTTGGGATTGTGGAGTCTCGTCCATTTTAAAGCTCGTTCAAGCTCAACTAGGTGGGCTTTGAAACTCTTGGATTTGACCACCACATCATCAATGTATACCTCCATGCTTTTACCAATGAGGTCATGGAAAATAACATTCATGGTCCTTTGGTACGTGGCTCCTGCATTTTTTAGGCCAAAGGCATTACCAACCATTCATAGATGTCTAAGGCACCAGGGCACCTAAAGGCAGTCTTATGGGTGTCAGCCTCGGCCACATATATCTGGTTGTAACCAGAATAGCCGTCCATAAAAGTTAAGATAGCATCGTTAGCCGCGGCGTTGACAAGCATATCGGCCACATGCATACTATACTCATCTTTTGGAGTGGCCAAGTTCAGATCTCTGTAATCAATACAGACCCTGGCCCGGCCATTCTTTTTATCACAGGGACTATATTAGACAACCATTCTACGTACCTGGCAGTTCTTATGAACTCTGCCTTCAGCAGCCTTTCCACCTCTGCTTTGATCTGTGGCATCAGTTGCGGGTTGAACCTCCTCGGCGGTTGCTTATGGGGCTTTCAACCTTCGTTGATGGGTAGCCTATGCTCTACCAAGGCTCTATCAAGGCATGACATTTCATGGTAGTCCCATGCAAAGCAATCACGGTAGTCCTTTATCAAAACTACTACCTAATCTCGTTGCTGAGGTTGTAGCTTGCCAATGGCCTTAGTCATCCTCGACTCACTTTCACTCCCTAGATTGACTTCCACCAGAGGATCTTGAGCTTCAAATGTGGGTATCCTCCTCTGGATAGGATCTATGTGGGGAAGTTCGACCAGCGTCCCGTTATCGGGGTCATCCGAAGCCTATTGGCAGGGGTGTTCCGAGAGTCTGTGCTCTTCATACACTGCACCAAACATAGCCTCTTCAATGCTTTATTCGATTTGGAATAGATGCAGCCGATCCAACAGGCTCTGTACTTCTGTTAGGAGATTAATCATTATTCTCATTGCTAGGCCGTGGGTCGGCCAACATTTTGAATTCAAAACCCTTCTTAGTCCAGTCACATGATTCTATGCCACCTTCTTCATAATTTCCTGGAATGGAAATAGGACGCAAATGAGGGGAGTAGAAGACAACTTCAAACATCTTTATCTCGACAGGGAATGGATTAGGATCTGCCTCCACTATTTCCACCTTATCTCCTCCTATCCATAGCATTAGCTTTTGATGCAGAGTGGAGGGAACACATTCACTGGTATGGATTCAGACCCTCCCCAAGATCACAGCATATGAGGGCTTCCCTTCTATGACGAAAAAGGCCGAACAAGTTACACTGGTCCCAACTGTTACATCGGCCACCAACACTCCCAAAGCGTGGGATGGGTGACCCATGAAGCTAGTCATGGTCACGGTGGTTTGAATGAGGTCTTCGGCATTCTTCCCCAACTTCTTCATTGTGGCCAATGGCATGATGTTCAGCACAACACCACCAACCACGAAGACTCAGTCAAACAACTTCCCATTCATATGGGCTTTGATTTACAGTGGCTTCAAGTGTCTAGTCATATCTACCGTAGGCTTCTCAAACAGCATCCCTTCCGTGACTATCCCTCGGGCTCTGTCAAGGCAGCTCATTCGGCTTCCTCAGCAAAGACATCTCCCT
Source organism: Astragalus membranaceus (assembly GCA_039519185.1). Lineage (NCBI taxonomy): Eukaryota > Viridiplantae > Streptophyta > Magnoliopsida > Fabales > Fabaceae > Astragalus > Astragalus membranaceus. The sequence continues at coordinate 27,616,044 of CM076851.1, forward strand.
CGAGAGCTTTTGGTTGGTCCTTATTTCCCCAAAATTCTGGTGGGAGAAGGCCCACCATCTCCATGTCAGCACAGAATTCCCCCATCTTCTCCGTCCATTATGTCATCAAGTATTGATGCTGTTAGGAGTCCCCGTCAAAATCCAATCGACCAAAGGGGTTCTCTTCGTCTTCCCCCAAGAGGTCGTCTTCTGCAAGTTCTTCCTCTGTCATAGTTTCTTCAACATGGGGTATATTCACTGGCTGGGGTGGTTTGGGACCGTGAGACCCATACAGACACTCTATCACTGCCTCAGTGAGCGGGCTATGGGGTGCATCCATCATTCCTATCATGGTGTCAGGCTCTTCCTCCTTGTCAATGGGTGCACTAGGGCCAGTTACCTCGAAGGTTTGCTGCTCCGGAGCTGTGTCCTCGGCCGATTTTGGGAAAGCCAATTCCAACGACGTAGCAACAATGGCTGCGGTGGTTTGGGCACTCCCTTCTCTGGGCGAGGTGAGCATCTGAAGTGTCTCCCTCATTCTGTTAAAAGATCTCGCCCTCTATAGCCTCCTTTTTCGTGAGCGTGATTTGGGGACCACTCTAGGTGCCAATGCTTCTACTGTTGTCTGTGTCATCCACTGATTCTGTGGTACCTCCGAAGGTGGCTTCACAGTTCTAGCAGCTCTCAACTCGCGGTCATTCAGGAGAGTACTGTCCACCGATGTTGAGTATTGAGCCCTAGTGACCTATGCTACCCTTCTATCCTCTTTGGAGTGAGCCTCTTCCCCTGGGTTTGGTATGGTGGCATGTCCAATGGGATCATCGGCAGGCCGACCATGCCCCCCTGGTGGGATGTGTTCGAGTCTTTCTCTCAAGTCTCTAGACTGAGGTGTGTGCCTCTCAGGGTTGAGCTTGGATAAGTGTAACTCTCTGAGGTTGACTCGGTCCTCCTAATTGCAGCTTTTCTTGCAAGAGAGCCATGTGTTCTACAGCTGTAGATCCTTTAGGAGGTGACCCCAATTGGTCGAAGACAGACACTTTCTTCTCTGGGGAAGTCTTCTGCTTGGGAACCCACACATATTTTTTCTTCCCTTTCCCCCGGTCACTCCCTGAGAAGGAGACCATATTGATGTTCATGTTGGGGAAAGGGTCAGTATCAACAATCATCTCTGATGCCCCCTTGTCGGCCATCTTGAACCTCCCTTTCCTTATGGCTTCTTGAATGGCTCGGCGGAAGATAATGCAATTGGAAGTAGCATGATTGAATGAATTATGCCACTTACAGTATTTCTCCCATTTATCTCCTCAGGATGGGGTATTTTATGGCCGTCGATAAGTTTAATCTGCTTGTTTTTTAGGAGATAATCAAAGATTTGGTCGGCTTTAGATATGTCAAAGGAATACTCAACCTCACTTTTCGCCTCGTCCTTCTCCTTTCCTTTGGCAGGTTTGAGGGCAGGACGGAGGTAAGCCTTTCCTTTAACTATCTCCGCCACCAAGATGTCTGTCGTGTAATCGACTGATTCATCATAATCTGAGTCCTCGGTACGTTGCATCAACTACTGATACTAATTGAGGCCCTCGACCCCTAGTATCTCTCTTCCTTTCTCTCTCCTGTATGAACTGCTCAATCTGAACTGCCCTAGAAGTCAAGCCACTGAGGTCACTACAAGCTTGGCCCACAAGCTTCTCCTTCAATTGAGGGTGCATTCCAGAGATGGCCATGAAAGTAAGTTGAGATTCTGGGAAAGGTACTGAGCACTTTCCGGCCATGTTTTTGAATCTTTCAATGAAGTCTGTCAGCCTCATCCACCTTCTGTCGTAGATTCATGAAATCGGTTGCGGTAACTTCAGGCTGTGGCCAATAAAATCTGTCATGGAAGTACCTTTCCATGTCTGCCCAGGTCTGTATAGAATCAGGTGGGAGAGAAGAATACCATGAGAAGGCAGTCCCTGTCAGACAAAGGGAACAACTGCAGCTTATGGTACTCATTATGGTTTCCTTCTCCAAATTGGGCCGTGAATCGGCTGATGTGCTCCATTGTGGACTTGCTATCATCCCCGGAAAATGTGGCAAAGTCAGGGGTTTTAAATCCTCTGGGCAGAGATACCAATCTGTCCACCCACTCGGGTTAAGACTTTCTGTACACCGGCCTATCAAGCAGCTTCAACTGAACACCGAAGAACTTTTTGATGGTATCAGCTATCAAATCAGGGTTCAGGAGTTGAGGCCCCGATGATCTTTCAGGCGAAGGCGTTGGTCGCCACATTGTATCTGGGGGACCCTGCCCCCTGGCTGCGGTGGTACCTGATGTAACACCCCGTTAATTTCTATCTTGTAGAAATTACCGAAGCGCACTACTGGCATACATCAGAGTGACTTCCTTTTTAAATGCTGAACACATACTAATACTCGATGCTAAAACCCCATCAAGTTCGCTTACATAACTTAATATAAAATACATAAAGCGGTCCTTACACCCTCAACTAGTGTTCAGTACTCAAAACCGAAAGTCTGCGGAAGCGATTTACAACTTAAAAAAAACATAAGTCGTACCATCATACATCTAAGAAACTGAATACAAAATACAGAGATACAAGGAAAACTGAAATACAAGACATAAAGAAATAAGGATAGCGGCTGCTCCTCAAGCGTCTCCATAGCCGTGCCTCACGGTCTTCATCTTTCCCTGCTTAACTGAAATAAACAACAACAATGGATTGGGTGAGACAACTTGTCTCAGTGAGTTCTATCGCGACCCCTTACTAAACCTCTCGGTTCAATTATGCTTGATTCATTATTCTGATTCTGACTCATAGTCCTCAAAATTGACTATGTGGCTAACTAACTGAAGTTGTCCTTATAACCCTCAAGCCGGTTACAAGACACAACTCATAACTAAACTAAACGTTGTCCTTATAACCCTCAAGCCGGTTACAAGAAACAACACTAACTAAAGTTATAGCGTGTCACCGGTCACTTGGCATAATAAGCTTCCGGTGAACCCGTCCCCACTAATCGGCTGGGTCCCTAACGGGGCCTAGGTTCATAAGGCTCATGACTGCCTCTCCCCTAGCACACTAAACTGAATAGGGTCGTCACCCCGACTAAAAGGTATATATGATGATATACCTAAGCTGAACTCAACAATGAACTTAAACATAACAATAACTTAACTGAACAATGAACTGAACTGAACATAAACTTATTACTAAGGTGATCTAATTACTAACTAAGTCTAATTATTAAGTGATCTCTCATGGATTACTAAGGTTCGCTAACTTATCTTATCAATCATACTAAACCAGTCAATCCAGCACAATACATCAAACACAAATTCATAACATGAAATCAATGGTCAATCACATGAGCATTCACTTAACCTGAACATAAACCAAACATAACCAATTGTATGGTACTAACATAATTTGGATCCAATCACAATCAATTACCACTCAATTCAGGGCAATTCAATCATTGTAACATTGGGGAAGGTGGAAGGAAGGATTAGAAAGCAATTGGAATCGTTCGGAATGATTTAAAACACTTTTTAACAGAGGCAACCCGAAGACCACGCACGACCCGTGCGCCCATACACACGATCCGTGCGTGTCCATCATTTATTGTGTCATTCCTTTCCGATCCCGAATTACTTCCCGATCAATACTACCACTTTAGTCAAAGCTAAACATGTAGAATTACGGTGTTCCCATCCTAGGGGAACCTTGGGGAGCGGATGTGAAGGGACTTAAGACCAATCGGAACGACTTCGGACGTATTTCAAAAATGTCGCATCAGAGAGGTACGCACGATCCGTGCGCCTTGGCACACGACCCGTGCGCGTTTTTCAAAAACAGCACCAGTGGTTCCAGAATCTCACGCACGACCCGTGCGCCCATACACACGATCCGTGCGTGACAAACAGTATTTCAGAAAAACAATTTTTCACGTTTTCTTTTCTATTCCGATCGTTCCTATGTCCATCCCGATTCACGTTCAAACTCAAAGACTCATATTCATGTTTTTCCTAGTGAGTTATAGAACTCACCTCTTGGACGACAATAGCAATAGACACCGAGACTTTGCAAACACGAGCGACGGCAACTCACGAACTTCTCCAGATCGCTCCAAACACTCCTAACTGAACTTAAACTCTCCACCTGCCTATGATTCGAACTCAGCAACCCAGGTGATTTCCCAACTGTTCTAATTCGTGGAGTAGGTGATAAAGTAGGTTCTCCAGCTCTCCAAACTCACATGCAACAAGTCAGATTATGTTTTGGGTATGAGGGGCTGAAGGTGTTCATAAATGGTGAATTCTGTAGGAGGGGGATTCAGTGTTTAAAGTTAGCATCAATGGAAAGAGGAAGGAAAATGGGATATGATTCTGTCCTTGGATCAAACATGCAATGGGACTCTCCTCCCTTCCCTTCTCTTCTCTCTTCTCGCGAGCTCTCCCTCTCCCTTCTCTAACTCAGTTTCTGTTTTCTTTCTTTTTGAAGGATGAAGTGTGTCTCCTCCTTGTGCTTCAGCTGAATGGGTGTATATAAGGGGGCATGGAAAAAGGACAAAACTACCCCTTACTTAAACACTTCTTTCCCTATGACTCCTTCACTCTAATTATTCTAACTTGACACAATTAATTACCAATCTCACACAATTGAGTAATAAATCAACAAATCAATAAAAATTCCATTTTATTTTCAATAGATTTAACAAATCAATTCACGCCAAATATTTTAAATAGCGAAAATTGGGGATATTACACCTGAGGTGGGGCGTCTGTCCATGGATGCCCAGACACTACTTGGGCCAGGTTAACAAGGCCAGTTCCTGGTACAGATGCCTGAGTGCCTCAGTGAGGTGGAAGTTGATTCCATGGCTGCTCGACTGGGGCAACATTCATCTATGTCTGCAAATAGGAACCCGTCGGGTAGGTACTGAGTGCTCCAAGGTACGGTTGACTAGGAGGTAGGTTTGTCGAGCCAGGTGGGCTCTGGACTCATGGCTGCTGACTCGGGCAATACCCACCTATCCTGCCATTCCCTGATTCCGGGGCGAAGGCTTGCCCCCCTGCGTAAGCCGGGTAGTTAGCCGCGGCAGAACATCCATAGGATGATCCCTGCGACAGACCCATCAAGCCTGCTGCCTCAAGTGGCCTTCTGGCCAATTGCACTTGTCCCTGCTGAAGAGAAGCCGTATTAGTGACATTCGCCATAAACTGCCCCCGAGTGTTGGCAGTGGCAAAAATACCAGACTGAGGAATTACAGGAGTAGGATTTACCTGATGAGAGAATGCCTGCTGAGGCCCAGTCAAACTCCCACTCAGTGGACACTGTTGCATGCCTCCCATAGGGTTATAGGAGGATGCCTGCTGAGGTCTAACAGGGTTTGAGTATGGCAGAGTCTGATGTGTGCCTCCCATAGAGTTTGGTTGTCCTCCCTGTGATTGGCCCGGGAAATCATAGTTCATCGTGCTGCTAGCTTGCGTAGTACGTCTCTGTTCCACTTCCTTGGCCTGTTGCACCTCATTGTGCACCATAGGTTTCACTATGTCAGCCAATTGGTGGGATAGTTGGTACATGATATCGTGTATCCCCATGTCAATTTGCTGTCGAATAAACGACGTGGACATCACCACGGGCTCCTCATAGTCTTGAGGAGAGTTGTCATTTGAATCAGCATTAACCGCTGGGGTGGTTGTCCCCAAAGCACTTACTGGCTCGGTGTTTTTCGTTTTGGGAGCAGTCCCATTTTTTGACGCCGATGGTGGCTCCATACTTAGGTTCCTGCCAGAGCGTAGGTGCATACGCCAACAATAATCCAGTCCAGGCGAATCAAACGCGTTCGTTCGTTCACCCGTTCCTATGCCACCGGGCGTGCCAATTTTTGTTGTCGTCAAACTCTTAGGTCTTAGCCGTGGGATCGGCCAGAGGTTTAGACGGTCTTTGATTCCTCTGTTCTTCAAGTAATTGTGCCGAGGAGGGAACTCTGCTCCTCGGCTGTGGGTATCCTGACTCCTCTAGAAAGGGTCAGGTTGAGTGAATGAGACGTGAGGATTGGATTATTCTACTGGCCAAATGCATAAATGTAAAATAAAGGTAAAGTGCGGTAAAGAAGATAAATTTGAAATAAACGTAGAGTTGTTTGATTGATGTTGTTCTTCTGTACAATTATCCTCTTCCTATTTATATACATAGGCCCTCGTCGGCCACTACTCGAGCCAACACTTGCCTACCGTTGGATCAATCAAAGATCAACGCCTATCATTGTTCCTAAGCCCTAAAGATGTGGAGTAACTACCCACGATCCCACTAGCACAGTTAGTGGGGTAAAACTCCCTCGCTCCGCTTTTTCCGGCCTCGCTCCTTCGCTTGATCTTCAACTGTTTCCACGTTCTATCTTCGTGCTTCCTCTTCCTTGCCTTCCAAGCAAGCCAGCCTTACCTCGGCCACTTGGTTACTCAGCTGACCTTTGTCGTCGGACAGCAACAAGCACCCGAGCCACCCCGGCCGTGGCACTCTATAGGCCGAGGCTTTACTCTCCCTCGGCCTAGCTCATTATCCCTCGGGCTTACCCCTTCCTCGGGGAGTTTGTCTTGTGGTACGCCCCGAGGGCCTCCCTCGGCCTAGCTCATTATCTCCTAGGATTTAGTCTAGTGGCCTGCCTCAACACCCTAATCCTTTTCTTCTTCTTTCTTCAGCCCTCGGCCTATGACTCAGTTATTTTTGGGTGTTAACAGATATTAAGTGATAAAAGTTGGGGTCTGAATTAGTAATTTTAAATTTGGTGCAGGTAGGGGAAGGTGGTATGGGATGAGAGGACCTATTGTACCTGATACATTGAAGCTCAAGGCAATTCCAATTAGGGGACCAAGTCCAATCCATCTGACAATTGCTCCTAACCAACCACCACCATTCATGGTCCTAACACCACCACCACCACTATCATCATCCATGATGCCAACTCCACAAATAACGATGATCCGATTCATTCCAACACCAGGACTTTAGCCATTGCGCCCAAGGCAACCATGATTGTGTGGAGTCGTTATATTATTTTGTACTTTATGGTTTGGTTTTTTGGATAGTATTTCACGTAACCTTTTTGGATTTAGTGTTCCACTAACGAATTCATGTAATTGCATTTTGTGTTGTTTTTTGGAAAGTTTATGTAACTGTACGTTATTAATGAAATAGAACCACATACATAGTTGAATATTGAAATCATACCATATATGACTAAAAAAGCAGTAGCACTTTGGTCCCTGAATTTTATTACAAAATATCAATTAGGTCCCCAAGTTATATAATTTAGTATAATGGTCCCAACCAATAGAGCCCATTTTTTAAAAAGAAGAGTATCATTTGCAAAACGAGTTCCGCAGGTGTGAGATTAGAACCTTGAAGTGTAAATTTGCAAAAAAAAAACTTGAAAGTGTGATCGAAGAGTTACAATTGTACGGGCAAAAGGGTCAATGGCCGCGGTTAAATGTTATCTATGTTCTATAGGGGGTTTTGGGCAAAAAGGTCAATGTAACTATTGAGGGAGTGTTGTGTTTTGCCCTAAACAAAACTAATGGCTGAGATTAATTGGCTTCAATAATCTAACGGCTAATACTATCTACATTCCCCTTTATATTGATCTTTCGTTTTAATCGATCAAGTCTTTTAGCATCCGCCTCAGTCGCAGCACCCTTCTCTTTCAAGAGTTTCTAGGGTTTGCGATATACCTCACGATCAAGATGGTGATTCTTTCTTTCGATTCTATCTCTTCGAGTATCTTCATTCTTGTTAAATACCTTCGAGTGTGACTCTAATTATAATCCGTTTGGATTCGATTTCGTTTCAGGTTCTCCAAAACGACATTGATTTGTTGAACCCACCTGCGGAACTCGAGAAGAAGAAGCACAAGCTCAAGCGTCTCGTACAATCCCCTAATTCATTCTTCATGGTAACTTTGTTTACATCCGTCTCTTTGATTATGTTACATTTTGCCCCTTGTTCATTTGATTTGTAATTTTATTTTTGTTTTTGGATTTATTGTAGGATGTCAAATGTCAAGGTTGTTTCAACATGTAAGTCCCGATCTAATTCCCATGTTCTTTTTTTTTGTTCGGAGATATACTTAGTTTTTCGATATGTGTTAGAGAATTTAGAGACTGTTTGTTTAAGCATTTTACAATGTGATTCTAAGATAGGATTATAGAATGAAAAACTGATTGTTTTTAAAATTTTTGCAGAAAGCAGAAGTAATTCTGAATACGGTTATAGAATTCACTTTTTATAATTGTTTTTTTTTCTGAGATTATCAAAATAACTTCCTTTTATAATTAAATAAACATCTATCTATTTTCTGAATTATAGCTTTTTATGAATGAAATCGATTTGTTATTAAAGAATTTGAATCAAACCAGCTATAGAACTTATTTGACTGAAGTGTTAATTCATAAAGGTTGAAATTTTGTGCTTGCAGAATCACTGTATTCCGGATTTTGTCTCTTAGAGAGAATCATGAAATAAAAAACTTATTATTTCTTTAAATTTTGCGGAAAGTAAAAGTAATTCCAATTACAGTTATTGAAAATCACTTTTTTATAATCATTTTTTCCAGAGATTCCCAAAGTAGCTCCTTTTTAAACATCTGTCTACTTTCTTGATTATAGTTTTTTAAAAATGAAAGTGGTTTGTTGGTAAAGAATTTGAAACAAACTATCTATAGAACTTGTTTAATTTAAATTAAATGGTGATTTGAAATTTTGTGCTTGCAGAACCACTGTATTTAGCCACTCCCAAACTGTCGTGGTTTGTGGAAACTGCCAAACAGTGTTGTGCCAACCAACTGGTGGTAAAGCAAGGTTAACCGAAGGATGCTCTTTCAGGAAGAAGGGAGATTAGAGAAGGAACTCTTCAATTATTAGGGCCTTTTTGAGGAATGAGAAGTTTTGGCGTTATTGGATTTTGACCATGTCTTCAAATATTAAGTAGTTTGAGTTTGGATTTACGAATGAAATTGGTTGTCTTTGTCAAATGCGCTTTTTGTTCACTTCATGTTGGGAAGATTTTTGATTAAACGGTGTTTATTTTATATGGTTGTTTGACATTAGCTTTAATTTAAATCTGATATTGAATCTTACATTTGATGAATGCCCCTAGTTTGGCGTATGTGGTGTGCAATTGCTGTATGTGTGAATGGAGTGATAGCATTTTTGTGCATTGGAACCTTTGAGGACATATCATTCTATTCCAGTAGTTACTCATAACTGCTGTTTTACACAACCAACTATGCTGTGATTTGTTTTCCTCTAGAAGAAAGTGTGTTGTGAAATGTTAATGTTGTGCAATAGCGTCTACTGGTAAACTATTATGTCTCTCTACTGGTTATCAATGGTTTGATCTTTGGAAGATGTTAGCTTTTTTGTAATTTTTCCTCAGAAAATTAAGTCTTTTCAATCATATTGCAGGGTTTATTGTTGGGCCAGTAGAGTTCAATTTTGTATTAATTTCTAACCATTAGTAGACTGCAGTCCAGTCATGTGTTATGACTTCAGCTCATTCTACGAGTTAAAATCATTTATTTGATTACATTTCCTCCTACTAGTGTCGTGGGATTTCAGTATTCACAACAAACTTGGATACAGTATGGATTCATGGATTCATTGCTGCCTTTGAGTGTGTTGACAAGGATTATTTTCGAGGAAATAATTTTCTTCGACTCTGTTTTTTGTTGAAGAGTATGTCCAAGTCTAACACAATTATATGAACAACACTTAAAGAAGATATTCTGGTGATTTTTCTTCAACTCCAGTGTGCAAAGTTATATTCTCAACCTTGAAGTCGCACTCCACTTTGACCCAATATCTCATTCCTCTCCCTCTGAGTCAATCTATCCCTTATGCCTCCTTCATTACTTTCTTAGCTTTCTAGTTGCTTATCCTTAAAAACTTTTATGATTGATAAAAAAAAGTCTACACAATTTTGAGAAGCATCATTCTAATGGTGAGAAATCAAACTTAAAACTTGTATGGTTTTTCAATCTTGGGATATTTGGAGAGAATATCGACCCTGGTTATTTCTAATGGAGGCTAGTGAGGTCTTGGTGGTGTAATGTCGGAGAACAGAGCCAACAAGAGGTTAAACAATGAAGACAGTGAGCCAGTGACAACGTTGTTGTCCTGTCTTTTAAGATTTATGATGAGCGTATACTAAATGAGATAGAGAAGAAAAAAAATCAAAACATCAAGTGAAAAACAATGTAGGTGATCGATGAGGCATCTCTGTGTAATTATATGCTTGTTTATATGAAACTCGAATTAATTGGAATATATGCTAAATTCTAACATCTACATCATTCAATAATTTTATATACAATAAAAAAATTAACCATGATGAGTCTTTTTTTTTTTGGTCATCAACCATGATGAGTCTAGAGTTCACAAAAAATAGACAAGTAAATAACTCTTGCTTCATCTCACTATTTTATAAATGTATGTTAATATTATATGCAATTTTTAAAATGTTTTGTGAATCTTATAAAATTTGAGTGTTGTCACTCTCACTTAAACACTCTCTACTATCACCATTATTGTACTATTATTTGGCCTCCTCCACTACCTTTCACTCTGTGTTTAGAGTTTTGGTCTCTTGACGAGTCTATCAAATTTAACATAGGCATGGTCTAATATGATTTTCATATAAGAGAAATACTATTATCACACTCTCAAATGAGACAAGGTTTTCTCCAGTAACATTATGGAATCCTAACCCTTCAAAAATAAAGGAGTGCGAGGATTTAAAATATAAAAAAGGGAGATTGGAGTGGTTGAAGAGTGAAGACAGTCCTTTGGAGAAAAAAAGAGAGAATCTCACCAGAGACAATTCAAGTCCTTCTCAAACACTTTATTTTAATATGGCTTAAAAATGATTATCCAATCACATTGCCACAAGCAATTCATATTACCAAAATACAACTTTGAATTGTCATAAACATAATTGTCATAAGCCAATCACATTGCCAAAGTATAACTTACAACTGTCAAGCAGTTTTGAACCTAAACCAAAATACAACTTAAAGCAAAATACATCTGGTACATCAAAATACAACTTAAACCAAAATAAAACTTAAAGCAAAATACCCCATGTGCATCATCTTTAGACTCGGTTTCCACATGACCTTCACTCTCCTCCTTACCCGTTATCATTGTTACCACCCTCAACCTTCTCCCCAACCAATGACTCAATATACGTATATGTCAAGTTGTGGTTCAATGCAAATTCAGCAAATGCCAATGCATCTTTGTCTACCCATACTGCCCTATAACCACCTAGATAAGTTGGTACATCAAACACTTACCATAGCATAAAGTCTTCTTTGTATCCTATGTCTCTCACAAGCCCAACAACTTCAAAGTAGCTTCACTTGTCAACATTATTAATGTTTGCAACAACTATATCCCCACCATTTTAACCAATATTTTCCCTAGTCTCAAAATAACCCCCATGATGAATTATAATGTTGAAACTCATCCCTGGGAAATTGCCAAACAATTTAAACTATAAGTGGGTCCCATAAAACTACATTTTGTTTTTCAAAAAGGTCCTCCGTATTTCAAATACTACCTTTTTTAAAAAGTTGACCCTAGTGGCAAGGACTCAATCTCGTGTGTATTAAATACACAAAAACTGGTGATCAATTACCAACACAATGGTCCCAATAAGACAAAGAAAGACATTGGTCCCCTATATGGTCCAATAAGAAAAAAAACAGGAATTAAAAACACAAACACGATCACGCAACAACAACTTAAATGCATTTAAAAAACAAACACAAAACAACTCAAACAAACGAAAGAATGAAAGAACTACTTACCTAGGGGCTTCGCCTTGATCCGTCTTCCTTCGTCGCTCTAGAAATCACGATGTACCTTCCTCTTCCTTCTTCGCACCACCTTCTTCACAACACTCCACCCTTCTTGCTTTCTATTTCTTTCTTATTTGTTGAATAAGTTAGGGCTCAAGGTCAATGATTTCCCAATTCACTGTGCTGATTGTATTTAATACATGGCATGCCAAACACTCATTAAAAATTAGAAATTAAAAAATTAACACATCATAACTTTGTTAGCCACATAGAATTTTTTTGAAATGGAACATTAACAGAAGAACCTATTTGAAAAAAGTTGATTTTACAGGGAGTATTTTTTTTATTTAAAATTTGCAGAGAATAAAATCAAATGACCATATATTTACAGGGACTAAAAACATATTTAAGTCTTTTAATATTGGAAGGAGAGTGTTAGAGGGAGTTTTAATTTCCAAATAGATTATAGTGAGTGATTTGTGACAATTTATTAAATAATTATCAAATTTGTACATTTATACTCTTTACACCTAGAAACCAACACCGTTGACCCAATGACTTAATCTACTTTGGGACACGGGGGGTCGACCGGTGCTCCCGGGTTTGATTCCCGTAATGGGCAAACTCGGTGTTGGCCAGTGCGAAATTTGATCCTAAACACAAACGGAGATTAGTCTTTCGTTAAAAGCGTTGGGACACTCCGTGGGTAGCCAATGGTGCATACCAAAAAAAATACTTTTTACATCTAGAGAGAGAATTATACCCTCTTTGAGTAAAAAAAAATACACATAGTTAATAAATTATTAAATTTAGGTAATGAATATTTCACAACTCATTAACTACGACTTTGAATGTCTCTAACCATGATTTTTAGTATTTAAAAAATACCTAGAAATTATGCTCAATGATGTTCAAATTTGTGATTAGTAAAATTTATTATTAATGATTATAATGAATTGCAACACAATGATAAGCACTTGCAAAATATATAAAGAGCAAAATTATTTTCAATTGATATTTATAAGGCTAAATATCACTTTTGGTCCTTTATCTTTGCTCTGGGTTTCACTTTGGTCCTTTATCTTTTTTGGGTCCATTTTGGTCATTTATCTTTTATTTTCGTTTCATCTTGGTCCCTGCCGTTAGTTTTTTCTAACGGACGCCACACTGACAGTTAACTGCCGACGTGGCGTCCATCTTCATTAAATGACGTGGCAAAATTAATATTATTTAATTCCAATTGAAGAAGAAGATGCGATTTCAGAAGAAGAAGATTCGATTGTTGAAGAAGAAGAGGAGCGATTCCAGATCCGTCTAGAAAATGTTTTAATGTTTTAATTATTTTAATGTTTTAATTGGAATTAAATAATATTAATTTTGCCACGTCATTTAATGAAGATAGACACCACATCAGCAGTTAACTGCCAGCGTGGCGTCCATTAGCTTAAACTGATGGTAGGGACGAAAATAAAAGATAAAGAACCAAAATAGACCCAAAAAAAGATAAATGACCAAAGTGAAACCTAGAGCAAAGATAAATGATAAAAAGGTGATATTTAGCCTATTTACAATTTTTCAAAAGAAAGAAAAAAGAAAAGGAAAGGAAGGAGTCGTTGGGTTGATTGGATGTGAGTGAATAATGGCACGTGTCGTTTGAGCGCGGTCAAAGAGAAGCCAACAAGAAGACTCGTGTTTCTTGTGCTTGGTGTTTGCGGCACTGCTAACACAAGAAGTCTCACAGCACAATCAAAGAATCTACTGTTAGCGCAAAAGCAAATCAAATCAAATTCCAAGATCCAATCCTCACAATTCACTGATTCAGCACCCTCACCATGGGAGCAAGCGATGAATGCCGCGCCACACAACTAATTGACGGCGACGGCGTTTTCAACGTCGCCGGCCTCGATAACTTCATAAAGACCGCAAACGTCGCCGGTTGTGGCCTTTCTTACGCCGTTGTCGCTATCATGGGTCCTCAAAGTAGCGGTGAGGAATTTCTTTTAATTCAGTTGACTAGCTTTTGTGACTTCAGCTTATGCTCTTTTAATTCCCTTTTGTGCTGGTTCGGAACTTGTTGAGCATGGATCTATGAGTTCAATCGTGTTTTTTGAATTCGTTTTTGCTTTGAATTTGGATTTAAGTTAGTGATTCCTCTGAAAATAAAACACTTTTGCTAGGTTTTGATTTAATGGAATTGACGTGTGGTGAAAGCGAAGCTCTTTTTTTGCAGTTTTCTTTCGCTTCGAATTGGAGATGCTCTCGTCTATTTCTGATTTTGAAGTTTTAGTGTATTATTTATTAATTGAGTGCAATTTATTTATTTATGGTCTTGTGTTGTGTGATCTAATACTGCTTTGACTTTTTGGCTTGAGCAGGGAAGAGCACCTTAATGAATCACCTTTTCCACACAAGTTTCAGGGAGATGGATGCTTTCAGGGGAAGGTTAGGTTTTTGAAATTATTGGACTATTATTATGGGCGGGGAAAATATTATTTGAAGGGGGGAGAGACAAATAACGCCTCTTTTGTCATTTGTTTATGCTCCTTTTATGTTTTATTCCATGATAAACTAGTAATTGAATATCATGTTATTGCAGATCTCAAACGACCAAGGGAATTTGGATAGCTAAGTGTGTTGGAATCGAGCCGTGCACAATTGCTATGGATTTAGAGGGTACTGATGGAAGGGAGAGGGGTGAGGTAATAAATTCGATGTCCGATGTTTCTTCTTGATTTTTTGTACAAATGGTAGTTTTCTATGTATTAATCCTGTGAATGATCATCCAGTTTGGTTCGGTAGTGTATTGGTAAATTTAGGCTGCCTGTGGAGCACTTGATAGAATTGAAGTGATAGTATGACAAAATTTTGTAGTTATCACCGTGTCCTTGAATTTTTGAACTGTATGCTAATAATATCCCTTATGACCAGGTTTTAGCTTCACCTTTGCATATTGGTCTGTTTGTATTTATGCACATAGTGTGCATGTTTTTATATTCTTGAGCTGTTCTCTCTCTCTCTCTCTGTTTAATGTACTTCTGATCTCACTATTGTTTTGTTTTGTTTTTTTAAATATCTCTCTCAGGATGATACTACTTTTGAGAAACAAAGTGCTCTTTTTGCTTTGGCAGTGTCCGATATTGTTTTGATAAACATGTAAGTTTTTATGTAGCTGATTAAATGAACCAGGTTCTGGGCTGATCCTTGAATTTAAGCATCATGCTAGGTTATTTATAAGTTTTTAAGCAATTTCACATCCAACATTTTTTTGCAGTCCTTAGAATCTACGTTGGTTAATACAAAGTCTAGGTGGAAATTGGAATCACAAATTACTGTGGCTAACTTGATCTAACTCATGTTTTATTATAATTTTACTTATAACTTATCTACGTGACACTTATGATTATTGACATTGAATATTAGCGTTTGTAAATGAAATATAATGTAGTACATGTCATAATGGGAGGTGTGGAAGTAGATGAAACAGGTTTTTCATTTTCTACAAAACTACCCAGCAATGCTTGAAAATCCTTTTCTCGTTTTTTTTTTTGTAGTTAAATTAAGTCAGTTTAATCAGAAAATTGGTTTTATGGGTTATGGGAGCTTACATCAAACTTATACAGACAAATTCAATCCATTTTGGATAGCTATTTAAGATTTTTTTTGTACCCACAGGTGGTGCCATGATATCGGCCGAGAACAAGCTGCCAATAAACCTCTTCTGAAAACAGTTTTTCAGGTAGTTTACAATCATGAATTTACCTCTGGTTGCTATTCAGTATTTGAATTTTTACACCCGACCTTTCTTTTATATAGGTCATGATGCGTTTATTCAGTCCCCGCAAGACAACATTGCTTTTTGTCATACGTGATAGAACAAAGGTTTATATTGTTGATCCTTTCGAGAGAACGTGCCTTCTTTTCTTTACTCCAGTTCAATTTTTGATCATTATTTTACCTTTCTATGCAGACCCCACTCGAACATTTGGAGCCTATTCTAAGGGAAGATATTCAAAAGGTGCTGTTTCCATTTGATTTCCTATTTTTTTCTTCTTTGTTTGGTTCTTTATTTTATTCATCATCATTTATTAACATGATATGAATTCCTCAGATATGGGATGTAGTTGTAAAACCCCAAGCTCATATACATACTCCTCTTAGTGAATTTTTTAATGTAAGTTCCATCTATCTCCCTTTTTCTCATGCCTGTTTAACTTGTTATGCATATATTATCTTATATGACCTTCAAATGAAGGTGGAGGTTATTGCGTTATCGAGCTATGAGAACAAGGAGGAAAAGTTCAAAGAAGAGGTACCTATCATGAGATATTATTTTGATTTTGGGAGTTTGTTCATAAGAATCATAACTGCTTCTTTTCAATTTGGAGTGATTTCTAATTCCTATTGCTTTCAACCCCTGTTCTATTGATTGGAAACTTTTTGCCTACAGTTATTTATGTTGTTGAGTTTTTGAATATTCCTGCATCAAAACTTTTTCATTCAGGTTCTATCTTATCTAGACTGTGGTGTTTTTTCATACAGGTTGCTCAATTACGCCAACGGTTCTTCCATTCTGTAGCGCCTGGAGGTCTTGCTGGTGATCGTCGGGGTGTTGTACCCGCATCTGCCTTTTCTATTAGTGCACAACAAATATGGAAAATCATACGTGAGAACAAAGATCTTGATCTGCCAGCTCATAAGGTTTCCAACAATCTGATTTTTCAGATGTAACATTGGTTTGGTTTTCAAATAGTCTTGTTTTCTAGATTAAAACAGTGGTTTGGTTTTCTGACAAATTTTCCATTTTATAATAGGTAATGGTTGCGACTGTGCGTTGTGAACAGATTGTTCATGAAAAGCTTAGTCACTTACGCTCTGATAAGGTGCTGTTCCATATCCCCTACTTTAAATGTCTAAGTTTTATCAGTTATTTTTGAAATCAGAGATCACATCAATGAATATGTTTCAGGGTTGGTTGGAATTGGAGGAAGCTGTTCAATTAGGTCCAGTACGAGGTTTTGGGGAAAGCGTGAGCTCCATTATTGATGCCTACCTTTCTCAGTAAGTTCCAGATCCTGGCACACTTCAGTATATAAGCTCAGGAGAAACCTTTGTTCAGTAACTACTTGATTTGTTGTTTAATTAATGAGTTGTATCAATTTTCCCTACCCCTAATAACGCCTGTCTATGTTTATACGAGTCATTGAAGAAGCGTAATAATTTACGGAATTGAAATGGAATGTATTTTTATTTTTCGCATTACACAGGAATTTTTTGTTTGCTAAATTTCTTATCCCGTTTGGAGTTTTCATAGGTTTTGCACTTTTGTCGAAAGCATATGTCTGAATAGTAGAACAATACCCCAATAATAGGAAGAGAAAAACAGATTGGTTGATTCTGTTTTATAGGCATTTGTCCTTGGAGGCTTACAAAAATGTAACTAGTCATCAGATCTTAAAAGTTTTGACAATGAGGGTATTAGTTTTGCTTATAATAGTTTTTCATTATTTAATTGTATCCTAAACTTCCAAATTTTCTTTTGTTTTATCTGCACTTGTCCTCAGAAGTTTGCATTGATCTAACTAGTCATCAGAACTTAAAGACTTTGATGATGAGGAAGTTGGTTTTGCATATAATAGTTTTTCATTATTTAATTGTCTCATAAAGTTTCAATCTTTCTTTTTTGTACGGTAATAATATATGCTTTCAACAGATATGATGAGGAGACAATCTTTTTTGAAGAAGCTGTGAGAAATGCAAAACGAAAGCAATTGGAATCAACTGCATTGGATGTAAGGCCGTTTCCTACCTTTTTATGGTTTTGTTTGTAATTTTAGTTTTGACTATGATCCATTATTTTGACAAAGAAACCATGGGCTGTTGAAATAAACTCAATAGTCTTAGAAGACCTGAAGTCAAACAACTCAATTTTCTTATTAATTTTTTATTTTATTTTGGAGGTAGAAAAGCTCTGTGCATAATGAGGCGTCTTTCAATTTTTTTAAAACACGATATGGAAGACAGAGTCTAGGAGGCTTAAAATTGCAACTCAGCTATTTAATCTCTAAAAAAGACTCCTTGAAAACATGCTTGAGCAGAGTTCCAAAGAAAGGCTATAATCTCAATCCTACTTCCAAATTTTGGGGGCAAATGGATCCACTTGATAATTTGGGTCTTCTAGGAATAAAATGACATCTGTACTACCATCTCGAATAAGAATAATCCTGAACGACTTTCGGGTTTGGTAGTAACATAACATCTGTTCCTAATCAGGATTCCAACCCATGAATCTATATTCATGCTTCCCTTCACTGATTCTGTAACCCAACATTCCAAAAGGCTAAATTGCAAGTAGCTGAGCACAAATAAACTATTGCTAGTGCAGCAATATTCTATTCAAAATACATAACTTGGTTACTGATCAGAAAATATAGCAAAAAACACCAAAGATTGAACTGAAATATTATTAGAAAGGCTTCTGAAGTTAGAGAGTTTGTGGGTACGTGAGGGGCTTGTTTGAATTTTAAGAAAAAGCGCATTTTTAATTATAAATTGTGTGTAAAAACATTGGAAATGTTCGGTAAGTTTTTCAGAGAAAAAGGAATTTTTTTTAAAAAATATTTAGTGTTTTTCTCAAAAACTAAAAAAATAGCCTAAAAATTGCCCTAAAAAATCTATCCTAGAATTCTTTTTTTTTTTCAGTATAAATAAAATGGCCCAAAGTTCATATAATTCATTTTTTTGTGTTGCTTCAACTTTTCAGTTGGTGTACCCTGCTTATACAACAATGCTAGGGCATCTGCGCACTAAAGCTTTAGACGATTTTAAGGCTAAGCTGGACCAATCACTAAAAGATGGAGAAGGGTTTGCTTCATCTGTTCGCCTGTGGACTCAGTCTATTATGCTCGAGTTTGATAAAGGATCTACTGGTAATCAGACAGTTTCTTCTTAATAGCATATACATTGTCGCCTGTAATTCTATGCATATTTTAGAATTTATTGACAATTGAGGTGCCAATGTTTGCTTGAGTCTCCATTTTATTTTTGAGTTTACATCAGGTGCCATTCAGTCATTTTCGCCTTTATTATTAATCTTAAACATTTTGCACTTCACACTTATATGAGAAGTCTATATTTAAAGTGAAAAAAGTTGGTGAAAATCACTACTATTTTGTAGGATCTAGATTCAATTTTGGAAAGGTTTACATGGCCTCAAGTCTCAACTCCCAAATTACTCTGTTGGCGAAGGAAACACACAGTTTATTGGATATATTACTCAACTACACTCTCAATCCATAGTTCTAGGAATTTAAATGGAATTTCATATGGCAAAGATCAAAGGGAGAATAAATAGTGCTTCTGAGAATGCATTGCACTTGACAGTATAGACTTGTTAATTATTTAAGCTATGGCTTAGGCTCACGGTGTAGCAAGTTATAAGAAAAGTGAGTACTTCAGAGGAGGCATATTAC
Organism: Astragalus membranaceus; assembly: GCA_039519185.1. Taxonomy (NCBI): domain Eukaryota; kingdom Viridiplantae; phylum Streptophyta; class Magnoliopsida; order Fabales; family Fabaceae; genus Astragalus; species Astragalus membranaceus. Next base: position 27,635,351 of record CM076851.1, read on the forward strand.
TATGGGATTGTTGATATATCCTATTAATGGAGATTTTATTATGTATGCATGGTCTGACCAAAAATTTTCAAGAGTGTATTTGAAATTTGAGTAAATGAGTTATATTATATAATGCCTTATGTTGAATATACTAGATGATAATAGGAGAGAGAAGAGAGAGAATTTGGATCTGATCTAACTGAATTCAGTTGGACAGTTTTCTGTGAATTGTATATTATGAATCCTCAAGTTACAATTGGTGAGAGTGCAGCTTATATAGTTGCTGCAGATGACTGAGTATCAGCTATGCTAAAACACTAAAACAGTTTTACAATAGTCAACTAAGTCAATGACTATACTACCCTTTAACATGCCCCCTCAAACTCAACCAGTTGTGTCAACAACTGTGAGTTTGCTGCGAAGATCTTCATATCTCTGTCCTGGAAATGGCTTGGTAAGAGCATCTGCTCTTTGAGAGTGGCCAGGAACAAACTGAACCTGTAGCTGCTTCTGAAGGACTTTCTCCCTTAGGAAAAATAATTCCAACTCCATATGCTTGGTACGAGCATGAAGGACAGGATTATGGGCTAGTGAAACTGTGCTTAAGTTGTCACATAGAATAGTGGGGGACTTGAAGGGAATGCCAAGTTCAGTGAGAAGGGATTGTATCCATAGGACCTCTGAGGTGGCTAAAGCAAGGCTCCTGTATTCAGCTTCAGTGCTGGATCTAGACACAATAGGTTGCTTTTTGGCCCACCAAGACCCAAGATTATCTCCTAGAAAAACACAGGCACCTGAAGTAGATCTTTTGTCATCAGGATCCGATCCCCAGTCAGCATCACAGTAGGCTACAAGGGACAGGGGAGTAGTAAATATAGGCTTAAGAATGATGCCCCAGTTGGCAGTGCCTTTAAGGTATCTTAGAATCAATGTTGTCAATGGCGGATGGCGGTTTATGGCGGAGACCCAAAAAACCGCCATAAACATATGGCGGATGGCGTAACGGCATATGGCGGACGCCATGGCGGATCAATTTTTATTAAATTTTAAAAATATACATACTAATACACATACAAAAAAAACTATAAAAATTAAAAAAATAATCCAAAAGCCTATCAATAAATGTCAAATTGTCATAAGCAACTAAGAACCACTTCAAATTAGTCTCCATCAAATTGTCATAAGCAACTAAGAACCACTTCAATTAAGTTTAAGACATCAAAATAACAACAAAATTATAAAAAGCAATGAAAACACAAAGTAATTTCCTCTAATCCTCTTCCCCAACCCCAACATAGTCATTTTCCAAGTCATTAGCAAGTGGAGCATATCCCTCCCCTTCCTCTTCTTCGGATTCCACAAAATTAAGCAACTCATTTTGAATTTGAGGAATTTGGTTGAGACATATTCTACAAACTAAGATTAAAACAGAACAGGAAAAAAATTTAAAACAGATGGACAAAGCCACAAACAGAAAAAAAAAACAGATGCATTAAAACAAAAACAGAATAAAAAAATTAAAATAGAAAAATAAATTAAAACAAAAACAGAAAAAAAATATGTGATATGCAAAGAAGAGAAAGAGATATGCGAAGAGAAAGAAAGATCGAAAATCAGATTTTATATAAAGCAAAATCAGAGTGAAAAAAATAAAGCAAAAACAGAATGAATATTGTGTTTGCAACTGTAGAAAAGGACAGAATTTTATAATGCAATACAACTGTAAAGTGCAGGCGGTGATAACATCAAACTGTGACTGCAACTGCACCCGAATAAAAAAATAGTATATACAGCTGTGCAAAGAGAGGAGAGGGCTGCGATGAGAGAACAAGAACAGAAAATAAAACAAGAGAGGAACAGAGAGGTTAACTAAAATACACAGAGAACATAGAAGTTAACTAAAACAGAGGATTGAGAGGAGAGGGCTATGAAGAGAGGAACCTGTGCGAAGAGAGAAGAGAGGGCTGCGATGTTGGCTGTTGCTGCAGAGGTCGCCGTCGCTGCTGGTGGTGCGAAAAGAGAAGAGAGGGCTGCGATGTTGGCTGATTCTGTGCGAAGAGAGGGCTGCGAAGGTAATAACACAGAAACAGAGTGTTGAGGGAGGGAGAAAGAAGCTCGATGTTGAGGTTAGTGTTGGAGAGTGAGAGAGAATTAGGGTTTTGATTTTATCCCTGCGCTGATTCGGGTCGGGTTCATGACCCAAGCCCCTTTTTTTTTAAAAAATTCCGTTTAATCCGTTATGGCCCGCTACGCCGTTACGCCCGCCATGCGAATAACGTCCGCCATGGCGCCGCCTTTGGCATTCCGTTAAATATCCGTTTTTGTATGGCGGCGCCGCCAATTTCCGCCACGCCATACCGCCATGGCGCCGCCATAACCGATAATTGACAACACTGCTTAGAATACGTTTGACAGCTAACTAGTGAGCCTCTAAAGGATTTGCCATAAATTGGCACACTTTGTTGACAGCAAAGGTGATGTCAGGCCTGGTTATGGTTGCATACTGCAGTGCACCAACCACTGACCTGTAGAGTGTGGCATCGGTGACTGGTTGTGAACCTGTCTTGGTGAGTTTACAACTAGGCACCATTGGAGTGGGTAAGGGCTTGGCAGTCAACATGTTGGTTTTGGACAAAAGATCTCTTACATACTTGCCTTGGGTGAGGTATAGAGAGCCATTTGGTTGAGCTTTAACCTCAATGCCCAAGAAATAATCAAGGGAACCCAGATCCTTCAAGAAAAACACAGAGTTGAGATTGGCAATGATTGAATGGATGACTTGAGAGTTGTTGCCCATAACAATGATGTCATCCACATAGACCACCAACATATAGACTTGAGCAGACCCCTTGTTGTAGATGAAGAGAGAGGGATCACACTTGCTAGAGATTGTTGAGATGTGGTGTAAATAGTAGATTTATTTATATGTGTATTCGGCCCAGGCCCGTTAGGTTTTCATATAGTATAGTCTATTTAAACACATTAGTGCTTGTACTCTTAACACACAACAACATATACAGTTAATAAGACGGAACTACAGCTACTCTGTAGTCGCAGACGTAGGCAAACATTGGCCGAACTGCGTGACCAATATCGTCTCTCTATTCTTCGTCTCTATTTAACATGGTATCAAAAGCTTATGATCACTGGGCCTGAAAACCTAGCCGTCGCGCCGTCACGCTATTGAACCCTAGCTGTCCCGTTGACTGTTCATCCTCAACGGCCCTAGGTGCTACGAAAGTCATACGGTCCCTTTCAGCCGTACGACGTCGCTGTTCATCCCGTACGGAAATCACTATTCATCCGTACGGAAACCACTATTCATCCGTACGGAAATCACTATTCATCCGTACGGCGTCGCTGTTTGTCCGTACAGAGTTTCTGTTCGTCCGTACGGCGTGCTGTTCATTCGTACCACGCCTTTCTACTGCTCCTCTCTGATTGTGGTTAGCCTTCCTATTATTGTCAAAAATGAGTTCAACTTCAGAAAATGACAAAAACAAATCTGAATCGACAGGTAAGAGTCTCGTGTCTTATGCTTTCTCCGGCAATCCCTTTATAACAACGGAGAAACTCAACGGTGATAATTATTTGAATTGGTCTGCCTCTGTCAAAATGTGGTTTATGGGACAAAGGCTTTTAGATCACCTCACTAAGAATTCTACAGAGATTGGTAACGATTTGCGTGAAGATTGGAAACAAGCAGATTGTCAATTGGTCTCTCTTTTGTGGCAATCCATTGAACCCTCGTTGTTGGTCCATTATCGTTCATACACCACTTGTTATGATATTTGGCAGAAGGCTAAGAATGTTTATTCTAATGATATCCAGCGTCTCTATGGTGTTATTCATAATTTAGCCACCCTTCAGATGACAGAAGATAACATCATGACATATGCTAATAAAGCTCAGTCAGCAGCAAATGAGTTCAAACTCCTTGTGACCGACAATGACCCAAAGAAGATGCTTGAAAAATTAGATAATGTGTGTATGATCTATGTTCTTCATGGTCTCCATCAAAAGTATGAGTCAGTACGGAGCAACATTCTTTCTGCATCAGACATTCCCTCAACAGAGGATCTTATCAGGCGTCTCATACGTCTTCCTGGATTGGAAGGAACTGGAGGGAATGGATCTCAGACTAACATAGAATCTTCTGCTCTTGTTTCTAATTTTGCAGGTCGTGGGGGACGCGGTCGTGGTCGTGGGGGTGGTCGAGGAGGTCGTGTCGGAGGTCGTCCTCAGTGTACTTATTGTAAGAAACTTGGTCATACTGAAGACAAGTGTTATTCCCTTCATGGCTTTCCAGAGAAACCAGTAAATGTGACTCAGGTTAATGATTCTGAACAGAGAAGCACTAAACAAAATGTTCTTTCTGATGAGGAGTATAAGGCATTCCTGCAGTATAAGACTTCCCAGGCTTCATCATCAGCAACAGTTGCTCATTCTGGTAATTCTACAGTCTGTTTCTCTCAATCATCACCTGTTGACTCCTGGATTATGGACACTGGAGCTTCCGATTGCGTGGCTGGTAATCCATCTCTTTTATCCAAAATATCCCAACCTAACACCCCACATTATATTACCGTCGCCGACGGATCAAAAGTTATAGCTAGCGGCATTGGTAAAGCCACTCCTCTTCCATCCTTACCCCTTGACAATGTTCTACTTGTTCCCAATTGCCCATTTAATTTAATTTCAGTTAGTCGTTTGACTCGAAGCCTAAAATGTTCTGTAACTTTTGATGATGATTATTTTGTTATACAGGACCGGAGTACGAAGCGGACGATTGGTACAGGATATGAGTCACATGGACTTTACTACCTCCAGCCCATCCATCCTTCATCTACAATTGCCTCCACTTCTACTACAGAGTCCCCCAGTCTTCTTCATCGTCGGTTAGGTCATCCAAGTCTCAAGAAGTTCAAAGTTATGGTTCCTCATTTGTCTCATCTGCAGTCATTAGATTGTGAGTCTTGTCAGCTTGGGAAACATGTTCGCTCCTCATTCCCTAGCAGTACTCAGTCTCAAGCTCGTTCTCCTTTTGATGTTCTTCATTCAGATGTATGGGGACCGAGTCGAGTCACTTCAGTTGTAGGACATAGATATTTTGTCACTTTTATTGATGAATTTTCTAGATGTACGTGGATCTACCTACTTAAGGATAGATCTGAACTTCTTGGTGTTTTTCAAAATTTCTTTAAGGAAATCAAAAATCAATTTGGTTGTTCTATTCGCACTTTACGCAGTGATAATGCGAAAGAATATTTTTCTACATCATTTAATTCTTTTATGGTTGAAAATGGCGTCATACATCAATCATCTTGTCCCCATACCCCACAACAAAATGGGATTGCTGAACGTCTGTCGACTTCACAAAGCCTTGTATGGTCTTAAACAATCCCCTCGAGCATGGTTTGGGAGATTCAGTAGTGTTGTTCAAGAGTATGGCATGATTCGGAGTGAAGCTGACCACTCTGTCTTTTATAAGTTCTCCTCTCACAAATGTATTTATCTGGTTGTCTATGTCGATGATATTGTCATTACAGGTAATGATCATGATGGGATTGCAGGACTTAAACAACATCTAGTCCACCACTTTCAGGTCAAAGATCTTGGAAAGTTACGTTACTTTCTTGGCATTGAGGTAGCTCATTCTAAGGCAGGGATTGCTATTTCCCAGAGAAAGTATGCTTTGGATATTTTAGAAGAAACCAAAATGCTGGATTGCAAGCCAATTGACTCTCCTATGGATCCTAATGTCAAGATCCTACCAGATCAGGGGGAGCCATTTTCAGATCCAGGAAGGTATAGGAGGCTAGTTGGAAAGTTAAATTACTTGACCATGACGAGACCAGATATTTCATATGCTGTTAGTGTGGTGAGTCAATTCCTAAATTCTCCTTGTGACAGTCATTGGGATGCCGTTGTTAGAATCCTGAGGTATATCAAGGGAGCTCCTGGAAAAGGTCTTGTTTACACGGATAGAGGTGATTCAAATATTGTCGCTTACACAGATGCTGATTGGGCTGGTTGCCCCTTTGATAGAAGGTCCACATCTGGGTATTGTGTTCTTATTGGTGGAAATCTAATTTCATGGAAAAGTAAAAAGCAAAATGTTGTTGCCAGATCCAGTGCTGAGGCTGAATATCGGGCTATGGCTCTTACCACTCAGGAGCTCACGTGGCTGAAACATCTTCTCCAAGAGTTGCGTTTTTGTAAAATAGGCACTATGAGTCTCATCTGTGATAATCAAGCAGCCCTACATATTGCGTCCAATCCAGTCTTTCATGAGCGAACCAAACACATTGAAGTTGATTGTCACTTTGTTCGTGAGAAGATTGTGTCCGGCGACATTGCTACTTCATTTGTTGGTTCTAATGATCAATTGGCAGACATCTTCACAAAAGCTCTTCGAGGACCAAGGATAACTTACATATGTGACAAGCTGGATGCCTACAATCTATACGCTCCAGCTTGAGGGGGAGTGTTGAGATGTGGTGTAAATAGTAGATTTATTTATATGTGTATTCGGCCCAGGCCCGTTAGGTTTTCATATAGTATAGTCTATTTAAACACATTAGTGCTTGTACTCTTAACACACAACAACATATACAGTTAATAAGACGGAACTACAGCTACTCTGTAGTCGCAGACGTAGGCAAACATTGGCCGAACTGCGTGACCAATATCGTCTCTCTATTCTTCGTCTCTATTTAACAGAGATGAACCCAAATTGAAGAAGGGTGCTCTTCAAACGATCAAACCAGGCTCTTGGCGCCTGTTTGAGCCCGTAGATAGCCTTGTTAAGTTTCACACTTGGTTGGGATTGGAAGAGACAAAACCAGGGGGTTGAACCATGTAGACTTCCTCTTCAAGGATGCCATTTAAGAAGGCATTATTCACATCCAATTGTTGAAGAGGCCAGCCTTTGGAGAGTGCCAGAGAAAGCACAGTCCGTATGGTCACTGGCTTGATAACAGGAGCAAAAGTTTCAGTGTAATCTGCTCCAAACTGTTGATGAAAGCCTTTGGCTACAAGCCTGGGTTTATACTTGTTGATGGTACCATCAGGATTTTCCTTGATGCGAAAAACCCATTTGCACCCAATAGGGGTTCTATTAGGTGGTAGATCAACCAACTTCCAAGTGTTGTTGTTGAGGAGAGCATTATATTCATCCTGCATAGCTGCAAGCCAAGTAGGACTTGCCAAAGCCTGCTTGGTAGTGCTAGGTTCAGCATGAGTGAGTAAGAGCGTGGGGGTGTAGTCTAGGGCAAACAATGCCAGACTTGGCTCTAGTGTTAGGGGGGCGTGTAGGTTCTGGTGTGGGTGATAAATTGGTGGAGACTGATGTAGAGAGTACTGGCAGTGAGTGAGAAGGGGCTGATGGAGTAGGTGATGGGTCATTTGGGGAGTGTGGTGTTGGAGACATGGGGGGGGGGGGGGGGACCGGATCCCTGCTGCTGATCAGTCATAGGAGGACTGGCATGAGTGGAAACAAGTGGTATAGAAGTACTTATAGGAGGGTTAGACTGTTGGTAACAGGTGTAGAAGCTGTCCACTCAGAATATGGAAACCTAATCTCATTGAACACCACATCCTTAGAGATATAGAGTCTTCCATCAGAAGAGAGGCATTTGTATCCCTTGTGAGCTGGCGAATAACCAAGAAAGATGCACTCCTTAGACCGAAACTGAAGCTTGTGTTTATTGTAAGTTGTGAGGCACGCAAGCACACCCAAACACTCTTAGAGCCTTATAATTAGGAGTACTTTTGAAGAGTTTTGTAAATGGGACTTCAAAGTTAAGAGAGACTGTAGGAAGCCTGTTTATGAGATGTACACTAGTAATGAAGGCATGATCCCAAAATTTGAGTGGTAACTTAGCTTGAGCAAGCAAAGTAAGTCCCAGCTCTACAATGTGTCGATGCTTGCGCTCAATCACACCGTTTTGATGGTGGGTGTGAGGACAGATCAGCCTGTGCTCAATACCAAGCTGTTGCAACAGCTGAGAAAACGGGCGAAATTCACCACCCCAGTTTGATTGTACAGCCTTGATAGTGTATGGAAATTGTTTTTCAACAAGTGCCTTGAAGTGTTGAAAGGTCACTAATGCTTCAGATTTCTTCTTAAGAAGATAAATCCATGTGAAACGAGTATGAGCATCCACAAAAGACATTTAGTAAGTGAATCCAGTGGAGGATTGAATGGGAGCAGGTCCCCACAAGTCAGTGTAAATGAGTGCAAGTGGTGTAGTGTATTCAGTGGTGGAAGTGTGTGAAGGCAGCTTGTGTGCTTTACCCAAACAGCAAGATGCACAGAAATCAACAGTGTCTTTATTCACACAGGGAATGTTCAAACTTCAAAGACCTAAGCAATGTTCTCTGGACAGCAGGACTTGGATGACTAAGCCAATCCTGCTGTGCCATGTAGAAAATGAGTTATTACACACAGATACCATATTAATAGTTGGAGTTACACAATGATCATTAGCAGATAGTGAGGGTTTAGAAGCAGCCTTGTGTTGAAGTCCAGCAAATTCATAAATGCCATCAGCTCCAGTAAATCCCTCTAACATGACTTCTCTAGTGTCCTGGGATTTCACAAGACAGTAATCAGGCCAGAATTCAAAAAAGGCTTTGTTGTCTCTGCCAAACCTACTCACACTTATCAAATTCTTGGTGATATTTGGCACATGAAGTAGGTTTTTCAGGACAAACTCCTTTTTAGGATCAACAGGGGATTGAAAAACAGTGTTACCAATAGAAGAGACTTGCACACCTTGACCGTTGCCTATGAAGATCTGGTCTGGACCTTCAAAGGGAGAGAGTTGCTGAATTTGTTGAGATTGAGGTGTGACATGGTGAGAAGCAGCTGTATCACCATAGTAACTTGCTGGTGGAGGTGCAGCAGCAGTGAGATAGGCTTGAGGACGCTGCTGGAGCCTGAGCAGGAGGTGCTGCATATGGCAAATAGGCATACAGATACATGTGTGGCAGAGGAGGAGGCCTGGAATTGAGCATTTGATGCCAGGCATGATCATGCCATGGATTGGAAGGGTACATTGGAGCAGGTGGACGCTGAGGAGTCCACTGATGAGCATATGGTGGTTGATTGGAGTATTGTGCAGCGTAGGAGGCTGCTTCGTTGTTTGGCACATAGTCACGTTTGAAACGATGATAGCAAACAGAAGCATCATGACCTGTTTTGTGACAGACCTGACACTGCACGTTGCTCCGACCACCGCGTCCACGACCACGACCACCACGAGCGCCGCCGCGAGCGCTGCGAGAGCCAGAGTAATTAGAATCACGTGCGACTTCTTCGGATTGCTCATCGGAAGCGTTTGATTGCTTCGAATTAGTGTTCACAGTGGTCATATTCACGTTGGAACTGCAGATTTGCGAAATCGCTCCATTCTCGCTTCGTGACCTAACAGCAATGTTTCAACCTCTTCGATTGAAGGTTGTTTGGCTTGGCCACAGATCAGCGACACTGTAGACTCATAATCTTGTGGCAATCCTTCGAGAACGATGTCAAGATGTTCACGCGAAGACATTTTCCAATCGCTTTCAAGGAATCCACCAGAGATTGAATTTTCTGAAGAAATTGAGCAACTGATTTACCTTCAAGAGTAGTCGCGCGAAGTTCTGATCGCAGCTGGCGTGACTTCGCTTGCGTATGAATCTGAAAATACGCATGAACTTTGTCCCATAGCTCATGAGCGTGCTTCGCTCCGATGACGCGAGTCAGCATTTCGCGTGACATCGTAGATTGCAACCACGTGAGGAGGAGCTGATCTTGCTGCTCCCACTTCGAATACGCAGGGTTGACGTTTGCTGCAGTAGCATCAGCAACAGAAAGATATTCCAACGGAATAACAGGATTATCCAGAAAATGATGTAGACGGTGAGCCTTGATCACCAGCTCCACCTGTTGACACCACAGTAAGTAATTCTGTGAGTCGAGTTTCTCTGAAATCGACGCGAATGTCTTCGTATTCGCGGAGATGATGAGTTCAAGATTTGTGACGGCGCCGTCGCCGGAGGCAGCGGAGGAGGAAGCGTCGCCGGTTGTTGATACCATGTTGAATATACTAGATGATAATAGGAGAGAGAAGAGAGAAAATTTGGATCTGATCTAACTGAATTCAGTTAGACAGTTTTCTGTGAATTGTATATTATGAATCCTCAAGTTACAATTGGTGAAAGTGCAGCCTATATAGTTGCTGCAGATGACTGAGTATCAGCTATGCTAAAACACTAAAACAGTTTTACAATAGTCAACTAAGTCAATGACTATACTACCCTTTAACACCTTATATAACTCGTTTAGCCAGAATCTTTGGGAAGTTATAATTCTTCAGTTTCATAGATATAGAAAGTCTGGTTCCTGAATTGCTCTTTTAGGTGCTCACATTTTTTTTCCCATAGTCACGAATAAACGAAAGAAAGAACATTACTTACAGATTAACTTCAGTCTGTCTACATCTCAGGATGCATCTTATAATTGGATCATTCCAAATATGTTTCTGTATGCTTGCTCTAAAGGCACGTATTTCGACCTGCATGGCTGCATGGATTTTTTGAAATGGGCCTGTTAATTTGTCTTTTCATCGTTTTATATAATAAACAAAATGCTCATTCCTATTTGTTGATTGTTTATTATGGTTTGTGTTTTCTAGATGCTGCTGTAAGACAGGCTAAGTGGGGTGCTTCAAAAGTGCGAGACAAGCTTTCTCGTGATATTGATTCACATGCTGTTTCCGTTCGCAGTACAAAATTATCAGAGTTAACGACTAATTTTGAGGTAATATTGATGTCACTATACAACCACCACCAAATCCGTTTTCCACTGGGTGGGTCGACTGTATAAATCAAACGATGCCATGATGCATTGTCCTGAATAAAGTCAAATGATAGATCTCTTAAATTTGTAGCATTTATTTTTTCTTGATCTCTCTCTACCTTTAACAATTGAACCACTCTCCATTTAGTCAACCTTCCTCACTGCTGCTTCTACGGGTCTTTTCTACACATCGGAATCGCCTAAACCAAAACTCTTTCATCTTTTCTGTAGTGGGAGTTACTCCAATTTTCCCTCCTTAGATCTCATTCCTAATACTATATTGATGTCACTATATCGGAGATTAGTTGGTTGATCTGAGTAATATATTATCGTTGCCTGCAATATCTTTTGTCAACCACTAAATCGTATGTATCTTTTGCAGAAACAACTGGCCAAGGCATTGACTGAGCCCGTGGAGTCCCTCTTTGAAGCAGGAGGAAAAGACACCTGGCTTTCAATAAGAAAACTTCTTAAACGTGAAACTGAAGCTGTTGTATCAGAACTTTTAGCTTCCGTTGCTGGTTTTGAACTGGATGAAGAAAGTGTTGAGAGAATGCAACAAAGCTTAAGAGGCTATGCTAGAAAACTGGTGGAGGATAAAGCAAGGGAAGAAGCTGGAAAGGTTTTGATTCGCATGAAAGATAGGTAATGATAGGAACAAGAAATAAATTATGGTTACAACGAGTGAAGATATCTCTTATTCAATAGTTTTCCCTATGATCAATGCGATCTAGGGGTAGGCGGTGACATAAGGGATATCAAGGGTATTTGAGAGACCTTGATTCTCCCCCAAAACAATCTCAAATCTGTCCTACTTGATTTCACGCCTTTGTATCTCATATATAACTAAAATCCCAACTAACTCTAGCTGTTACAATTAGTAAAGATGTTATCTGATGACTATATGAATATCTTTGGTTTCTAAAAGTTGATTGATTTTTAAATTTTAGAACTAAGGTGTTGCTTGCTATCTTTGTATTCATTGATGTCTTTTGTTGGGTGGATAGATTGCCAGAAGCACAAGTTTCTATAGGTTTTTATCACGGGACATAGATGTTTTGGTATTTTAATAATGCTTTGCTAATGTATGCTTTCCGAGCATTTCTTTGTTAGAACATGCAGAGACAGAAATTGTGTTTAAACCTATTAAAAGCAGTACAGAAAGACATAAAACATTCGGGAAGCCATTAAAAAGACCTAGCTTCAATTGAAATAATGGATTTACTAAGATTTTAGTATCTTAAAGAGATTCATCTAGCTGATCCCCCAAATTAGATAAGAGTTGGTTGTTATTTATTTCCATTTGTTTGTTTTGGAGGGCACCCTTTACTGTACTTGTTTATTTTTTTCTGTAATGATGAAAGAAATTGCACTATTCCAGGTGAATATTATTCATTTTTTCCGGTTAATTTTGTGGCTACGTGTTTCTGTGATGATTTCCAGGTTCTCTACAGTGTTCAATCATGACGATGATTCACTCCCTAGGGTTTGGACTGGGAAGGAAGATATCAGAGCTATTACAAGAGATGCTCGCTCTGCGGTAATCGATAGCTAGTTCAATGTTAAAATTTCAATCTCTTCATACTTGAAATTATATTGGAAACAACACTTTTTAAGCACCATGTAAAATATCGCCGTGTGCCATGTATCAGTCGCTGAAGCTTCTATCAGATATGGCTGCTATACGCTTAGATGAGAAGCCAGATAATATTGAAAGTGTGCTTCGTTCGTCTCTCATAGATAAAACCGGTGCTGCAACATCCTCACAAGGCACAAGTAGAGAAGTTTCTGTGAATCCACTGGCTTCAAGCACCTGGAAGGAGGTAGTGTATTGTGATATTTGTTGTGGTTCTAATAATGTTGCTGTCACAATGTTTATGTTTGAGAGTCTATAAAATGTAGGTTTCTCCTGGAGATGTACTTATCACTCCAGTGCAGTGCAAGTCTTTGTGGAGACAATTCCAGGGTGAAACTGAGTATGCAGTTGCACAAGCTATTTCAGCTCAGGTATAATCATTTAGATCACATTGTTGTCTACCTTTTTTGCATTCCCTTTTTTACTTAAGTTTGTCCGCAGTTTTAGCCAACGTTCGGTAGTCAGAGACATAAACTATTGATATGCTTTAGCCTGACAGCACAAGCTCTTGGAATAAGCTTCTATGATCAAGTGATTGGGAGCTTGATCCTTACTGCTCCCATTTTCTTAAATGAAGTTAAATTCAGAATAGAGTGAGCATATGCTTTGTCCATATTTGAAGTGCAGAGAACTTGGTGTTGTATGTGAGGGAGTATGTTAGAAATATAGAACCATTGATATTCTCTAACCTTGCAACTTAAGCTTTTTGGAGAGCTGGTTCATTATACACAAATGAAAGTACAAAACTGTTGAAGTTATGGGGATTTAGATAAATAAGGGGAATATAAAGAGTAAAGGCTCTTGAAATACATTAGACTTTAGAATTTGCAACAAAGCAGCAAGCGTTAGAATTTAGAATTACATTACTCCTGCATTGCCAGACTTGAAACAGTACAATCCTTATATTACAAAATTTCAGATGCAAAAACAGATACAAAAAATGTAACATTCAACGTGCATGTAATTGCAATGACCCATGCAAGCTTGCATATTAGATTAACTAGAATATACTGTAGATAACTTAATTTGAAGGCTAGTTAAATTAAATAAAATAATAAAATCTTATATGCAATTTTCTGTGGATGAAAATCAGTCAAGCGTGTTAATTGTACTGTCTGTCTTGGCAATTTTCTGAAAACTGAACCACAGATGGAACTGCCAAACTTTAAATTTGAGGGTGACTGATTGAATTGGATTTTGAACCAGATACATTGATGCTTCATGGTCTAACTAGTTCAGCTGGTCATTCCTGTCTGGTGTTTAAAACAGTGGTCTTAGGCTTTGATTCTTCTGCATCGTTTGCTTTTATTTCCTGGTTTTGTTGCACTTCACTTGGTTCATTTCCATGATAAAACCAGTTTTGTTGGAGTATTTATTACTGGGATTATTAGAGTGGTGTATGCTGGTAGATTCTTTATTTTTTCCCCATCCTTCAACAAAATTTGTGTTCTTCTGTTCTAGTTAGCTACAGATTCTCTTTACCTTGGCACCTACGTAATTACACTATTACAGGCATACTGACAAAGGTGTTGTTTACTTTTTTGTTCTGGATTCAGGAGGCATACAAGCGGAATAACAATTGGTTACCTCCTCTATGGACAATAATGGCAATAGTCCTACTTGGTTTCAATGAATTTATGCTGCTTCTAAAGTAAATACCACTTCTAAAATTTTAAACGTTAAATTGATTTGTTTTCATTTTTCTATTTTGTTGGATCCTTTCTCCATCAGTTTAACAATTACATCTGCTGACTTGTTTGTGAAACAGAAATCCTTTCTACTTGTTGGGTATATTTGTTGCCTATTTAATTGGGAAGGCCATTTGGATACAATTGGACATAGCTGGAGAGTTTCGACATGGCGCTGTGAGTAGACTTTTTTACCCTTTTACTTGCCTTTTTGCAGCAGGTGTATGCTCAAAATTCCTTTTGATGTTTTTTCTGTCCAAGTGAATGACTTGCGATCATGCTACATACACGCACACACTTGTTAGAAGCACATAATTTTGCTTGTCTTGTGATTTTTTAAATAAAATCTTCTACAGTGCAAAAAAATTCTGCTATATGAGTATGGTAAGTTGGATTCACTAGTTCAAAAATTCTTATTGACGTTGATTTGTTGGGAGTGAAGTGTATGAGTCGTGAAAATAGATATTACATAAGGGTGTCAAAATGGATGGATTGGATGGATTTGGGTTTGGATTATAATGGATGGATAGAAGACAATTCATTTATCCATTAAAATTGTGCCAAAACAATCCAATCCATCCATTTACAAAAATGTCCATCCAATCCATCCATTAACAATTTTTTTCTGGATGGATATCCGATCCATCCATTAATATGTTTAAAATATAAAAAAATCTTTTGACAAAAAAATATTTTTTAAATATTTTTTGAAAATTTTTAAATATTTTTTTACTTCTGTTGAAATTGAATTTTTTATATTTATAAATATATATATATATATATATATATATATATATTAACAATATTATATATATATATATATATAATATATAATATTATATATATGTGGTGGTGGCTGATGGCGGCCGGCGGTGGTTCGCGGTGGTTGGTGATAATATTATATATAATATTATATTATAAATATATTATTTTATATATATATATATATATATATTATTATTTTTTGAATTATTTTTGGTGAAAAGAAATATTATTTTTGAATGAATTTTTTTTAAAAATAGTTTGTGAAAAAAAAAAAATTAAATTTTTTTTTTTGGTAAAAAAAATATTTTTATAATTATCCAATGGATTTGGTAAAAAAAATTAATTATCCAATGGATTTTGATTTTGTAGTTTTTTTTTTTGACAGCATGATTTTGTAGTTATTGTAATCCAATGGATTTAAAAAATATAATGGTGGATCTAAACCATCTACAAAATCAAACAGATGGATTCAATCCAATCTATTAATATTTTTTTTTTGTAATGGATGGATTTTGTTATGGATGGACCGGATATCCGGTGGACAAATGGATCATTTTGACACCCCTAATATTACATAAGGGATTGTGAGTGATGTCAGCTGCCAACGTGACTATATATTTTGTTTGCAGCTGCCTGGGCTATTGTCCGTTTCGTCAAAGTTTCTTCCCACAATTATGAACCTTCTTAAACGTCTTGCTGAAGAAGCTCAGGGGAAACCAGCACCTGAAGGAACAGAATCACAACGTTCAGATGCTCAGATATTTAGAAATCAAGTACAAAAATCCGACTCAATATCAAGCACAACCTCCAAATCAGCTGTATCCAGTGTTGGCTCATCTGACGGTGACAATGAATACTCAACTACAAATTTGTCGCCTGAATTTTCATGATAATTTACGTTGAAGAAGGTTGTCACCAGAACAGAATATGCACCGGTTAGAGTTGCTTCGAGAGATCAGTTTTGTATGTTACAACTATATTTTGCTTATCTTCTTTACTGTAACGTGTAAATTCTTATTATATGAAGGACCCCTATTTGGGTTCTACTACAAAATATTGTCTATCCAATATTGTAAGCCAATTTTCCTACGAGTTTTAGCAACTTTAATGTGTTTTGATATCTTCGCTGTGAGCGTAGAAACTGATTGATCATCACCACTATAGCATTTACTTTTCTTTTGCCATAAAACATTCTATAGAAGAATTGGGTCAAAATTGTACAATTGCGGAATACAGTCCAAGTCATTTTCTAGTTTACAAATCATGGCTAAATTACAAACTCCGAACAGAAAATGTTCTCATTTTCTATTTTCCAAGAAATAGTACAATCTACAAACCAATTGTCGATAGCAGATTGCAGAAATAAAATAGATTACTCAAAAACCTCCACAGCAATCTAAATATTATTTTCATAATAATTTCCTATACAATACTTGAAATCCTGAAACAAAGTAAACACAAGATGATAATTTTGTAATATAAAGTGAAAACAATAAACAAAAATAGATTCTTAGTATATATTCTTAGTATTTTAGGGCTCGTTGCAATAATTATTAACCTATTTCAATTGCTTGAGGGAATTCTAATAAAAAAAAATTCTGCGTTGGGAGGCCGGCAAACTCATATTTCACCCAACTCTACAACTTACGTGTGTGTGAGAGTGAGTAAACGTAAATCCAAACACACCAGCATGTTTGGAAAGTCACTGGAACAACGTCCAATTGGATTTCACCATGGAAGTAACAATAGGTGAGTTCACTATTGACGCGTTTCCTATTATCTACCGCAGATCCATTCATTAGCTAAGGTAACAAGTAAGTCTACTTAGCTCTATAAGGTAACCAATGAGTTCTAACCAGCTCGACACATGCCATGAACCAAAAACAATTACAAAGTTGGGACATTTTTCACTCATCACGGTGTTTCTTTCGTGTGTCAAAGACAACAGATACATGCATAATCGTCTTCTATCTACACTCTCCAAGAAGAATCTCATTTTTGTCCAGATAAAAGTTACAACTATTTACCCAGCAACTAGAGTTTTCCACAGCCACAATGACTGACAACAATGGTCTTTCCTTAAGCTGTTGAGAGGGAAATGATAGATGACACAATTATCAAAGCTCCTAATATCAACACGAAATGATAGAATTATTGTACCGGCAAACATTGTCTCTGAAGACACCTATACTAAACTCCCTTTACAGAGGCCAATTCCCTTTGCTTGCCAGCATAAAGCTTCGAATTAGAGCAAGAGTGGATGGATATTGTGTTTATTGAATTTCATGGGTAAGGTAAATTGATGTAAAACTCTGGTACGGGATGATAGTAAGGTAAACTATGAAGCATGATCACAAGTTTCGTTCATGCAAATGAACATCTTTTCTTCAACAATTGGAACTGCAGCTTGAAGAATGACCATTCAATCCTTTGGTTGTTTCTTGCATAGATTGCGTAATTTTGAAATTGTTAGATCTGCACCTCCAAACCCATCCATTGTGGCATCTGCTAGCGGGAACTCAGCTCTAGATGTCAAACTGCGGGGAAAGCATTGAAAATAAGAAACAGTTCTACGATGCATCATGTAAAAAGAAAATCATAATTCTATTGATATTAGGAACTCCAATGAAAGCATACAGTAGTGACGTAAATATATTAGCCTTCATTGTAATAGGTTCGTTAATAAAGCTGGGTAGGTTTAACTTGTGTTTATAACCATAACTAATGAATGTAATTTTATACACAACTGAAAGAATACTTCAGCATGTATTTGTATATAGTATCACGAGTGCCTGGCTTCTGCATAAACATCAAAGCCACATTCGTTACGGTTCCTTTTTTGGCCGCCTTCATCGCAATCATTTTTTGGCAGTTTCTTTGTGCCTCACTGACTTGTTAACACTGCCTTCATCCCTAGTTTGTTCTTGGGATTTTCTTTGCTCAACCAGCACTGCTTCCTATGTTTCCATGTTTCTCCACTTTGGGTGGGAATTAAATCAATTTGACATCAAAAAACTTTTACAAGAATGCTTATAATTAGTATTTACAACACTCTTCCTCAAAGCTCGCAGATGTACTTTCCCTCTTCAGTTCCTCTCTATGCACCAGCTCGTAGATGTGTTAACAATGGGCTTACCAACAAATTAGCCAACTTGCTTTCAAACTAGGAACGATGGATATTCATTCACCAGCTTGAGGAAGAGTGTCGTAAATACTAGTTATAAGCCTTCATCGTAATAGGCCCATTAATCAGGCCCAGTAGGTTTAGCTTATCTATATAATCATAATTAGTGAATGTATTATACACAGTTGATTTAATACGTTAGTATAATTTTTTACACTATGCATTACATGTTCATTCACTAAACTTCCAAGAACAAAGCAATCACCTGCTCCGTAAAACAACACATGGCATGCCCACTCGATCAGCTCCAGCTACTCCAGACTGGCTTCCTGCAACAAGAATGCAGTTGCGGGCAGGTACCCCTGCATATTCCGCACCCGCATGTAGCACAGCGACAATCTTATCTAGACTGGATAGAGGATCAACAAATTAACTGATATTTGACTAAGCTATTGAAATCCAAATCAATCATTAATTTGACATTTGAATTTTGATAAGCTATCAAATGCTAATATATGTTCATAAGCTTTCATTCTGGTAAGCCTAAAAATACAGTATTTTAGATTTAGAATAGCTAAAGAGTTGACAGAAAAGATAATTCAATATACCTACGCAAATATATCATGCTTTAAGGAAACACTTTTACAACGCAGTGAGGCATAAGCTCATTCAAATGATTGGATGCTTGTCTTATTTGGAGATAAAACTGCCATATTCTGGACTTAGTTTTGTATTTTACATTTTTTGGTAGAATAATGAAATCTATTAGAGGAAAGAAAACCATCTTTTGTCTTTAAATTTATGTTCCTTTAAGTCCTTAATGTTGGCTTTGACTGACACATCATCGTCAAATTAGGGGGTCAAACAAATAAAGATCAATTCCATCGGCCTTTGTGAAATGAACTCAGATATACAATTTAAGAAAGAAGGAAAAGAGTAGTCCATGATGAGAGAAATTAAAACTAGGGAATGGATAAATAACAAAAGTGCTATTTTTTCTAAAAAAGTAAGAATCAGATAAGTTAATGACTATATAAATTTTCTGTTTTGTTACTAAAGTCTAAATTTTAAATCAAAAGCTTTATTTTGACTCTTTATGACATTCAAATTTGCTAATGGAAAAAACCTATCTTTCTGAAGAAACTTTGTACATGTAATCTGAACTAGTAATTAGTAATTAATAATTAGTAATATATACATTTGTAACTTTGCATTATGAACACACACTTTTGTTTTCTCTGCAAAGCTAAGTTTTATTTAGGAGAATAGGCACCTTAGGAATACAGTATGTTTAGGTGGAAAAGGGAAGAAATGACAGCTTTTGATGCCATCCTCTTCGTAATTTTTAGGAAGTTTCTCGAATTCTGAAGGATTTTAAATCTTCAGATATGATGGAATGAAAAAAGTCACTTCCAAATCTCTTCCCATCCCTTCGCCAACTTCGTACAAGTAATCAGAATTAGTAATTAGTAATGTATACATTTGTAATTTTGCATCATGGACACACACTTTTGTTTTCTCTGCAAACCTAGGTTTTATTTAGGAGAGTAGGCACCTTATGAATACAATAAGTTTAGATGGAAAATAGAGAAGGGGAAGGTGTTTGGCAAACCTCCATTTTGTTGGGTACACCTTTCACTTGTTATATAAAGAGAAGACAATGATGGAGTTTCATGTCATCCTCTGAAACTATCCCATAGTAGTTTTTATGAAGTTTCTTGAATTCTAAAGGATTTTAGATCTCTAAATGTGATGGAAAGAAAAAATCACTGAACTCCCAAATCTCTTCCATCCCTTCTCAATCTTTTTCCTTTGATTCCTTCCCTTCCCTCCCCTCCAAACATACCCTTAGTGAACCTTGCATCTTAAACTATGAAGCTGAGTCAGTCACTCAGTCATACACATTTTTAAGTTTAATCTAATTTATAATAGCGAAAAAGGGGACCATTATACATTAATTTTTTTTATGCAAAAATAAATTGAGACAAATGAACTGACCTTTCGGGTAAGCCGGTATTGATCTCAACACTCAACTTTAGCATGGATGCTACCTCCTGTGCTAACCTCTTTCTCTCAGCAGAAGCTAGCCAAAGCAGCAGAAACAAAAAACCCCATAGCAAAAAAAATGAATTATATGCAAGAATAAGGGACACATACATAATGAACAACTTAAAAAGTATATACCCGCTTTTGTAGCTTCTTTGGCAAGCTCTTCATCCAAACCAGAAGCAATTACCTTTCCTGAGATAAGTTGGCCATATAAACTTTGCTCAGCCTCCTTAGTCCCCACAGTTATTACCTTTTTGCTTCGATCATTACCAAGCTTTTCCAGTATGGGTCTAATAGTTTTGATAAACACAAAGCAAAGGGAAGGAAATATTAGTGTGCTCACGTTCTCTAGGAAAAAAACATTAAAGCTAAACAAGCAAATAGCAAAAATCAAACTAGTGGATTGTTGACAGAAGAATATTCAGATAGAAACTCAAAAACTGAATTTTGTAATTCAGTAAATTGTGTGCAAACTGAACCGTTACAGTATTTACAATACAGCTGTACTAACTGCTAGCTAACTACATAACGAAAAGTACTGGCTCAGCACTTTCTGTTATGTCATAACTTACAGATATTCTCAGTGATATACTACTATACTATATTTACCCACCTCCCCCAACATAAAACTCAAGGTGGCTGCAAAGCATGCGCTTTGAGTTTGTTTCTAGGATCACAGAGTATTATGCGTCTTAATTGAGACCCAATCATATTTACAAAGATTATCATGCCTTCCTTTAGGCATTCCACAAGCATGAGATCACCGGAAACCTTTTAGTCCTTTTACAAGCTTGGGTGCACATATCATATATTCAGAGTTTATGCAAAATAAAATAAACCCCAGCACAATCCCATCCCCTCCAACATAATCTTCAGAAATTCATATCCTACTAATAGACATAATATATTATTGTCATAATTAGTACTATTGTAAAGGTTTCAAAACGAAATAGTAGTACTAGTACCTCGCAATATTATCACCACTTCTATTGTAGGCTGTTAATATTACCACTGGAATTCCTTCATTATATGCATCATCAATAAACCTGTTAATGGAGACGTTACTCTATATTGAGGTATACAAACAAATTAAAGTTCCACGATCATCCAAGTTCCAAATTTTATGAAATATCGAGAAACATATGAACCTTTAAGAGAATTAATACAAACAGTTGGAGCACGGATCAATATCAAGAAGCAATGAAGACGGAGAATATTAGAATAAACAAAAAGGTAAACTGAACCGGGAACGATGTATTTTTCTAATAAACCCAGGATAATTCCTCTGTACAAGGGGATAAAACAGTAAACGAACAATGGATGGGGAACAATCTCCTTGTAGAAATGGTGAAAAGAAAGAGATGAAATGATACTCTCATAAGTGAGAATACCACTACTGGAAGATCATTACAACAACGAGGTAATTGGTTCGACAGCAAGGAGATTGTGGGTTTGGATCGGGAAATCATATTAAACAAAACAAAATGAACAAAGCACGTGACTCAGAAAAATCATATTCAATGAATGTCATATAACTCACTCTTCAACACCAGGTCGTAAAGGTAGACTTTTTGACGTTATAAACTCCTCCAAAGCTTTTTCCTGCCAAGATGTGACAAAGAGTTATCTGGGATGCTTTACAAATTCTCGCCATCTTATTCTCAATTTGAGTAAACTGAAAATTCCTTTCAACCTTTGGGGAAGGATTTTTAGCTTATTGGGATATAAAACCCAATTCCTTAGGACTTTAACATCAAGAAAAAAATTAATCACATCAATAAATCATGATATAATTTTAACTTATGACAGAGTCAGTGTAGAATTTACAGGTAAGATGTCCAGCCAAAAAAGGCATCCCTCTCTCCAACTGGAATTTTTTCCCCATCTACATTGTCTTTTTACTTTTAAGTTAGGAGTAGAACTGAGGATATATTATTTTCTGAAAATCTCTAAAACAACTAAAAAGGAAGAAAAGGAGTATATAATCCTCTAAATCTGATAATGTTCATATTAAGTATCCATTGGGTAAAAACCACATAGAAATTAGAAAAAGCAATCTTATCCAGAAAATCAATAACCCATTAGCATATATGGAAAAATGTTTTGGGAAAATAATATTTTTTTTCCCAAAATTTCTCTAAGGAAGATTTTGATTACTATGCTTTTTGCGCCAAAAATAACCAAAATCCAAATACGCTACTAGACAAGAACTTTACTTTTCTGAATGTGGACAGCAAACATTTCCCAATACAAAATCAAGTAAGGAGCTAAATGGAAACTCAACTCGTTCTTAAAGAGATTGAGATTTGAGACTTGGAGGATTTAACAATTTGGATGGGTTAGTTCCACTCAGCATATTTAGGACCATATACACATCAAAGTATTAATTACAACAAGACAATAACAAGAATAATAAAAAGGAATAAAAGATTACCTAGAATAGTAAAGTTCCAATGAAGAAAAAATCGCTTTAAATTTCTTCACAAATAATAATATCAACCATTTTGATCAAACTGGTCAACAAGGGACATAGTTTTATTCAATAAATGTTGGAAATGTGAAGAGAAAAAGGCTTCTCTGCTGGGAGATATGTTCCGGTCTTCTGAAAGTTTAGTATTAGCTAGAGAGAGCCAAATGGATCTTTCATTATAAACAGAAGTTCATGGTCCTGGTAACAGCATATCAATAAAGTGCATGTAGTATAACTCGTGGTCCTCATATAAGCCTAAAGACCTCACCTTTTCCTGCAAAACACTTTTTGTGAACAGTCCCTTCTCATTTGTGGGTAATGAAGAAGGCCATCCAATCTGTACGTTGGAGACAATCAGAGCAGAATGTGGCTTAAGTAATGTTTGCAATGAAGAAAACAGTCGAAAAGCACCATTAAACCTGCTTTCTTCCCTCTACTAGAGACAAAGAATGAACAACTTACTCGATTAAAATACAAAAATAGCATCTTTTCCTCATCTCCAGTGCTTCTCCTGGAAAGTTATTACAAATTACAACTAAATGGTTTACAAGCAACAGATGTATCCATTCATAAAAAAATAACTTACAGCACTCATTGACTCAAATACTGAAAACATTTCAATATTTAATAATTATAAAACGAGGCTTCAATGAAATTCAATTGACATGAGCTCAAAGTATAAATGTGCCATCACTTTCTCCATTAGAAAACATGCAAAAATAAACAAGAGAATAATCTAATAAATAAACAAAAAATAACATTGACAAACAGAGCAGAAAATGAAAAATGCCTCGTATATTTGATTGAATTGAAAAGATTTACAAAAGAGATTGCTCTTTAAATAGAAGAGACCATCCAAAGAGCATCCAAGAACAAACTGAACAGATTAACAGAAACCTAACTGAACCTAACTGATATACAAACAGAAAGGAAAACTATAAATCTAAAGGTAACAATTAACATAACAAACTAACTGCAATAAAACTAATAGTCCAGTGACCACTCAGGGCAAATACTTCCAATAAATAAAACACACCTTAAAAGATCTGAATACACAGGTTCATTCCAGCTCGCACAATCAAGCCCAAACTTTTCAAATGCTGCTAGCACAAGATGATAATGAAAAACGACGGCGCATTGAAACACAAAATCCTACACACGTAGACGATTGGTACACACAACGTAATTGTTCATACCTTTATTGAAGGCTAGACGATTCCCCACACGGTATGCATCTACAAGAACCCTAAAATAATAATTAACAAACACAACAGTTAAAAACGAAACGAATTGTGATCACAGTGAAGTAGAGTAAAACGAAATTGCTCGAATGAGAAAGAGAACTGAAGAATTACCCGTCCACTTCGAGAAGAATTGCGATGTCTTCAGATGTGCTGTGGTGGTCGTCGGTAGATGAAGCGCAGAAGGTGGCGCGGCGAGGAGAATTTCCGGGAAAATTGGAAGGGGGAAATAGATGGGAAACGGTTACGGGTGTTACTGTGGGAAAGTAGAAAGTGTTGTTGAATGTGCGTGGAATGCAAGCGCGTCGCTGTGCTATTTTCACCGAGAGAATTGAAGATGAACATACCACTGTCTGTGTTGCTGCCATGGCAGTAGCTACGCAGCTTTAGCTACTTGCTAAAATTTCCCTATAAAGTCTGATATTTTTTAACGCATTACCGATGAGTCGTTATCCTTGTGAAAAAAAAAACTTAAATACCATTTTGGTCTCTGCAATTACACCCGATATCTATTTTAGTCCCTGTAAAAATATTTATTTTAAAATAGTCCTTGTAAATAATTTTTTTATCTGTTTTGGTCCCTGCTATCATTTATAAGCTTATGTGTCTCATTTTTTTTTGTTTTAAGCTGATGTGGCATATTTTTATATAGGTGGCAATGCTGAAGTGGATTTAAGCCAAATGTTGAACTATCATGTCATTTATTTAAAATTGAAAGGTCTAAAATGCCTCTTGTTGGGTTTCACAAACAATTTGGGGATTCAGAAGAGGAAAGTCGCGACTGAGGGTGAGGTGAGAAAGGAAGCACTGGTGAACGACGGCGACTCAGCGACTGCGACGGCGACGCCTACGGCGTGGTTGAGCGACGACGATGGTGAAGGGTGGTTGAGCGACGGCTACAGCGACTTCTTCCCTCTCATTCAGGTTTGTTATCTTTTAGGGTTTTTGAAATGTTGTTGTTCTTCGATTTTATGGGTTGGGGTTTAGAAATTGTTCGATTTTAGGGTTATGGAAAGTGATGTTGTCCCTGAAATCGATTTCTGACTAGTCAACCCTTTCAAACATTACAACGTGTTTTTTATGCCTAGTCAACTATTCAATTTCTGACTATGTTTAATGCATGTGTATTTTCTGACTTTGGTGCTTTATGCATGTGGTTTTTGTGGGGACCAAAGCTGTCAACTGTTGTTTTGTGCCTAAAAGTTAATTTTTGTGCCTAAAAGTTCTGTTTTAATGCATTTTCAGATATGGTTTTTTCTGTTTGTTTTCACCATGGAGGTTATTTTGTGAGGGATTGGGTTATATGTTACAAATGGGGTAATGAAACAGTGGTAGAGGGTGTTGACACTAATAAGTGGAGTTACTTTGAAGTTGTTGGGTTGTTGAAGGACCTAGGTATAGAACATGGATATCGAATGTGGTGGAAGGTGGATGAAGACGTGAGGTTCAGAAACATTAGGGTTGATGCAGATGCAATAGAGATTGGGAATTATGGTGAGAACAAAAAATGTGTGGTTCACATATACGTAGAGCATGATTGGATGTAGGGCTTGGTTTAGTTGATCAGCCTCATGTTGTTGATGTCTCTGTTAATGAATCTGAATCTGAATCCGATTCTGACTATGCGTATAGTAGTGAGACATAATGATGGCAGCAGCTAAAGCAACTTACGGGCAACAATGGGAGAAGAAAATGAATCAGCTGAAATTGTTGGATTTGAAGGCATGGGAGTGGTTAATGGCTGCACCTACAAATATGTGGTGTAAGCATGCTTTTTCCTTTTACCCTCAGTGTGATGTCCTGATGAATAATTTATCTGAGGCATTTAATTTGACTATTTTAGTAGCTAGAGATAAGCCTATTATCACAATGTGTGAATGGATTAGGACATATTTGATGAGTAGAATTGCTACGCTTAGATACAAGCTTGATAGGTGGCAACATCCAGTGATGCCTAAGCCTAGGAAAAGGTTAGACATAGAGGTGGAACGGGCTGGGAATTGGATCCCTACATGGGCAGGTGATGAATTATTTCAAGTTGAACAGATTGAATTTGAATATAGCTTCACAGTTGATATTAGTAAACGTAGTTGCAGTTGTAATTTCTGGGAATTGGTAGGAATTCCTTGTAGACATGCTGTTGCTGCCTTAGCAAAGAGAGATCAAAACCCTGAAGAATTTGTTGCACACTGGTATACAAGGGAGAAATATGAGCTATGTTACAGCTTTAGTATTAGTCCTCTCAACGGCCAAGACATGTGGCCCGAAGTTGAATGTGAGGAGCTCTTGCCACCACAATACAAGAGAGGGCCAAGTAGGCCTAAAAAACTAAGAAGAAGGGAGCATGATGAACCTGCGAAAGATACTACCAAGTATGTGAGGGTGGGGACTAAAAACAGGTGCACAAAATGTGACCAATATGGTCACAATGCTAGATCTTGCAAGAGCGCAACAATAAACCCAGCAGCACAAGCTAGAAAGGTAAATTAATTCTGTTTTTTATTGAATAATTCTGTATAATTCTATAAATTAATGCTTAAGTATAATTTTGTCTTTCATTTTTGTCTAAAATTCAGAGAAAACCGAAGAAAGTGTCTCAAGAAGGGCAGCAACAAGATGTGCCACCAGCAGCAGGGCAGCAACAAGAAGTGCCAGCAGCAGCAGCGCAGCAACAAAATGTGCCACCAGCAGCAGTGCAGCAACAAAATGTGCCACCTAGACAGCAACATTTGTCTAAATTTGTGCCACCAAGACAGCTAAGACCCAAACTTCCAATCAAGAGTGTGAGAAAGAGTTGCAGAATTATTAATAGGAACTTGTCAACACCTATTGTTGGTCCTGGGAGTGATGAAGCATCACCTATTGTTGTTGATGATGGAGAAGAGTTGACACCAGAAGACCCTCATGTTTAGGTCTATTTTGGAAACTAATAGAATGTTTAGGATCTATTTTGGATGTATTTTGGAAACTCAATGAATGTTTAGGAATGTTTTGGATGTATTTTGGAAACTCAATGAATGTTTGGGAATGAATGTTTAAGTCTATTTTGAATGAATGTTTAAGTCTATTTTGAATGCTGCTGAAAATGCTGCACAAATGCTGCTGAAATGCTGCTAAAAATGCTGCACAAATGCTGCTGAAATGCTGCTAAAAAATGCTGCGAAAATCTGCACAATGCTGCTAAATAATGCTGCTGAAATGCTGCTGAATTTTAGCTAAATAATGTTGCTGAAATTTACACCATAAGTAAGTAAACCATATCCATTCATTAATTCCATAAAAATCATTACAACATCATACTCTCCTAAATGCCTAATACATCGCTACATACTAACACCATAACATCATTAAATCACTAAATTCTAACACCATTACATTATTTCCTCCCATAGATAAAAGCCAACAAAACCC
Organism: Astragalus membranaceus; assembly: GCA_039519185.1. Classification (NCBI taxonomy): domain Eukaryota; kingdom Viridiplantae; phylum Streptophyta; class Magnoliopsida; order Fabales; family Fabaceae; genus Astragalus; species Astragalus membranaceus. The sequence goes on from CM076851.1 coordinate 27,662,560, forward strand.
AACTAACCAACACCAACCCCATACGCCATTTCACTTTACTCCTCTCATACTCCAACTTTGTCTTTAATTTTGCAATTTTCTGTGAACTCAACTTTGACATTTCCTAACTGTTAGCAAGTGGCTTCAGTCTCAAGAAGGGGGGTGAATTGAGATTTAAAAACTTTTCAGACTTTTGAAAACGTTTTTCCCCTTTTCAATGACTTAGATCAATTTTCGCGCAGGTTAAGTGGAAGCGAAGGAATTAGAATATAAAGCAGAAAAGCAGTATAACAGTAAAGCAGGAAAGCAGTAAAGCACGCAGAGATTTATCCTGGTTCGGTCACCTCCTAGTGACCTACGTCCAGTCCTCACACCCTTGTGAGATTTTCCACTAACCAAAACAACAAGGCTTACAGGTGCCTTGGGAAACCTTTACAGACTCAGGCACTCTCCTCCTAGGATACCCCACCTATGGAGAGCCCTCAAATCTAATATAACAATAACAAGAGATACCCCACCCCTGTTACAATCAGCTGCCCTAGAAAGATACCCACTTCCTAGTACAAACAGCTACCCTAGAGAGATACCCCACTCCCTAGAACAAATCACAACAATTAAATAATAAACAATTGTAAAGACAGAAATACCTCTAATGAAGGCAGATATTACAACTTGAAGAATGCAACCCCAACTAACTCTTAGCAACAGATCAGCTCAGACGGACCAACGGTGCGTGACGAGCAAAAGTAAAAGCGTAAAGAGTTTTTCTCAAAAGTTCTCTGATTCGTGAAATGGGTTGTGTGAAAATGAACGTGAAGCACTGCCTATTTATAGGCTATGAAAAAATCAAGTTTACGTTAAAAATAGTGTAGGAATCGATTCTTTGTTGAAAGCATTTGATCTAGAAATCGATTCATTTAAGTGAGGAATCGATTTTGATTTGTTTGAGAAATAGAGACAATCGATTATTAAGAACTATGGAGGGCTAGGAATCGATTCTTTACTTAGTGAAAATTTGTATGAATCGATTCTCAGCTTGCCTGAGACATGTAGGAATCGATTCTCAGTTAAGTGCAAAAGAGTGGGAATCGATTCTTCCCTTAAAAATGTTTGGCTCAGGAATCGATTTATGTACTGAAAATACATGAAGTGAAAATCGATTCTTTCTTTTCTGATTGGCCTGAAAATCGATTTTGATAAATGTTTATGCATGAGGAAATCGATTTTATGTTTTTAAAGATGATAAGAATGTTTACGTAAGTATGCATGCATCTTTGAAAAACTTGTGAGTGTGTGAGACTTTGATATACGAGCTGACCTTTGAAAGAGCATACACTTTTTCCTAAGACACACCCAAACCCTAAGGACTACCCTTATATTTAAGGACTACCCTTAAACTTGAATCTTCAATTCTTGAGCTTGTTTGTCTTGGATTGTGACTTTGATGTTTAGTCACTTTTCTTTACTTTACTTTACCTTTGTCTTTTTCATCATCAAAACATATCCTGCAATATTAGTTTACCTGCAATACAAGGTATCCACACTCACAACAGCTACAAACAATTGGTGGTTGGGCATATTGAGAGGCATTCACCATTGCTGTTCTATCTACATCAAGTAGGTCATCCCAAATGAACAAATCACACGTCACCCTTCCCCTATTTATGCATTTCCAAAACCTTCTTCCCCTATTTTCTTCAGTGCCTGCAATGAACATCCTTATAGGTAATTCACAACCACAAAGAGGTACCATTCCATGCCTTGAGTTAGCCACAGATGAACCAGCTCTTGAACTTGACATTTTCGAAGGGATTGAAGAGGACAGCAACAAGTGCGAGGATGAGAGGAGAGGAAGGCAGCAACCTGAGAATCTGAGATGCGTTGAGTGATGGAAGAGGAGCTTTTGGCAGCAACCTAAATTGAATTTATCCCCAATTTGAGGTTGGGGGTAGGGGCATAATAGGAAATATACATTTCATTTAAGTGAGATGGCATTCCATGTGTAGAAAACATCCACCTCAGCGCTGCCATATCCACTAAAATATGCCAAATCAGTATACAAATGACAGCAGGGACCAAAACAGATAAAAAAATTATTTGCAGGGACTATTTTAAAAGAAATATTTTTACAGGGACTAAAATGGATATTGGGTGTAATTGCAGGGACCAAAATGGTATTTAAGCAAAAAAAAACATATTCTCTTCTATTTCCACAATAATTAATACTCCTCTTTGAAGAATCTTTCATCCTATTTACAAAAGGAAATGTTAATTTTTAAGTGTATTTGTTATTTATGCTTAAAAAAAAGTGTATTTCTTATTTAGATTACTATTTCACACCTATTTAAAATATCTATTTAATATTATTAGATGTATTTAATATCTCACAATTTTCTATAGAATAAATAAATATATAGAAAAATATTCAAAAGTTAAAATAATAAATGAGTTCATTAGTTTTGATGATATTTTATTTTCTTTGTAATTAGGACTAGAGGCAGTATTAGGCTATTTTATTGAAGAACTAATTTAAGGTTTGACTTAGCAAGTTTCATCCACTAGCAGATAGTGGATATAACTAGTGGATGACGACAAATACACGTGTTTAGTAAGTAATAATGTTTAGTATTTTTTTTTTCAACACTACTTATAGCGTATAGCGTTTCACTTTTACCCTTATTATTTTTCTTAATTTTCTTTATATCCTAAGTAAAATAAACTAAATAATTTTAAATCCCTATTTTTTATGTATAGATTATCTTTTATTTTTATTTTAATTATATTCCTATTTTTATCGTTTTTAGGAGTTTATCGTTATTATATGTTGATTATTAGATTGCAGTGTGTAATTGTATGTATATTTAATATTCAACTACATATATATATATATATATATATATATATATATTAAATAATACAATATTTTTCGAAATAGGTAAATAAAAATATTAGAATAATAAAATATAAATTTTAAAATGTTAACTTCTAAATATCTTAATGTTACCATAAATCTATATCAATAATGTTATAAAAATAATCAAAACTATAGTAAGAACAAATGCAAGACATTATATAGGAGAATAAATGTGTGTATTTACACTGAATAATGAATCATATTTATAGGACACAAATAGGCAAGTGAATGATCAATATAATTAAAGGCCACTAACTATCCACCCACTCACTAATGGAGTTATGGGAATGTGGAAGACTAAGGATAACTTATTGTTCATAACACTCCCCATTGGATGTCCATTAAGGATATGTCTCATTATAGCGAAAAAAAAGAGTGTAGCTACCCCATGTTTGAATATCACTTAAGAATATGAATTCCAACATTTAGATTTTCTCTTGAGTGCATATGGAGCAATCTGCCCCGCTCTATCACTTGTGGAGGAAAAAATCAATAGCAGTGAATAACCAAATCACCAAGTAATGAGTCTGATTTAGAGTACTAAGGAATTCCTTAGTAATTGTTACTAAATGAGCATAATAGTCATTTCCCCATCAATGAAAAAATTCGATAACCACACAAACACTAAATTGTGGTTAGTCTGTACTAACCATTGGAGTGTTGTATAATGGTCACCGAAAAATTTAATAATTGTTACTAAGGAATTCCTTAGTATCATAAGTCTTTGCCCCAAGTAATAACATTCTAAGTCTAATGCAAACCCAAGCAATCTAACAAAGATAACAAGATAAGAAGGAAAGAGGAGTAAGTAAACACAAAGAATGTTCACCCAGTTCGATCCCAAATGATCTATGTTGGGGGAGAGTCCAACTCTCCGATCCACTCTGAAAAGATGATACAAAGAGTTACAAGAGATTCCAAATGTCCTCCAAGAACATATCCTAATCTCTACCATTAATCCCAAGAGATAGCCCTTGATCCTTTCTCTAATTCTTTTCCCTTAATCCCAAGAGATAGCCCTTGATCCTTTCTCTTATTCTTTTCTCTAGCCACCCTCGGTGTTTATAATGTGTTTCCCAAATGTAGCGACCGAAAAATCCGAGAAATGATTCTTTGAATTTGAAATGAAGTCGCCATCAAAGTTTAATTATAATGGCAAACATTGATAAATCCCTTAGATTTGGATAAGGGTATTTGAAACTAGATTCGGGTTCGGGAGTCGGTTATGCGTGGGGAAGGTATTTGCATCCCATGACAAAATGTTAATTTTGAAAAAGTTTATTTTACCATTTTATTATGAATTAAGAGAAAAGCAGATTAAAGAAAAGAGACTTATTCTATGTATAGAAGGAAAAAAATAAAAACAAGAGTTAAAGTACTTATTCTGATGTAGTGGCCAGGAGAAACAAAAGAATTGTCATTCAAACTTATTCTGTTGAAACCATTGTAACATGCATATATTATTCAGTCTTTGGTTAATTTGATAGCTCTCTCACTTTTATCTTAAGCTTGATTTGAAAATTTTGATTAACAGCAATTGTTGTATCTATTTTATTAAAAGCTCTCATTTATAAGTTTTCTCTTTACATTTACGAGTTTATAAGAATATTTTGCAACTGAAGCTTATTGACATCAGAAAATGTTACCTCCTTTTCTTGTTCCTCAACATCTGCCACAAGAAAGAAGTTGGTTTCTTCTTAATACTTCGTTTTCACTTTTAGACGATGAGAGATCCGTATCCTCCCATGTTGCCATCAATCCTTTTTGATTAGATCATTCATGAGGAGTGTAAGAGCATCCCATGGCTCTTTGATCGTTGTGCAGTTGTGGACTTTATCATATTCCGGTTTTCTCAAAGCACATGTTTGTTTGTAAATGTGTAAATTTTTTGATACACTTCAGATTATCACAAACACAACACAATCTCACGAATACTTCAAGTCACAAGTAAGTCATGATAAGTACGAACCCACGAACAAGCATCCGTATCATGCATATACCACAAAACAGTTTATAGTCAGAGGCGTGTGAAGACACTATTGTCCTCAATGATTTATTCGTATGAGACGAAAATCCGCCACGATTCAACGGACTCTTCCAGAAAGATCCGGATAACAGAACTGACGAGAATATTATCATTCTAAACCCAGAAAAATAAAATCTCAGAACCAAAAGAAGAAATTTACAAAATAATATGTAGAACAAAAAATAAGAATGAGAATAAGAATAATGAACAAATGTAGACCAAAATTACCTACATCATAGTTGAGAGTTTATATATTGGAATGCTAATTAAATGTGCAACGGTATTAAACATTGAAACTGTGGAATTTTAAAGGAATTAAAACTTGCATTAGTTGATTTCAACTTAAAACGAATTGATTGAATTCAATGATATTAACATCAAAAAAGTAATTATGCACCGTTAACATTTAGAAATGAATACACATGAAATTAATAATTTAAAACATTTGATTTCATGAAAATAGGAAACAGCTAAAACATAAGCTCTGAAACCTACCGATTAAAATTACAAAAACCGATTGTCAAAAAAAAAATATATAAAAACGAAACAATTAATATAAAATCCATTTATTCTACAATTTATTTAAATCTTCATAATAAATAAAACTTTTGAAATAATAAAATAATATAACAGATATTTAATTATTTTTTAATGCCGACACAACTTAGGGTATGTTTGCATAGAGTGTTTAGGAGGGGAGGGGAGGAATTGATTTTCAATTCTAAATTGAGGAAGCGATAAAATGTTTCTAAACAAAAAGTGTGATTAACAATGTTTTATCATTATCTATCATGTTATTCTTTCAATTTTTTAAAATCTAAAATATATATTAAAATATAGACCAAGTCCTCCAAACCCCTCCCCTCCAAAACCCTCCCAAACCCCCCTCCCAAACATATCCTTACAGAATCATATTAAATATCCATGTTAATGTTATATCTATTAAAAAATATTTTTTTAAATTAAAGTTGTAAAAATTTTATTTGTAATTTACTATGTCCCAAAATAGATTAAATAATCCTATTTTGATTTATATCGAAAGTAAAATTTTAAAGAACTTTGATTATTTGATTTTGAATGAATTATTAGTGATTTTGCAACCAAACCTGCAAGGGGTGTTATTATTTAAATATTTAAATGATTATAAGGACATCATTTCCTCAGTTCGTTTAGGACACCAAAAATCTAAGGACCAACTTATGGGAGAGTGAAAATACCTTTTTCAAACATGCTATTAACACCCTTAGTTCAACAAAGATTAAAAGGTTTGATGTTCTTTAATGTAGTCACAGTGGCGAGAAAGTGAAAAAGAGGGAAAATATGGTTTGGCACCATAACCACCAATTTGGTTATCAATAGAACATATGCAATGCAATAGTACTTCAAGATTATTTTTGGTTACAAAAAAGTTTAGGCGAGTTGGATTCCAGGGGCTCACTAGAGTCAATGAAGGCTTCAAGGTTCTTTGAGTGCTTATAGAAGTACCTGCATATATATTACCCACCAATAAGGTCCTCACATCAGCAGCGAAATTTGAACTCACGTCCTTGTGGAATGTGAGCTAAATACTTACTAACCGGACCAACCTTTGTTGGCATTACTTCATGATATCATGAATCAAAGGTCAAAAACTCTCTTATATGTGCCAACAACATGATGCATCCCTCATACATAAAATTATAAAAAATGGACCTAAATTAGTAGAAAAGAAACCAGAGCATTTGATGTGTATAATTGAAGCCTGGAAGACAGGGTATACTTTAGGGACAAAATGTTCATGAATCATCCAAGATGGGTCCCTTTTTCTTTGAATTTGATATATGCCTTTCATGTTTTCAACTTTTTTCCCTTTTCTCAAGTCTCAAGTCAAAACAACCGAAAGGCAAAGTTGTCTTTTTCTCCAACGGTCAAAGCATTGTCCTCAAATTTTTTACCTTCATCAAATAACCACTTCTGAGCATACAATATCATGAAGAGCTGCTACAATTGCATTGGTTCGTTCAAATTGCCCCTTGAGATAAAGAAAAATGTGAAACCATTATTGCTTTACCTAACTCAACTTCCTTTGAATTCCTTTTGGTCTCTTCAAGGCTCACAAAGCCTGCAAAATCATGAGTTGTGCTATTTAGATACTCACGACAAAAATTGATTTCCGAGGGAAAAATCTGTCACAAATACAGGAAAATCCGTCATTAATTCGCCTTTCCAATGGAATTTTCGATGGACCAAATTCCGTCACAAAAATGCTCCTCGCAAACGATTTATGACGGAAATTTCCGTCGCAAATATTGGTCGTAAATTTCCGTCGCAAATCCCTCGCAAGTACCCGTCACAAATCTCTGTCGGAAATTACTGACCGATTTTAAATCTGTCGGAAATCAAAGCGGGAAATCATGGGGGCACATTACCAACCACATTTTTCGTCGGAAACACAAGATTTAGCGAGGGACTTAAATCCGTAGGTAATTTCGGTGGGGCCCACTTTTCCAACGTGATTAATTTATTTTAGTAAGCGGTTACTAGGTGAGTAATTCATTAACTATCAATTGGATTGAATTCCTTTTTTTTTAATAAAAAAATCAATTGGACTGAATTAACTACAATTTTGAATGTTATTAATTAAGATTTTCCAGGTGTCTAAATCTACATGTAGTTGAACACGGATGAGACTGATCAGTGAAAAATTCTGACACATCGTGATTCATAACATTCAAACTTGTGGTTAATTCAAAGCAATTTATGAATACCCACTTATTAACAATCAATTAATCATAATTAGCAACCCAGGGGTGTGGTTGAGTGGTTGGGGGTCATCCTCCCTTAACCAAGTGTTGAGGGTTCGATCCTCACCTTCGGTATGGAGCAACTTTAAATCCCTGAGCCAGCTGTTCCACCATTCGAGGTGCCTCCAATCCAGCGAGGGGATTAGTCACTGCGTTCGGCAGTGGATACCTTGGTCTAGACAAAAAAAAATTTAAACAGAATTAGCACAAATTTTGAACTGCGCTCTTAAACATATTTTGTAGAAACAATAAACATACTATAAGTTTTGAGAGGCTACAATCAAACACTCTATATTTCGTCTCGAGAAGGTAGCTCAGTTGGCGAGCTAAGGGACATGAAGGAGTTGCAAGTTTGCAAGAAGGAGATCCAGAGTTCAAATCCTAAAAACTAACATTTCCCCCACCCCCAAACTAATTACTAAGCACTAACATTGCTTATAAAAAAAACACTATATTTCATAGGACCAAAATTATATTTTAGCCATTTTAATGATTCATTATTATTGTCATCTTTGTAGAAAAACTTTTTCCAACAAAAAAATGTAAATGTAGAAATTTTGCTCCATCACTAGTGGAAAAAATGCATTTCATATCGGTTAAAATTGACATTTCATATCGGTTCCTGAACCGATGCCGAAAAAGGAGATATAAAAAATAGGTACATTTCATATCGGTTCCTGAACCGTTATGAAAAATTGTTTTTATATCGGTTGCACCTAGAACCGTTATGAAAAGTCCGTTTTTATCAAAAATAAGCGTATTTTTGACATCGGTTTTTTGTTGGAACCGATATAAAAAGTACTTTTAACATCGGTTATCCAGAGGAACCGATATTAAAAGTGGAGTTTTTTTTTTAAAAAAAAAAACGTGTTTCTGATTAGCATACATGAGACAGGACTATATACTGTATAATCTCAAATATTCATATAATTAAAAAATGAAACATCACAATCTCAAGTACATATTACAAAATCTTCGGCACAACATCAATTGTTTTCCATAAAAAATGTTTTACACGATAGTGCCTGACGTACATAGTCATAACATATTACCAAAACTATCCAAAAAATTACTTCTAACATAAACTAAGCAAAACTATCATAAAGAACAAAAATTACATTTCATTAAAAATTACATTTCAAAATGAACAAAAATTAAAGCAGAGTACTACACTGAACAAAAGTTTCAGATTTACTGGTATGTTCCAAAATCCTTTCTCTCAGCGCCATCATGAGTTGCATGTCCAAAGTTTTCTCAAATGTTATCTGCAAAAATATTCACATTCAAACAAAAGATAGTTCAAGACACGTGACCAGGTCAGTGGCACATTTTAAATACAAGTCCAGCTCCAAGAGATTTCAGGGACTGATCCAAGTGAGCAAGAGACTACTTCAGCCACCATTTTTACACTCGTCAAAGTTTTCTTCCAATATCCTCAAAGTTTACGAAAGTAATACAACACTTACTTGCTTAGCTAGCTATGAATTACACCTTCAACAACTGCAATAATTCAATTTCATCTTTCATTCAATTCAATACTACTACTAATTATTTTATTGCATAGAAATAAAAAAGAAAACAACAAGAACTATATCAAAAGGTGGGAAAATGAAGAATTGGAAGCATACCTGGTAACAAAAGTTATCAATCTAAGAAGTTTTAAATCTATTAATTGACAGCCAACACATAGTAAAATAAATCGTAATTGCTTACCCATAGACCATAACAGGAATCAGGTCACGACCAGATAGTGCAACAATGGGATCAAAACACTCCTGCCAAAACATTACCAGAGCAAAAAAAAAAGAAATGTAGTTAAAACAAAGCAAAAAATACATAAATGATAACACAACAGAAAACTGTTAGAAACTGGTACCAAAATACAGTTTAATCGTACAAGCTGACTTTTATTGATGGCAAAACATGTTTACAACAGAAATAGAATCACACACGTTAAAGAGAATGCAGAAAAGATAGAATACTAGAGTAGAAAGGCATTTCCAAAATGCATTTGCATATACTAGAGTAAATCAATAATATCTTTAAATTTTAAAAGGTAATTTGTCCACCTGCATGGAAGGCCCTAGGGAATCCATTGCAAAGAATCAAATCTCCTCCATCTCCACATACTGCACACATATCATCACTATCTTCTGTGGTAAGGTTCTGACCATTTGCCAAAGAGAGAGCTATATCATGAAGTGTTAATCCATTTGAAGTATATATGTGGAGGTAACTGCAAAAGGATAAAAATATTTTGAGATGAAGAAAAATAGGCAAAAGGCAATTCAGCTCTTGAACATTCTACTCACGGTTGACGTCTAGCAGCCATTCCAGCATGGGATTCACACTGTGAAGGGCTTATCTGTTAACTCAAGAACAAAAATCATAAAGCTCATTTTAGCATTTACACTTATATAAAAATAAGGTAGGTGGTGTTGGTGTGTCCATAGTTATATGACCATACCTCTATGTCACAACAACTACAGAAGTGGTTCCATCTCCAACTTCTCTATCCTGAAGCACAGCTAGTTCCACCAAAACCTGAGAAAAACAAAACAGAGTCAATAAATCAACATATAATATTTTCTTCCTACAAAAATGGCAGAAAAAAAAGGAGTTCAGTTCACCTTTGCAGCAGGGTGCTCTACAAAACAGTTACAACACTTGGAGAGAAGGAAGACGAAATCACACAAACCCTAAAAAACGAAAACGAAAACCCAAATTCGGTTCCCAATTCCCAAATCACACAAACCCTAAAAAACGAAATCAAAAAGATGGGTGATGGAAGGAAAAGGGTTACCAAACTATCTCGCTCCGGTGAAGCCGCTCAGTGGTTTTGGTCGTGATCTTCCGTGGCCAATGGGAATGAGGGAATGAGAAGATGAGTGAGAGGGAGCGAATGGTGGAAGAGGGAGACTATGCGCGCGAATGGTGAGAGGGAGAGATGGTGGAAGAGATGCGAATGGTGAGATGATAAACGGTGGTGGAAGAGATGATGGAGGTGCGAACGGTGATGGAAGAGATGAGGGAGAGTACTGCGAATGAGAATGAGAGGGAGCGAATGGTGGAAGAGATGCGAACGAATTGCAAAAGCCTAATTTTTTTCGTTTCTATAACGGGTGGTTTTGTGACCCGTTATGGAAGCCTAAATTTTTGCACTTTCTATAACGGTTATGCAATGGAACCGATATGAAAGATGGTTTTTGCACTTTCTATATCGGTTCCTATGCCAACCGATATAAAAATTGTAATTTTAATTACAAAACTGCCACCGCGTCACTTTTAACATCAAGCCGTTTTTAACCGATATAAATGACAGTTATAAAATGCATTTTTTCCACTAGTGCATGTACCTCTGATTATCTAAATGCATCTTGTCCTACCATGGAGATCATGTGTGGCCTCTTTGTCGTACCGTTGTTTCGCCTCTCCTTATAGTCGATGCTATGTGGATAAAGCATGTTAGACTTTAGTTCGCTGTGTTTTGTGTTTCCTTTTATTGCTTTCCTTTTGATCAAAAATCTTAAATACATCTTGTCCTTTTGGTTTCTAAAGTAGCTATTGACTAATTTGTAGCGGCAGACATAATATCTTAGGTCAGAGGGATCAAAAAGTTGTTAATTTATTGTCAAAATTGTTAGTTCATGGTATTGTTGAAAATTGTATTTTCAAATATCATGAATTGATTAACTAAAATTAAAAAACCGAATTATTTAGTCCCTAAAGTATATGAAAATAATAAGTTGTTCTTAATGTCTAACATTCGTCAAATTAACTCTTAAAATTTTATAAGTAGTCTTTTACGGAGACTAATGAGACAATTATCTTAAAATTTTAGAGACTAGTTTGACGAGTTTCATAAACATTAGATACTGCTTATTATTTATTGTAAAAAAAGATATATTGCTTATTAGTTTATTTACTTTAGGTATTATGGTAAGTTTAAGAATTGAATTGAGAGTTTAGTGCTTATTAATCTATCAAAACAAAAAGAGTTATGAGGTCTAAATGCAAAACTTAAAACTTGTGCCTTCAAAATAAAAACCATACACCATATTAGTGAATATTTTATTTTTCAAGGATACAAATGCACCATCTTAAAGATATAAATAGGTCTGCCGAGGAAAAGCGCCGTTGGTATAGGTTTTACGGACTAATTTTTAACCCTTTATTCACAAAGTTTTGCGCTTGCTATGTGCCAAATTTCTTAGTGTTTTTGACACTAAAACGTGATAGCAAATCCATCAACATGATCTTTTCAATCATGTTGTACTAATTTTTGTTATAACTAATGAAAAAAATTGTTTACAGTAAAAACATTAAATGCATATCTAAGTGAGACCTACTTATGTGGCCATTCATTTGACTATAGAGAAATTTGTATACTGTATTTTTAAAAAAAGTCTATGTACAAATAATATAAAATTAAATTTTATGGAGTAAAAATCATTGCACTTTACGACATGCGGGTGCCCTTCACTTTTGAATTTTGGCCTTAATTCATAATTATATAATGCAGGTCTGCAGGCCACTCTTCCCCACATGCCTCACTCTTTCTCTTTTCCTATCTCGCAAACTGCTCGTTGATTCACACATAACGGGTTTCTTTGTTATTATACGTTTTGTTTTCAAGAGGGATTATTGATTAATGAAGGAAGTTGGTGGTAGGAAGGTGCAGGGTGCAGCTTCACCTTGTGCTGCATGCAAGCTTCTAAGGAGAAAGTGTGGCCACGATTGTGTTTTTGCTCCCTATTTCCCTGCTGATGAGCCCCAGAAATTTGCCAATGTACACAAGGTGTTTGGTGCCAGCAATGTCAACAAAATGCTTCAGGTTCACTACTTTCTCCCTTTTGTACATGTCTTATTTTCTCATATATATTTTGATTGTCAGTATTAGTAAATGATTTTCCTTTTAAAGTTGCTCTTTAGTCCCTGAGAATTAATTAAATTCACATATAACCTGATCTCGCTTCAATGAAAATAATAGGAAACTTGAAACAAAAATGATTTATGAACACTCAAAACCTCCCAACAAGAGAAACATAATATGATGAATGTGATAAGTGAGCAATATGATAGGAAGAAAAGATAAAAGAAAAAGTGACGTGATCAGTGTTGAAAATTTTGAAGTGTCCAAAAATTAGGGTTGAACCAAAAACAACAAGAGTAGACTGAAAAGTAAACAAGGCATATATGATAATTTAGGTTAAATACAACATCAGGAAAATGCGATCATTTTAGAAAATAATAAATAGTATCTAGTGTACTGTACGTATTTGTGTCTACATCAATATCACATTCCACAAACTTCTATACTTTATAGAATTAAATAATAAAAAGTATATTACCATATAGTAGTTATATAATGCGATTGATGATGTATCATCGCTCATTTGGCCTTTGGGAAGCCAATGGAAGTTTGTAAACGTGATTTTGGCACCCGGCCCCAAAAGTCAAGGTCAAGCACAGTTACGGCAAGACATAGTTTTTTTAATCAAAGATAAACAGTTACAGTATGTGTGAATAATGATAAAGCCCGTAATTTATTGAATCTAGACATAGAAAAGAGCATCGTTCTTAGAGAGATTCTCATCATCTGAATGTGTAAAAATGATTCAGTACCAAACTGATGCAACTGAAGCAATATGGGTCGGTCCAAGTGGTAATTAGGTTTGGATCCCACTTAAAATCACCCACAAAGCCGGTGGATACTGCGTACTAATAAGAAAGTATCCGAAAAACCGATGCAATTGACTATCAGAAAGTAACTAGTCAAGTAATCAACTAACTAACCGATTTGGATTTTTAATTAACTAAATAACTGAAGTTAAGCCACACACTATCCCTATTATAACTTTTTAAATGTAAATTTTCTTGTCCTTTTTTTTACTGGCTACACAGTACACAGTATTGCTTTTTCACGAAAGCATGATAGCCATGAAACTTGCAGGACCTACCAATGCATAAAAGAGGGGATGCAGTGAGCAGCATGGTGTATGAGGCTAATGCAAGAGTCCGAGACCCTATATATGGATGTGCAGGGGCCATCTCTTCTCTTCAGCAGCAGGTTGATGTGTTGCAGACCCAATTGGCTTTGGCCCAGGCTGAGGTGACACACCTTCGGGTGCACCAAAATAGAGGCTCTTCAGAAGTTTACAGGGAATAACTATTCACACCACGTTTTAACCAATACACTCCCCTTTGCAGCAGTTTATGTCTAGATGGCAAAAAGTTGGAGGTGTTTTAGTAAAAACGTGGTGGTTATATGAAATTCCTTGACATGTGAAGGAATTGTAGTATATATTTAGTCAAACATGTGAAGCAACAAAAACAAAATTGGTCTTCTATAATTTCACTTTGTGCAAGTGATGGTGGTGACACAATGTGGTGGAGGCAATTCACAAGCTCAATTAATTTTAGAGTTGGGAAAATGTTTCTCATTGACCACATAATATGTTAATATAGTTACTTTTGTATTTAAGTGCGAGTTTAGGTGGGTGATTGTGAACTCTTCATGACAGATGATGGAATGGTAGTGATGTTCAAAGGTATGTTGTTCTAATTAGCAATGTTCTTAAACTTGGACAAATCATCGACACAATCAAGATACTCGGTCAGTGGATCACGAGTTGGACCAATGGGTCAATAGTTGAACCACATGACTCAGCCACAATTAAAAAACAATGGCCTGTAAAACTTATTTGAACCAACCAAGTCAATAGTCCAACCGGTCAGGCCTAGGCCTGCACATCGGGCGGTTTTGGGCGGTTTCGGGCCCAAAACGCCAATCCGGCCAAAACCGCGGGCCACAAACACAAGCCCGTTTGCGCCCAAATCTTTATTCGGTTTTTACGGGTTCGGTTTTGCGGATTCTGCGGGTTGGTCGGTTGGGTAAGTGCGGGTTTGCAGAAAATACCATGGAAGAAAGCAAGCAAAACCAGAAATGCAAGAGAAAAAGTGTGTGAATCAGATACAGAGAAGAGAAGAGGGAGAGAGGAAGCAGGAAATTATAATTAATTGAATTGATATATTTATATTTAATTAATAGTACTATATCTTAAATCTTAAATAATGACGGAGGTGTGCAGAGTGCAGGTGGGAAACGTGAACAAAAAATAATAATTTTAGACTTTTAAAAGGTAAAAGTCGGACTTGTGCAAGTGATCAAGAAACGTTTTAGAAATAAAAAATTAGTACTCTGATGTCTGCTCCTCTACTACTACGAAATTTGAAAAGGTAAAAGTCTGACTTGTGCTATTTACAGGTACTTGCGGGCAGGTCTGGTCACCGACGGGCCTAAAAATGAAAACCGAACCCGCCCAGCCAAACTCGCATGAACCCAATTCTCCAACCCGTGAACCCGTGTACCCGAATGGACCTGACCGAATAAGCCCATTGTCTTCGGTTTCTCGGTTTTTCGTGTCGGTTTACCATTTTTGTCCAGGCCTAGTCAGGCCATTGATTCAACCCCTGGTTCCACCAAACGGGTCACCAGTTCGACCATAAAATCGGTTGAGCCATACTAGTAGTGATGTTCAAAGGTATGTTGTTCTAAGCAATGTTCTTAAACTTGGACAGATCATCGACACAATCAAGATACTGGGTCAGTGGATCACGAGTTGGACCAATGGGTCAATAGTTGAACCACGTGACTCAGCCACAATTAAAAAACAACTGCCTGTAAAACTTATTTGAACCAACCAAGTCAATAGTCCAACCGGTCAGGTCATTGGTTCAAACCCTGGTTCCACCGAACGGGTCACCAGTTCGACCATAAATTCGGTTGAGCCATACTAGTCCACGTACAAGTCCAGTCGAATTACTCACCCGGACCGACCATACCATCAATTTTCAGTAGGACTGATCGATTTGGTCCACGTTTAATAACGTTGTCTGAAATGCATGATATCTATAAGACCTAGCACAACTGGTTGTTAGGTGATAAGTGCCCATTTTACTTAAATCACATATATTCAAGAGTACTTAAGGAACTTATTTTCTAAAAAGCATTCACTATTTATCCTAAACCTAGAAATTTTAGTATAGAGTGTAAATAAAATAAAATATATCTTGACATCAGTGTAGTGTATGTAGGTGAAGAAGTTATTCTGAAATAGGGGGACCAAAATGCAAAGATATTTTGTAAAGCTTTATTCTCTCTAAGGAAAAATCAAATTCGCTTAGTGAGTGGATTGCTTAGCGAGAAAGACATGCTCTCCACCGTTACAACATCCAATCAAATAGCCTTCTTCAACATTAAACAAAAGCATACTCGCTAACAGAGCTCATCTGAATTTTACACTGCCTTACGTACAAGACAAAAATATTACTTCACTCAAAAGCAAAGACACCCTTATTAAGCGAGTTAACTCACCAAGTAGGAATGTGAAAGTTAGGCATACTGTTGCTTAGCCCCAACTTGTCAGCAGCAAAATTGTATATGAAACTAGTATGTATAGATATAATTATTAAATAGTAGTTTGGATGTATAATTTAATTTTTTTATTTTTTTTTAAATTTCTGACGGATTTCCGAAGGATTTGCGACGAAAAGGTGTCAGAGTTTGTGTAACGCTCCAAAATAATTTAATTAATTATTTAATTAAGTTATTTGAGGCTTATAATATTTATTTAAGCAAATTAAATTAACTTAGAATTTTGTTTTATTTCAGGAGGTGTCTAAGTAAATAGGAAGGTGTTAATAAGGCCCATTATCCGTTAAATGGCCCAAGTTTTGTTAGTAAATCATAGGAGTCTTAGGAGAAGCCCTCACTTGTGCACAATCGAAAAAATTAGAAAGTGAGAAGAGTGAGAGAGGAGAGGCGTGGCGGTGCTAGGGCAAGGGAGGGGGGTTTCGCGTGGAGCCTAAGGGAAAGAGGAGAGCTTGGATTGTTGGTGATTTTGGTGAATTGCTAGGAGCTTTGCAGATTCTTCAATTATCAAAGGTTAGGGGGCTCTCTTTCGTTCATAATAATCTATAAGATTAGTGCCCTATATGAGTTATGTTGAGGATGTTTAATTGATTGTTTTGGGTGTGTTGTTTTTTTGTGTTTTGTAACATGTTGAGATTCAAATTAGTAACTCTATGTTGTTTGGTGATGATTCTATGTTATTTGGTGATAAAATGAACATGAGACTAAATATGCATATAAGGCGTTTGTTGTAGTGATTCAATAAAATTGAGGATGAAATTTTGATGATTGTTTGTTGACTGAATGTGTGAGTTATGTGGTTGCCATGACTGTTGAATATATGATTAAGTTCGGATGTGAATCAGAATGGGTACGGGAACGATCGGAATGGACAAGAAAACACGAAAACTGACTTTTCTGAAATACTGGTAGCCACGCACGGATCGTGCGCCCCTGGGTACGGATCGTGCGTGAGGTTCTGGTACTCAAGGTGGATTTTCTGAAAAACTGAGCACGGATCGTGCGCCAAGGCGCACGGATCGTGCGTCCCTTGCTGATACCCAATTTTAAAACTATGTCCTAAGTCATCCCGATTGGTCCTAAGTCCCTTCTAATCCACTCTTCAAGGTTTCCCAAGGATGGAAACACATTAGTATCATGAAATCAAGTATGATCGAAGTAATTTTATGTTATGTTCAATGTTGCTGTTGCTGTTTTCTTTAAATGCTGTTGTTGCTGTTATATTGCTGCGTTGTTTTATATTATTGTGATGCTGTTTTAGTTCTGGTGATGTTGTTTAGTCCTTTTGTGACAATTTAATCCCTATTTACTTGGTGAACGGTGTAAATGGTGTGTTAATGGTGACATATATATAATGGTGAGGTAAATTATTGGTGAGTTAATAAAACATTGGTGAGCTAATTAAATTATTGGTGAGTGTGATATTGCATTATTTTGGTGTGTATGGTGCATTGTTCATGGCGTCACATAATCATGTGCATTGATTGGCGAGCAGAAGGCTTCGGCTTTATGATAAATGATTGGTGAGCAGAATGCTTCGGCCTTATTTTGGTGAGTGCCCTCAAGGCTATTATTAAGGTGATGATGGATCCACATGCATATGTCCTAGGAGCTGGGTTGCACTTCATGCACTATTCCTACCTTCGGTGTTGTTCTTGATGATATAAAATGATGGTGTATATTAATATTGCTGTGATTTGGTGTTGTTAATTGTTTTCTCTAATATGACGCTTATCTTATTTGTTATTATTTATGTAAAGAGACTCACCCTACTGCCTTTATGTTGCTTCACATGTCGGCAACGTGCAGGTGATAACGAGTGAAGGTGATCTAGTACCTTCTTCTAGTTGGTTGAGTCTGCTCTGATACGTAGCACCGGGGGGGGGGGGGGGCGCGTCTTAGTTTATTGTCGTTTTATTTGATGTTCCAAAACTTTTATTTTGGTGATGTATTGCGATATTTTAAGACTTGATATATTTCCGCTGCGATGTTTTTATATTTGTGGTTACGTAGACTAAACTAGATAATTATGTTGACTGTGGTGCTATGTATCTCGTGCGTTAGGACTTAATGAATTAATTTGGCGTTATTATATATGTTGTTGAAGTAAATGTGGCACCCTCTTGTGGTTGCATTGAAAAGTTTTTTGAAAGCTCTGATTTTAAATTAATTAAATTCTAGTTGATTAGAAGGGGGTGTTACATTAGTGGTATCAGAGCAGTTCGGTCTGTCCGACCAAGTTGTTGAGTCTTTAGTTTTATAATCCTCGAGTCTTGTTACTCGTTCTGACTTGAGTCTTGTTTAAGTGATTAGTTGAGATGGCCGGAAGAAATGATGCTGCTCTTGCTGCTGCTCTGCAAGCTATGGCTCAGGCTGTGGGAAATCAGCAGGGTGCTGCTGATGCTGGTGCTCGTAATTTGGCCACGTTCCAAAGGGAGAATCCACCCACGTTCAAGGGTCGGTATGATCCTGATGGAGCTCTGGCATGGTTAAAGGAGATTGAAAGAATTTTCCGAGTTATGGATTGCACGCCTGCTCAGAAGGTGAGGTATGGTACTCACATGTTAGCTGAAGAAGCCGATGATTGGTGGCTTGAAGCTCTACAGAGGTTGGAAGCTGCTGGTGAAGAGATCACATGGGATGTTTTCAAGAGGGAGTTTACGAGGAAGTATTACCCAGAAGATGTGAGAGGAAAGAAGGAAATTGAATTTCTGGAATTGAAGCAGGGAAACAAGTCTGTGGCCGAGTATGCAGCGAAGTTTGTGGAATTGGCTAAGTTCTACCCTCACTATAATAACGATGCTAATTCTGAGTTTTCGAAATGTATCAAGTTTGAAAATGGTCTGAGGCCTGACATCAAGAAAGCAATTGGTTACCAGAAGATTCGGGTGTTTGCTGATTTGGTTGATAGCTGTAGGATTTTTGAGGAGGATAGCAGTGCTGCCTATAAAGCCGTGAAGGAGAAGAGGAGTTCTCAGTATCGTGGGAAGCCCTATGATGTTTCTGGTGGTAAGGGCAAGTGGAAAGCTGGTTCAGGCAAGAAGCTAAGTGGGGGAGATGCCCCTGCGAACATTGTGTGCTACAAGTGCAGTAAGCCCGGTCATAAGAGTTTTGATTGCCCGGTTAACAAGTGTTTCAAAATGTGGCAAAGAAGGTCACATCGCTGCTAATTGTGAAAAGAAGGATGTTGTTTGCTACAACTGCGGGGAGGTGGGGCATATTAGTACCAAGTGTTCCAAGCCAAAGAAGGAGAAGGTGAGTGGGAAGGTGTTTGCTCTTGCGGGGACTGAGACGGCTAATGAGATCAGAGGTACGTGTTTCATTAATGGTACTCTGTTGCTTGCTATTGTTGATACTGGTGCTACGCATTCCTTTATTGCTGCTGTGTGTGCTGATAAGTTGAATCTAGTGTTGTCTGTTATGATGAGGGAAATGGTCATTGATACTCCGGCTAAGGGCTCGGTGACTACTTCTCTCGTGTGTGCTAAGTGTCCTTTATCAGTTTTCGGCAGGGACTTTATGGTTGATTTGATTTGCTTGCTGTTAGATGGGTTAGATGTTATCTTGGGTATGGACTGGTTGGTGAATAACCATGTTCATATCAATTGTTTTGATAAGTCTGTGAGTTTCTCTTCTCCGGTCGAAGAGGAATCAGTTTTGTTGCCTGCTGGCCAATTGCATAAGGTAATGAGAGAGGAAGTTAAGTTGTTTGCTTTGATGGCGTCGTTGTCTATGGAGAGCCAAGCTAAGATTGATGAGTTGTCGGTAGTGTGTGAATTTTCTGAAGTGTTTCCTGATGAAATTCCTGATGTGCCACCTGAGAGAGAAGTAGAGTTTGCTATTGATCTAGTACCTGGTACTAGACCTGTGTCTATGGCACCGTATAGAATGTCGGCGTCTGAGTTGCCTGAGTTGAAGAAGCAGCTTGAAGACTTTCTTGAAAAGAAGTTCATAAGACCAAGTGTGTCGTCGTGGGGAGCTCCGGTGTTGCTGGTAAAGAAGAAAGATGGGAGTATGAGACTTTGCGTTGACTATCGACAGTTGAACAAAGTGACAATAAAGAATAAGTATCCGCTTCCAAGGATTGATGAGTTGATGGATCAATTGGTGGGTGCCCGCGTGTTTAGTAAGATTGATTTGAGGTCACTACGAGTATTCGGTGATGCCATTCGGTGTTACGAATGCTCCGGGGGTATTCATGGAATATATGAATCGTATTTTTCATGAGTATCTGGATCGTTTCGTGGTGGTCTTTATCGATGATATTTTGGTTTATTCTAAGTCTGAAGAGGAGCATGTTGAGCATTTGAAGTCAGTGTTGGAAATCTTGAGGGATAGGAAGTTGTATGCTAAGCTATCTAAGTGTGAATTCTGGTTGAAGGAAGTAAGCTTTCTTGGTCATATCATTTCTGGTGATGGCATTGCAGTAGATCCATCCAAAGTTGATGCCGTGTTGCAGTGGGTGGCACCTAAGTCGGTTACGGAGATTAGAAGTTTTCTGGGACTAGCCGGTTATTATAGAAGGTTAATCGAAGGGTTTTCTAAGTTGGCATTCCAGCTAACTCAGTTGACTTGTAAAGGAAAGACGTTTGTTTGGAATTCTCGTTGTGAAGAAAGTTTTAATGAGCTGAAGAAGAGGTTGACGACTTCCCCTATTTTGACGTTGCCTAAGTCAGGAGAGCCTTTTGTAGTGTATTGTGATGCTTCTAAGATGGGACTGGGAGGTGTTCTTATGCAAAATGGTAAGGTAGTGGCTTATGCGTCCAGGCAGTTGAGGACTCATGAGAAGAACTACCCCACTCATGATTTGGAGCTTGCGGCAGTTGTGTTTACATTGAAGATTTGGAGACATTATCTGTATGGGTCTAAATTTGAAGTGTTCAGTGATCATAAAGGTTTGCAGTATTTGTTTGATCAGAAAGAGTTAAATATGAGGCAAAGGAGATGGTTAGAACTGTTGAAGGACTATGACTTCAGTTTGAATTATCATCCGGGAAAGGCTAATGTTGTAGCCGATGCTTTGAGTCGGAAGTCATTGCATGTATCAGCAATGATGGTTAAAGAGCTTGAATTGGTTGAGCAATTCAGAGATATGAGTTTGGTCTGTGAAGTAACACCTCAGAGTGTTAGACTAGGAATGTTGAAGATTCATAATGAATTTTTAGATGTCATTCGAGAGGCTCAGAAGCGAGATATCAAGCTAGTTGAATTGGCGGTTGGGATTGATCGTTCCGAAAATAAAGATTATGAGATTGATGCGCAAGATGTGTTGAGATATCGTGGGAGGATTTGTATTCCGAGTGATGAGGAGATTAAGAAGGCAATTCTTGAAGAAGGGCACAGGAGTAAGTTGAGTATTCATCCGGGAGCCACAAAAATGTATCAAGACTTGAAGAAGCTGTTTTGGTGGCCTGGTATGAAGCGTGATGTAGCTCAGTTTGTGTATGAATCGTATTTTTCATGAGTAGCTGGATCGTTTCGTGGTGGTCTTTATCGATGATATTTTGGTTTATTCTAAGTCTGAAGAGGAGCATGTTGAGCATTTGAAGTCAATGTTGGAAATCTTGAGGGATAGGAAGTTGTATGCTAAGCTATCTAAGTGTGAATTCTGGTTGAAGGAAGTAAGCTTTCTTGGTCATATCATTTCTGGTGATGGCATTGCAGTAGATCCATCCAAAGTTGATGCCGTGTTGCAGTGGGAGACACCTAAGTCGGTTATGGAGATTAGAAGTTTTCTGGGACTAGCCGGTTATTATAGAAGGTTCATCGAAGGGTTTTCTAAGTTGGCACTCCCGCTAACTTGGTTGACTTGTAAAGGAAAGGCCTTTGTTTGGAATTCTCGTTGTGAAGAAAGTTTTAAGGCGCACGGATCGTGCGTCCCTTGCTGATACCCAATTTTAAAACTATGTCCTAAGTCATCCCGATTGGTCCTAAGTCCCTTCTAATCCACTCTTCAAGGTTTCCCAAGGATGGAAACACATTAGTATCATGAAATCAAGTATGATCGAAGTAATTTTATGTTATGTTCAATGTTGCTGTTGCTGTTTTCTTTAAATGCTGTTGTTGCTGTTATATTGCTACGTTGTTTTATATTATTGTGATGCTGTTTTAGTTCTGGTGATGTTGTTTAGTCCTTTTGTGACAATTTAATCCCTATTTACTTGGTGAACGGTGTAAATGGTGTGTTAATGGTGACATATATATAATGGTGAGGTAAATTATTCTTGAGTTAATAAAATCATTGGTGAGCTAATTAAATTATTGGTGAGTATGATATTGCATTATTTTGGTGTGTATGGTGCATTGTTCATGGCGTCACATAATCATGTGCATTGATTGGCGAGCAGAAGGCTTCGGCTTTATGATAAATGATTGGTGAGCAGAAGGCTTCGGCCTTATTTTGGTGAGTGCCCTCAAGGCTATTATTAAGGTGATGATGGATCCACATGCATATGTCCTAGGAGCTGGGTTGCACTTCATGCACTATTCATACCTTCGGTGTTGTTCTTGATGATATAAAATGATGGTGTATATTAATATTGCTGTGATTTGGTGTTGTTAATTGTTTTCTCTAATATGACGCTTATCTTATTTGTTATTATTTATGTAAAGAGACTCACCCTACTGCCTTTATGTTGCTTCTCATGTCGGCAACGTGCAGGTGATAACGAGTGAAGGTGATCTAGTACCTTCTTCTAGTTGGTTAAGTCTGCTCTGATACGTAGCACCGGGGGGGGGGGGGGGCGTCTTAGTTTATTGTCGTTTTATTTGATGTTCCAAAACTTTTATTTTGGTGATGTATTGCAATATTTTAAGACTTGATATATTTCCGCTGCGATGTTTTTATATTTGTGTTGACGTAGACTAAACAGAATAATTATGTTGACTGTGGTGCTATGTATCTCGTGCGTTAGGACTTAATGAATTAATTTGGCGTTATTATATATGTTGTTGAAGTAAATGCGGCACCCTCTTGTGGTTGCATTGGAAAGTTTTTTGAAAGCTCTGATTTTAAATTAATTAAATTCTAGTTGATTAGAAGGGGGTGTTACAGTTTGCGACGACTTTGCCACGGATATTTGCGACGTAAAAATCCGTCGGAAACGATTTGCGACGAGCGATTTTGCGACGGATATTTGTCCGTCGGAAAGTTCGTCGGAAACGTCAATTTGCGACGAAAATCGTCGATTTTCTTGTAATGTTAATGGGGGAGTTTATTTGGGTGAACTCATAATTTAAGTATTTTTTACTCCAATGCTACTTGTTAGTAAGAATTCATACTCCGTTCCGAGTGGTAACTGAACTCGGATCCCACCCTAAGGTCTCGAATTCGAATCTTGGGTGTGACAAAAACTCTGTTGGGAGGGGAGAACCACACGGGCCGGCAAAGCCGGTACTCGTGGCCAGCCAAGTTCTCCGGCGTAGATTAGTCATCAGCAAAGCCAATGAAAATTGCGCAACAATAACACGGTAACAAAAAAAATTCATACTTAAGCCCCACTTATTTATATTTTTTATTTCATTTTTCTTCAAATTTAATTTTTTAGGGTAACTACTCATAGTTATCGTTCTCTATATAGTGACCGGAAACTAATTTTAAGCTTTCCAACTTGCCACATCATTCATCTCTAACGCAGAAAAGCCAATTGTTGTCTAAACTAAAAATAAGCACCGCAATTAGATGCTTGCAGTAAAGCAGCTCTAATGGTGTTTTTTCACACGTCACTTTTAATAGCATTTGAGCTTATGGCTCGCATCATATCATTTTCTCTCTTGTTTACTCTTATTATTTTAATTAAATTTCTCGTTTATTATTTAACTTATTAACCTTGTAGTCTCTCTCATTTAATAAAAGAATATTTTTAAGTCATTTTATACTTTTCAACTACTTCTACTGCTCCTAAATTTACTAAATATTTTAAATTCACACAACCAAATGGTAATGATTCAGCATATTCCAAAACGACTTGAATTCAAATCCCAATATCAATGTGAGAATCTTTTTAGTGGGTAACATGTAAGCGCCTCTATAAAGACTCTTTGAGTTTTGAGGCTTTCTATAATCTTGGTGAGCCCACGAGACTAAATTCGCCTAAACTTATATATTTTCTATAAAAAACAAGCTATTTACTATATATAAGCGTATTTAGTATCCACTATTTATAACCCCAAAGAATTGGTCTAGTGGAGCATAACAAGAGTTGTATCCGAGAGGTCTCGGGTTCTACTCCCCCACTAGTCTCTTTGAGGTGAGGTAAATTTTCCATAACAAAAAAAAAAGTATCCACTATTTATTTGGTATAAGGTAGTTTATATGTTATGTACTACTTTTAACAGAAGAGAAGAGCGCCCTAATAACATAATTAACATTATTTCGTCAAGAAAAATATACTTTATTGATATTATAATTCTAAATCTTGGTATATCGTATTGTTTAGTGTTGAACCAGGAACCCAAAGAAGGAGACAGTGTAGTGAAATCTGAAATCTCTTATCCCAACCCAAGAGAGATAATAAGAGGACCCCAAAATATGAGAAAGAACCAATAACAACAATCCAAGTCAGCCACCTTACTTGTCTCACCTTATCCACAATCCACACACTTTCTCACCACTAATCTCTTCCACACAGAATCTAAAAACCTTCCCTTCTATTCTCATCTCTCCACTCCACATTCAAATCAATCCCTCTCCTCTCCTTCCACAAAAAAAAAATGTCTCTCACCATTCCCACTAACCTCTCCAAACCCACCACCACTCTCAAACCTAAACTCCCCTCAAAACTCAAACCCACCACACCCATCATCCACTGCAGCAGCAACAATGAAAATCCGAATTCACAACCAAATCTGAAAGCATTCTCAGCAGCACTAGCACTCTCATCGATTCTATTCTCAGCTCCTCTCCCCGCTGTAGCAGACATCTCAGGTTTAACCCCATGCAAAGAATCAAAACAATTCGCTAAGCGAGAGAAGCAGTCGATAAAAAAGCTTGAATCATCGCTTAAATTTTACGCTCCAGATAGCGCTCCAGCGCTAGCGATAAAAGCAACGGTTGACAAAACAAAAAGAAGATTTGATAACTATGCGAAACAAGGGTTGTTATGTGGTGCTGATGGGTTACCTCATTTGATTGTGAATGGTGATCAAAGACACTGGGGTGAGTTTATTACACCTGGGATTTTGTTCCTCTACATCGCAGGTTGGATTGGGTGGGTTGGTCGGAGTTACTTGATTGAGATCCGTGATGATAAGAAACCAACAATGAAAGAGATTATTATTGATGTTCCACTTGCTTCTAGGTTGGTTTTTAGAGGTTTCAGTTGGCCTGTTGCTGCTTATAGAGAGTTTTTGAATGGTGATCTTATTGCTAAGGATGTTTAGTTTCTTTCCAAGGTTTGACCCTTAATCTCTTTTATTTTTCAATCTTGTTTTTATGATTTTGTTTTTTATTTGTTCATGGTAATTATCAGATGAGGGAGAATGCATGGCATGGGCATGATGATGGAAGGAAGGAGGAAGGGGGAGAAAAGAGGAAAGGGTTGGTTTTCTTTTTAACCTATTTTAAGGGAAAATTGTAATCTTGGGATATAAAATATTTATGCGCTCATTTTGTAAATTTGAAAATTAGTTGATGTAATGTATGAACTGCAATCAAACTGATCTGAGTTTTTCTTCCTTTTTTGACTTCAATGCTTGCTTCTTACAAAATATTTACATATTAATTGCTTGTTAATCATATATTGTAAGTCAGCTTTGATCTCAAGTCGATTCCACAGTTAGAAATCTGATGGTTTGGGATTTTGTTAACAGAATTTTTAAAGATTATTAATATTTATTGTATAGACTAATATCGAATGAACACTGATCATATAAATTGTTAATCCAAATTTAAGTAGTCATTTCTTAGACCACTATAGTTAAGAGGTGTGAATATATTTGAGATGCAGATACAAATATTTTGGTTTGTTTTTCCACCCAAAAAAAAAACATTGCGTTGTTGCAGTTTTTTTCTTTTAGTTTTTTTTTTTTGAATATAATAGGGGCTCAAAGGCCCGAAACAAAAACCACGAGTCACACGGAAACTAATCTAGGAGTAGTTTCTTTCTTTTAGTTTATCTTGCAAGAAAATGGGCGTGTGGATGTCGCGCGTCGGCGTCTAGTATTGTTAGCGGAAGTGGAAAATGGGTGTGTGCATGTTCGACACCCGTCAAAATTGCATTTTTGGTCTGCTATCTTTGATTAAAGTTTTAATTTGGTCTTTTATATTTTTTTTCTCACTTTATTTCTTTATGTTTTAAATTTGTGTCAAAGTGGTCTTTTATGTTTTTTTTTTTTAACAAAAATGGTCTTTTATATTTGATATGTTTCAGTTTGGTCCTTCAATTGTTATGATATGTTGTTTGGTCCTTCATAACAATAAGGCAGAAAAATGAAGAACACTATGAATGTCTTCAAGAACACTTCAATTTCTTGTTTCGTGAATAACTCATGCAATACGTGATCAAATTGAATGAAATTGAACTCTAACTTGAATAAAATTTTGCAATAAATTTAAAGAAACCAAAATTAAACTCAGAAAAGCATAGTTATCAGAACCGGACCGGACCGGCCGGTCGGATCGGGACCCGGTGGTCTTCCCGGGTCGGGCAGCGTGCAGGACCGGATCTGCAGTTGGCCCGGTGATGACGTCATCGGACCGGTGAAAAATCCGGGTCGGACCGGTGAAAATCCGGGTCGGACCGGTTGATTCTTTTTTTTTTTTTTTTTTTTTAAGATGAACCATTTATAAATTTTACATGTTTTCACAAAAAAGACTTGGGTGGGGTTCGAACCCCCTCCCTAGTATTCAACATTTCAACTTTTTAACCACTAAGCTATCTATTATTTGTTGATATTGTCCCGCATTCATTAAATATAATCAATTCCGGATATGTTAATTTTTTTTACACATTCTTTCATTAATAGTTTTGATTAAACACACATTTTTTTGACAAATTGATTCAAGTTCAACACTCATAAACATGTTAGTAAATGTATAATTATAAATAAAATTATAATAAAATTTCTATATTAATAAATGTATACTTTCTTAGTATATATTATAATTTTTTGAATTTGTTTAATATAGACCGGGTCATGCCGGTCCGACTAGAGACCTGCGGTCCGACCCCGGGTCTAGTGACCCGGTGCCTTGACCGGGTCGATGGCCGGTCCGGGTCTGATAACTATGCAGAAAAGTGCTTATACGCAAAATCACTTTTGGAAATTTGAGTTGTAGAATGAAGTTTTCATTCGCATTTCTGTCTTTCACATTGTTCTCGAATTTGCATCATTTCCATTGAAACCTTTTGCTATCGTTTAATTTCTGACTCAATACATGTTGAACGCAATTAATTTGACGCAAAGTGGTTTACAAATGAGAAATAAGAGCCAAAAAATGATTTATAAATGCAAATGGCTTATTCACAGTATTTTGTATTTCAGCACTGTTCTGAACAAAATGTTTGTCATATTCTGATTCATTGTGGGATTTCAAGCACTTTAGGCTCAATGATCGTTCAATTTGGTGTTCTATAGCAAAATCACCATTGTTGAGATTGAAGGTTTCTTGAACTTCGAGTTCAAGCTTTTGGTTCCATAAGTGATTTTGCGCATAAACACTTTTTTTGACACAGTACATAAGCACTTTTATGAGCTGGATTTTGGTTCCATTGAATTTCTTGCGAAATTTTATTCAAGTTAGAGTCCATTTTCATTCGTTTTGTTCACTTATTGCATGAATTATTCAAGAAACAAAAAATTGAAGTTTTCTTGGTGTTCTTAAAGAGATTTACTGTATTATTCATTTTTCTGTGTTTTTTGTTTTGAAAGAACCAAACTAAAACTTATCAAATATAAAGTACCACTTTGACACAGATTCGAAACATAAAGAACCAAAGTGGAAAAAAAATAAATTACCAAACTAAAATTTTGGTCAAAGATTAAAGACCAAAAATGTAATTTAGCCAATAATTTATGACGGAGGTGCAAGCAAAAAACCTAAGGAAATAGATTATTTCAACATATGAAACTTTCAATATATTAAGCTTTTTGTTTGAAACAAGAAATTTGATTCGTTTCACTAAGTCTCTTGGTGGTCCGATTCATTGGTTAGCAAGTATAGTGATGTGGGTGACTCACACTTGGGGGGAAATGTTGAAAATTCAAGTGTGAGTGGTTAGTCCCACATCGACTATGAATGAGCTATATGAATGACATATAAGAGAGGGGACCCACATACCTAACACATTAAGGTTTTGGGTGGAGATGTGGCGGCCAAGTCTCTTGGTGGTCCGTTTTATTGGTTAGCTCGTTGATGCTCCCGGTGCTCCCTTGTGCTCCCCAACGGTCAGCCCAATCCATTTTTTCTTTGACCAAAGCCAATCCATTTTTTTTAGTTCCAAAAAAAAATTAGTATAATTAGGGGTCCAATTAGTATAATAACAGTGAATATAGATATGAGTAATTTTTAAAACTCGCATGTTTGGATCATGAATTGTGTGCAACTGAAACACTTAAGCCCGTAGAGAAACTCAAAATATATATGTTTGCAGTAATATTTGAAAATGTAATTTTATATGTCTGGAGTTCCCTAGCCACCTCTGCTAGGGTTTTGGTGGTACCTCCAGCACCTCTGTCCCTAGAGCCTCTAGGTCCGGCGCTGCTAGCAAACAACCTCCTCCCTCGTTGCCATCTCTCACCCACCAAGGTTTCCTCTCTGTTCAAGCCCTCATATGCTGTCTCGGATACCCACCACCACTCAGTTATGCATATTCACCGACCACCGCCCTCCCCCTCCTCATTCACCCCGGTTCATTTGGCCTTCAAATACGAGGAAAGTCTGGACTTTCTGTCTTTCCTCCTACATCGACTTTGTGGATCTCTTGTTTTCTTTTTAGTGGAGCCTCTCTTTTTGCTCAGTGGTGGTGCTTGTTTAGTGGTTGCAGTTTGACCATTGTGATCGTCAACGACGGCTTGGTTGAGGTTTCAGACTCTCAGGACGCTAAAGTTTTGGAGGGGGTTTGTGTCTTTTCTCTCAACAACATGGAAAACCTAAGTTATTGGCCCATTGGGTCTTTTTCTCAATTTTTTGGATTTTTGTCTTTTAATTAGTTAGCTATTAAGATTGTGTGTCAGGTGCTCCTTTGCTCGATGCAGGGCCGGCCATGGGCCTATGCGACCTGTGCTACCTAGGGGTGTTCAGTGGTTCGGGCAAATCCAAACCAACCCACGATTCAATCCAAACCGATATGTTTGGTTTGGATATTTTTCGTGTTCGGGTCAAAATCGAACAAATCCAAACCAACCCGTAGTTGTTTGGATCGGGCAACGGATTTTAAAAATCAAATCCACGAACCCGAACCAACCCATATTACGTTATAACAATTTTGTAATTTTAGATGCACACAATTTTATTTGCTTAGAATTTTTACTTTAATAATTTATGATTAAGTTGTAAAATTTTAATACTATTAATGGGAAGACTATTAGTGGATTTGAGTTTGATTTCGTGTGATTTTCAATTTTTTTAGCTATTTAAAGTGTTGGAATATCATAAAAAAAATGTTTTTTTTTATATTTTAGAAAATTAATATTTTAGTTAATGACCCGTGAGCCCAATCCAAACCAACCCGTCCAATATCGGTTCCGTTTGGTTCGGATTTTAGAGAAAAAAATGTAAAATCCGAACCAACGCAAATAGAATAATTATCATTGGTTCGGGCAAATGATTTGGTCAAATCCGATCCAAACCGACGCACGAGCACCCCTAGTGCTACCGCATAGGGCCCAAGCCCAATGCTATTTTTTGAGGGCCCAAAATTAATAACGAAACGTATATATTAGCAGCTATTTCAACTAATGTCACGAATTCTTATTGGTTCAGTGGTATTGTTTGCGGCGCCTAAGCCAAGTTTTTTGTGTTCGAATCCCTTCACTGCCTTTTTTTTTGCGTTTATTTATTGTTTTTAGCGAACTAAAATAATTAGGACATAAAAAAGTCAATTATGAGATTTGAACACCGATGCGTCTAGATGTAATCGGAATTACCACTCGACCATTAAATGTTTATAACATCATTTCTTTGCAAGTAGCGTCTCTCTCTCTCTCTCTCTCTCTCTCTCTCTCTCTCTCTCTCTCTCTCTCTCTCTCTCTATATATATATATATATAGTTGATACAAAAATATATCTATATACCAATAAAAAAACAAAAAAAAATGTAGGGTTCAAGGCCTCCACTACTTGTTAATTGTATGTCTTCTTAAATTTTTATTTTCTAAGAAGATTAATTGTTGATAATTTTATTATGTGGATTTTATTTTATCTTAGAAAATGAAGTAATCTGTGGGGGCCAATTTGATAAATATAGGGCGGCCATTTAGGGGTCCATTTAGGGGTCTAATTTTTAAAATTTGAACAGAGCCTCTAAATTGTTTGGGACGGCCCTGGCTCAATGTAATTTCTTAGGAGTTTATTTTAGGCCTCATTGGTGCTCATTATGTGTGATGTTTCAATGACCTTTGTCTCTTTTGTATTTTTGTATTTTTCTTTTACTAGTTTCTACTTTATTTTTCCTATAATTATTTATGACTTATATTATAATTGGGGATGGGAAGGGATATTGATGGTCAATAGCAAATGGAAGGTCAAATGCATCATACGACTAGAAGATAATCTGCTTTGTTTAGATTATACAATCAATTGTTTTTCCACTACAAAAATGAATGATTTTTAAAATTTTTACTACTACAATGACATATATTTAACTTCGTGAGAGAGAAAGATGAGGGGGAAAATAATTATTGATCAAAGAGAAAGACACAATAAATAAAGTATGAGTGTCTTTCCCACAATAAAGGCACCCAATCCCTACCCCTAAAATAGAGCTGGCAAAATGGGCCGAGCCCGTCGAACCGGGTCAGGCTAGCCCGGCAAAATATAGGGTTTGGGCTGACAAAGTTGAGCCTGTTTTAATACCTGGGATTTTTAACCCAGCCCACAAAAGCCCGAGCCTACATAGGGCTAGCCCGACCGGGCCTCGGGTAGCCCGCAAGCCCGTATACACCTTTAGTTTCATCCTCACCATCCTCGTACAGCCAATCTTCCACCTCTTGAAGTTTAGCAATAACTCTTGGTATTTGTTATTAAACCAACATGTTAACAAGAAATTAGTTTTAAGTAATAACCAAATGGATAGCTGTTGTTGGCGTTGAATTTAGTTATGGAGAGATCTGGGATTAAGATTCCTGAAAATTTATATGATTATCTCATAGTTGCATTGTGAAGAAGGTTGCCATAAGCTTTTTGATAAGGATATCTCAGGATGGCTATGTGCCTAAAATGAGTACTTTTTATAAACTTGTTGACTCTCTATGTACATTCAACAATGTGGAAGAGGCATTGATTTTGAAAACTGAAATGATAAATAAAAATATAAAACTCAATCCCATTGCTTATAGAGCTATTATAAGTGCTTGTGTAAAGTGAAAAGGTGCCATTTTTTTTTATAATTATACTGAAACATTTCCACAGTAAATGAAACTAGAAACCAAACCGAAATGCTTCTTGCATTGCAAGATGAAAGAAAACCATTAATTAAACTCCTAACATATAAAGGATTAGTATATTTTTATTTTATCTCTAAAAAATCATTATTTTTAATTAGCATCGCGCATAATGCGAGCTAGCCCGAAAAGGCCGCGACCCACATAGGGCCGTAAAGGTTGAGCCCAAATTTCAACCCGGGCTTTTTAGCCCCAAGCATGAAAGCCCGAGCCCAAAGTCACTACAAGAAAAGTGCCCATTACCCACCAAAATTACCGAGGGACACAAAATCCGTCGGAAACATTTTTGCCTTTACACTAGAAACCATCTCTCTTCTTCTCTGACCTCATTCATTGACTCTCATTTTCGTTTCCCCATTCACTTTTTTCATTTCTCCCTCCTTTTCTTATCACTCTCCCAAATTGATTCTTTTTTGACATAGCCTCCCAAATCAGTTCCTCTCCCAAATTCGTTCCTCTCCTAAATCGATTCCTCTGACCCAGCCTCCACTCGTTCCTCTCCCAAATCGATTCTTCTGACCTAGCCTCCAATCGTTCCTCTCCAAAATCAATTCCTCTGACCTAGCCTCCAATCGTTCCTCTCCCAAATCAGTTCCTCTACAATCCAAGGGTTGAAGTCTCCCAAATATGTTCCTGCCATGGTGAAATCCCTTCTCATTTTCATTTCTTTCTTTTGCGCTCATCTTGCTGCGCTCATCTTCGCTCATCTTTGCGTAGCGCTCATCTTCGTTGTCGGAGCTCAGAGGCTTATCATAATTGTGTGTGTTACTTGCGATCTTGCTCTAGTTTCTAGTTGTAAGGTAATCAACCAATGACTTCTAAACTTCTACTAAGTTACTTGCAATCTTGATTTTAATAGTTGCCTTCCTTGCATGCTTCGTGTTCTTTTCAGTTATCTCGTATAGATGCATCTTAGATCTTTATGTATGTGGAATTAATTGTTAGTATCTTTCCGTGTGATTTTTATGCATGTAGTTAATTATTTTAGAGTAACTAGCTTATTTATTAATTTGTGGAATTGCAAGTGATCTTCTATGTTTTCCTTTTTGTTTTTCCCTCTGTCAATAGGAAGCTGAGAAATAAATCTGCTTCGTATATTTTGTTGAACATTCCATATCCTTCAACTTTAGTCAGAGAAGAGCTTGATCATGTAAATTTCTTCTTATTCCTATTTTATTTGCTTGAAATTCATTTGGAGATAGATTAAGTGACTTTAGAGCGGTTTGGTAAACTTAGTCCATGAAATTGTCCATATAATCATAGGGTTTGGTAAACTTAGTCCATGAAATTATTGATATTTCAAAATAGTTTCTGATATTGAAAATCTTCGATCAAATTAGTCCTTTGGGATCTAACAATTTAGTCCCTAAAATTTCTGATGGAACTATCCAATGTAAGGAACTAAATTCGTGACTCGCTCAATAGATTGATTCTAGTTAAATGGGGAGAATTGTGTATGGGGATTTACACTTTGGTTGTTCTAATTGCAGAGAAAATGGTAACCATGACAGTGGATTTTAGGTCAGATACAGTAACAAAGCCAACAGAAGCAATGTGAGTTGCTATGGCCAATGCTGATGTGGATGATGATGTACTTGGCCATGACCCCTCGTGTTTTACCGTAGAAAAGGAGATGGCAAAGATAATGGGAAAGGAAGCTGCGACGATATTTGCGACGGATTTGCGACGGATTTGTGACAGAATTTTGCGACGGGTCTGCGATGAATTTGCGACGGAATAGTTTGCGACCGAAAAATCCGTCAGAAACAATTTGCGACGAGCATTTTTGTGACAGAATTTTGTCCGTCGGAAATGTCATTTTGCGACGGAATTTCCTGCATTTGCGACGGATATTTTCGTCGGAAATCAGCGAATTTCTTGTAGTGAGTGGACTGGCCCAGCTACTCACCACACCCCCCCCAATTTTAAAGTTCCAAAAATACCCTCACATGCAACGCACATGGAAACTGCTCTATGCTGCGTTTTGGAATGGTATGGTACCTTAGTACCGGACAAGTTCAGTACTTTGGTATCGGGTATAGAAAAACCAGTTCATCATTTATGTGTCGAGTGTGTTATAAGAGGTGCATGGTCTGTGCTCACAGGTACAATACCAAAGTATCGTTTCTGTCCGGTACTAAGGTGTCATACCTGTATGATACTACATAACCAGAATGTTCTACTGCAGTTTCAGCTTACGCCTAAAAATTCAATTAACAATATTATGTTATAAAACAGCAAATATTCAACTAACACAAAACACATGTTAAATATTAAACGTAATATTATTTATGTGGCAAATGTGTCGTTGGAATACAAATTCAAATACAAATCCAACAAAATATTCAACTAAACATTGATCCTATTAATCTTTCAATTAATTCTACAAGGGGGTTCTATCTCTATATGAACCGACCTCCACTTTTGCATGCGATCCGTAAATGACTTGTCCCAATCCTTGGCTATCTCTGCTCTGTTAAGACGCCACATCGCATCAGCGAGGGTATTGGACAACCATTCTTCATAATATCTACAAAGACAACATAACTATTATTTTAACTAACCTTTCACAACATATAAATGAATTATAATTTGTGGTTCACATACTTGTACAAAGTGGTGGTCTACAGCAGATTTTGAACACATGAGCACAAAAAAAACAGAATTTAAAAACAGTTTATGCACAATATGCACAATCAGATACATGTACGATGTTATAGTGCCGAATGGGTACAGTACAATGATACCGAACTTGTATTAAAATACAAGTACGGTATCATAGTACAGAATCCATTCGTCACTATACTACCGTGGCTAATTAACCACAAAACACCCCCAAATAACAAAATATAACACGTACGACACTAAGTTGTCGAACCGGTTCGATACTATAGTACGGAACCAAACGCAAAATCAGAAAAAATTGCACAAAGACAGTTTCTCAACCAAAATGGAGGATGGTGGAAAGAGATGATACCTTAATAGGATTACCAATGTGGGGAAGATAAGTAGAAGGTGAATAAGTGGGTGAGGAGAATAGGGTTTGTAGTGGAGAGATGAGAGAAGGGTTTAGGGGGAGTGTGTAGGAGAGGAGGGGAAGAAGAAGGATTGTGGGGAAATTGTTTGAGAGTGTTAGGGGTACTTTTGTATTTTCAAAGGATAAAAGAGTGTGTGGTGGATAGGAGGGTGGTGAGTTTAAAAAGTATGGGCCAAGTATTTATTGCCTATGGCCGACAGGTTGGCATTCTAGGAGGATCGTGTTATAAGAGGTATGGGCCGATAAAAACCAACCCACCTCACTGCCACCTATAAAATGATGGTGCATTTTCCTAAAAATGCATTATTTTCTTTTTCCATTTGAGGATTTCAATGCATGTGTTAATAGTATTATAATTATAATAACTACTTTCGTAAAAAAAAGTATTATAATAACTACCAGAAAAATGACACTCACGTTTAGTGTTTCTACATTTGTTTTATTTTTGTGTGTGTATTTTTTCGAATATTAAAATTATTTGATAAAGTTGTTAAATATAACGAATTTTATTTGGTAATTAAATAAAACTAACTTATTCTGTCAAAAATCAAAATTGGATATTACCATCAATAGATGATATCTTTTTAAGTAAGGGTAAAATTAGAAAGAACATTAAAAAATCAAAAAGTTAGTTAATAAAGACGTAATAGATAATTGTCCATATATATAAGTATGAAATTAGAAATTGACAATTGCTTAAGTATAAATATATATATATATATATATATATATATATATATATATATATGTATATATATATATATATATATAGATTTTTTTGGTGGTGGAGGTGAATATATAGATTATTAACTAAACTGTTTTTTTACAATATTATTAACTAAACTTCAAATATCAATTGACAAACTTTTTGACAAAGATAATAAATTTTATAGTCTTGATTAGAGTATGTTATTTCTTATAGTCCTTTTTTGAATTAATGAATAGGTTAAAAAATTTCTCTTTTATTTTTGGCAAAACTGTCAAAAAAATTCTCTAGATTAGATGAAAGTGGGTGAATAGAATCTTCATTTGCTTCAACGTGTGTATGGCTTTTGTTGAAACAATGTTCTCGTTTTATTTTAAGGGCAACGAGATCTCAATGAAAAAATGAATATCAAGAGATGAAGTGTTGTCAGCCGGGTAATATTCTCTTTTAGAAGAATCAACAAATTTGTTTTTACTTTATATAATCTTATAGATAAGCCACTTTTCTAATAAAGTATTATATAAATTTGTGAGTAAACATATTATATCTATAGAATAATTTTTTGAATAGAACTTCTATTGGACAGAAACTTAATTTGAATGCAACTAGTACTTAAATTATAGTTGTTAATGAAATTTTAATTTTATTATGTGTATATATTACGTCAGTTGGTAAGATTTTGTATGAAATCTAAGTATATTGTATTTCTAAAAAATAGTATAATATAATATAATATAATATAATATAATATAATTGAGAAACCTATTTAACTATAAATATTAATTTTATCATTAGTTGCTTGCAATCCATTTGAAGATCAAGAGGTCTCTAACCCAACACAGTAACACCAAATTTGATAGTCACACCTCCATGTACTTGTCTTGATGTTTAAAGATTAGTAGTGTTTTTTGTATGCAAACCGTTATTTGTATTGATAACAAGCAGTGGCGGACCCAGGACCCCGGGGTCAGGGGTGTCAAATTGTTTAAGGTCGGTGTCAAATGGGTGCAAAATTTGGTCTACTAGTGCAATTTAAAATTTTCAGGGGGTTCAAAATTAAAAGTTTAGGGGATTTTGGCTATTTATATAGGGTGATAAGTGCAATTTTTTTTTTCAGGGGGTTCAACTGAACCCCTCATTGCAAGGCAGGTCCGCCACTGATAACAAGAGTTGTCTTGATTTGTACAGTAAAAAATACCAGTAATTGAATATATTCATATAATAAATCAATAAAAGTTGGGGTACAAATAGAATTTCATGGGGATGTCATTGGATTTCTCCCAATGTGAGGTTTTGGTTTAAGAATAGAAATCATGTAGAATGAAATAAAAATCAACTAAAATTTTATGGCTCACACAAAATCACGTATGATTATTTATAGAAATGAAAGGAAGTGTGTCTCAAGTTTTTTTGAAAGCCAAATAGAGAAATCCCACGCATTAGAAGTTTTCCAAATAGAATATTTATTGGGAAAATATTTTGGAGATGACACACTACAAATCATTATATGAGATTATTTACAAATGTTATTAGTATAAATATGACTGATGATATACGATCCTTCTTTTTTTATAAGCAAAAGATTATATTAATGAGAGTACAAGGGATACTTTAATCCGTACATATACAATGAGTCTCATTAATTAAAACCTCCTTTGGCAAAAACCCAATAGGAAAAAGACCTAAAGAGGAAAAAGAGTACCCTCGGATCTTAAGACATCCCTCTCAACCAAAGATCCAACTGCCACCAGTCATTTAAGACATCCCTCTCAACCATCCCGATCAAATCCGGTTGTAGGAAAGACAATAAAATAATAGCAAGATTTAATAATGAAGGAAGAAAAGCAATCAAAGTGCCACTGTCATGCATCCACCCTGTCGCTAAACAAAAGCACTTAACCTAAAATGGACATAAATAACATGACATCGGCTTCAGCAGCTGCTGATAAGTTGGTGCTCCAACTCAAATGCCAATGCCAACTACCATTCCTCCAAGACCCATGCTCGGCGATACTGCCATCCAGAAAAGAAGCCGCAACAAGCAAGCTAGGAAAAACAAGACTAAGAGGCTCATTGCACAGCCAAAGGTGATGCCAAAAGAGAATTTCCAAACCATTCCCCAATACTGATTTAATTGCTGCCCCAAAACAGTAAACTCCGTTACAGAAACCGTCCTCTAAACGGATCAAATTCCTCCACCATAAAGAATCTCTAACCTCCCATTTTGGGTTTGTTGTCAAACTTTTGTTTAGCCGAAGATCGGTTAAAAGCTTGAACTCTTAATTCCTTTTCTTCAAACGATTACACCGAGGAAGGAACTATGGTCCTCAGAGCTATGGATTCCCTAACTACTCTAAAGATGTTAGGCTAGGTGTAATGTTGGACTATCTAAAAGCTAAACATAAAAGGGTAAAAGACTTGAAAAAAATGTAATTTGATTGATTGGTCATGTTTTTTTACAACAGGTTATATATATATATATATATATATATATATATATATATATATATATATATATATATATATATATATATACGGTCTCTGTTGGCGACTAACACTAGCCTAGAGCTAATCACCGTTGGATCGGCTAAGATCAACGTACATTAACACTTACGCGCCCTAAAAGCTAGGAGCAGCATTCCACAACGTCTATTAGCACGGAAAGTGGAAGAATAACCTTCCCTCCTATTTCCACGATGCATTTCCCACGTTTTTTTTCAACCACTCCACGTTTTGATTGACCACGTGCTTACTTACTTGCTCCTAAAGCATGATCCTTTACCTCGGCCAAGACATCCTCAGCTGCATAATACATTGTGTCCTTAGCTATTAACTCCTCAGCAAGCAACATCATTCTCTTGATATTTTAGCCTATGAATTGGCCTTAAGTAGATATTTTAATTTAGCAACATCATTTCCTCCGTCAACAGCTCAACATATTTTGGGTGTTAACAGGGTTATAAGGGGATGCATAAAAGTTCTCAAATCACCATAAAAACGTGTAAGAATAGGTCGTCAGCTTGCATTCACGTCATTGATACACCTCCAACGCCATTTATTAATGAGGGTGAATAAAAATGTTTTACAATATTTTAGTTTAAAAGTAATTTTAAAATTAGAAAAATTTCAAATCTGCTTAATAATTTTACCTTCATTCTAAAATATCTTACTTTTAAGTTTAGTTTTTCAGACTAAAAGATTGAGTCAAACTCTTATTAATATTGCTAGTTACTCCCTCTATCCCATATTATATGTCGTTCTAGCCAAAAAAAGTTGTCCCATATTATATGACGTTTTACAATACCAATGCATCATTAATGTTTTTTTCCTATCATACCCTTCATTTAATAACCTCCATTCTTTCAATTCTATTAATTTATCTTCTCAATGAGGGATAATTTTGTAAAGTAACTCAAATTTCTTTCCCATACAAAATTAACTACTTTTCTTAATTTGTATGAAATGGCCAAAACGTCATATAATATAGGACGGAGGGAATATTTATTTGCTAGCTCCTTTTTGACTGAATAATTTATTTGGTAGCTAAATGTCCTATTTACTTTTCATAAGTCGTTTTCCAAAGCACTTATTGCTATTCCTGATATATTATTAGTTTTCCCTTTAAATAGTATTTAATTTTATTGAGGCTTAGAAAGTGATTGACAACCGATTTTTATCTTCGTTGGCAAAATTGTGATCTCCAACTATTATGAGATGTAATTACCACATGTAATCTTGGGAGACATTCATGCACGTACCATGGTTTTAGACTTTTAGTTTGAAGTTTTAAATTATGCGGGCCTCTGATTGTGATTTGTGAGTGACATGGAAAGCAAAGTGTGCAAACTAGTTTAACTCATCCCACAAATAAATAATTTTCTATATTTAGATGATTTCCAATTTAAAGTGAGACAAATTCTACAAACTGTTGGAAGGTAGTTGAATATCAACTCACGAATATATAACCATGAGAAGGTAGTTGAATATCAACTCACAAATATATATAACCTCAATAATAGATTGAAGATGTATTTAGTGTTCAACACGTGTGGTGTTGGACATTGACAAACACTTCAATTACTTCTATTTTTTAAATTAAAATCAATGCCTATATATATATATCAGTATTGTATCTAGTGTCTGTGTCTGTGTTGGTGTTTCATATTATATAACACACATGCTCTTATACATTCTTGTAAACATTCACAATTCATCAATGCATTATTTCATCTTCCTCTAACCTCTTGTTTCATTCATCATGAATCCTCTAGATCCTAAAGAATTTAGAAGACAAGGGCATATGATCATAGACTTCCTTGCTGATTACTACCAAAACATAACCAACTATCCAGTTTTAAGTCAAGTACAACCCGGTTATCTCAAAAAACTCTTACCTCCTTTTGCTCCTTCAAATCCAGAACCAATTGAAACGATCCTACATGATTTACATCAACTCATAATCCCAGGCATAACACATTGGCAAAGTCCTAATTACTTTGCTTACTTTCCTTCAAGTGGTAGCACAGCAGGATTCCTAGGAGAGTTACTAGGTTCTGGTTTTAATCTTGTTGGGTTCAATTGGGTGTCATCTCCAGCTGCAACTGAGCTAGAAAACATTGTCATGGATTGGCTTGGTCAAATTCTCAAACTACCTAACACTTTCCTTTTTAATGGTACTGGTGGAGGTGTTTTATTAGGGACAACATGTGAGGCTATTTTGGGAACATTAGTTGCTGCTAGAGATCAAAAGCTTCACATAATTGGTAAAGAAAATATAGAAAAACTTGTTGTTTATTGTTCTGATCAAACACATTGTGCAGTTCAAAAGGCAGCTCATATTGTAGGAATTCATCACAAAAACTTCAGAGCAATCAAGACTTTAAAGTCATCTTCATATACTTTGTTGCCAGGATCATTATTATTAACCATTGAAAAAGATGTTCAAAATGGTTTGGTTCCTTGTTATCTTTGTGTCACAGTTGGCACAACTTCAACAACTGCAATTGATCCAATAAAACCACTATGTAAAGTTGCAAAAGATTATGGTATTTGGGTTCATGTTGATGCTGCTTATGCTGGAAGTGCTTGTATTTGTCCCGAATTTCGACATTTAATTGATGGTGTTGAAGATGCAAACTCGTTTAGTTTCAATGCTCATAAATGGTTTCTTACTAACTTAGATTGTTGTTGTCTTTGGTTGAAGGATCCAGCTTGTTTGGTAAAGTCTTTATCAACAAGAAACTCAGTGTATTTGGAGAATAATGCTTCTGATTCTAAACAAGTGGTAGATTACAAAGATTGGCAAGTAACATTAAGTAGAAGATTTCGTGCTTTGAAGGTATGGCTTGTTCTTAGAAGCTATGGTGTGGATAATCTTAGGAAGTTTTTAAGAAACCATGTTGAAATGGCCAAAACTTTTGAAGAGTTGGTGAAGCTTGACAAGAGGTTTGAGATTGTTGTGCCTAGAAATCTTGCTGTTGTTTGTTTTAGAATTTTACCATTTGGTAAAATTTATAATGGTAAGGTCCAAAATGGAGATGTCAAATTAAGTGCAACTACTAAAATTGCTAATGGTAAGGTCAAAAATGGAAATGTGAAATTATCTGAGGATGTTGCAAATGAAATTAATCGTAAGTTGTTGGATTCTATCAATGGTTCAGGTTCTGTTTACATGACTCATGCTATGGTTGAAGGGGTATTTGTGATTAGGTGTGCTATTGGGGCAACTTTAACAGAGGAAACACATGTGATTGAGGCGTGGAAGGTTGTTCAAGAACATGCAGATGCCATTCTGAAGGACTATATTAAATTGTAATTTGACGCAAAACAATTAAAGATAGTGGAATTTTACGTTCAGAAACGGTGTATTTGTTACATTAACTAGGACAATCACCGGTGCGATGCACGGGATGTGGTAAGGATTAATTGGGGGCGAATATGTGGTATGAAAGAATGGTGTACAACATGTATTCTAATAGAATGAATTCAATTTGAAGTAGTTGTGCAACGAATTGCATGGAGTGTTTATTTGTGCAACAGTTCCATAACCAGTTGTACGGTGTACAAAAATATGCTTACTTGAATTGTAACCAATGTGAGGTAATATTAATATGATGTTTTAATGAACTAACCATATGTAGTAGGTTCAGTAATGGCACCAAAATGGTTGTTAGATGTGCCAAATGAATAATGGTATAGAAAGAGGAGAAGAATATAGACAACACGCGAAGATAACAAAGGCGAAGTAGCATACAAAGAAATTCAAAAATTCTACCTAATTATTAAGCCAACTTTAAAAGAGTTTGCAAGGTAAGAATGATAGATTGATTGTTCAGATTTAAAGAAATCACTCCAAAAGAGAATACAAATCCCTTCTTTCCATTTGAATAAGCACAAGCTTTCCATCCCTGAAGCAAATTAAAAAAAAACATGGGCAGATGTGGCTTAAATAAAGCAAGCAAGAGTACTCCCATAACAATGGATGAATAATGAATCAAAATAATAGCTTAAATAATCAGCAGTAGAAATAAACCATGGGAGATAACAAATTCAATATTAAAGACTCCTAAACTTCGTGTTATCATTCAAAATCAAAATAATAGCTTAAATAATCAGCAGTAAAAATAATGCAGTAACATATGCTATGTTGAAGACAAATTCAATATTGATTCCATTTAGTATTTAGTAACCAAATTCAATATGCTATGTTATCTTCACTCTAGAACAACAATGAAGACAAATTGAATTTTAAAGACTCCTAAACTTCATGTTGTTAGAATTTTGGGTCACATATGTAATATTTAAATGTGTTAGGGTCATTATTTAATTAGCCAAAAAGTGGTCTATTTGATACTAAGCTTATGGCTAAGGACATATGTGTCATGGAAGGTTATTGTGTAGATACCATAAGACAATATTCTAATTTGATGAGGGGGTGAATTAGAAATATTGAAAATTGAGATGTAACTGGAAGCAGTTATATATATATGGGTTATGGTCCCCATTTGTAGAGTAACGTAAAAACAAAATAGGGTTTAATTTTCTGGCTTTCTCTCTTCATCCCCATCAGAAGAGAATCAAGAAACCCTAAGGTGCTCTACAAGTGGAAGATCACATACCCAAACCTTCATCAATTCCCAATGGCAAATTCAGGTACGCTTCCGCATTCTATTTCATCGTGAATTTTGGGTATGGGTTCATAAACTGTTGATTTAGGATTGTGCTCTTTTGATTTCTATATGGGTAGAGACATGTGATTAGCCACAAACCTTGATTGTTAGAAAACCATCAAGTGGTATCAGAGCCACCCATACTTTGATTCATGTTTGAATTTTGGGAATTCTTGAAATTAGGGTTACACAATTGGGAATTTTTGATCTTCCGAATGTACGTTATTTTTATTTTTGTGTAGTGAATTATTATTCAATAAATAATTCATGCTCAAGATTTTAGGTTTTACTTTTATGTTGTGAATCATTACTTTGTTTTCGGATTGTCGCTGCACATTTGTATTTTGATCCACTCTGGTTTTAATTCATTCAAACATAAATTCAGATTAAAGCAATTGCCATGGTAATTGCAATTAACGTTTTGGATGTATTCCCATTTTTCGGTTTTTTAATTTTTGACGCTATTCAGTCTCAAATCCAGTTTTGCAATTTAGCCTTTGATTGTTTATCAATACATGTACCAATTTTTTTTTTGGATACATGCCTTTTGTCTTGATTCATGCCCATGTTTCGTTTTTTTTAATGATTCAGTATATATAAAATTAAGGCTATTGCAATTTTGTTATGGCACCGTAATCAAACGATACACGGCACTTGTTTGTTAATTCAATATCGTTTGCATTTTTTTTTCAATCGGTTTGAACCAAGGATTTATGCAATTAACGCAATTCTGATTTGGCAAAGACAATTGCAATGATTACCAAAAAAAAAGACAATTGCAATTCCGATTTGGCAAGGATTTATTGCTTGGCTACAAATTCAGAAACAGAAAGGAACACGGACTGGCTGTGCTGGTCTGCATGGCCGTGTCCGTTATATATATTAATTTGGTATAATTTGGTTCAAATTTTGGCTATGGTTTGTATTTTATACAGTTGTTTAATATTTTAAATGAGCTAATTGAATCAAAAAGTCGTCAAAGTG
This sequence comes from Astragalus membranaceus, assembly GCA_039519185.1. NCBI lineage: Eukaryota > Viridiplantae > Streptophyta > Magnoliopsida > Fabales > Fabaceae > Astragalus > Astragalus membranaceus. The sequence continues at coordinate 27,706,195 of CM076851.1, forward strand.
ACTTCTCTTGTATAGATTGTTCGTAAGAAATGTTAAATATTTGTGTGTGTTTATCTATGCGAGTATTAATTGACCCAAAGGTAGATTACTGCTTGGCCGGATTTCATACGCACCTGTGATGGTAAACATGTGATAATTATAAGGTTTTACGTGTGAATGATAAATCAATCCAAAGAGGGGTTTATTGTTTGACATGTTTTATTATCAATGTTTGATCAATACAACAAGAGTACCACTAGCAATTAATATTACTGTCCAAAGACTTGATATTGATGGTGCACTAGTTATCTTGAGATGGGTTATGCTATTATTTGAACATTATTATTATTTTTTGTGAGTATATTTATAGTGCTTATTTTGTTCTCTTTCCAGCTACTATTGCTTCGATATCTGCTAATTTGAATTCAGTTCCGGTCCTTAATGGGACAAATTTTAAGGACTGGAAAGAGAACATGGAAATTTTTCTTTGCTGCATGGATCTTGATCTTGCATTAAGGATTGGTGCAACCCCCTTCTCCTACAGAATCTAGTACCTCCGAACAGAGGAAAGATTATGAGAAGTGGGAGCGCTCCAATCGCATGAGTCTCATGATCATTAAGCGCGGCATTCCTGAGGTCTTTAGGGGTACCATCTCGGAAGAGATAACAAGTGCTAAAGATTTCCTTGCTGAAATTGAAAAGCGCTTTGCAAAAAGGGATAAGGCGGAAACAAGTACTCTTCTTCAGAACTTGATTTCCATGAAGTATCAAGGCAAAGGAAATATAAGGGAACACATTATGGGCATGTCAAACATTGTTTCAAAACTTAAGACGCCAAAGCTTGAGCTGTCGGAAGACTTACTCATTCATTTAGTATTTCTTTCTCTTCCTTCACAATACAGTCAGTTTAAGATATCCTATAACTGTCAAAAGGAGAAATGGTCTCTTAATGAGCTCATTTGATTTTGTGTGCAAGAAGAGGAAAGCTTGAAGCAAGTTAAGACAGAAAGTGCTCATTTTGCTAGCACCTCTAAAGACAATAGCAAAATAAAGAAAATGAATGAGCCCAAGAGTGAAGCTGCTAATGGTCCAGCACCAAAGAAACAAAATCAGGGTGATAGCTGTTTCTTTCGGAAAACATCTGGACATGTGAAGAAGAAATGTCCTAAATATCACGCTTGGCGTGCAAGGAAAGGTACATTTTCACAGTTTGGTCTGTTCTGGGGTCAATTTAGCTTCAGTACCTGGAAACACTTGGTGGTTAGACTCTGGTGCAACTACTAACATCAATGTTTCAATGCAGGGTTGCCTGAGCTACCGGAAGCCAAATGATGTTGAAAGATACATATATGTTGGAGATGGCAAGTCGGTAGAAGTGGAAGCTATAGGGCATTTTAGGTTATTATTGTGTACTGGATTTTATTTGGATTTGAAAGACACTTTTGTGGTACCGTCATTTAGACGAAATTTAATTTCAGTTTCTTATTTGGACAAATCAGGTTATTTATGTTCATTTGGAAACAATGGATTCAATTTGTCTTTTAATTCAAATATTGTTGGAACTGGTTCACTTATGGCATATGATAATCTATATTTGCTCGACACTGTAGCTACCTATAGTGAATCCTTAAATGTGGAATCACGTGGTACTAAACGTAAAATTGATAATAACAACTATGGAGCATTATGGCACAAGCGCCTAGGTCACATCTCTAAAAATAGAGTTGAGCGACTTGTGTTGGTAGGGATCTTGGATTCCATTGACTTCACAAACTTTAAAGTTTGTGTTGAATGCGTTAAGGGTAAACAGACCAAAACAAAGAAATTAGGTGCATATAGAGCTACAGACGTCTTAGAATTGATACATACAGATATTTGTGGACCATTTCCTACACCTTCTCGGAATGGTCAACAATATTTTATATCGTTTATAGATGATTACTCTAGATATGCATACTTATTTCTTATACATGAAAAGTCTCAATCATTGGACGTGTTCAAATCATTTAAGGCTGAAGTTGAGAATCAACTCAACAAAAGAATTAAGAGTGTCAAATCTGACCGTGGTGGTGAATATTACGGTAGATATGACGGTTCAGGTGAACAACGTCTGGGGCCTTTTGCCAAATACCTAGAGGAATGTGGAATCGTCCCACAGTACACCATCCCAGGGTCACCTAGCATGAATGGTGTGGCTGAAAGACGAAACCGGACTCTTAAAGATATGGTAAGAAGTATGATTTGTCATTCTAGCTTGCCAGAGTCACTCTGGGGAGAGGCACTAAAGACCGCAGCTTACATTCTAAATAGAGTGCCAACCAAGGAAGCTGCCAAAACACCTTATGAACTTTGGATTGGGCGAAAGCCTAGTTTGAAACATTTTCATGTATGGGGATGTCCAACTGAGGCAAGGCCTTATAGGCCAAATGAAAAAGAAATTGGACTCTCGAACAGTGAGCAACTACTTTATTGGTTATTCTGAAAGATCAAGAGGCTACAAATTTTACGATCCCAAATTAAACACAATTTTTGAGACGGGGACAGCCACGTTCTTTGAGGATATTGAGTTTGGGGGGAAGAATAAGGTTAGAGACTTTATATTAGAGGAAGAGTCGGTAACAGTTCCAAAACCGATTCATACAGTTGCTTTTGATGAAGCAAGTATGGAACCTCTACAAGATATTGTTGTTGAACCTTCTCCCACTCAAGATGATTTGGTTGTTCATGAAGATCAACAAGTGTTTCAAGAACCAAAATGGCTTCCAGAAATACCTCTTTTTGAGATATATCCGGAAATCCCTAAAATTTAACTTTCCGGAAATACCTTAAAAATGGTACTTCCGGGAAGTTTAGGGAAAAAACTCACTTTTTCCGAAAATATGATGGAATGATGAATGATTTCGTTTTTTAATAATTTTTAGGGGTATTTTGGTCCATTTGGTCAGTTTGGGGGGTATGGGGTTCAAGCGGGGGTAAAAAAAAACACCAAAAATAGATGTTGTATTGATGAATGTGTGTTTAACTATTTTGTACACTTGACATTCATAGACAAAAACTAAAACCGAATTAATCCATATCAGCCACTACAACTAGCCATAAATAGTTATTATATGCCTCAACAAACATTTAATCGACTAATCATACATTTTCCCAAACACAATTTAAATCGTGGGGTTCTTTTTTTTACTCAAAAGTCTCCACGTTTGGCCTAAAAGGTTACTACTCGAGTTGTCTTATTCTTCCTCAATCATAATTCCTAAAGTCAAGGTGTCTTACTCCAATAGTTTTTCCCACTTGTTGAAAATAAATTAATTTGATCATAAGAGAATCACCTCATTTAAATTTTCAGATAAACTCTCCAATGGTTCAATAACTTCTCAATTCAGCTCATTTGATGTACTTTGGCTCTCCATAATCGACTAACCATAACTCTAACTCACTGATTACCTCGACTATTTTTCCACTAATACTCAATTTTCTGTTAGTGTGAATAGAATCTTACAAGAAAACTTTCTATGGATGCAAATGAATGAATGTTGTTGTCAATTGTCATATCACTAAGAGTATATTTGAGAGGGGATTTTGTGAAGCGTGGAGAGGGGAGGGCTTTGGAAATATTCATCTAAAAAATTAAAAGAATAACATGTTGATATCAATATAACCTGTTTAATTACATTGCATATATGTTTAAAGATATTTTATAACTTAGAATTTAAGAATATGTCCTCTCATCCCCTCTCAAAACCCCTTCCCAAATATATTCTAAAACTACAAGTGCAATCCAATAATTCTTCCTACTGGAGTGCTACACCCGGTTGAAGAACCCTTCTCCCATTACAATTCAAGAGTATCCAATCCAAGTATAACATATGCATTTTGTATGCTTGTTTTCAGTCTAGCTTTTAGAAAATAAAGTATTGAAAATGCCTTTTATTTAACAAAATATTTTCAATACAACATTTGATGAAAGTTTTGATATAATTTTAAAATAAAAATGTAAATTAATTTCTAAATTATTAGGGAATAAGTTTAAGTTTTTTGGACACTAGAATTAGATTTTAATTAGGGGTGTCAAAATGGTCCATTTGTCCACCGGATATCCGGTCCATCTATAACAAAATCCATCCAATCCATCCATTACAAAAAAAAAAAATATTAATGGATTGGATTGAATCCATCCGTTTGATTTTGTGGATGGTTGTGATCCATCCATTGTATTTTCTAAATCCATTGGATTACAATAACTACAAAATCAAAATCCATTGGATAATTAATTTTTTTAAACAAATTCATTGTATAATTATAAAAATACTTTTTTTAAAAAAAATATTTTTTTAAATATATTTTTTTCCAGAAATTTTTTTTAAAAAAATTCATTAAAATATATATTTATATATTATATTATATATATTAACAATATTATATATACATATAGTTATATATATATATATATATATATTTATAAATCTAAAAAATTCAATTTTATCAAAAAATAATAATAAATTTAATTTCTGCAAAAAAAAAATGTTAATTTTTTTTTTACTCAATATTTTTTTATCCAAAGATTTGTTTATATTTTAAATATATCAGTGGATGGATTGGATATCCATCCATAAAAAAATTGTAATTGGATGGATATGAATGAATTTTTTTGTAAACGGATGGATTGGATTGGTTTTTTTTTGACACAATTTTAATGGATATAAATGGATAAATGGATTGTTTTCAATCCATCCATTATAATACAAATCCAAATCCATCCGATCCATCCATTTTGACACCCCTAATTTTAATGTAGTAGGATAATCATAATGCATCATAATATGTCATGTGCCATTAAAAAAACAAAATAAAAACACAGTATTGCTCTCACCGCCACATCTTTCATTAATCTCCCTGTCATTAATATAATAATATCTATTTGTAATCTGTTCAAACACACCAGCGAAAGTCATAAAATAGTTATTTACTTTCTGGAAGTTCTTTTTATTCTCATGGATAGTTGGAACTGTTGGCATCCTCCATGTCCATGTAGTTTTTGTAATGTCTGAATATAAGAATTAGTGTTCATAACCAAGGTTCCAAGCGAAACCTACCACCATGAATGAGTTCAAGGGAGAATGATTAATGATGATGATGATGAAAATCGTGGGAATTCAGAAACCAACTTTGAATGGCGGTGAAGGTGAGAAATCTAGCGAGAGACGGTCAAGAAGAGCAAACAGGTTAAATTGAAAACTCTAGAAAATCTTTTGAAAAATTCTGAGATACTGTTTTAAATTTTTTATTTTAAAAAATGCCACATGGCATATTATGGTGCATTGGATTAATCGGACGGATGAAAATAGGGGAAATGCACCAAGGCATTCTTGCGCTCAAGGCCCGCAATCCAGACCCATCTTATTACACATGATAACTGTTATTCGGTACGAATGGTGTCAATCAAATGTCAGAATAAAACAAAAGCCAGAGAAAAAAAAAAAACGGCTGACAGAAAAAAGGACCGGATAATCCAACACAGGAGGATGGATGATACAGATGACCGACTGTAACCGGTATTCTTCGCTTTCAGGTAATTTTCTTACTATTTATTATTTTCCTAAAAAAATGGTATCTTTTAAGTAACTTTTTTAGTTTATAACCTTGTTGTTTTTCCCAAAGTAGTAGCCATCACATGATTTATTCCTATTACTAAAGTTTTACATACTGTTGAGAAAAGTCTCAATCTAATTCAAGAGCATATTTTCCAAGTTTTACATGTTTTGACTCCTTTACTCTTACGTGTTTTTTTTGCTTTTGTTTGGGTCAAATAATGTATTTTTTTCTATCCCCTTCATCCCTCTTAGGCTCACTAGTCATGATAATAATTAGAAGACTAAATTACACTTTTGGTCCTTTATTTTTAACAAATTAGTTTCACTTTGGTTCTTTATATTTCATATTTGTGTCTGTTTGGTCTTTTATCTTTTTTTCCTCAATTTTGTCATTTATTTTTCATATCTGTTTTAGTTTGATCCTTCATTTTTTGTTTTGTTTTAAAAGACCAAATGAAACAGATATGAAATGTAAAGGACCAAAGTGCCGGGGGGGGGGGGGGGATGACCAAAGTGGAAAAAAAGATAAATGACCAAACTAAAATTTTAGTTAAAGATTAATGAACAAAATTGCAATTTAGCCTGATTAGAACTTTGAAAAGTAAGTCATTGCAGTCAGGGTGGCCTCAACCTCTCTCTAGGGGGTCAACTGCACACCCTCAAGAAATGTGTGAATCCCAAGTCTCCTTTGATGGAAATCATTTGGGATGAATAATACTAAGACTAAAGACCCAATTTGGCCCCTGACAATTACCTCGCAGTATAAATTCGTCCCTGATAATTATTTCGAGACACAATAGTCCCTGACAATTTCAAAACGGGACACATTAGTCCCTCTATCCCTTTAGTCGTTGACACCTCATCTAACGCCTCCTATGTGGCACGTTTAGTGCTACCGTGTCACGTTAAATGTCACCTAACACATTATTTTGGCCCAAAATAGTCCCAGACTTGACAAATTTGAAAATTTTAAAAAATGTACAAATCAGTCCCTGCGCATTTTGGGACAAATTGGTCCCTAGTTATCTTCTTCCTCAACTGTCTGGTTTCTTAAAACAGAAACCATTTCTCTCTAAACCCAAGCACAGAAGGAGCAGCAAGATGAAACTCATTTTTCGTTTTGATCCTTTACTTGTGTGTGATTTTTATTACCTTTTACATTTTTTATTTCCGCTGTTAGACATATAGTCATTTCCTTAATATTACTGCACTTGAATTTTTTGACAAATAATTATTCATGGAAGGAATTATATTATGTCTTTTACTGCACTTGAACCTTGCTTCCTTGGAAGTCATTTCCTGAATATCACTGCACTTGAAATAAAAATAAAAACCACACACAAATAAAATTTTAAGAGAAATTATACAAGTGGAAAATGATACTCCAATTGAAATAATTGACTATATAAGAATTCTTGACTCTTTTTCAAATGCATTTATTGCTTATAGAATAATGTTAACGGTTCATGTTACCGTTGCTTCAGCGGAAAGAAGTTTTTCAAAACTTAAATTGATAAAATCTTATTTCAGATCAATGTCTCAACAAAGATTAAATGGATTGACTTTATTATCAATTGAAAAAGAAATGTTAAAGCAAAGTGATTACAATAATTTAATAAATGATTTTACATCTCAAAAAGCTCGAAAAATTAAATTTAAATAAAAATATAATAAATTTTACAATTTTATTTAGGATATAAAAGGCCTCGTTTTGATCATCGCTTTAGGCCCCATTTAGCCTTGGACCGGCTCTGATAATTGATCTGAACGAAAAATAGGTTTCACCTTGGTGCTCTTTCTCTCTCCTTCTGCATTTGGGTTCAGAGAAAAATGGTTTTTGGTTTTCAGAAACCAGACATTTGAAGAAATAGTCAATCAGTGACCAATTTGTCCCAAAACGCACGGGGATTGATTTGTCCCTTTTATAAAAAAGTTTCAAATTTGTCAACGAGGGCTAATTTGGGACAAAATAATATGTTACGTGACATTTAACATGACACAGTGGCATTAAACCTGCCACATATGAAATTGTCAGGGACTAATAATGTGTCCCAAAATAATTGTTAGGGACGAATTTGTCTCGTGAGAAAACTATCAGAGACCAATTTAGGTCTTTAGTCTAATAAACTAATACTAAAGTCACTCCCTCAATTTCGACGCACACTCCCTCAATGCTGAAATGGGGAAAGTACTCTTACGGTTTTGTTTTATTTTCAACTTCTGCAAGTTACAAGTTAAATCAATGAGTAAATTACACTCCCCTCTCTTGAGAGATGTTTTTATTACACTTTCCTCCCCTCTCTTCTTAAAACCTACACTTTAGTCCATTTAACTTAACACCGTTAAAGTTTTTTTTAAAAAAAAACATCTTTATTTAAGATGCACACTAATTAACTTTTAGTTTATCATATTGGGTTGTATTATAAAACCTAATACTCCAAAATGTTACCGTTGGAATAACTAAACAAAACAGCTTTCAAAATCACATTTTTCAAATTTGAAAGTTTGTTATGGCTTAGCTGTGCACCTAACGGTTTATACAGTTGAAGTTTGTTAGTCTCTAACTAACCCTTCAACTGTCATGTCCGCCTTCTATGTGAAAGTGCCTATATATACATACATTGTAGATACAATTAATCGTACAGAATTCAATCAATAAAAGTTTCTAGTTTTTACAGTTTGTCACTTTCAATATTCTTACATTTTTCTATACGCATACAATTCTTCTCAAAGCAAGTTCCAGTCTTTATCATCAACCTTGAAGAATTTCTGGTTCTGTAAAATCAACAACAAGGGTTGTACCTCGCAGAAACAGAGAAAGAAAGGTCTGAGTTGTTGGTTCAGTGACTGAGTCAATAACAGGTAAAGAAAAGAAAGAGTGAGAAGGTTTTATACCTGAGAAGTTGGTTCTTAGGTGCTGAAGGTGAAGAGTATTGATCTGATTGAGCTTCAAAGGTGAAGCTCATACGTTACAAACAACAAAAGAGAAAGATTAGGGTTTGTTAATCAAGAAAGAAGGTTTAAGGGTGAGATATTACTAGAAAGAGTAATATTACCTTAGATCTGATCTTGTATTAAAGCCTGAATCATCTGTACCTGAAAGAAAGAATCAGAAAAGTTAGGGTTTGAGAAATTGGGAATTCTGAAAACCCTAATCAAAAACTGTAAAGAAAAGCCTCCTACCTGAAAAGTTGATTCCCAGGGTGATTCAGTGTGAATCATCAAGAAAAACAAGTAAGAGTGCTCAAGCAAGTGGTGGTTGTCGAACAAAGTGAGAACTTGTCTCACGGCTTCAGCGTTGCAAGATTCAACACAAAACCAAAGGGGTTTCTGTTAATCATCATCAACAATCATCATAAGCCATAAACCTAGCAAGATCCAAGCTTCAACCACAGTGTGGGAGTTCAAATCGTTGCTAGGGTTTCAGTAAGAGAAGAGAGAAGAGAAAGACGAAGAAAGAATAACCCAGAAGCTTCAAGAAAGAGAGTGAGGTTCTTGCTTTTCTGATGATCAGGGAAAAAAGCAAGATTATATACTTCGGGTTAAGTTAACCCGCGAAGTATCCAAGAAGACCCGGGTTTGGGTTCCGCACGAACCCGGAAGCATTATTGTCCAGCAAGTGTTCTCCTGAGTAGTTGGGCTGGGTTTAGTAAAGCTGGGCTTGACTAAACACACCCCCTGTGTTGTTGAATTCACCTGCAGGCATATAACAAACATCAGAATTTTGGAAAAAAATCAATATATCACACTAACCCTTTTAATTATTTTAATCAACTGCCAGCCCTACGTCCATAACCTAATTGTGGTAGCTGTTCTTCTCGACACCAAAAGCACAACGTAATTCTATGACCTTTACCTGTAAGTTTGATTTTTTTATCCATCACTTCTCTTTGCGTTTGGGGATAGATGGGTTAGGGATGGCAGAATTCCAAAGAATCCTTCAAATCCAACAACACATCAAGAGAACATAACTGGTGCTATGGATCCAAACTCACAAGGTGTTTCAAGTGTGTTTCAACATATGGTGGTTGCTAATATGCTTGGGACTTCTTCAATTGACAAGACAGCCCCTACTACTTTGTTTTGGTTTTTTATTTTTAAATTGTTTTGTGCTCACAATATCTACTTTGATACTGTTTCGTGAGTTTTTGAATTAACAATCAATAATTTTGATGTTTGAATCATACCAAACTGACAATTGGTTTCCGATTAACCTAGTAGACACGATAAGGTACTACAAACAATAAAGGAATTGCAATATATGACAATAAGGTACTACAAGAATCATATATGTTAAATATATAAGTTGGCAACAGAGCTCATTTCCTAATTTCATAAAGATGGCAATGAAAACAGATTTGTAATTTGTAAAAAAATGAAAACAAATGTTTTTGAAAGAGAAAGAACAATACCTATGCATTAAGCAACAACTCTTCTACTTCAATCCTTGATTTGGAGCAACTTACTGGTTTGGGTTCGCAAGGGACAGACTTGTTGGTCCATGTGTTGGTGGAGAAAGAAAACCAGTGTTGCAATGGAGGTTGAGCAAACTGAGTTAGTGGTTGTGGCGATTGTTGGGGGAGGTTGGACAACAGAAGCCGAAGAATTAGTTTTCCCAAAGTATGAAGAGAGTTTTGGAGGTCGCGTGGACAGTGGCGGACCCACTTATAGTTTAGGGGGTTCAGTTGAACCCTGAGAAAAAAATTGTACTTACCACTCTATATAAATAATTCAAATTCCGTGAATTTTTTTTGAACCCCCTGAAAATTTTAAATTGCACTAGTAGACCAAGTTTTGCACCCATTAATTTGACACTGGCCTTAAAAAATTTGACACCTCTTACCTCGGAGTCCTGGGTCCGCCACTGCGCATGGAGGATTGACAGACTTATTTGCGGAAGAGGAAGCGACGATGATGACAGAGGAAACTGATGATAAATTAACGGTGAGAATGGGTAGCGGACAAAGGCTATTTTGGTAATAAAAATTTTCTTTTAATGGAGGTAATTGTAAAGTTAACAGAAGAATAAAAAATAGACTACTTATACTATATTTTCATCTCTGGAGGGAGGGGAGGGTGTGTAGGGGAGTGTAATTTACTCTAAATTAATTGAGAGATTGTATTCGTTAGTCAATAGTTAAAAAAATGTATATTTAAAGAAAAATCCCAACTTTTTTTTGGTAATAGAAAAATCCCAATTTTACACAAGAGCATTGTATTCAAAATTCTGTCGATTCCCAACTTTACTAACTATTTACTTAGAACATTTTTTGAATGCTTGAAATATTGAAGTGACATTTGAGATTGTTGTTTATAATGTTTTATTTGTTTTCTCTTTTTATTGGTTTAATTAAATTCCTCAATTATCATCTATTATATAAACATTTTCTCCCAATCTTAAATATTAATTAAAAATATTCTTTTATATCATTTTATATTGACAATTCAACTATTAATTTTCCCAATTCACCAATTATCCGTTAAATCACTACAATAGATTTGGGGATGGGCAGCGCTTTTGAGCGCTGCTACACTTGGCGCTGTTGATTCCACTCCCACAATGGGTAGCTGTTTGCTGGTGTTTTTAGCAAACAATCACTAGTTTTATGAGAAATGTTTGTGGGATCAAACTAGAAAAATCTCTGTGCAATTGCCTTTGAACACGAGTGTTTTGATTAGAAGAAATTTAAAGAAAAGGGGACAGTTTACCATAAAAACAGAACTAAAATAAAAGAAGCAGTAAATGGTTCGCAATGATGTAAGCAAATTCGAATTGAGTTGAAAAATAATAAAGAAGAAACGGTGCACAATCACATACAATGAACAATGATTCTTCTACTCGTTTTTCGCTTTGGCTTGGAAGTTAGAGTTTCAGAATTCTGTAACTTGCGTAATGATTTGTGCCCCCCCTTTCTCTCTACGAGAAACTTCTATTTATAATGAAAGAAAAAACAATAACCGCTCAGCGGTTACAACTGCTATTTCGACTGGATAAGATTTAAATAACTGCTCCATCTTTCGACCATAACATTGCTATCCTTTCCTACCAGCTATCTTTGATTTGACTTGTTATCTAAATGCCATTCAACTCCCTGTCGAAACTGTTAACTTCAGCTTTACAATTTTCGCCAAGTTACATGCTATGCTGACTCTTCCTGTGCACAGCTTCTTGTTGTCGAAATGTCAAGTTTTCTTCCTGACTGCAACTAGTCAAACCTTGTTGACATGTAAATGTCCACACTTTCGACAGAAACACTGTCTTGCCTTCGACTAAACTTTCTGACGTCTTTCTTGTCGAAATCTTTGTCTTTAAACTCTCGATTTCATTAAGCCTTAAACATAATCGAAATTACTCTTTATAACGCCCTTCTTAATGCCAAATATTAGCATCTCCTCTTTATTAAAGACAAGTCATCAATATTGCCTGCATTCAATTGCGCCTGTCGAAAATGTAGGCTAACAAATTGCCCCCCAAAAAGACGTTTTCGACTGAATTCTTGAATGAAGATAGAAAACGACTTTTTGAAACTTCTTTCGACTATCCCATGAAATCTTATGTTATCATTTCATATCTTTTTTCAGAATACGAGGGGACATTTCTGGGCAAAAACAGAGCTCGCTGGCGCCTTCCTCCACCGAGAGAGCGCCACGTGTGCACAGTTAACTGTTTAGATTTTCCACAATCTCACGTTTCCCACTAAAGCCACGATTACCGCCGTATTTTATTATTATTTTTATTTTGAACTTCGTAAAACGGCTATAAAAAGGAAGTTGTACCCCTTCATTTCTTTTTTCAGAACCATCAACTTCTTCTTCTCTGCGAGAAACTCCATTAAAGCTTCTTCTGATTACTGCATTTCTTTCTCCTTATTCGCCTTACGCAGCAAAGCAGACACTACTAAGCACTTCTATTTCTTCACTAGCTTCCTGTTTCTGACGATGGCATCTTCTTCTACCATGAAATCTCCTGCTGTGGCTCTTGGGAAGAAAACCCTTGTTTCTGAACCTGCTCTCACTTTGGAGGAAACACAAATTTACCGGTCTCAGGTACTTATCCCCTTCTCTGAACCTTCAAAGCATGCATTTTTAGGCCCTCTTCCTCTTGCTGATGATGATTCCTCTAAGATTAGAGACATTTTCCCTAGTTACCATAGACTCAGCCCTAGGGTTTTCAGCGAAGGTCCACACGTAATGGATTTCATGAGTAACCCGAATAGGGTTTTTCGATCTTCGCCACCAACTGAGAAAAACACGCCTTACATCGACTGGCTCAACAAAATTGAGTCAAAGAAAGGAGATATCTGGAAGAGTCAGGGAATTTTCGACCTGATCCAAATTTCAAGGTATGGGCCTAAGTATCAAAGCCCAATGCTCCTTTCTGCTCTTCATTTTTGGGATATTACTACCAACAGCCTTCATTTAAAGTGTGGTATGCTTGCCCCTACTCTGCTTGATGTGGCAGCTATAACAGGTTTAAAGCCCTTAGGGGAAATTTTCGACCCTGCTACCCAAACTGACTTCGATTTTGACTTCAAAAAGGCTAGCTTTAAAGGTTATATTGAAGAGAAACACATTACCGGGTCGAAGGATGTTTCTGATGAAGAGCATATTGCTTTTCTCACTTTCTGGTTATCCTTTTACGTCTTCTGTTCTTCGTCACTTCAAGTGGCTAAGATGTATATCCCCCTAGCCATTCAATTACATCAACGTTGAAAGATCAACTTGGCTACCCTTATTTTGGGGTCTCTTTTCGACAACTTGAAACAAGGGGCTTTTGATTTGAAAGGATTCAAACCAGAAGGGAAATATTTGGTCTCTGGACCAATTTGGCTGTTTCAGTTATGGCTTCTTGCCACTTTCAATTCGAAATTGATAACGTACACTCCTGATGAGTATCTCGACGTAATTTCTAACAGAGGGGTCGAAGGTGTGCGACTTGCTTTGTTGAAACCTAAACAAATAGGAGTCTCTATCGAAGACCTCTTTTCACAATCTTTCAACATGTTTCTGAACTGTAAAGAATTTTCTCCTTCTATGGCCCCTTTTGCTGGAAGAAATTATGGACCACATTGGTTCACTAGGGAATTCCCTGCTAACAACCCTGATGAGGAGCAAGAAACCAATCAAATTTGGAAAGCATTTTTAACTCCTCAACTGCTATCGTCTCGAATTTCTCCTGGGAAGTCATCAAACCAATTGGTTTATTCTCATATCATCCAAGTTTATATGCACGGCAATTTGGGTTGTGTCAACTTCGACCCAGCCCTTTTTTCCGGTCTAAAAGGGAACTGTTAGTTCCTGAGAATGAGGAGGAGTGGATAAATCGTCTCAATGACTTTCCTGCTGATTCTTTTCGTCTTACTCCCCTCCCATTTGAACCAACTTTCTCTTGTACCCACAAATTTTCTCAGTGGTGGACAGAGTATATCACCAGGAAATTCACTGGTGTCGAGGAGGCTACTCTATTGGTCAAACTAATATCTGCTTTTCCTTCTTCGCAGAAAAAGAAGACCAAGTCGAAAGGTATACATATTCAAGAAATTCGAGCATTTCAACAATATTTTGAAACTGTATATGATCCGACTAATCTTCGTCGAACTGTTTCTCAAGCTGCAAAGGTTTTTAAACAAAAAATTCTTGACAAAATCCCTACTATGATTTTTCCACCTTATGTACCTGATAAATATTTTTTTGTGTTAACACAAAACAAAATTCGATTTCCACCTTTACCAACCAGTGAACTGGCTTTGGCATTTTGGTCACCCATTCCAGAATGGTTCGTATGTGGTTCGACTAAGGCGCTATTTGATTTTTCAAATAAAACAGCTGAGAAAGTAGTTTCGACTAAGCAGGACATATACACTTTTGAGGGTCATCTTCATTTAGATATTCAACATATTCGAATCTTGTCTTCCGTTAGAGAAGGTGATTCACAAGACTTCTTAGGAAAAAATAAATTTCCTTTTTATGTATTTCGTATTAACACTTGTATGTCGAATATTTGTAGCTGTTCCTATCACATCATCTTCGACAGATGGCGCAGCAACAAAGACGAAGAAAAAAGATGTTGAGGCTTCGTCAACAAGAAAACAACCTCTTCAAGAAGAAAAACAAAAAGTGAGTACTTACCTTTACTCATTGTGTCATCTTCTTATACTCTTCGACTAATTAGTCATCCGTTTTGCAGAGTCGAAAAAGAACAAGTAGCTCTTTAACGTCCAATCCAAAGAAAGCACGAAACGTTAAACCAAGAGTCGTGAGCGATTCAGAGGTCGAAGTTCTCAAAACTTTGCCTATTTATATTTGTTTTCTTTTTCTTATTCATGCTTATATGATTGTTGTATTTTCAGTCTGATGAGACACCACTGCTCAGGACTAAACCCATCAAGGTTCAAGTTCCTGAAACAGAAAGAGAGAGAAAGACAAAACATTCTCAAGATGCCCCTAGAACTGTTTCCCAACAAACTTCTGTCGAAAGACAACAAGAAGAAGAAAAAGTTCCGAAAAGGCTTATCCAGAAAACCCAGAGTGCACACTCTTTAGTTGAGAATATCATAGCTAAGGTGATCGATTGAAGCCTATATTTTTCGAAAACCCGAAAATTTTGTTTATGTGATAGTACTCACTTTGCTTCATTTTTTAGGAAACTGAAGTCCCAACAAAACATGCTACGCCTTCCTCCACTCACTCCCCTTCAAAAATAAATGTTTCTGGAGAAGGTGTCGAAGAAAAAGATTTGCCTGAACATGCACCTGTTGTCGAAGATACACTGTTGGCCGAAAAGACTATTCTTGCTGAAACTGCCAAGAAAATTCCTGCTCATGGCCCGGAGCCTGCTGCTATGGACGTTGATGAAAGTCCTGATGTTGGCCACAGTGGAGCTGAGATCAGTATATCTTCTTCTCCAAACATGGAAGAGCAAAGGTACGACGAAGAGGAAAGTGAAGACGACGGTAACAATGAAAGGAGTGAATCTCTTGAGATAGCCAATTCTCCTCGCTCTGTGCCCTCAACACATGACACCGCTCTTAGCCTTCAGGAACAAGAATTTTTGGACCTAAAACGCAAAGATCCTCTTGAGGCTTTCAAACGAATGGTGAGTGGTTTATCTTCGACAGAAAGTAAGCCAAGTGCTTCGACCGCTTCTATTGGCAATTCCTCTGAAGGTCCTAAAGAAGACCTGATTCGAGAACTTCAAACAACCCTCTTTGAGATAGATCTATTCAAGGCTATCGAAACAAATCATATGCTCTATTACAAACTCAAGTCTTTGCTCAATAAACTTAATAACTCTGGCTCCAGTGACTCTCTTTTATGCTTTATTGTTGAATTTGAGCCTTTACTAGAGCAAATTTCCAGAGATATTCAGAAAAAGAAGAGTACTATTGTGAGCAAAGAGCGCGAGCTTGAACTTCTGACAGAAGAAAGTGTCGCCGTCGAAGCCTCAGAAAGCAAGATTTCAGCCCTGGAAATTCAAGCAGCAACTAATTCCAAGGAAATAGAAGACTGTGATGCAAACATTTCGACATACCAGGCCCAAATCAAGGAGTTGCAATCAAAGATTGAAGCGGAAGAGAAGAAGAAAATCTCTGTTCGACAGAAGTCTTCAATTTCTGTAGAGAACGCACTTCGCACTGAGGCGACCTTAGCTATCGAACACTTGGAGAAGGTTCAGAAACATGACGAAGCAGTTAAGAGGCTAACTGAAGAAGAAACCCTTTTAGATATTAGATTGAGGCATGCCAGAGCAGCCTTTGAGAGGCTTAAAGCTTCTTTTGTAATTTAATTTTCCGTCTGCATTCTAACAACATTTTGTTCGATCTGTATTTCGACAATCTTTCTTGGCATGAGTGCCATGTTTATATCTTTTTATTCTCTTAATTTTGCGTTATTTTAATTTCTTGCAACATTGGCTTATATCTTTTTAAATACTTGCCATTTATACTCAAAATTCGATTATCAGCACTTAACTCTTCGACTTCATAAGCACCTTTCGAAAAACATTGCAATATGCGAAATGGACCTTCCCACCCTGGTGACCATTTACCTAAGACTCTATCTTTTTTGTCCATAGGCAACAAGGTTTTCCACACTAACTCCCCTTCTTCAAAGGTTTTCGACTTAACCTTTTTGTTATAAACTCTAGCTATTCTTTCTTTCTGACGAATAAGTATTTCTAGAGCTAACA
This sequence comes from Astragalus membranaceus, assembly GCA_039519185.1. NCBI lineage: Eukaryota > Viridiplantae > Streptophyta > Magnoliopsida > Fabales > Fabaceae > Astragalus > Astragalus membranaceus. The sequence continues at coordinate 27,722,956 of CM076851.1, forward strand.
ACCTTTCTTCGTCTAAATCAACCAATTCATCGAGCATCATATTCCAATAATGTTCAAAAGGAATTTCCCAGTGCCTTTGAATTCTTGTCGATTGTAAACAAATTTCCACAGGTAACACTGCATCATGTCCAAATGTTAGCCTGTAAGGAGTGGTATTGATAGATTCTTTAGGTGAGGTTCGACAAGCCCACAATATTTGATCGAGAGTATTATGCCAATTTTTGGGTTTTTGCCCAACATGCTTTTTAATCAAATTAATAATGATTTTATTGGCAGCCTCTACCTGACCATTGGCTTGTGCGTAGTATGGTGTCGAAGTTAATAACTTAAAACCAATTTCAACAGCAAACTCTACCATTTTTCGACCAGTAAAGACAGTACCCTGATCTGTCGTAATGGTTTCTGAAATTCCATATCTGTAAATGATATGATTCTGAATAAACTTTATAACTGCCTCTTGATCAACATTGGCTAACGGTACTGCTTCAACCCATTTGGTAAAGTAATCAATCCCTACAAGGCTTAACTATAGAATGTAATTCATTTGCAGGCACACGTTGTACCCCCGCATGCTTTTGGCATTCCTGGCATCCTTTGGCAAACTCTATGCAATCTTTCAACATAGTTGGCCAATACATTCCTTGTCGAAACAATAACCATTTCATTTTGTGGCCTACTTGGTGTGAACCACATGCTCCACTATGCGTATCGGAAACTGCAATATATGCCTCATTTTCGCTAAGACATTTTAATAACACTCCTTCAGGAGTTTTCTTGAACAATTCGTTTCCAATTATCACATAACTTAAAGCTCTGTACTTTACTTTTCTATTAGTGTTTCCTGTAGGATTTTGCAAATACTCTATAATAGGCTTCCGCCAATCATTATCAATCATATTGTCAATAGCAAAAATTTCCGCTAAATCAAAATCATCAACAATGTGACGTTTTTCGACAAACTCTTCACTAGTATTTATTGCCCCCCAAGTTTTTGGTGTTGACAATAACGTTGAAGATGTATCATGGGAAAGAGAGTCGACTAAAACGAGTTTGTCTTTTATCTCAATCAACTCTTTTAGGCTTTGTGCTGAGACTTTGTAGCCTGAAGCTATTTGCGCCAATTCATTTGCCACTTGATTTTTAACCCGTGGTAAATGTTCCAGGTGTACAGTTGCAAACTTCTGTAACATAGTGTTGGCAACAACATAGTACTTTATAAGGTGTTCTTTAATACATTTGTATTATTTGGTTAACTGTTTGATAACCAGTTCAGAATCACCTTTTATTTCGACATGATCTGCCCCCAATTCGAGCAAAATTTTAAGGCCTACAATTAAAGCCTCGTACTCCGCCTCATTATTGGAGCAAGATTCTTGAATTCGAAACTTATACTTCGTTGGGATATTGTTAGGGGTTATAATTAACATGCCAATCCCAACTCCCTTTTTATGGCTTGAACTGTCGAAATATAACTTCCAAGGACGCGTGTCTACAATACTTATCATATTTTCGACAACAGAGTGGTCTACTATAAAATCGGCGACCACTTGTCCTTTAACTGACTTGAGAGGTTGATATGTTAAGTTATATTCTAATAAAGCTAGAGCCCATTTACCAATTCGACTGTGTAGCATTGGTTTTGATAACATATGCTTAATTACATCAAAATGCGAATAAACATATACATCAGCTGGCTTTATATATTGCTTTAACTTTGTGCAAGAGAAATACAAGCAAAGGCACAACTTTTCTATTGGGTTATACCTGGTTTCAGCATCAATCAAAACTCTACTAAGGTAATAAATGGCCCTTTCGACACCATTATCATCCTCTTGTGCTAACATGCTACCTATTGTGTTATCAGAAGCTGCTATATACAATTTTAGCACTTTATTTCTAATAATTGGCAATAAAATTGGTGGTTTCATTAAATAAGACTTAATTTCATCAAAAGCTGCTTGATGGACTTGTTCCCACTTGAACACGTCTTCTTTCTTCAATCTCAACAATGGCGAAAATGCTTGCGTTTTGCCACTTAGATTTAATATAAATCTTCGAAGAAAATTAATCTTTCCTAGCAATGACTGAAGTTCTTTCTTGGGCGAAGGAGCCTTCGTTTCCATAATAGCTTTAGTCTTATTCTGGTTGATCTCAATGCCTTTTTATGCACTACGAAACCCAGGAAATCACCTGCTCGTACACAGAAGGCACATTTTAGTGGATTCATTTTTAATCCATATTTCCTCATTCTTTCAAGAGATTGTCGAAGATGGTTCAAGTGACCATTTTCTGAGGAAGATTTTACCACCACATCATCTATATATACTTGCATAAAATTGTCAATGAAATCATGAAATATAGAATTCATTGCCCTTTGGTATGTAGCCCCAGCATTTTTTAAACCAAATGGCATCACTACCCATTCGTAAACACCTAACGCCCCTGGGCAACGAAATGCGGTTTTCGCTACATCCTCTTCAGCAATGAAAATTTGATTATACCCGGAATAACCATCTAGCATACTGAGATATTCAAATCCCGCTGCTGAATCAATTAGCATTTCTGCCACAGGCATAGCATATTCATCTTTGGGAGTAGCATTATTTAAGTCTCTAAAGTCTATGCAAACTCTAAGTGTGCCATTTTTCTTTACTACAGGGACTATATTAGCTAACCATTCGACATACCTGGCAGTTCTGATGAACTTATTCCTAAATAGCCTTTCGATTTCTTCCTTGATCTTCGTCAACACTTGAGGGGCAAATCTCCTTGGCATTTGTTTCACTGGTTTCTTCCCTGGGCGAATTGGTAGTTGCATCTCTACAACTTCTCGACTTAGACCAGGCATTTCGTCGTAGTCCCAAGCAAAGCAGTCTTTGAACTCCCTTAGTAATGTTATAACTCGGGCTTTCAATGCGACATCAAGGTATGCACTAATATAAGTTGGCCTTTTCCTTGAGCCATCTCCCAAGTCTACTTCTTCCAATGGGTCTTGAGCTTGCATACGCCTTGTTAAATCTCTAGGATCCTTTTCGAACCCTAATGGCCCATCATCATAAATGCAATCAAGTCTTTCTTCTATGATGATGCCGTTTTTCTCTTCAGAGTCCCTGACTTCGACAGCCATTGTTTGTTGAATCAATTCGACTTCTAGAGCCGCCTTTATCTTGTTTTCGGCCATATAAGCCGTAATCTTGTCCCACGCATTGAGGGCTGACATAAGAAACAAATCTTTAAGAATCAGTGTTCCATCCTGTTGGGGGAACAGGATAAACACCTACATCTCCCACCATTTGTCTTTCCCACATGAAGCCATACATTGGATGTAAGTTTACTGAAGCAAGTGTGCTATCATGGGGAGTATATGCTGGCGAAGATGTAAATGGCGCAATTTTAGCCATTTGTTTCTCAAAGTTTTCTCTTGTTATTTGGTTCACTTCAGCTCGAAAATAACTTTGGTCTGCCTCTATATTTTCAACCAGACCATCTTCCTTCCAAATCACCAAACGTTGATGCAAAGTTGAGGGTACGGCACCTACTCCATGAATCCATTCTCTTCCAAGGAGCATGTTATAATTAGCTTTTGAAGCTATCACCAAGAACATAGTCTTTCTCTTCACTGTTCCTACTACCAAATCTATTTCAATGGCACCTAAAGAATGGCCAGATTTGCCTTCATAGTTGCTCAACACAACGTTGTGTGGGCTCAGATCTGTGTCGAATTTACCTATTTTCTTCAACAAACACTATGGCATTAGATTTACCGCAGCGCCGCCATCTACCAGAACTTTGTTTATGCCAACGCCATTTGCTTTGACTTGCACATACAATGGCTTCAAATGGTCTTTCATAACCATATCTGGCCTTTCAAAAGTTGCTGTCTGTTCTTCGACGCACCCATCGTCCATCACATAGTAACACATTGGCTTATGATGAGCCATATCTTCAGTAAAATCCTCTTCTACATCATTTGGTACCGTGATGACATCATACTCAACAGGTAATATTGACACCACATTGCAAACAACGTCGAAAGAATAATCAGAATCTGACTCTGTTTCTTCATCGAAATCAGAGTTTTGCTCCTTCAACTTCGACAACGGAGGAAAAATCCTTTCAAGAGCAGGCCTTCTTGGCTTTTCTATAACAACAGCTTTTCCCTTCTCTTTTTCAACAACTTCACCACGCGGACTAGCATGTCTGTAATGTCTACACCCAGCATGTATCCACTTCTCATATGTAGGAGCTGCCATTGGAACGAAGGATTTGGCGGAAGCTGATAACTCGAACCCCTTCTTATCTGGATCCTTGTTCGCAGCATCTGTTTGACTTGCAACAACACCATTCTCCTCTGCATTCTCTTCTTTGACATCTCCAGTTTTCTCAGCCACATCTTTTGTTGTCACCATGCTTCGTGGAACACGGTTGTTTGCCAGAAAACTTGGAACTTTATCAACATCCACAAGCACCTTTTTTTTTCTGCTGTCTTTGGTAACGACGCCACTGGGTCTTAGTCATGGGATTTTTCCCTTTATAATTATTCTGGTAATTATACTTAGCAGCATCCAAACCCTGTTTAACAGCTCTAGCTTGTTTGTTATTGTACATCCATTGCCCGACAGGAGCATTTGACTTAGGAACAAAAGACTTTCCGGGCAAAATCTTCAAGAACCCCTTCTGGGTAGAGGTTTTCTTGACAAACTGTTGCTTACTTGTCGACGGCTTAGTAGAAACATTAATCTCGTAAGGAAGGTCTCCCTTTTCGAAGCTAAAATCTGGCCTGTTGTCAAGCCATTTTCTCTTGCGTTGTTCCTGCTCTTGGTATCCTTCGACAGCTTTGGCTGCTTCCTTATCGAAAACAGCACTGCATCTTGGACACAACATGACTTCAGAATTGTTCCACTTACATCTGTTGAGGAAGTCTATCAATTCCTCTTCAGCTTTTGGGTACACAGCATGTAGCTTCCCATCGTACTCTTTCAAGGTTACCTCTTGTTTCTTCCCTTCAGCATATATAAAACCCTCCAATTTCTTGGTGGAGGATTTAAGTTTTTTTTGGAGGATCTTCCATTTTAGCATCTACCATGTTTACATTCGTTTCGAAAGGTTCTGCATACATGGCTTCAGCTTTGGGTAATGGATCAGTGTCAATCAGCATGGGCGCCTTCATTTTCTTATCAGCAAATTTCAGCCTTCCCTCCTCGATTGCCTTTTGCACAATATCCCTGAAAAGTACACAACGGTCAGTGTTATGTCCCAAAAAATTATGGAACTTACAGTAACCCTTTTTCTTTCTTTGGTCAATAGTTGGCACTTTTAAACCTTTAGGCACCAATACTTGGCCATCATTTACCAAAAGATCGAAAATCTCATCACATTTAGTAACGTCGAATGTATAAGTTTTAGGCATAAACCTATCATTTTTAGGCTCTACAGGGTTGCCCCCATTTGCAGGCCTTAACACTTTACAGGTGTAAGGAGGACCAGGCTTAAGTTCAGCTACGTCTATCTCCTCTCTTTCGACATCACTAAGTGTGGTGTCGAATTCTTCTTCGACATAAGCCACTTTTTCTTTTTTATGAAACCTATTTGACGTAGATTTTTCTTCTTTAGGTCTTTCTACCTGTCGAACTCTGTCAGCTAATTGGGCCATATCCCTTAGATGAGATGTGTCCAATTTCTTCCTGATCGAATAATCGAGGTCACCCGCAGCCATTTCGACGAGTTCATGTTCAGGTACTTGTGTAAAACAACGAGATTTTAAAAGTCTAAACCTATTCAGATAGTCATCAACGGTCTCAGGCATTTTGCGTCGAACGCTGGCCAGTTCTTTTAGACTAATCTTTGACTGACCCATGTAAAACTGTGCATGGAACGCCTTTTCTAGTTGACCCCATGTGAATACGGAAGCAGGAGGCAATGTGGTAAACCACGTGAAGGCATTCTTTGTTAGAGAATTTGGGAAACATTTCATTCTCAAATTCTCATTTTGGGCTATGTCCCCAGCCTCAGTCAAGAAACGCGCAATGTGTTCGACAGTAGACTCGTTTGTGTCACCACCAAATTTGGTAAACTTAGGAATTTTCCAACCTCTTGGCAGTTCCGTTTGTAATACATATTCACACAATGGTGATATGAAATTAGGCCTATGTAAACCTATGTTAAGGCCATTCTAAGCCATGATAGTTTCTACTAAAGTGGCTATATTATCTTGAGCGCCAATATTATTTCGTTGCACTTGTCGAACAACCTCGTCAGTGTTCTGGTTTCAGTTTACCAAAACTACTTCAGGGATATGATTTGCCACCCCTTGTTGTCCGCCTATAACTGCTTGGGCTTCGACTGCAACCGCTCTTTGAAGGTTACCAGGCATGTTACCCATAACATTGGGAATTTGCCTATTATCAGTCGTCGGAGTCCCAAAGAAATCGGCGATTCTACCCATTTGATTTGCCAACATCTGATAACTTGTGTTGGTATTTTGAATTAAGGGGTTGAAAACCGTGCCGATCTGTTGGGTTAGCATATTAACCATATCGTGGTTACTTTCATCCACTTGTTGTCTTAATGCCAACAACGATGCATTGGTTAATGCAGTCGGGTCTCGTCCCTGCACACTTTCATAAGAAACGCGTGTAGGAGAGAATGTTGACACATGAGGCATCCCAGTAGGCATGCCATACATACCCGAAGGAAACGGTGGCAAATTCAAATTTTGAAAACGTGTATCTAAACCGCTTCCTGTTGCCATATAAGGACTACCATGAGGCCCTAAATAAGGACTAGAATGAAGCCCTATACTTGATGGCAAAGTCACAGACTGTGTTGAACCAACATTGGTCATTGATACTGCAGGAACGGTTACTGCTGTTGAAGGGGTTATTGTTCCTACAACTGCTCCTACGGTTATATTTGCAGAATCAACGGTTGTTCCTTGTCCTTGTGAAATCGCAGGACTAGAACTAGAAGAACTGTTAGAATTAGTACGCACCATTCTACGACTTCTCAAGCGCATACGATTGTACACACTGACAAATAAACACACAACATGAAAGGCAAAGGTCCCACCGGGCGTGCCAATTTGTTTGCTGGTGTTTTTAGCAAACAATCACTAGTTTTATGAGAAATGTTTGTGAGATCAAACTAGAAAAGTCTCTGTGCAATTGCCTTTGAACACCAGTGTTTTGATTAGAAGAAATTTAAAGAAAAGGGGACAGTTTACCATAAAAACAGAACTAAAATAAAAGAAGCAGTAAATGGTTCGCAACGATGTAAACAAATTCGAATTGAGTTGAAAAATAATAAAGAAGAAACGGTGCACAATCACATACAATGAACAATGATTCTTCTACTCGTTTTTCGCTTTGGCTTGGAAGTTAGAGTTTCAGAATTCTGTAACTTGCGTAATAATTTGTGCCCCCCCTTTCTCTCTACGAGAAACTTCTATTTATAATGAAAGAAAAAACAATAACCGCTCAGCAGTTACAACTGCTATTTCGACTGGATAAGATTTAAATAACTGCTCCATCTTTCGACCATAGCATTGCTATCCTTTCCTACCAGCTATCTTTGATTTGACTTGTTATCTAAATGCCATTCAACTCCCTGTCGAAACTGTTAACTTCAGCTTTACAATTTTCGCCAAGTTACGTGCTATGGTGACTCTTCCTGTGCACAGCTTCTTGTTGTCGAAATGTCAAGTTTTCTTCCTGACTGCAACTAGTCAAACCTTGTTGACATGTAAATGTCCACACTTTCGACAGAAACACTGTCTTGCCTTCGACTAAACTTTCTGACGTCTTTCTTGTCGAAATCTTTGTCTTTAAACTCTCGATTTCATTAAGCCTTAAACATAATCGAAATTACTCTTTATAACGCCATTCTTAATGCCAAATATTAGCATCTCCTCTTTATTAAAGACAAGTCATCAATATTGCCTGCATTCAATTGAGCCTGTCGAAAATGTAGGCTAACAGTAGCGCTTCCTAAAAAGCGTTGCCCATCGCCCCAGCGCGTTCACCTATAGGCAGCGCTTACAGCCAAAAGCGCTGCCCATTGTATATTTTTTATTTTATTTTATTTTATTTTTTTTATTTTTCTTTTTTCTGTTTTTGTTTATTGTTCCTCTTTCAAATTTTTTCTGTTTTTCTTTATTGTTTATTGTTCACCTAATTTTGTTTACACTTTTCAGATAACAATTTCATTCCTCAAGTCTATTGTTCCTCTTTCAAGTTCTTTCTTCTTTTAATTTTCTGAGTGTGGTTACCTTGCAAAAGAAAAACAAACAAGTTAGGGTTTGTTCATTAGAGAGAAAGAGAAGAAAAACAGATGTAATAGAAAGAAAGGGAGGAATACAAGTTGTGAGTGTGTTGTCTCAGTATCTTGAAATCATTCACCATCTCATTCATACGCAACAGTCACATGTGAAACAAACCCAGAGAGAAATTAGAGTTTTTACAAAGAGGAATTGTAAAACAGATGCAAAATCACAAAGTAATTACCTTTGTATATTTGTGCTTCTAATCACCATTGGAGGCTTCGTATACCTTGAATCTGTAAGATTTATCAAGAAATAAAAAAAACCCCAGCAGAAGCAGTGAAAGAAAAAACGCAAGAAAAGAAGAAGATGAAGTGAAGAAAAGAAGAAGTAAAGGGTTTCTGGTTCGCAACTCTTCATTTTGAGAGTGAGTGAGAGGAATTTTATTGACTAAAGCGATGGGCAGCGCTTTTTAAAAAGCGCTACCCATTCATTTCCGTGTTTTGGGCATAAGTAGCGCTATTTAAAAAGTGTTGCCCATCGCCCCAGCGCGTTCCACCATAGGCAGCGCTTCCTAAAAAGCGCTGCCCATTGGCCCTAGCGCGTTCACCATAGACAACGCTTTCTAAAAAGCGCTGCCCATTGCCCCAGCGCATTTTAACCAAAATCATCACTTCCTTAAAAAGTGTTGCCTATTTCCTGCGCGTTTTAACCAAAAGCAACGCTTCCTTAAAGAGTGCTGCCCAATAGGGCGCCCTTTTCTCAACTTCTGGCGTAGTGAATGCTACTTTTTACTTTACATAGCCACAAAACCAATCCTGACTATAGGTGTTCGTTTTTCTTTGGAACATTAAAAGCCGAGTTTTGATGATATATATATATATATATAATTTTTTTTGGTGAATCTATATATATAATTTAAATAACCTCAATTGTCGAATGTGGTTTTTCGTTTACCATAGAAGGCATGCAAGGCCCTCACTTTTCTCTCATTCTAATATTATCGCAAGTATTTGACCTTTTCAATTTGTTCAATATTGTGAAGAAACAATTTCCATGAGTTATTTTTATATACTTGATAACTTTTGATTGTCTATGTCTCTTTTTAGAGGTTCTTTAATGAATGTATGTATGGTTGTTAACAAACCATTTTCTTAGGAACACCAACCATTCGAAATAGAATACAAATCATTATAGTAATTGTCTATATTTGCATGGAAACCCGATTTCCATTCATAAACACATGCACTTCTAAAACTTGTCATTTCACACACTTTTCCATACATGTTCTTTTGCTTCTCAAAAAAAAACTTCTCCATTTGTCTCTATCTTCAAAGCCAACACAATACTTTCCCCATAGAAGAGACAACATGGATATCAAAACAAAAACAGTTCTCTTCGCCATCTCCCTAACTTCACTTTTCTTTCTTACAAACGCCATTCCCTCGAATCGCAATATTCACGTTGTCCGTCATAGTCTCCGCTCCGACCTCTTAGAATTCTGCAAGAAAACCACAAACCCTAACCTCTGTGCTCAAACCATTCAACCACACTTCCTCAAAAGTGCTCTTGACCCCTTCAAAGCTCTTGAAATCGAAGTTGAAGCCACACTTAACCAAACCAAGAAAACCGTTGCCGTAATTGCCGAGTTACTTGCAAAGCATGATATCTCCAAATCATTGAAGGATTCCCTTGACACATGCAAGGAACAATACAGTAGCATATTGGATTCTATTAGGGAAACCAGAGATGCTATTGCTAAGCGTGATGTGATTACCGCTAAGTTTAAGTTTAGTGCTGTTTTGTCTTATCAAGCTTCTTGCAAGGACGCTTTTGAAGGGTTGGAGAAGGAATTTTCATTTGCTTCTGATTCTGATACTGTGTTTCAGTTGGGAGGAAATTGCTTGGACATTATTGCTGATTTGGAAAAAGCTTTTCCTCAAAAAGAAACGCCCGTGCAATCCACTCCTTCTCCTTTTAGCAATATTATCGGAACCATATGATCTTCATTAAGGGTTTTAATTTGAAGTAACTATATGCTCTTGGTTAATTAGTGGTTTGGTATTCTTATACCTATAGGAACCGATAATAATTGATATATAACAGTATTATTATGATTTTTGTTTTAGTAATTATACATCAACAGTGTTGTATATGTTGTATATGTGTTCTGGACTTGTAAGATAAATTAAGAAAGGATTGAGTTTGTGCCCCCAAGGAGTGGGTTGTAATTCTTTTTATTTCTTGAATTTATATTTTATAACAATAAGTTGAACTTAAAAAGGCATGAATGATATTTCCTAGGTGCATGGGTGATATTTCCTAGCTAGGTACATTGGCTTGACTATATATGTACGTGAATGTGTTTGCTACAATTTGCAATGATAACATTAATCATCTTTGACTAACACATTAATCACCCTTGACTAACACGCCCTCGCAAAATTGGAGTGCTGTCAGAAACGCCAATCTTGTTTGGTGATGCCGAACTTTGGAAAGAGGTTTGGTGACACAATCCGCAAGTTGGTCAGTGCTAACATCGTGAACTTTGAGCTTTCCTTGTTGTACCAGATCATGGACAAAGTGGGTATGATATACTGGATTTTTGGTGATATATGTAGCACTTAAATTGTCACAGAGTATAGAGGGTGTGGAGGGAGAGGGTACACTTAACTCAATGTTTGCCAAAGCTCTGTATTCTGCCTCAGTAGATGATCTTGCTACTGCTAGTTGTTTGGATGATTTCCAAGAGATGAGATTAGAACCAAAGTAGACAAGGTGAGTAGATGTGGAGGTGTATTCATCTTGATTTCCTGCCCAATCAGCATCACTTACGTTATGAGGGAAGAGTTGGTCGGTTTTTGAAGAAGAAGACCATGGAAGATGGTTCCCTTAATAGCGTAGAACTCTTTTAAGTGCTTTCAAATGAGTGATGGTTGGTCGTTGCATGAATTGAGCAAGTTTGTTAACGGAGAATGCAATATCAGGCTGTATCATTGGATAGATATTGGAGACTGCATATGGTGCTACGGTAGAAGGTAGCATCGATGGTGGTGGAACCATCATCTTTTGTTAAGGTGATTGAAGTTGAAAGAGGGGTAAGGACAACTTTGGCATCAATCATTTTTGTCCTCTCAAGCAACTCTTTAATATACTTGTGTTGAGAGAAAAAGAGGCATGTGGAGGGAATAACCTAACCGCCAAGGAAGTAGTGCACTGAGGCCATATCTTTGATGGAGAAGGTGGTGGCAAGCTTGGTGATGCATTTAATGACCTTTGCAGTAGAGTTTCCTGTGATGATGATATCATCTACATACACTAACATGTGTAACACCATGTCTTGATTTTGGAGAATAAATAGAAATGAGTCTGACTTTGAATTTACAAAACCATAGTCAAAGAGAAACTTACACAGAGTTTGATACCAAGCACGTAGTGCTTGCTTGAGGCCGTAGATAGACTTCCTTAGGCGACAAACATGATTGGGTTTATCAGGATGGACGAAACAAGGGGGTTATTGCATGTAAACTTCAGTTAGAGTGCCATGCAAGAATGCATTATTGACATCAAGTTGACATAGTGACTACTTATGTTGAAGGGCTAAGAAGAGGACCAACTAAATTGTGATGGGCTTGACTACAGGGCTAAAGGTCTGAGTGTAGTTAAGTCCAGGGCATTGGTGGGAGCCTTTTGCTACTATAGTCGGGCTTTATACTTGTCAATATCACCATTTGCTTTTCTTTTGATTCAGTAAACCCACTTGCAACCAATGGGGTTTTTGTTGTGTGGTCTCGAAACCAGATCTCATGTTTGTTGTTGAAGCAAGGGCTTGAATTCAGGGCTCATAGCATCACACCATTCACTTTATTTGAGTGCTTGTCCTAAGCAGGTGGGATCGGCCGACAATGAGAGAGGATGTTTAGTGGTGAGGAGGTACTTAGGGTTTGGTTAACGAATGTTGTTCATTGCTCTTGTGACTGGGCGTAGAGAAACCGGTGACGATGCGGGCGAACCCAACTGATGTGATGAATCTGTGTGAGTGTTGAGAGGTGGTTTGATCAACCGAGGGTGTGGAGGATGCGGTTGTTATAACACCCCAATTTTCGTATTAGTATATTTTGTTTATGCATGAATGTAATAATGTAATAGTAATTTTTGTAATAAATTGTGCATCTTATGTCTTGGTAGTTATATATTTTAGTAACATTTACTATTTTAAAATGATTTTATATGTTAATGTGTATTTGAATTATTAAAATATGTTGGAATGAGACTAAATCGTCTTTTTATAGTATATTAGTAATTGTTGCCAAACTCTCGTTTAGCAATGAATCGGCCAACAACTTGAACCTCTGATTTCTTGTTCTTCAAGTGATTTCGCTGAGGAAGGAACTATGTTATTTAGCTATGGTTCCCTAATTCCTCCCGATAGTTGTTAGGTTTTGTGTGAGAGAGGCGTGTAATTGTACTATCTATGGTGAAAATAAACAGTAAAGTAAGATAAAAGACTGAAAAATGTAAAATTTTGATTGATGTGTGTTTTACAAATGTACGGTCTATATATATATATATATATATATATATATATATATATATATATATATATATATATATATATATATATAGGCGAAGGCTTTGCAAGGGCAGTTTATCTGCTATATTTACTCAATTTACACCTCCTGGGGGCCCCCAATGTGGGTATTACCATGGGTTTTGAGTAATCCTATAGTCAATTAGTCTACTATTTTATGACAATCAATATTTTGTTTGAATGATGAAATTATTCATCTATGATTATACATTGCAGGACTCGCCCAATATTCATTTTTCAACAACAAAGTATTCTACTATATCTTAACCTTGAAATATTAGTTAGGCATCTAAAATATAATTTGTAATTTAATTATTTATGCTTATGATCAAAAATTTTAAAAGCTCTTTTTTAAATATTTTCAAAATATCTCTTTGACCTTAGAGGATTTTATGAAGAATATCTAGGATCTCACTAACGACGAATGGTAGTGACTAAGTCCCAATGGTGAAGGGCAGTTAATTAAATCTACCACCCTTTGAGATCATTATTCTTAACTATCCTTAGTCTAAGAGGAAAATTTCTAAAAAACCTTTTACTTTGATCATATGACAGACATAGTTAAATACAAAGTATAATTTAGTCATTAACTGATAATTCAAGTTTGAAAAATATCTGTATTTACTTTAAACACTCTTTTCTGAATAAAGGTTGTTTCCACTCCAATGTATAATTTAGAAAGTAATTCTTTTATTCAAGTTTTAATATCCAGCAATGTGGCCTTATACTGATCTTCGAACATATATGGTTAACTCCACAACATGCTTTAAAAGGTAATTACTAGTTCATTTTTAATATTTATATTTCTATGTGAACCAAGTGAAGGCGTTGATATCATTGGGTGAGGAAATTTCTATCTTTATTATAACAATGCTTTCCTCACATACTCCTGAACCCATTTCTGATAAGTCTCCTTCATCTCAGTCCTCCCTTAATGAGAATCAATCCTTTTCAAACCAAGTTTTCAAAAAGGAAACCTATTTTGAAAATCAATCTTCCTTATCCAAGTTTACCATAGATAAGGAATCCTTAGGAAAGATTTCTACTCTGAGGAATGAGCTCCTCACAAAGTATGGTTCTTTCAAAAATACCAAGGACACAAAAAACAAAATATCCAGGAGATACAAATTTCTCGAACAAGTAAAATTCAACATTCCTTTCTTTGATTGGTTTCATGCTTATACCATCAAGGAAAATATTGACTACCCTTTCCAAACTGACATAGTTGGTACCTTAGACGTGATCACTGTTTGGCACCTTAAAGATGGTCAAATAGTTTAGTCTGAACTTCCACCCAAAGTCCCCTTTGCTCTTAACAGCAAAGACCAATCTACTCCTGTTTTGGCCCCTTTCAAAACCAAAACTGAGGAAGGACCTGTCTCTGCCAAAGACATCAGAGACCTCATGGAGCAATCCAATTACACAAACAAATACCTCCAAGCCTTAGGTGATTCTAATAGTAGTAGGAAAGGCAAAGAAATTTGTCTTGACACTTCTAAAACTGAACCATCTTCATCCTCTACCCAATTAGAGAAACCTCTTTTCAACCCTTACAAGGTTTCCAAAACCCTCAAAAATACCCTTCGGCGTATGATCCCAAAGATCACATCAAAAGAGAAGTTGATGACGCCAAAATTGAACTCTTAGCCAAGGTTAACGAGCAATTAGTTCTCCTTAGAACAACTGCCCCTGACACACCTTCACCTAAGAATAAGGTCATCAATATGCTTGATGAGGCCTCTTCTGATCAATCAGAAGAAACCAATCCAAAGGCCAAAATTAGTCCTATTATATACAATCCCAAAAACCAATGGAAAAGAGAAACAAAACGTTATTATCCTAGGGCCACGGCCCCTGACCTGTTACTATTCGAGATATTCAAATTGAAATTAACAATTTGAAAATTGAAATCAAGGATCTTAAACAGAAACAGACTGAGCATCAATCAACCCTAGATCAATGGAGGATTCATTGGCCTGGGAATGATTCATCTTTTGAAGTACCCGCTTCTGAAGATGATCAAAAGGTAGAAACACCCAATGATGATTTCTTAGGGATTATCAATTATGTCAAAATACAAAAGTTTTACATAAACGTCAAAATCATCATAGGTGAGTTCACCCTTGAGACAATTGCCCTCTTCGATACTGGGGCGGACTCTAATTGCATCCTAGAAGGCCTTATTCCTACAAAGTATTTTGAAAAAACCTCTGAGCAACTTAGTGCTGCTAACGGCTCTAAACTCAGAATCAACTACAAATTATCTTCGGCTATTATTGAAAACCAAAATTTCAAAATTGACACATCCTTCTTACTTGTTAAGGATTTGAAAAACAAAGTGATCCTAGGAACTCCTTTCACAAGGTCACTTTTTCCCTTTCAAATAACTGAGGACAGCATTATAGTCCAGCATCTGGGGAAACCCAGTATTTTCAAGTTTCTAAGAAAACCTTTCATTAGAAACTTGAATCCTATCTCTTACAAAGAAAACCAAATCAATTTTCTTAAAGAGGAAATATCTTTTAAGCACATTGACAATCAGTTGCATAATAGGGATAATCAACTTAGGGTTAAAGGCCTCTTAGAACAAATCCTATCTACTATTTGTTCTGACCTACCCAATGCTTTCAGGGAAAGGAAGCACCACGTTGTTGGACTTCCTTATGAAAAGGATTCCAGGATAGGCAAATCCCTACTAAAGCTAGGCCTATCCAAATGAACCAAGAACTCCTTCTTGTTTGTCAGAAGGAAATCAAAGACCTTCTGGCAAAAGGGCTCATTCGCAAGAGTAAAAGCCCTTGGTCTTGTTCTGCCATTTATGTCAATAAACAGGCTGAGATAGAAAGAGGAACCCCTACACTAGTCATCAATTACAAACCACTCAATCAGGCTCTTTGCTGGATTAGGTACCCTATACCTAACAAAAGGGATCTCCTCAAGAGACTTCATGATGCAAAGATCTTTTCAAAATTTGACATGAAATCTGGGTTTTGGCAAATACAAATCAAAGAAGAAGATAGGTACAAAACTGCCTTCACTGTCCTGTTTGGTTAATACGAATGGAACGTCATGCCCTTCGGTTTAAAAAATGTTCCTTATGAATTTCAAAACATCATGAATGAAATTTTCAATCAGCATCAAAAATTTGCCATTGTCTATATTGATGATGTTTTAATTTTTTCCCAATCTTTTGACCAACATGTCAAACACATCAGCACTTTCATTTCCATAATCAAAAGAAATGGCCTTGCTGTCTCAAAAACAAAAATCAATCTTTTTCAAACAAAAATTAGATTTCTTGGTCACAACATCCATCAAGGAACTATTGTCCCCATTAGTAGAGCTATTGAGTTCTCTGATAAATTTCCTAACCAAATTATTGACAAGACTCAATTATAAAGATTTTTAGGTTGCCTAGACAGATGTTCATACCAATGTTGTCAAACAAGTCAAATCTCAAGTTAAAGAACTTCCTTGTCTTTACCTCCCCAATCCCGAAGTCAATTAAACACTTCTTCTTGTAAGCCTACTTCTTCTTCTTCTTCAATTAAACACTTCTCTCTCTAGTCAATTAAACACTTCTTGTAAGCCTACTTCTTCTTCTTCTTCTTCTCCTTGTCAATTAAACACTTCTCTCTCTAGTCTAGTAAGAAGTCAGATCTTGTAAGCCTACTTCTTTTTCTTCTTCAATCTCAGTTCTTCAATCTTGTAACTCATAGACAGTTCTCTGTCTTTCATGGAAGGCTTTGCCTCCTAACATATCTATATTATAGTTTTCTGTCTTTAATTTATTTAATTTTGTTGCATTCTGTATGCTACCTACTTCTCTTTCTGTCTCTTAATTATTTTTAACTTCTGATTTCGATCCCTTACTGCATATATATATATAGGGAACAGTATATTATAATTTGGCTTAAATATGTTTTAGGCCCCTGCAAATATAGGGTGTTTTGGTTTAAGCCCCTGCAAAATTTTTTTTTTGTTAAAAGCCCTTGCAAAATGACATATTTTGTTATAAGCCCTTCTATGACTAAAATGTTAGCCTTAACATGGAATGCTATGATTGCTGGATATGTTGAGAAGGGCTTATAACAAAATATTTCATTTTGCAAGGGCTTTTAACAAAAAAAAAATTTTGCAGGGGCTTAAACCAAAACACCCTATATTTGCAGGGGCCTAAAACATATTTAAGCCTTATAATTTTGATTGATGCGTATAATGATATAATCTGAACTGTTAACTTTAATCTGATGGTTATAATTAAGAGTTCTCACCTTTCATGGTCAGAACTAGTTCTCACCTGATATCCTCTCTCTCTCTCTCTCTCTCTCTCTCTATATATATATATATATATATATATATATATATATATATATATATATATATGAATGAGGAACAACTTACTCCAAGAGTAACTCTTGTAGAGTTACACCACTTAATATATCCTTGTAAACATTAATTTTATCGATCCAACCGTTGAATTCTTTTATATAGGGAGCATATCTAGTGAGAATGGAAATTTTATGTGAGAGGTGAGAGGGGCTTTTGTCAACCATTAGATCCAAATGGATGGCTCATATTAAATGCTATCGTTAAGTTTTCTTTTGACATAAAATGCTACTCTTTTCGGTCCCTATTATAAGAAAATTTTATAGTTTTAGGTTCATTGAATAGGTCAGATACATCAGTTATTCAATGAACCTAAAACTGTAAAATTTTCTTATAATAGGGACCAGAGGGAGTATCATTAAAGTACTCACGTGTCTTAATTTCTTTTGTCATTTCCTAAACAAATTGCCATTTTTATTAAAAAAACGGAAATACTAAATCCCCCAAAGAACAAACCTGTTCTAGACTGGGCCAGGAGGCCCAACTCCAGCTTTGGGCCCTAAATCAGCCCACTTACTTGGGTCCAGCTCTAGTGCAACTCAGCTTATACATGCCTTCCAGACACCAACGACAGGGATACACCCAGACGATCCAACAGACTAGGGAAGGCCCGGTGTTTATAAATACGGGCCCACCCTGCAGAAAAAGGTACATTATTCATTCATTGCTTCACTCTGAGATTCTCATATACTGACTTGAGCATCAGATTGGCTTTGTAGGTACCACACCCGGGGTAGACTTCCAGATCCGACCTCGAGTAGGAGCCCTACCAACTGCTGACTCAGACAGACCCGAGCAAAGGCAAGGTACAGTAGATTGCCAATCACGGTGGGAGATATCTTTCTTTCAGCTTATCTTTTCTCCTTTGAATTCTCTCCTGCATCCAATGACACCACGAGGTATACCTTGAGTCTGAAGCATTTTCGTGGCTCAACCTTGGTCGTTGACATGCCTTAGGGCGTTATAGTAACTCTAACCAACACCGAAGTGCAAATCCCGGCTCCGCAGCCATAGGTCCCCACCTCGACAACAACTCAATCATCGATCGCCTCTGCGACACCGCAAGAATCGCGGGTCAGGCTCTTCCCGAGTCTTCCCCCCCCCCCCCCCCCCCCAACTTCGCCCGACAGCACCTACTGTCCTGAAGAGTCTCCAAGTAGGAGTTTGTCACTCGCATCGTCTAACTCGCGCCATAAGTCACGATGTCGGGCCAAGTCCCCCAGATGACGCCGTCAACGCTCTAGGTCCGGGTCGTCCCGAGGCAGACCCTTCACTAGAAAGATCGATGATTATCCAATTCCGAAGGTGCTGGAGAACCCCCCTGTCCTAAACATGTATGACGGGACCGGGGACCTTGGTAGCCACTTGGCCTACTTTGGTCTGATGATGCAATATCGGGGTGCGAGGGAACCCGTCAAATGCAAGATTTTCACCCTCACCCTTGAGAAATTTGCGCTTTCTTGGTTTCAAGACTCAAGGTCAAACTCAGTCTCGTCCTGGGGACATCAAGTGTAGTTATTCTCTGCACGCTTCACCGCCTCCAGACTTAAGCCTAAGTATGAGGAGGTTCTAAGGTCAGGCAGAGCGAGAAAGAAACAGATAGAGAATATGTCGAGAGGTATAACAAGGAAGCAGCTAATGTCAAAATCTTGGAAGACAAGATGAGACTCTTTTGGATGAAGAACGGTCCAGAAAGGAAGATTATTCCAGGTTGACATCGAGGTTAACAAGCCCTGGGATCTGGGAGACTTCCTCCGCAGATCCCAAAAACACATGGACTATGAAGAAGATGTCTTAGCCATCAAAGCAATTGCCAAGCCAGGACTTGACAGAGAAGCAGAGCCCAGGGGCGACTCCTGACAAAAGAAGGACTCAGGAGGGGCACAACGCAAATTCCGACCCCGTCGATTCAACGAGCATACCCTCTTGAACACAACTCGGGCAAAGATTCCCGCCGAATGTGCCAACACGGAATTGAGAGACGTCAAAAGACCTGAACCTCTGGTGCTTAGGGAAGGCCAGACTCCCTCCAGGAAATATTGTCGTTACCATCAAAGCAACGACCACGATATTAATCGTTGCATCGCCTTGAAGGACGACATTGAGGAGTTGATTAAGAAACGAAAGCTCTCACAGTACGTAAAAAAGGAAAAAGGAGATACCTGTGGCAGTCGGAAGAGATCTAGGTCGCCCTGAAAGGGTAAGATGGTGATTAATGAGGTCGACAAGACCTCTAAAGAGGATGATAGTGGCTCCGATGATAAGGCAGGCACCCGAAAGTCCAAAGGAAGAACAGTCCCCATGGTTATCTTAGGAGGATGTCCTATTGAGGGTGGCAAAACAAACAAATCAATGAATAGAAGGTGGAAGGAGATAATGACTGTTTCCTCCACATCAACACCCAAGGTCGCCCCTAGCTTTCGAGGACCAGGACCTCCTGGATGGGAATCCAAACAAGTATATCCCACTCTTGATCACGGCCGTGATGGCCAACTTTGAAGTCAGGAGGATCCTGTGGACCAAGGCAGCTTTGCCGACATTATTTTCGTCGACCTACTCAAAATACTAAACATCCGTTGAAGACCTCACCCCATACCGGGGTACTAACCTGTCCGGGTTCAATGGCTCGATGAGCAGACCGTTGGGTTACATTGAACTGATGATCACATATGGTGATCCTGATTATGTCGAACCTTTATTTCGTACTGTGAAGACGCCTTTCCTAGTCCTCCCATGCAAATCTGTATACCAGTGCATAATTGGGAGGCCGATGTTGGGTAGGCTCAGAGCGGTGGCATCCATAGTCCACCTGAAGATGTAGTTCTACACCTTGGACAATGAGATCGCGACTCTCCAGGACGACCTGGAATCAGCTTGCAAGTACCACTATATGAGCCTCAAATCTATACAAGAGCCCAAGGTTGAGGAAAAACCGGACAAGAAGGCGGGAAAGGAAACTGAGGTCAACTTAGATGACTTAGATGCCCGGTATGACCCGGGCATTGACGAAGAAGAATGCGATGACACCCTAGCTAAAGAACTCAAGAAGCGGATTAAAAAGCCCGAGCTGGATGGTGAGTTCATCTCAATACAGTTGGGCGATGACCCCGTCAAGACCGTCAGGATTGGATCTGACCTTCCTGATGAGGAAATGAAGAAGCTCACCCAGTGCTTGAAACGACATGCTGACCTCTTTGCCTGGTCCGCAACAGACATGCCCGGGATATCACCCGAGGTGGCCTGCCATCACCTTGCTGTAGACCCCAAGGCCAAGTGGGTCGCCCAGAAGAGGCGAGTTCAGAAGGAAGACAAGGTTGAAGCTGCAACCAAGGAGGTGCAAGACCTCATAGATGCAAATTTTGTAGGCTTAAATATGTTTTAGGCTCCTGCAAATATAACGTGTTTTGGTTTAGCCCGTTGCAAAAAACGTTTTTTAAAAAACTCTTTGCAAAATACAGATTTTTGATTTAGGCCCTTCTGTTAACTCAACTTTACAAAAAACGCTGACGTGTCTAACAGAAGTATGACTTGTATATTTTTTTTCTTTTCTAATTTTTTTTATGATGAGTTGGCAGTCAACCATGTATTAAATTATGAAAATAGAAATTCATTTTCTTTATTTTTTATTCTCTCCATCTTCCTCGTCTTCTTCATTCCTTGCACCTTCAACAAATCAAACACAACTAAAAAACACACGAAGAACTTTTGTAAGAAAAAAAACAGAAAAAGAGGAAATCCCTAAATTCCTAAATCCCTAATTTCCCAAATCCTTCAATCTTCTTCAACCTTCAACCTTTATTCCCCAAATCCCTTAAAGGATTGCCAAATCTTGGAAATACAACTCTTGTAGTAACCAAAATCTTATAATTTGATTTCTGGAATTTAAAATTCTCAACAATGGCTTCTGAACCAATTAATTGTATCTTCATCAGTTTGAAACTCAGGCACACGTTGGTATCCACAATGTTTAAATAAAGTCCGAACAATAGTCTTCAAGTTGTGGGTGTTTTTGGGACCATCACAAAGAAGATGTTGCTATCAAACTTGCCTAATCAAAACCAAACAACTTTAATAACAAGAAGCATTTGAACACTACCAATCCATGAGACCGTGGGTATGTTTCCTTTAAGCTTATTTCTAGAAAAATCAATGTGGGTTTTCAGATCTTGATGACAGTTGGGTTTCCTCTTCCAGAAATGGTGGAGCTCGTTGATTGTGTGAGGAAGAATTGGTGATGGAGGAGTGGGAGAGAGAATAGAGGAAGAAGATGATGAAACTGGAAATAGGGTTTTCATCTTTTAAGCCTTTTTTTCTTTTAATATTTTAATCTTTTATTTTTATTTAATCTACAGTCACTATGTTAAAACACACGTGGCATTCAGGTTGTCAGTTTTTTAACGTCACCTTAACGGTACTCTAACAGAAGGGCTAATATCAAAACAGTGCATTTTGTAAGGACTTTTTATTAATTTTTTTTGCAGGGGCTTAAGCCAAAACACACTGTATTTGCAGGGGCCTCAATCATATTTATGCGAATTTTGTAAAAGAAATTAAGTACACAACTTGGTTGTCCAATGTAGTCCTTGTGGAAAATGGCGAATGTGTATTGACTATACTGATCTCAATAGGTTGTGTCCAAAGGACGCCTTCCCCGTCCCCAGTGTAGATAAATTAGTTGATATCGCTTCCGGTTTTTGTTTATTGTCTTTCATGGATGCCTACTCGGGATACAATCAAATCCCGATGTTTTTGCCCAACCAACAAAAAACGGCGTTCATGACAGATAAAGGCAGAGGTAACCTTTTTCGAAAGGATGTTGTGGGGAGCTAATACCTTCCCCACACATAAACGACTCCCGAATCCAAAATCAGGTTTTCAAGACCATTTTCTTTTTAAATGGATTTTTCAATACTTTTCCTTATAATTAAACTTTAATGGCGACTTCATTGAACACGAGGAATCCTCCAGATGTTTCGGGTACAACAAACACATACCAATAACACCCATTCCAGAAACCTTAGTGTTTAGCTGTTTTATGTTTTATGCTTTGAATAAACCTGCTAGATGTTGCAGCATCAGTCATAGCATCAACCATTTGTGTTAGAAGTTTTAAATTTTGTCAATGTCAGTCGTTTTTATGTTTAGTCTTGTGTAGTCAATTAGGCCTCTCCCGTTAGGATTGCATGAGCAATGGGGACACTGCTGGGTCTTAAGTTGGGGGGAGGACCTAAAGTGTTTAAATGTCAATGTCAGTCGTTTTTATGTTTTGATGAATTAGAAGCATGATCAACTGCAATTCCTTGTTTCTCAATAATAGAATTTGTGTCTTATTGGGCTAAATTTAATGATGATTGATTGTATATGTGTAGAGTAGCCTTGTTTGAACAATGACTAGTCTTATTGCTGCTTCTACACTTAAACCCTAGACTTAGGGAGGAACTTAGTCAGCTAGAAACAAATTGATGCTAAAGATGGTGTTAAGTGGATCTACAACAATGCCAAGCATTTACTAAAAACTTAGAATAGCATATGAAACTAAGTTTGGGGGTGCATCAGTTATATTGAGGCTAAGCATGAAGAATGTAGAAGGTCAGTGTACTAATCTTTAAGCTTAAAAAAATGATGAATAGAATAGGTTGACTACCAAGTAGGGAGGCCATTCTGCGGGTGACACATTGTGGTTTCAGTCAAAAAGTAGTCAGCCTAGAAAAAGAAAAGGAGAAAATTGATGTTGTAGCATAGAATATTGCAGCATCAGAAGACAGGAAAGAAAGGATAAAAAAATCAATAGTAGTGCACTCGCCAGTAATCTGAATTGCCTATTATAGCGGACAAAAACAACCTCAACATTTAGTTTTAAATAATTATTATAGGCAAAAACATAAAATAACTTGTTTGTGAAAACCTTCGCAACTTATAGCTGTGGGGTCCAGCCATTGCCACGTGGTCAGCTTATTGGAAGGTTGCATGTGATGACAAGTAGCAAGGTGTATGGTGTACACGTGGTGTAGTGCATGAGTAACACATGTTGTGGTGCATGCATTGCAAGAGACACATGGTGTAGTGCATGCATTGCAAGAGACACTTGGTGTTTTGCATGGAAGGCAAATGACAAGTGTCTTCATGCATGTAAGGCAACTTTGGCTTGCCTCTCCTATATATAAATAGGACGATGACCAAGCATTATCAACATACCACAAGAGAAACACAATAAGAAGCAAGAGAGAAAGAGAGAAGAGTGATTCTCATAGAGAGTTTCTTTGTGAGAGAAATTGTGAGCCAATTTGTGAGAGTGTTATTCCTTACAAATTGAGAGATACATTGTAGTAAGATCCACCTAAGGGTGAAGTTGTTGTATTCCCATTATCATTATAGTGGAAGTTTAAGAGGCCTACGGGTCCCGTGGTTTTTCCTTTCTCACATTGAGAAGGTTTTCCACGCTAAAATTCTCTTTGTGTCATTACGCTTATTTTTTCACGTTTCTGCTAGTGCCTATTTTGAGTTTCACGAAGGAGGGAAATTATGGAGGCCATTTCCCAACAGTGCTATATCAGAGCTCGGTTTGAGCTCTGGGATACTACGGTGTTGTACTCATAAGAAAGTTCTTAGTATGCTCTGTGGTTGCAACGTTGTTTGATCTTCCACATCAGAAAAGAACTATTATTGTTGGAATGAAATTGTAGTATTGCGAAAGTGTGTCTTGGTAAGTTCTGGCTAAGGAAAGACTTGGTATTTAAGTGTGTCAATATTGACCCACCTCTCTTTCCTGGGAACTTCCTAGTTGCACTATTCACAAACTACGGTGACTATTCCAATGTGCGACACTATTTACAAAATCTCCTAGTTGGAGGAAATACTTTCCCGTGTTCTCAAGATGGAGAGCTCTATCAGTCATGATGGAGATATGTTTAAGCTGACTGCTGACAATTATACCTATTGGAAGCCGCTGATGGAAGACCACATATATTGAAAAGATTTGCATGAGCCAATCTCCCAGAAGGACAAGCCCGGGGGATGGAAGAAAAAGTGTGGGAGCTCCAAAATCGGAAGGCAGTAGCCATGATCAGAAAATACATAGACATAAGTTTGTTCGAGCATGTGTCAACTTATACCAATGTGTATGAGTTGTGGACGAAACTTGAATCATTGATTCAAAAGAAGACGCCGAGGAACAAAGCCCACCTTGTTAGACGACTGGTGAAGTTGGAGTACTCAGACGGCCAAAATATGATCGAGCATCTGAATACCTTCAAAGGTATTGTGAATCAACTGACGAAAGCTGACATGAAGATAGATGATGAGTTGCAAACTTTTCTACTCCTAAGTTCTCTACCTGAGAGTTGGGACACTTTAGTCGTCACTCTCAGTAACTCTGCTTCAGACAGAAAACTTGTCGTAGATTCTGTTACAGATTCCTTGCTAAATGAAGAGTCAAGACGGAGGGAAAGAGGTTTCAACAACCAGTTTGAAGCCAACGTTGTTGACAACAGAGGAAGGAGTAAGAATCGTGAAAGAGGAGGTCGTGGGAGATCACAAGCTAGATCCAAGTCTCACACAAGACTAAGTTGTTTTTATTGTGGCAAACCAGGCCATAGAAGACCTGAGTGCAGATTCTTAAAGAGAGATCAACAGGCTGGAACAGTCCATCCTAATCTGATTAACCCAAAGAAGAATAAGGAAGATGGAACTACAACTGCAGTAGCCTCGAATGAATAGAATATTTTCCTTATTGGAGAAGACAATTATCTAAATGTTGCATTCAATGACTGCACTTGGATAGTTGACACAAGAGCATCTTTCCACGTTACACCTCATGAAGAGTTCTTCTCATCATACCAAAGAGGAGACTTTGGTACGATGAAGATGGGCAACCATGTCACAAGAAAGATTATTGGTATTGGTGAAGTGACTCTGGTCACAGAGAATGGCAATAAGCTCGTGCTGAAGGAAGTAAGACATGTTCCAGAAATGTGTCTAAATCTTATCTCAGCAGGAAAGTTAGATGATCTGAGGATTATAAACCAGTTCGGCGGCGGTGCACATGGCGGTTATGTTATCCGCCCGTATTATTAAGTAATCGGCGGCGGTTTCTTGTTATTTTGCAACGGTTTTGAAATTTAGCGATTTTTTAAAAGTAATATGCGGCAAATTATATTTTGCAAATTATATTTTGAAATTTTGCAACGGTTATGTTCAATTTTTCTTTCCTTTCTCCCAAATTATGATATCGTAAGGTTTATTTTGAATATGAAAATTATATTTTCTGCTTAGGTTAGGTTTTATCTTAGTAGAGTATATGAGCTAAATTTTTTTGAATTATTTCCCCCAACTTGCACATGTACCAAAGTGCATCTCCATTCTCTGTTTGTCCTGCTTCGCTTCTGTTGATGTTGTCCTTTGTAAGTTGTCACCTATTGTTGGAATTGTAGTGTGTTCTTATAGCAACTTATTCGTTAATTTATTGCTCTATTCCATCTTAATTTAGCGGAATTATAACATTGATAAAAAAAATTAGTTATCTCATATTACGCTATTGTTAAATTTGTTAGCTAATGAACCTCATTTAGATGTTATATCTTGTGTCGCGGATAGAATCTAAAATTGTGATATACAAGTGAAATGTTTCTTCACATTGGATTAGTTGGCCAGAGCTGACTAGGATTATGCATTTCAGAAGCATGCTGAGGTTCAATTGTTTTCTCCACTAGTTATTGTTTGTCCAGTGAGATTCATGTGGTTCCATAAGCAGCAACTGGAGCCATTCATAAGCTGTCAAAGGCTATTTCTTGGTGAGGATCAAAGCTTTTAATAATTTGTTTCTCCCTTTTCAAGTTATCTAGTTCACTACATAATTCTGGAACCTGTTTCTCATTGCTTTAAGGCATGTTTGGTTTTGAATATTTTTGGGATAATAATAGTTCCTTTTCTTTCCTTTTTTACCTTGAAAGCTCTCTTGCGAAGCTTTTGATTACGAGCAGTTTTGAACATAGAATAAGGTAATTCACTCACAAAATTATTGGTTAGATTTCTACATTAACCTTCTTTAAACATAATGTCATGTACTAATTATGTTTTACTTGTATTGGGATAATTATGGTGGATGGACACGAAGGAGGAGCTTGCAGAAGTAAGTTTGTATTCTTCTTAGTTATCTATAATTTACAAATGCTTCCCTATTATGTCTGCGTTGATCGGTTATAATGTCATGTAAGGTTACTGATAACTCTATTTTATATAGGTTATTTATGTTCTTAATACTTAAATCAAGCTCACTTCTCAAGTAATTTTAGTACTTAAACATGTGAATATATGATTAATAGTGTAAATACAGGTTATAAATCAATTCCCTAAACTTTGGGCATAATCAATGCCTCTGTGAATATATTTAATGTTCTGCCTTAGTGCTGCAGCGGTATGTCATCAATGAAACGCTACAGCGTTATGAGGCGGCTGGCCATTGAGATATTTGTGTAGCCACTTGCTGAAACGATGAGTCATTACCCTTATCTCTTATCCTCAGCATGGCATTAAAGCCCAAGTGGAGTCAACAAGACACTTGGCGTCTTCCAATTGATTCCCACTTGATAGTTGGTAATGATTTTAATCATTACCACTTTTTGTAAAGTAGCTTTAGGATTATTAGGATAATATCTAGTTTTATGAAAAAATGGTTTTAAAAATATAATTATTTATTAGTTAGATTAGAATAGAGAGAATCAAGTAGTAAGTAACGTACGAGAGAGTTGTAAAAGGAAGAAGAGAGCTAACTTGACAATTTGGTTATCCTCTATTGTTATTCCACTCTTGAGCTTTTAATTTTTAGAGTAGTTTTTGTAGTTCACTTGTGGTTTTGCTCACGACATAGCTCCATCCTTCGTATGTGACTTGGGATCATTGGAGTGTATCTTTTGCAACCATTCTTCTCTTGTCTTCCTACGGTAATATAAACTTTCTAGTTGTATTATGTTGATGAAGCTCGTGATCAGCTAAACTTGTTGTAGTTTGGATTGTTCTTAGTGTGTAATGAACCTTGAGTAGCTTTTATATAATATTATGATGTTTGCGTTTCATTCCTTGTGTCATAATGCTTTCAACTTTGTTTTGGGAATGATCAACTAAAATAATGGGGCTTTGTGGGTACATACATGGTTCACAAAGAGAACTCAAGGAATGATATGAATGAAAAACCCTTTAAAGACATTTAAAGGAAGTACTACTTAACCCTAGACATAAGGGAGTAATAGTTCATAAGGTGCATGTTGTATGAACTTAATATACAGGGGTAAAACTTATTTAGAGCCTAGACATAGGAGTCTTGTAACATAGCCCCGACGATAGTGCTGAAAGGCACGCCACCATGACGCTACAGCGTCTGTTGATTCTGTTGCGCTACAGCGCTTAACGCTACAGCGTCTAATATTATAGAACACTACTCTTGGGAATTTACATAACTGCTGAGCTATCCAACTCACTCTTAAATACTTTCAATTCAATACTGTTTTATCACAAACTATTATGTTTACAACTTCACACTTTTATTTGTCACCATACTTGTTTTACTAAGTTGCTAATCACTTAAACTTCTTAGATTAATTCCAATCTCTGTGGGAACGAACTTTACATATCATTATATTACTTGTTGCGATTGTGTTTACTTGCACATCTACTTTTCGCACAATAGTTACTAATTTGTTATACTTGTGTTTTAGCAATCAGGTTAAAGACATGGAGTTGACACTTTATTTTCTGGTTTGAAAAAGAAGTATGTAAGTCATAATTACTATTCATATGATTATTCCAATTAACACATCTCTCTCTCTTCTAGCGGTTTGAGTTTTTATTAGGTGGCTGGTTTTTTGTTGGAATAACTTTGACACTTGATGTTTGTTATTTGAACGTAGGTTGAAATGAGTAACTTAAGTAATGAAAGTGGAGATGCAACCGAAGATTTGGATGGTAATTAGTAAATACATAAAAAAAATTGTGTGGAATGCCTTGAGGGAATTTAAATGACTACTAAGGAATCACGAGATATTTTGCTATTCAAAGCAATTAAAGAGCTCTTGTTTTGAAGTAACTTGGCTTTGGAGGATGTTGTAAAGGAATCTCAGCTTGAGATCATTGAGTTGCAGCACACTCTAAATGAATTGTGGTACATGTACTTAATTTTATTGTTTGGACAATAGTCTATTACTGGTTTTTGGTGTCTATTTTGAATTCAACATGATTATATATAATTTGGTAGGTCTATATGACATTTTGGTTAGCCTTATGGTGTAAGACTATACTCATTATTTGGCCTTGGCACAACTTGTCCTAAGTGCCTAAATTTTAAATAAATTCTCTTTGGTTATCAAAATTGACAAATGTGTATAACTGTTGAAGTCACTAGTGCAAAAATGACATTAGAATTAGACATTTAAAGTCAGGCGCTCAGATGCCTGACTACATAAGTAGACACCGTGGCAAACTTGTAAGCCTCTCCTTCTCTCCTTCTCACTTACGCGAACTGAGCTTCTCACTCTCAATCTCAGAACACTTCCGCTCTCTCTCGTCGTTCGCCGTTCGCCTCCTCTCTCGTCGTTCGCCGTTCGCCTCCTCTCTCCTCACTCTGGCTCTCTTCTCTCTCACCTCTCACGGTCGCGTTTCTCCTCCTCTCTCCTCACTCTGGCTCTCTTCTCTCTCACAATCTCTCAGTCTCGATCTCTTCTCTCTTCTCGCTTCTACCCTCTTCTTCTTCTTCTATATTTTTTCACCAAAAACCTAAACCCCACAGATTCTGTCACCCTCGGAGTCTCGATCTCCCTTCTCTCTTCTCGCTTCTACCCTCTTCTTCTTCTATATTTTCTCCCCAGAAACCTAAACCCCTCAGATTCGGTCACCCACGCCAATGTTCCTCACTCTGGCTCTCTTCTCTCTCAGATTCGGTCACCCACGCTAAAAAATAGGTATTAATGTTTATTTTTGCTTCTAATTTGCAATAAAATAGATGTTAATCTGATTTTGTTTTTCTTTTGCTGTTAATAGGTTTTGATTCGGTCACCCACTCTAAAAAAGAGGTATTAATGCTTTTTTATTTCTGTTTCAGTTATTTTAGGGTTTTGATTTCTGTTTCAGTTAGTTTAGGGTTTTGATTTCTGTTTCAGTTAGTTTAGTTAATAGGTTTTGACCTCTAAGTGAAAAGTAGAGAATAATTTACAATTACCAACACTAGTTGTTGTTTCTCTCTTGTTCAGACAAAAAAGGTTTAAGTATAAGCCTCACCAGATAAATGCCCTATTGATGAAAGCCTTTAATTTTTTTTATATATTTAGTATATAGTATATGGTGAATGAATGGAGGAAAATTAAGGTTCCCCCTAAGTTAAGTATACAAGTGGTTATATTTACAGGATCAGTCAAAATAATTCAGCTCCAACCAGCTGCATTCCCTCCCTACGATAAGTTCCTTCCTTTCCTCTAGCAGAACTTGACTTTGAACTGTTCTCTTTTTACTACATACTGAGTTTGCTAACTATTTTCTGTCCCTTTCAGGTTTCTCAAATGGACATCTACAGCCTGGGCAGGTAATGAGCTATACTTAGCTTGTATGTTATGCAATTTGTCAACTTAAGAGCCAACCAAAAATGTTCCAATAAAGCAACTTCGCTTGGTATGCTTGGAATTGCTGCCTTTTAAACCAACCATAATTGAAACAATGCCATTCTTATGCATCCATTTGAGAAATTGCTAATCTTTCTTTGCAATATGAAATCGGGCTGGAAAGTTTATTAGAATTGTAGAAAGCCCCTGTTGAATTTCTTTTCTTACTCATTAAACTGGGATGTTTTAGACCTCCAGTCCTTAACACACCCTTCAAAATGATTTATCTCATTCTCATGTTTACTATTTCAAACAAATTTGTCTTAAACACAATTTTAACCTAACTTGTATGTCCAGATCAATGAAAAATCCCTCCAGAGGTGGCTTGATGAGGAGCGGGAGGTCATGGTACATGTGCATGAAGTTTGTGCTGAGTTTGACAAACAAAACCAAGTGTATGTGATCAAAAGAATTCCCTCATTTTCTCCTAGAGTACAATATTAATATATCACATTTCGAAACTATCTTTTTACTATTTATGATTTATTATTTGAATATTATATTTAGTCATGCTGCACTGGAAGAAGAATTGGATTTCCTGAAACACCTGGATCTGTTTTCAGATAGGCAGAATATCCCCACAGTAAACAGCCGATATACAAGGTAGAACTTTTTTATGCATGTGTATCCGCAGGGTGTGTTTCTATTGCTATTTTGGACTAAATTATTATTTCTTAAACTTATTTTTTCTCGTTTTTCCATTTGTTAGACTGCTATGCATGTCGCCAGATGCAAAAGTTGCGAGAATAACTTCTCTTGAGAACATGCTGGCCATGCCTTCAGCTGCTTTGAAAGCAATGACTTCCCAACTTAATTAAGTATAGGTCATTTGAATATGCATGACATTGGGTTTCTTTGATGGAATTTATGATGAGCCATCTTCTCGTATTTTCTTATGTTAGGTACCGATATGGTGCTAGTTTGTAGAAGTAGATCAAGAAGATGTGAGTTTTGGGAAAGTGAAAGCAGGGGGGCCTATACTTTGAAGTAATGCCTCTTCTGCTTTCTTTTTTACTTAGATGTTTTTTTTCCTCCAATCAATAAGCTGACTTAGTTTTTACTATTTTGACAGTACCGCGAGTGCTGTGACTGTGCGGAGCACCATTTGTAGGTTGAGGGAACAAAATGAGAGTTGAGCTTTTGTGTTGAAGTTCTCATCACAGAGATGACTCAAGAAGGTAGAAATCCCCTTTCTCTCTTTTCTTTGCTGTTTCTGTTTCTGTTTATGTGATTGTAGAACAAATACTCACTTGTGATACAAAGTTTCTGATACAAAATCTTTGTTCTTAATTGTTTACAGGCAATGAAGAAGGGAGACACTCTTTTTATTGGTCAATACTTTGTTCACAGGAAGTGAAACTACTTCTGTATGGCTAGAGGTAAAATAAGTTTAACCCAGAGTGAAAATTTATTCCAATAGACCTTGACTTTTATTTTATTATTTTGGCGTTCTTCTGTATCTTTCTTAAATAGTTTGTCTCGATCCTTTCAACTTGGGTAACTCATTTGCATATTTTGTGCATCAAGCATTTATTTTGAGTTTATACTGTAATTTACTGTCATTAAAATTAACATTTGTTGAATTGATATTCTGATCGAAACATAAGTAGGTCCAAAAGCATAAAAAAGTATATTTAAATCCTTTCACATGCCTGATGGATTCTACCTGAAATTTCACAGGTATCTGAAGTCAAAGGACAAGATGTTGTCTGTATTATAAAGAATTCTGCAACATTGGCTGGGGCATTATTCACTTTGCATGCCTCTCAAATTCATATTGATTTGCCGACGCTCACAGAGAAAGACAAGGAGGTCTGTTCTGCTTTTGACTAGCATGTTTGAATTATTTACATTTCACAACATATGTAGCGTTCGCTGCACCTACAAAATAGATTATCTTAAAGTTTTAGGGTTATTACTTTTTCTATATTTCAGGTTATAAGCACATGGGGAGTTAAAAACAAAATTGATTTTGTCATTGTCATATACTCGGCATGTGAAAGGAATTCAACTGGGAAATGAGGAATTTTTATTGATAATGCTCAAGAATGTGAATTCATTACACTGAGTTCAGTTCCAAAATCCGAAACTGTAGTAACTGTTTTATGTTTTATGCTTCGCTAACTGTAACGGAGCTATGCTAAGCTTATTTATACATTCAATTCCCTAGTCAGTTACAGAAATACCCTCCCCTTTACTTATTATCAGCATTACCCTTCCTTCTAACATATACTTTCCTAACAAGGGGACTGCTATCACTACTCCCCCCCAAGAGTTTCACCTTGTCCTCAAGGGGAAGACTTGGAAAAATTGCTTGTAGTTTCTCAGCATTTTCCCAAGAATCTTCACATGCTGGAAGGTCCTTCCATCGTGCCAAAACTTCCAAGTTGCCCTCTGCACTGTATCTGTACTGCAGGATATCCTCAACCTCTGGTTGTAACTCTCCTTCTTCTGTCAGAGCAAGTGGGATTTGTTGAGCCTCATATGTTCCTGGGACAGTTCTCTTCAGCTTACTAATATGGAATACCGGATGAATTTTACAACCCTCTGGCAGTTGTAATTTGTATGCCACTGCTCCTATTCGTTCAATCACTTGATAGGGTCCATAGAACCTAGGACTGAGTTTTTCATTCCTTCTAGTAGCTAGTGATTTCCACCTATAAGGACTAGCCTTTAAGTACACCCAGTCACCTACTTCTAATGTCAAGTCTCTCCTATGCTTATCTGCCTGTTTTTTCATACGTTGCTGTGCCACTGTCAAGTTGCTGTGCAGTTTTCCCAGTAATCCATCTCTTTGCTCATATAAATTGTTTACTTCTTCAATGTTAGATGGAATGGCAGGTCCTTTGATAATTGGACTGGGCTCTCTACCATACAACGCTTGGTATGGTGTCATGCCAATTGAACTACTAAAGTTAGTATTGAACCATAACTCTGCCCAACACATCCATTTGGGCCAGGTCTTCGGGTAGTCCCCCACAAAACACCTCAAATACACTTCAAGACATCTATTTGTGACCTCAGTCTGTCCATCAGACTGTGGATGGAATGTCGTGCTATACTTCAATCTTGTTCCAGCCCTTTTGAATAATTCCTTCCAGAATTGACTCAAAAATATTTTGTCACGATCTGATATAATGGCTTTAGGGAATCCATGAAGTTTAATGATCCCAGAGATGAAGATATCAGCCACATCACTAGCATTATACGGGTGTCCAAGTGATAGAAAATGGGCATATTTGGAGAGTCTATCCACAACAACAAGTATAGTGTCTTGTTTGCCAACTCTAGGTAATCCACCAATGAAATCCATTGAAATTTCAGTCCATACCTTAGAAGGGATTGGTAATGGCTGTAGCAACCCTGCAGGCGCCAAGGTCTCGGTCTTACTGCGCTGGCACTGTTGACAGTGAGCTATAAATTGCTTAATATCTATTTTCATGCCCTGCCAATAAAACACATTGGCTATTCTCTTGTATGTCCTGAAGAATCCAGAGTGGCCTCCTTGTAGAAAGCTGTGAAACTCAGCTAGTATGGTAGGTATCTTGGAAAACTTTCTAGGCAACACCAAACTGTTTCCCTTGTAGAGCAGCCCCTGCTTCACTGTGAATTGAGTTGCTGCAGCTTCCTTCAACACTGCCTGCTGCAGTAGTGTTTTTAATTCAGGGCACTCCCTTATTTCCTCTTCCCATGCTTCCCAGTCTGCAAGTGTAACCCTCGATATAGATGCCATGATCATATGTCTTGAGAGTGCATCTGCCACTCTGTTTGAACTGCCAGGTTTGTATTGGATGTTGAAATCAAAGCCTAGCAATTTGGAAGTCCACTTCACTTGCTCCCCTCCAAGTAAATTCTGATCAGTGAGAAATTGTAAGCTTTGTTGATCAGTTCTCACTGTGAAAGATTGCCCCAGCAGATAGTGCCTCCATCTTTGTATTGCCAATACCATTGCCATTAATTCCCTCTCATATGCAGATTTTTGTTGAGCCCTTAGAGACAGTTTTTGACTAAAGAAAGCAATAGGTCTTTCCTCTTGCATCAATACTGCCCCCACCCCCTTGCTAGATGCATCGGTTTCAATCACAAAAGGCTTGGAGAAATCTGGCATTGTGAGTACAGGAATTGAAATCATGGCTTGTTTAAGTTGACTGAAAGCTGTTTCTGCCTCACTGTTCCAGCAGAATTGATCCTTCTTCAATAGCTCAGTTAAGGGTCTAACAATAATGCCATAATCCTTTACAAATCTTCTATAATACCCAGTCAACCCAAGGAATCCTCTTAACCCCTTCTAGTCCTTTGGTGTAGGCCAGTTTGTCATTGCAACAACTTTTTGTGGATCAGCAGACACCCCCTCACCATTTACAATGTGCCCCAAATATTCCACACTGTGCACTGCAAAACTGCATTTCTTTTTGTTGACTATCAGCTGATGTTCCTTAAGTATTCCAAACACTTCTCTTAGGTGTTTCACATGTTGTGGCAGATCCTTGCTATAGATGAGTATATCATCAAAAAAAACTAAGGCAAACTTTCTCAAAATTGGTCTTAAAACCTCATTCATTAGTGCCTGAAAGGTTGAGGGTGCGTTGGTTAATCCAAAGGGCATAACCAAATACTCATAGTGACCCTCATGTGTTCTAAAAGCTGTCTTTGGTATATCCTCCTCTTTCATCCGTATCTGATGGTAACCCGATTTTAAGTCTAGCTTAGTGAAAACAGTGGATCCAGCAAGTTCATCCAGCAGCTCATCAATCAGTGGAATAGGGAATTTATTTGGTTTTGTGAGCTTATTTAATGCCCTAAAGTCCACACAAAATCTCCAACTTCCGTCCTTTTTCTTCACTAATATAATAGGGCTAGAGTAAGGGCTTGTGCTAGGTCTAATTATTCCAGTCCTCAACATGTCAGTCACTAGTTTTTCAATCTCATTTTTTTGATAGTGGGGGTATCTATAGGGTCTCAAGTTTGGGATATTGGCCCCCTCTTTAAGTACTATAGCATGGTCAATGGCTCTACTAGGTGGTAATCCTTCAGGTTCAGTAAACAGACATTCAAATTCAGTAATAAGTGCTTGTATTACCTCAGGCAGTGGTTGTTGGTCTGTTTCTGGCCCAGATAAGTCCCTGCAGTCCACTACATAGATTTCTTCAGGATTCTGCAGCTCTGCTCTCATCTGTTGTACACTCATCTCTTTCCTAGACAGTGTGGGATCACCCTTCAGACATACTGGTTCACCATTCCTCTTCCACTTGAGTGACATATCTTTGAAGTTTGCTCTTGTCTCTCCCAACGTTCTCAGCCAATCCATACCTAGCACAAAATCCTCCCCATCTAGAGGAAAGACATAACAATCTACTTTGATTATGTTTCCTTGAAAACAGAGCTCTACACCCTTGCATATTCCTCTAATCCAAATCTTCTGCCCATTACCAATCTTCACCCAACAAGGTGGAATGCTATCCACTTTCCAACCCTGTTCTGTGACCAACTTCTTGGACACAAAGCTATGTGTTGCTCCACAATCCAACAATACTAACACTTCAAGAATTCCTACAATTGCTTTTAACATAAAAGAGCAATTGGATGATATACCAGCCATACTGTACAAGTGTAGACTCTTGATGGCTGCCTCCCACACAATCTCTTCTTCCTCATCACTTTTCTTTTCATCTTCACCCTCTGTGATCTCTTCCACATACAACAGTTTCAGGATCTTGTTCTTACAGATATGACCAGGCACGTATTTCTCCTCACATGTGAAGCAGAGACCTTTCTTTCTTCTCTCCTCAATTTCCTTGCTTCCTACAGACTTGGTGTTGGCAGCCAGATTTGTCTTAGCAGGTTCAGACCCCTTCCCCGTCGTAGCATTGTCTGTACTGGGCTTATACGTGTTCTTTCCCCACCCTGTACTTCGCCCTCCATATCTGTTTGCAGCACCGAGTTTTTCTTCCGCGAGCAACGCGATCTCCATCATGTCTGCGAGATTCTTGGGCCGTTGCAGTCTCACCTCTGCCCTGATATCGTCCCTCAGACCATTCGAAAACATCCCTGCAAACAATTCTTGATCTTGCACTTTGATGTGGCTCGCAATTAATTCGAACTTTTTGCGATATTCACGCAGTGTGCTTTCCTGCTTCATATTCACCAACATCTCGAAGGCGTTAGTAATCACCGTTGATTGAAAGCGACGAAGAATCGCTTCCTTCAACCCGCTCCAGGTCTGTACTTCGCTATTAGCTTCCCACCACTGCATCCACGACAACGCCTCACCTTCCATCGCCATTAGCGCTGCCTCGAGTTTTTCGTTCTCTTCAATTTTGCGCACCTTGAAGAAACGCTCAACCTTCGTCAGCCATCCCGTCGCGTCGTCCCCATTGAAGACCGGTAGGTCCACCTTGCGGAGTCGTCGCTCGCTATCGCCGTGATTTGAATGTTCTTTCGCTTTCGGGTTACCGGATCCTGACGGACCCGACTCCTTCGATGCGGCGAACATCGCCTTCATCGCGTAATAAAAGAGTATCGGTCCACAGGGAGAGCCTAAGTGAATACCAATTTAATTTTTTCAAAGTTTGATTAACTGAAAAGAAAGTGTTTTTAGAAAGAAGGAATGTTTTAGTAAAGTCTACTCACTCATGATCATTGTAGACAAAAAAGGAGAAAAGAAAATAAGAAAAGAAAACATAAAGTTTAAATAGCGAGAAAATAAAAGAAAGCGGTAAAGTGCAAAATTATAAATAGCGGAATTGTAAATGACAAGAAAGTAAATTGCTTGAAAAGTAAATTGCCAGTAGTTTACTTGACTTGCCAGTAATTTACTTGACTTGCCAGTAGTTTACTTGACTTGCCAGTAGTTTACTTGACTTGGAAATTTTAAAGGGCAAAAAAGTAAATAACAAGGAAAATAAAAGAGCGAAAAAGTAAAGAGCGAAAAGTAAAGAGCGAGAAATTAAATAGCAATGAAAGTAAATGACTTGAAAAATAAAAGGGCAAGAAAGTAAATAGCAGGGAAAATAAGAGAGCGAAAAAGTAAAGAGCGAAAAGTAAAGAGCGAGAAAGTAAAGAGCGAGAATTTAAATAGCAATGAAAGTAAATGACTTGGAAAATAAATAGCAAGAATTTAAAGGGCAAGAAAGTAAATAAACAAGAATCATAAAAAGCATGAAGAGTAAATTGAAGTCATGAATAATTAGAGAGCCTTTGTCATTGATTTTCTAACAAAATTCAAGCTTAGGTACAAGTGAGGATCAAGCCTCTATTTATAGGAAAATATGAGGGGAAAAATGGTCCAAAAGAGGAAAAAGTGGCAAATCAAGTTGGCCAAGGTAGTCATCAAAGAGCCATCCTCAAGTGGACAATGCACATGAGCAAGTGGTCAAAGCACATGGTCATCAAAAAGTGGGCAAAAATATCCAACAACAAGTGGGCAAGGTAATTTCGACTGATGCAGCAGAAATCTGGATAGCAGAAGCAGGCATAGTCGAAATCTGGATAGCAGAAGCAGGCACAGTCGAAATCTGGATAGCAGAAGCAGGCACAGTCGAAATCTGGATAGCAGAAGCAGTCGAAATCTGGAAGACAGATGCAGTCGAATTCTGGAAGACAGATGCAGTCGAATTCTGACAGATGCAGTCGAATTCTGGCCTGCTGAGACAGATGCTGTCGAATTCTGAGAGATCTAGTCGAATTCTGGGAGATCCAGTCGAATTCTGGGAGATCTAGTCGAAATCTGGAAGATGCAGTCGAATTCTGACCTGCTGAGACTTAGGCAGCCCAAATTGCTTCAAAATAAAACCTGAAGATAAAAAGTAAACATTTGCAGTAAAATAGAACAAAAATATAAATAAAATACTAAAAAGACTTAATAAAATAACTATTAAAAAGACTCTAAAAATAGACTTATCAAACTCCCCTATGCTTGAACCTTTGCTTGTCCTCAAGCAAAAACAGTGTAAATCTTTAGGCCCATTCTGAAGGAAAATTATTTTCATATCGAAACCTTAAGTGAACTGTGGGGCAATTCTAACACTTTGGTTTGAGAGCTACTATTTTTGGGCTTCTTGTGGAATTGGGAGACAAATTTAAAGTATCAATACATTGGAGAGGATATCCATGTCATCATAGAACCGGTTCCCCAACATTCTTAAGGTTGGGTCCTCCATTTATTAAGACCGGGTCACAAAGGAGGGTCTTTATACGTTGGGTATTCAAGCATTTTTTCTTTTTTCTTTTTTTTTTTGATTTTATATGCTAACCATTTATTTTGATATTTAAAATGCACTAACTTTTGCATTTTTGAATTGGTTTTGCATATATACATATATATAATTTTTTTTTTGAATACCCCAACTTAGACGTTTTTCTCCAGTAACCGCGCATCTAGTAAATGTCACCAAGAGAACCAGGTTACTAGTTTCTTTTCAGTCCCTCTATTTGTATTAATAACTGAAAATAGTCTCAATAGTGTGTGTGAAAAAGCCCTAGAAGTAGAAATCGAACCATGATACAATTTTTGTTGTTCCCAACCAGTCCACCTAGATGATTGCTAATGAAAAATTGAAAAATTATTTTTGTCCAGAAATGGCTTATCTAAAACATGCTTAGGGTTCACAAAGTTTCGTGATGGAGGGAGCAGATACAACTCAAAGTATAAAAAAAGATAAAAACTTGGCAAAGCAATAAAGACATTCCTAATAAAAGCAATAAAATACCCCCCCATGCTTGGACTAGGCATTGTCCTCAATGATTTTTCAAATAAAACAAAAGGGGTTAGGAGAGCTCACCTGGCTGTCTGGTTCAGGATACTCGGCCCTGGGGTATTTTATTTTTCAACAAATCGAAAAATACATTAAGCCGTGGGTTGCCTCCCACGCAGCGCTCTTTTAACGTCACTAGCTTGACGGTCAAAAAGAATTTTTCAATTGGGATCGCGTAGAACTAAACTAGTTCCTTTCTCAATTGGGTCACCAATTAAATAATTTTTCAACCTTTGACCATTGACTTTAAACGATCCAGTTTTCTCGCTCCAGATCTCTACAGATCCGAAGGGGTAAACCTTACGGATTTCAAAAGGACCGGACCATCTCGATTTTAGTTTTCCTGGGAAAATTTTTAGTCTGGAGTTAAATAGTAACACCAGATCACCCTCTTTGAATTCTCTACGAATGATACGCTTATCATGCCAATTTTTTGTTCTTTCTTTGTAAAGCTTGGCATTCTCATAAGCATCCATTCGCAGTTCTTCCAATTCGTTTAGTTGGAGTTTTCTTTTTTCTCCGGCTAATTCCATGTTCAGGTTAAGGCGTTTAATTGCCCCAGTAAGCTTTGTGCTCTAGTTCTACCAGAAGGTGGCAAGACTTCCCATAAATTAATTTGAAAGGAGTCATTCCTATGGGAGTCTTGTACGCAGTCCGATAAGCCCAGAGAGCATCATCAAGCTTTACCGACCAGTCTTTCCTTGAAGTCGAAACAGTTTTTTCTAAAATACTTTTAATTTCTCTGTTCGATACCTCAACCTGACCGCTTGTTTGAGGGTGATAAGGCGTTGCAATTTTGTGCCTTACTCCAAACTTTTGCAGTAACATTTCAAAATGTTTTGAGATGAAATGGGATCCTCCGTCGCTTATGACAACACGAGGGACCCCGAATCTTGGAAAAATTATTTTTTTGAAAAGTTTTATGACTACCTTTGCATCGTTTGTAGGAGAAACAATGGCTTCGATCCATTTTGACACATAGTCAACGGCTACCAGAATATATTGGTTTCCAAAAGAAGAAGGAAACGGTCCCATGAAATCGATACCCCAGACGTCGAAAATTTCAACCTCTAAGATATTATTTAAGGGCATCTCATTTCTTTTTGAAATATTTCCGGTGCGTTGACACTGGTCGCATTTAGAAATGAATTGATGCGCGTCTTTAAAAAGGGACGGCCAATAAAAACCAGATTGAAGAATTTTCGTAGCAGTTTTTGAAGAACTGGCATGGCCGCCATAGGAAGAAGAATGACAATGGTATAGAATGTTACTTACCTCTTCTTCCGAAATGCATCTTCTGAACACCCCATCAGCTCCCCTTTTAAAAAGCAGTGGCTCGTCCCAGTAATACTGTTTGAGATCGTGGAAGAATTTCTTCTTCCGCTGATAATTTAAATCTGGGGGGAGTACTCCTGCTGCAAGGTAGTTTACAAAATCTGCATACCATGGTGCTTCAGATTTGATCAATGAGAAGAGTTGATCATCCAGAAATGTATCATTAAGCGGCAACTCTTCTTCTTTTGTTCCTTGTAGACGGGACAAATGATCAGCCACAACATTTTCAACGCCTTTTTTATCCCTTATTTCAAGATCAAATTCTTGTAGGAGTAAAACCCATCGGATCAATCTCGGCTTGGCATCTTTTTTGTTTAACAAATATTTTATGGCCGAGTGATCAGTAAAAATGATGATTTTTGAACCTACCAGATATG
Source organism: Astragalus membranaceus (assembly GCA_039519185.1). Lineage (NCBI taxonomy): Eukaryota > Viridiplantae > Streptophyta > Magnoliopsida > Fabales > Fabaceae > Astragalus > Astragalus membranaceus. Next base: position 27,763,299 of record CM076851.1, read on the forward strand.
ATCGAAACTTATCAACGGCAAAAACTACCGCCAATAATTCTTTTTCAGTTGTGGCGTAATTCATTTGTGCCTCGTCTAAGGTCCTGCTTGCATAGTATATGGCATGCAATTTTTTTTCTTTTCTTTGTCCCAGGACTGCCCCAACTGCATAGTCGCTTGCATCGCACATTATTTCGAACGGAAGATTCCAGTCTGGTGGCTGTATGATCGGGGCAGTAACTAAAGCCTTTTTCAACCTGTTAAAAGCTTCAAGACAAAGATCGTTAAAAAAAAATGCTGCATCCTTAAGGAGCAGACTTGTCATAGGTTTTGAAATTTTTGAGAAGTCTTTTATGAACCGACGGTAGAAACCCGCATGGCCTAAAAAGCTTCTCACCTCTTTTACTGTGGTGGGAGGTAGCATTTTTTCAATCACTTCAATTTTTGCACGGTCTACCTCAATACCTCTATGAGAAATTAAGTGCCCTAGGACAATTCCTTCATTAACCATGAAATGACACTTTTCCCAGTTTAGAACTAGGTTCACCTTCTCACACCTTTCTAAGACTTTTTCCAGATTGGCTAAACAGTTTTCGAAATTTGACCCATGGACGGAAAAATCATCCATAAACACCTCCATTATGTTTTCAACAAAGTCTGAGAATATGGACATCATACACCTTTGAAAGGTAGCGGGAGCATTACATAGACCAAAGGGCATCCTTCTATAGGCATAAGTGCCAAAAGGACATGTGAAAGTTGTTTTTTCTTGGTCGCTAGGATGGATGGGAATTTGGAAAAATCCCGAATAACCATCCAAATAGCAGAAATGTGAGTGCCGCGCTAACCTTTCTAGCATTTGATCAATGAACGGGAGAGGGAAGTGATCTTTCCGGGTAGCTTTGTTAAGCTTTCTGTAATCAATACACATTCTCCATCCCGTGATTGTCCTTGTGGAAATGAATTCATCCTTTTCATTTTTAATAACTGTTAAGCCTCCCTTCTTAGGTACTACTTGAACAGGACTAACCCACTTACTATCAGAAATAGGATATATTATCCCAGCATCAAGGAGTTTTAAAACTTCCTTTTTTACAACCTCTTTCATGTTTGGGTTTAATCTTCTTTGATGCTCGATAGAAGGTTTATAGTCCTCTTCCAGTAGTATTCTGTGTATGCATATTGACGGATTTATTCCCTTAATGTCCTCAATAGTATACCCTATGGCTTTGGGATACTTCTTGAGAACATTAAGTAATTTTTCAGTCTCATTTTGTTTCAAATTTGCATTTACAATTACTGGAAAAGTAGAATTAGGGCCAAGAAACTCATACCTGAGAGATGATGGTAAGGGCTTCAGTTCTATTTTTGGTGTTTCTTTTGGGAGAGGTCGAGGTTTCTCCTCACCCAAAGTTTCAGTACCCAATTCTTTTGATGGTGGATTTTCATCCAAAAGTTTTATGTAGAATTGGGTTTCCCTTGCCGCATCTTTATTTGTGTTGCCTAAAAGGCAATCTTCCAGACTATCTTGTGAAGATGATGCTAAAGGGCACTCTCGCACGCAATAGTCTACAATGTCAATCCTGCAGCATGAGTCTTTTACAGATGGGCTTTTCATGAAGTTTGAAACTTCAAACTCAACCTTTTCATCCCCCACATTAAAAACCAACTTACCGTTTTTAACGTCAATTATTGCCCCTGCAGTAGCTAAAAAAGGCCTCCCTAGAAGAATAGGAATTTGGGAGTCTTCTTCAATTTCCATTACAACAAAGTCCACCGGTATAAAAGTTTGCCCTACCTTGATAGGGATATCCTCTAAGATTCCAGTGGGGTATTTAACGGAACGATCTGCCAACTGTATTGTCATTTTTGTGGGTTTAAGTTCGCCTATCCCTAGTCTATTGCAAAGAGAAAGAGGCATCAAACTTACACTGGCTCCTAGATCGCACATCGCTCTGTTTATAGTTTCACTTCCAATCACACAAGGTATGGAAAAACTACCTGGATCTTTGAGTTTTTGTGGCAGCTTGTTCTGGATAATTGCACTACATTCCTCTGTTAATGCAATCGTCTCATAGTCGTCTATTTTTCTTTTCTTGGATAAAATTTCTTTCAAAAATTTAGAATAAGACGGCATTTGAGACAATGCATCAGTGAAAGGAACGTTGATGTAAAGCTTTTTAAGCAAGTCGACAAACCTTTTGAATTGCTCGTCAAGTTTGTTTTTTGCAAATCTTTGGGGAAAAGGAATGGGTGGTTTGTATGGTGGAGGGGGGATGTGTTGTTTTTCTCTTTCTTTTTCTGGTTCTTTCCCTTTTTCTTTCTCTTCTAGCTCACCTGGTAAATTATGTTTTTCACTCACAGTTTTTTCTTGGTTTGCTCTTGGTTCCTCTAATTGTTTTCCGCTTCTAAGGGTGACGGCATTTATTTGGCCTTTTGGATTTTGCTCTGGTTGCCCAGGAAATACCCCTGAAGTCTTAGAGGATGAAGCTACCTGTGTTGCCACTTGAGTTATTTGATTTTCAAGCATTTTATTATGAGTGGAAATAGAGTCGACTTTTGATACTAATTTGATAAGTGTGTCATTCAAATAACCAGTTTGATTTTTGAATTCTTCATTTTGTTTTGTTTGAGATGACACAAATTTTTCCATCAAAAATTCCAAGTTCGACTTTTGCGGGTTGTTTTGTGGGTTGTTAAAAACCCTTTGATTTTGAAAGACAGGAGGTGGTCTAGGTGCTGGATTGGGTGGAGGATTTTTATAAGAAAAATTTGGATGATTCCTCCACCCAGGATTATAAGTATTTGAAAACGGATCTTCCTTTTGAGCATAATTAATATGCTCGTTTCCAGCACTAGATGCCTCAAGCTGGCATTCAGCTCCAATATGGCCAACAACCCCACATAATTCACATGGTGGAGTAATAGGAGAAGAAGTTTGTGAGACGGCACTTACATTTAATTTTTCAAATTTTTGAAAAAGTGCGTCCACTTTTGAGGTAAGATGATCAACAACAGATATTTCATACTTACCTGGCTCTTTTGATGCGGCTGGTTTATTCGTTATGGCTCGCTCACTTGTCCACTGACAATGGTTTTGAGCCATATCTTCAACGAGAGCATAAGCTTCGGTAAAATTTTTGTTCATTAAAGCTCCACCTGCAGCTGCATCAATAGTCATTCTTGCTGCATATTGTAATCCATTATAAAAAGTGTGAACAACAAGCCATTTCTCTAGTCCATGATGGGGGCATAGCCTTAACATTTCTTTGAAACGTTCCCAAGCATCATAAAGAGATTCCCCGTCATTTTGAGAAAATCGAGTAATTTGATTTCTCATTTGAGCTGTCTTACTCGGGGGAAAGAATTTAGCAAGAAAAGCTTGTTTTAGCTGGTCCCAGCTGGTAATGGATTCCGAAGGTAAAGAATGTAGCCATGCTCTAGCTCTATCCCTTAATGAAAAAGGGAAGAGTTTTAGTCTTATGGCATCCGGAGGTACCCCGTTTAATTTGAGAGTTCCACAGTATTCAAGAAAAATTGAAATATGAAGATTTGGGTCCTCCGTGGGAGAACCAGAAAATTGGTTTTGTTGTACCATTGAAAGCAGAGATGTTTTGAGTTCAAAATTATTTGCTTCCACATTTGGATGTACAATGGCAGCCGATGGCTCTGCTGAAGGCGTTGCGTACTCTTTGAGAGCACGATTTTCATTAGTCGCCATTTGGTTATCGGGAATTTCTCTCCTCCTTCTATGTAAGAACCTTTCGATTTCGGGAATTTGCTGAACAGTTTCACCGAAACTTCTGGTTCTTCGCATTCGAGGGACAAGAGAAGAAAAAGTAAAAATAAAGAAAATAAAATTTCAGTCTAACCGGTTTTGAAAAACTTAATCAATATCACTGCCTCCCCGGCAACGGCGCCAAAAACTTGATAGCCCCGCAAGTGCACGGGTCGTATCGCGTAATAAAAGAGTATCGGTCCACAGGGAGAGCCTAAGTGAATACCAATTTAATTTTTTCAAAGTTTGATTAACTGAAAAGAAAGTGTTTTTAGAAAGAAGGAATGTTTTAGTAAAGTCTACTCACTCATGATCATTGTAGACAAAAAAGGAGAAAAGAAAATAAGAAAAGAAAACATAAAGTTTAAATAGCGAGAAAATAAAAGAAAGCGGTAAAGTGCAAAATTATAAATAGCGGAATTGTAAATGACAAGAAAGTAAATTGCTTGAAAAGTAAATTGCCAGTAGTTTACTTGACTTGCCAGTAATTTACTTGACTTGCCAGTAGTTTACTTGACTTGCCAGTAGTTTACTTGACTTGGAAATTTTAAAGGGCAAAAAAGTAAATAACAAGGAAAATAAAAGAGCGAAAAAGTAAAGAGCGAAAAGTAAAGAGCGAGAAATTAAATAGCAATGAAAGTAAATGACTTGAAAAATAAAAGGGCAAGAAAGTAAATAGCAGGGAAAATAAGAGAGCGAAAAAGTAAAGAGCGAAAAGTAAAGAGCGAGAAAGTAAAGAGCGAGAATTTAAATAGCAATGAAAGTAAATGACTTGGAAAATAAATAGCAAGAATTTAAAGGGCAAGAAAGTAAATAAACAAGAATCATAAAAAGCATGAAGAGTAAATTGAAGTCATGAATAATTAGAGAGCCTTTGTCATTGATTTTCTAACAAAATTCAAGCTTAGGTACAAGTGAGGATCAAGCCTCTATTTATAGGAAAATATGAGGGGCAAAATGGTCCAAAAGAGGAAAAAGTGGCAAATCAAGTTGGCCAAGGTAGTCATCAAAGAGCCATCCTCAAGTGGACAATGCACATGAGCAAGTGGTCAAAGCACATGGTCATCAAAAAGTGGGCAAAAATATCCAACAACAAGTGGGCAAGGTAATTTCGACTGATGGAGCAGAAATCTGGATAGCAGAAGCAGGCATAGTCGAAATCTGGATAGCAGAAGCAGGCACAGTCGAAATCTGGATAGCAGAAGCAGGCACAGTCAAAATCTGGATAGCAGAAGCAGTCGAAATCTGGAAGACAGATGCAGTCGAATTCTGGAAGACAGATGCAGTCGAATTCTGACAGATGCAGTCGAAATCTGGAAGACAGATGCAGTCGAATTCTGGCCTGCTGAGACAGATGCTGTCGAATTCTGAGAGATCTAGTCGAATTCTGGGAGATCCAGTCGAATTCTGGGAGATCTAGTCGAAATCTGGAAGATGCAGTCGAATTCTGACCTGCTGAGACTTAGGCAGCCCAAATTGCTTCAAAATAAAACCTGAAGATAAAAAGTAAACATTTGCAGTAAAATAGAACAAAAATATAAATAAAATACTAAAAAGACTTAATAAAATAACTATTAAAAAGACTCTAAAAATAGACTTATCATTTACCATCTTAGACATATTCAAAATCTATTAACAGACCTTTATACGTTATTATAATGCGGGCTCGTGAATTCCTTTCGAAGTTAGGCGATCTTAGCAAGACTCAAATTTTTGCGAAGATTGAAAATGTTGAGGTGAGTTGCATATCTTCATAATGTACTGTGGGAACTTCATTTGTGTAAATTATATTCATTCTGGCTAGGATGATTCAATTGTATACATACATCTGTGTTATTTCTTAGGGATTGACCCATTTTGATGAGATTCTACAAGAAGCTGATGGTATTATCCTTTCCTGTGGTAATTTGGGCATTGATCTTCCACCAGAAAAGGTCAGTTTTCTTGATGATATTTGTCTCGCAGTTTGAAGTACTCGTTGTTTTGCAATCTCAAGAATAAATAATTTGTTTCTGGTCTATGATGCATACTTTAAATTTTTTGAAATCTATGGTGTATTTGTTTTTCATTCCAAGCTGGCATCAGTTATCCAATGAGTGGAGGTTAGAGGTTTATCCATTGACCGAAAACCACATAAAAAGAAGGGGAAATGCAAAGTAGTTCTTAGGCTTGCTGTTGTGTAGATATTAATATTTATTATTAACTTCAATTTGTTTTGTAGGTTTTTCTATTTCAAAAATCTGCCCTGCACAAATGCAACATGGCTGGGAAGCCTGCTGTTCTCATTGGTGTTGTGGATAGCATGACAGACAACTTAAGACCAACTCGTCCCGAAGCCACTGATGTTGCCAATGCTGTTTTAGATGGTAAGTTACTTGTTATATGATACCACTTGTTCAACTGGAATATTTGATACTTGATCATTCATAAGACAAACAGAATATTTTTATATCTAGGTGGTTTACAAACTATAATGATGTCATATTTTTTCATTAGTGCTACTGCTAATATAGTGTGCATGAGGCTGTCTGTTAATATTGGTTTGCTTGTTAATTGAGAAGACCTTCTCTTAGTGACTTAAAGAACAATTTTCCCCTCTCAGTGATTTTTTTTTGCTTCTTTTATCAGTGACCTGAAGCTACGTTTTAGTTAGTTGCATATGACCTGAAGCTTATTTCTTGTTCTTTATGTATCATCAAGGATCCAAATGCTCATGAGATGGAACAAATGCTGAAAGTACCTGCACCACTCAGATAGCAGATTTTTTCCCTTCTCAATGAGTGGGAAGATCATAATGATCATCAGAAGTTTTTGGATGTAGTTGACATGCTCTTGAATCTTCCATCCGGTATAGGTGCTCCTGTTGGATCTGTTATCGTTGGTTCCAAGAATTTTATCAACAAGGTTGGTCAAAACTCAAAAATGTGGTGTGAGAATTAATAGCAGCTACATTGTAGCTGAAGAACTGATATTTAACTCTAGTCTGTCTATTTCATTTCAGGCTAGAATACTGCGAAAAACCCTAGGTGGTGGAATGAGACAGATTGGCATACTTTGTGCCGCTGCACTTGTTGCCTTGAAGGAAAATATTGGAAAGCTTGAAAGCGATCACAAGAATGCTAGACTTTTGGCTGGTAATGTCATAACAGTCTTAGTGTATTTGTTACTTGCTTATATGAGTGGAACTGCATTTTTGCTCTGTTATAGTGAGTATTTAGTATACTGTATTTGTATCAAATTGCTTATATGAGTGGAACTGCAAGCTAATGTTATAGTGAGTATTTAGTATACTGTATTTGTTACTTGCTTATATGAGTGGAACTGTATTCAGAATTGTGAATAATAACTCAATAGAAACTCAAAACAATTGTGTTACTTTACTGATCAATAGAAACTCAAAACAATTGTGAATTCTTTGTTAGCAGGTCTCATAGCAAATTAGTTATTGTTGAAGAATATGACTTGTCTGATATGATGTGTGTGCAGTGCCTCCTGCGTACTATGCTCATCTGGCAGCTTACAGAGCTCGATTCTACATGGAACCCGATGCACCTGAAATTGCTAAAGCACATGGTGCAAGGTCTAAAAATGAGTCAGTTAGGCCACTACCAGCATTGAAAGAGAAGGTGAAGAATGTAATGTTTTATTGTTGAAGAAGGTGAAAGAGAAGGTGATCTGTCCATTCCTTCAGCCAGTGTTGGTGTGCAAGATATTTTTTTTTATATATTTTGGTTGTTGCAATAACAATGTGTTGAATATTTAGGTGTTTAGTGTATGATCTTGTGAGTTGTGAGAAATTGATTTCTCCACACAGGACTACTTTTTTTTTTTTGTCAAAATATAGTGTATTTTTGTGGCATTGCCTCAATATTATGTAATGCAATTATTGGTTTCTTCTGAACTTGCTTATGAATTTAATGGATTTAGTTTTTGTATTTTTAATGTGTTTTGGGTGTATATGTAGATTCAGGTGCAGCAAATAAATTTTTTTTTTTTAAAAAAATGAACTTTTAAAGTCAGGCAGAACTAAAGTCTGACTTCAAAACCGACTTACGAAGTCAGACAATAATACATGCTTGACTTTAAAACATACTTACGAAGTCAGACAATAATACATGCTTGACTTTAAAACATACTTACGAAGTCAGGCAATAATAAATGCTTGACTTTAAAACATACTTACAAGACAGGCAATAATACATGCTTGACTTTAAAACATACTTACGAAGTCAGACAATAATACATGCTTGACTTTAAAACATACTTACAAAGTCAGGCAATATTAAATGTTTGACTTTAAAACATACTTACGAAGTCAGACAATAATACATGCTTGACTTTAAAACATACTTACGAAGTCAGGCAATCGCTTGACTTTAAAACTCCTTACATACAAAGTCGACTTAATAAAAGTCAAGCGGGCGCCTGACTTTAAATCCCCTTTTCGTCTGACTTTAAATCCCTTTTTTGTACTAGTGAGTGTTTCAGTACTATTTTGATAATCAAAGAGAATGGCAACGACAAAGTTACAACTTCTTTGAACATTGTTATGTTCTTCAAAAATATTGTTTTTCATTAAAGACTATGATCTTTATTTTGATGCCATGTTGATTTTAAACAACTTATGATTTTTAATTTTGTGAAAGCAGCTCAGTTTCTATCAGGTTGGAGTGCAGTGTTTTCTGGACCTCAAACTAGCACATAGGACTCTCAAGAGGAATACATTTATCAGTTTGGTACTTCTCACTAATCCAGTGAATTCACAGGACTTATGTTTAGTTCTTTGTTTAGAATTTAAGGACTTACTCTCTAATATATAACTTGTCTTAGGTACCTATGTAATTTTTGAAAAGAATTCTTGCTTGTAATATTTTTTTGAAAGTAATGAAGTCAATTGTAATTGAATTGTTGTTTCTTTAAATTTTTAGTTTTTATCATAGTAATTATATAATATTTGACCATTCCAAACGATTCAACTAGCAGCAAAAAAAAATATTTTTTTAAAAAACCAATTAATTGCGGCGGTTTAGAACCGCCCTCAAATGTAATTTCAAAACTCAAAACCACCGCAAATATCAATAGAACCGCCGCAAAATTCCCCAAGAACCGCCGCAGAAATATGGGCATAATTCTAATTCAGCAATTGTTTAGTGGCGGTTTAGAACCGCCGCAAACATCACACCACCGCATTAATCGCCGTAAACCGCTACTCCAGGCAGTTATTCCAGCGGTTGCAATAACCGTCGCAAAGTTTCCTCGCGGCGGTGAAAACTGCAGCGGTTTTGGAACCGCCGCGAGATGCATTTTGCAGCGGTCAAAACTGCCGCAGAATACCTTTTTAACCGCCGCAGAATGCCAGTTTTGTTGTAGTGTGGCAAAAAGGAAGGCTCCTTGTACATCATGCAGGGAAAGATAAACAAGGGAGAGACTAATGTTTCTCAAGACGCAACCAAAGAATTGTGGCACAAACGACTTGGCCACATGAGCGAAAAAGGATTGGAGATTCTTGCTAAAGCCCATATTTCAAATATCAAGGGACAACCGCTTGAATCCTGTGAAGACTGTCTAGCAGGCAAAACACAAAGTATCTTTTCAAAGATCAGCTGATGCAAGAAGACGGAACCAAATCCTAGATCTTGTTCACTCAGATGTTTACTCCACATCTGAAAGGTCCTTCGGTGGCGCACAATACTTTGTTACTTTCATTGACGATCACTCCAGAAAGTTGTGGATGTATCCATTGAAGAAGAAAGATCAAGTTCTACAAGCTTTCAAGGAGTTCCATGCCTCTGTAGAACGAGCATCTGGAAGGAAGCTGAAATGCTTGAGGCCTGACAATGGAGGTGAATACATAGGCCCATTTGAAGCATATTGTAAAGCTCATGGGATAAGACATGAGAAGGTACCTTTGAAGACTCCCCTGTTGAATGGAATACCTGAAAGGGTGAACAAAACGATTGCAGAGAAAGTCAGAAGCATGCTTTCTCATGCAAAACTTCCCAAATCATTTTGGGGTGAAGCAGTGAGAACTGCGGTTGATTTGATAAACCTGTCTTCTTCAAGACCGTTAAATGGAGAGATACCAGATGAAGTATGGTATGGAAAGAAAGCCTCCTATGGTCAATTGAGAGTATTCGGGTGTAGGACATTTGTCCATATTCCTAAAGATGAAAGAGAAAAACTCGATGCTAAGACGAAGGAGTGCATATACCTTGGTTCGCCAAGAGATGAACTTGACTTTAGATTATGGGATCCTGCAACCAAGAAGATTGTTCGAAGCAGAGATGTGGTATTCTATGAATATCATACAATCCGTGATATTCAATCTAAGAAGCCAAAGACCATTGTGGTACACAACTCACGGGGAAAGATTCCTTAAAGAGATATTCAACCTGATCAAACAGCACAACCCCGTCAGATGGAGCAACCTGATCAAACAGAACAAGGTTAGGGAATACAGAGAGTGCAAATGATAGAGACTGATCAGACATAATAAGAACCTCAAGTGAGAAGATCCATGCGAGTTAGACAACCATCCAGAAAATATTCCTCAGATGAGTATGTCACTCTCATTGATAAAGGAGAACCTCAAAGCTTCATGGAAGCCATTGAGACAAATGACAAGGACAAATGGATGCAAGCGATCCAAGAAGAATTACAGTCACTAAAGAAGAACCAGACGTATGACTTGGTGAAATTACCAAAGGGAAGAAGGGCATTGAAAAACAAGTGGGTGTTCAAACTCAAGTCCGAAGAGAACAACCCAAACCCCAGATACAAAGCACGAATTGTCGTGAAAGGGTGCCATCAAAAGAAAGGCATAGACTTTGAAGAGATATTCTCACCAGTGGTAAAGATGACATCCATAAGAGCAATCCTTGGTCTAGCTGCAACACTAGACTTGGAGATAGAGAAACTTGATGTTAAAACAACATTCTTACATGGAAACTTAAAGGAAGAAATATACATGGAGCAACCCGAAGGATTTGCAGAACCAGGCAAAGAACACCTTGTGTGTCGCTTGAAGAAAAGTCTATATGGGTTGAAGCAAGCTCCAAGGCAATGGTACATGAAGTTTGAACTTTTCATGACCCAACATAAATTTGAAAAGACGTCCGCAGACCACTGTGTGTTTGTGAAGAAATATGAGAATGGTGAATCCATCATACTTTTGTTGTATGTTGATGATATGCTCATTGTTGGGAAAGACAAAACAAAGATAGCTGCTCCCAAGAAGGCATTGAGAAAATCTTTCGCCATGAAAGATTTGGGTGTAGAAAAGAAGATTCTTGGAATGAAGATCATTCGAGATCTTCCCAAAAGAATGTTGTGGATGTCACAAGAAGATTATATCAAGAAAGTCCTCGAAAGGTTCAACGTGCATAATGCTAAACGTGTGCATGTCCCACTACCTGGTCATCTGAAACTCAGTAAGACACAATGTCCAAGAAATGAAGAAGAAAAAGAAGAGATGAGCAAGGTTCCCCATTCTTCAGCTGTGGGTAGCCTTATGTACGTAATGTTTTGCACAAGACCAGACATTGCTTATGCTGTAGGAGTTGTGAGTAGATTCCTATCGAATCCAGGAAAGGAGCATTGCAATGCTGTGAAATGGATACTGAGGTATCTAAGAGGAACTGCCAAACAATGCTTGTGTTTTGGCAATGGAAAGCAATTACTCATTGGGTATGTAGATGCAGATATGGCAGGATATGTAGATTCAAGAAAATCTACTTTCGGATATTTGATTACTTTTGTAGGGGGGCTGTCTCATGGGAATCACGATTACAAAAGTGTATTGCTTTGAGTACCACAGAAGCTGAATACATCGTAATTACTGAAGGTTGTAAGGAGATCCCGTGGATGAAGAAGTTCCTGCAAGAATCGAGAAAGTTATGTTCTTTATTGCGACAGTCAGAGCGCAATTCATCTCAACAAGAACTCGACATACCATTCCAGATCGAAGCACATTGACGTTAGGTATCACTGGATTCATGATGTGTTGGAGAGTAAACTGTTGAAAGTGGAGAAAGTTCACACCAATGAGAGAATGGGGCAGACATAATGACAAAATCTCTACCAAAAGAGAAGATAGAGTTTTGCAAAGAAGCTGCTGGATTGACAGCAACCCCAAACTAATCATGGCCATTCCCTATGGCTGGAGGGGGAGAAATGTGGGGTCCAGCCATTGCCACATGGTCAGCATATTGGAAGGTTGCATGTGATGACAAGTAGCAAGGTGTATGGTGTACACATGCTGTAGTGCATGAGTAACACATGTTGTGGTACATGCATTGCAAGAGACACATGGTTTAGTGCATGCATTGCAAGGGACACTTGGTGTTTTGCATGGAAGGCAAAGGACAAGTGTCTTCATGCATGTAAGGCAACTTTGGCTTGCCTCTCGTATAAATAAGACCATGAGCAAGCAAGCATTCTCAACACACCACAAGAGAAACACAACAAGAAGCAAGAGAGAAAGAGAGCCTTCAAGAGAAAAGAGTGATCCTCATAGAGAGTTTCTTTGTGAGAGAAATTGTGAGCCAGTTTGTGAGAGTGTTCCTTACAAATCGAGAGATACATTGTAGTAAGATCCACCTAAGGGTGAAGTTGTTGTATTCCCATTATCATTATAGTGGAAGTTTAAGAGGCCTACGGGTCCCGTGGTTTTTCCTTTCTCACATTGAGAAGGTTTTCCACGCTAAAATTCTCTTTATGTCATTACGCTTATTTTTTCACGTTTCCACTAGTGCCTATTTTGAGTTTCACGGAGGAGGGAAATTATGGAGGCCATTTCCCAACAATAGCAGCGCTCTTTAAATAATTATAAAAGAAAGGCTTACTAATTTCAAATTGACTAATTTCAAATTGAAATGAAACATGCTCAAATGCTACCCAACTGACTCGAACAGGAGTGTCATAAGTTGTATGGTAAAATATTTACGAATTGTCAAACTTACAATTAAAACATACTTGTGACAAAAAGAACACAATATAGACTAGTTAAGAATGTTTTTTTTCTATATGGGAGGTTTTTTAAATAATAAAACGAGTAGAGAGATCGAGAGACACTTCGGCTATTTTTTTTCCAAGTATAAACTTAGATCATTTCATTAATAATAACGGGTACAATACGGGTTGGAATCAAATCATGAATCTTGGAGCTAGCAAAGAATCGTGACGCCCTCTCAAGGGTATGAGCGGTACAATTAGCTTGCCTCCAAACAAAGCTAACCTTAAAGCTTTCCGAAGAATCTAAAACTTGTTTACAATAAGAGATTAGCACCCCAAACTCAGTACTGGTATTAGGCACTACAACAGTAAAGGCCTTTAGGGGAGCTTTTTTTAATCCATTAGGGGCGCTTCCGGGCGCCCCTAAATCTGGCGCTCCTGTTGCCAAACCTTCTACAGGAGCGCCTAACAAGCGCCTCTAATTATTAGCCAACAGGGGCGCTCGCAAAAAAAGCGCCCCTGTTGGTCTTAGCGCGTTTGACAATCAGGGGCGCTTGCAGTTAAAAGCGCCCCTGTTGGCCTTAGCGCGTTTGACAATCAGGGGCGCTTGCAGTAAAAAGCGCCCCTGTTGGCCTTAGCGCGTTTGACCAACAGGGGCGTTTTTTACTGCAAGCGCCCCTGTTGGCCTTAGCGCGTTTGACCAACAAGGGCGCTTTTAACTACAAGCGCCCCTGATTGTCAAGTGCGTTAAGACCAACATGGGCGCTTTTAACTGCAAGCGCCCCTGATTCAATGTTTTTTTTTTAAAATATTTTTTTTGTTTATGTTATACCCAATATTTTGCATCAACCAAGATCATCATCTGCATAAACCAGAAACCAGAAACAGAAACAACAACAACAACCAATATCTACTCAACAACCAATATCTACTCAACAACCAAATTTCAAATCAACTAACCAATTGCAAATTAAATTCCCACTAACAAACTTATATACCCATCTAATATACATACAAAAATTACATAAATCATTAACCAATTAAGCGCCTAAATGCCAACATAGACAACAAACATGACATGATCGACATACAATGTGAGGAACCAAAAACAAACTAACCAAAGTAATTACATGAATTTCGATTTTCATTAATCAAACAGGCAACATGATGACACCACTCTCCCTTGACCTCAGCAAGTTGGTCACCAGAAAATGGAGCTCCAACCTCGTGTTCAGGAAAATACTGCAAAAATAAAATAAAATAAAATAAACTTAGAATTAAGTGGTTAAATGCTAGATATAGAATTAAGTGGTCAAAAAACAAACTATATAAATTACATACATTTTTTGGAATTTCCATTTGATTGTGAGTGATTATGTCCTTCATAAACTTCATAACGTAATACCCGCAATCAACGTTGTTTGGTTGTCTCGGACACTAGAAATCAAAATAACAATTAATTATTAAAATGCCAGCAATATTTACAAGGATAAGAGTGTTGATTATAAACTTACCTTAACAACTATCCATTTTGTTTTCACATGCCTATCTCTAGCCCTGGCCTCATTCGATCCCCAATAAGTCATCAAACAATTGAAACATATACATATAACTATATTAATTAATCGAAATACATACATAATGTAAATGATAAAACATGCGATGTATCTAAATACACACCTTTCAAACACTCCTCTCATTTTGACGTGGTTGCTATAATGACCATGACACGAATTCAAATAGAAAATTTTATTTCTTTCAGGATCAACTACCAACAATATCCAATGTATCCTACAAAAATATTGAATAACCAAATAAATAACAGATATTAATTTTAAAAACACGTTATATATATATATATATGTATAGATTAAATTTGTTACCCTAAGTTGATAGGTGCCAAAAACAAGCTATCACAGCTGCTTCCATGTGCCAAAGCCAAGCGTCCAACAATATAGGCTTATACAGCTTCATTGTTTGCTTTAATCGCTTTCTTCACGTCTTTAATAATATCTTTTGACATGCTTTTTTCAAAGTGGGCGTTGCGTAGAAAAGTTATTTCGGGGCACAAGAAGATAAATCTTTGTGTTCGTTCCATGGGGATCATAATCTCGTAGTACAAATACCTATAGTTAAAATGTATACAAATAAATTAACAAATAATAATAATAATAGTAATAATAATAATAACAATAATAATAATAATAGTAATACCTGATGTATATTGTAAGAGCAGCTCTAGATACCCACATGTGATCATATACCTCTTGCAGTTCCACCTTTGAAAGGCAGATTTGATGGATATATCCCAAGATGTCTGGATCAAGCGATGCAGTTATCAAATCTGCACCCGTCATTGTTGAGGCATGAATCTTTAGATAACTGATAAATTCCTTAGAAGGGGGGTGGATTGAATCTGTTTCCCTTTATCTACTTGTCGAGACACTGATTTCTTGCTAGCAATAGAAGGGGGTGGGTTGGGATTGAATCTCATTCCCGCTAGATTCTCGCCTAGACACATGCTTCTTGCGACCAATAGAAGGGGAGGGTTGGGGTGTGCCAACATGCCCAGAAATCCGAGATGTTGCTTTCTTTACCTATATTAGAAATATAATTAGTTATTAATATATGACAATAAGCCAATGAATTATTAACAAATATATTAATTGCTCCATACATTGATAAGATTTGCTGGCCATGCCACAAGGGTGCCAAGTGCATCAATCACAGTCAACAAAGTCATCTGTGCAGTGTCAATTGGTACTGGCAATAATGCATCCTCCACAACAACAAAGTCAACTCTGACTCTCACGTGATTTGGAGGCATGGGTAGATTGTGCAAGGTGGAGTCCTCATTGTTACAAACAAAGCCCTTTGCGACCAACGTAAGCGGGTTTGATGTATATAATTCACAGTTGTTATTGTTACCCTAAATTAAATGATAACCAAATATTAATACCTATAAGTTAATGTAAATGATAACCAAATTAAATGATAATTACCTCATTGGACGCAATATTGCAACTATCCTTGAAGCTATTTGGGTTAGGAGATGGTACATCATCAGTCCTTGGACAAACTTTTTCTTTTAATTCATTAAGTTCTTTTTGTGTAGCATCAATACCATGACCTCCAACCGTTCTCTACTTTCTTTTTCCTCATGTTTTTTTTTGCCTCTTTGAACCCCAAAAAGTGGTTGGAGAAATGCCAAATCCCAAACCCCGTAGACGTCCTGAATACTCTTCAATTGCCAATGCACGACCAAGGATGTCATTCGGACCATCACAATCAGTAATCTCTCCTTGTGTTACTGATTGTGATATGGATTCCTGATTCACCACAAACAGTAAGTTCATAAGTTCATTTGGAGACATTATTAATTAACATTATAAGTAATATAATTTTATCATACTTACAATTCTTTGCAACACCTCTCTCGTTTTTGGGTCATCAACGACACCATCTTTGTTATGTCGGGCTTCTAACCACAAAACATGTCGGTCAATAGATTCAAGAGTAGGATCTTTTCCGGCCTCCCCGCAGCTATAAAAATTTACCATTTATTAGTAAATAAATCAAAAGATTAATTTAGTAAATGAAAGATAAAATAAAAGATAATGTGCCTACCAATTGATCTTCAATCTCGTGATAACTCTTAACACCGGCTCTATACGGGTATTCAGGACTTTCCGCTCTCTCGCGATTTTCAATGCTTAATCTCTATAAAGACACATCTTTTTACATTAATACTTTATAATTGTCAAATATAGGTATATGTATGATAAGTAATTTTACAAACCTGGAATTCCTCATCTTCGGGTGATGATACAAATGCACTCCAATCCTCTAATGGAATAATCCCATCATACCGTGGTGGAGGACGGTTTCTGATGTTCCCCTCTTTATCTTTCACCCACTTTGTTAGAGTTGATCTGAATCTTCTGTGCGCCTTTCCAGCTTTCATAAGACAATAGTCTTTTTGAGAGTCATCCACATCAAAGTATTTCTGCTTACATTCAACAAAATGATTATAAATATGCTTACATATTTAATTATAAAATAACTGTATAGTCAAAATAAGACACATAATTTAGATTTCTCGAGAGAGGCATCTTTTTTATTATTCCAACTTTTGATTGTAATCGGAATATCCTGCCTTGCTCTAGCACCAAGGAAGCTTTGTAACTCTCTACTATTGTCACCAATCGGTTGGTTTTTAGAATTCCATATGACCTGCATTATTAATTGTGTAAATTAGATAACAAACAGTTAAAAGTATGTAACAAAGTTAGTTAATTAGTAAGTATCTTACTGTAAGTTTAGGAATCCCTTTGTTCCCCCGATTGATGATATTTTTCTTAACTGTCATTCCACGACGAGTGAACTTTGTTTGTGCGCTATCATGACTCTCATGACCACTGTCATGTGCACTATCATCACTGTGGGAAGTCATCTCACCTGCAACAAAATATAATCATTGTTATTAGGCTAAATGTTATTTGATAATCATGATAAAGTAAGTTAATTTTTACAATATGAAAAATGAATAAAAAAGAAACACGCATGATATATTACCTTTTCCTTTTCCTCGATCTAATGTTACTAGCTACTTGTTTATTTGTATGATATTTTGCTTTTCGCTTCTTGGTACTTTGTTTTGGATGAAACGTAATTCCATCATTTTGATCCTTTCTAACATACAAAATATCTTCTTTAGAAGTACTTTCCCCTATTATTGGTTGTGATATCCCAAAGAAATGGTCATCCTCAATGTCAACATCTTCGTGCGCTTGATCACCAATGTCATTCACCAATAATTTTTTGTTTGTCAATAAAACAATGCACCAATTGATATCAACTGGATCAGTGACATAAAACACCTGTTGGGCTTGCGAGGCTAAAATATAAGGTTCATCTTTATATCCTAACTTATTGAAATTCACCCGCATGAAACCAGAGTCATCCATCTGTACACCATTATTATTGTCAACCCAATTACATTGGAACACAGGCTCCCAAAACATATTGTAATCCAACTCCCATATGTGTTCAATGACACCGAAGTATGACATATTCGCGTAAATGGGATTTCTGTCTTTGGCACTTGATGTATGCATAGATTCAGCTACAAGAGTCACCCCACTATTTTGCATTTTACTCTGATCATCATGGGATTTTGTATAGAACGTGTACCCGTTTTGTAGATAACTAGTGTAAGAGAATACATGTATATTTGGACCTTTTGCTAACCATCTCATTCTTTCTGAAATCGAGGTAGGATTTGAAACAAACTCAATATCAATTTGATCTTTTAGCCATTGTATGAAACTCCGATTGTGTTATTTTTTTAACCAGACTTGACTCTTAGTTGGGTGATCACTCTTAAGAATCTCCATGTGTTTGGCAACATATGAATCAACCTGACTATCATTGTGCAGAATATATAAGTGTGCTTGCTCTAGTTCTTTCCTGGATACCATCACTATTTCCCTTCCTGTCATCCCTTTACCAACGCTTCCTGTGTGACGCACCCTTGGCAGCCCAATAGAATATTCATCACTAGATAGATAGTCGGTGGAGAACTCAATAGCTTCTTCAACTATGTAGCGCTCAACAATGCAACCCTCGGGCCGTGATCGGTTTTTAACATATCCTTTTAATATCTTCATATATCGCTCAAACGGGTACATCCATCTCATGTAACATGGGCCACACAATTGTGTCTCTCTAACCAGATGAACTATTAAATGAATCATTATGTCAAAGAATGAAGGCGGAAAAAACATCTCAAGCTCACATAAAGTCACAGTAATTGATCTTTGCAGAGCTGGCAACTTTCCAGGGTCAATCACTCTACTACAAATCGCCTTAAAGAAGAAACAAAGTTTAGTTATGGCCTGACACACTTTGTTGGGCATAATGGATCGTATACCAATGGGTAGCAAATTCTCCATGAGAACATGACAATCATGAGACTTTAGAGACTTTAACTTGAGGTCTTTCATCGATACAAGGTTCGTAACATTTGAAGAGTACCCCTCTGGAACTTTAACTCCATGAAGAAACTTACAAAAGATGGTTTTCTCCTTTCTAGATAGAGTATGAGCTGCCGGAGGTCGATATGTACGTGTACCCTTCTTTATCGGACCCAATTCGGGTCTCAACCCCATACTAACCAAATCCAACCTTGTGTTGATGGTATCTTTAGTCTTCCCTGGCATATTGAGTAAGGTACCAATGACACTTTCGAGTACATTTTTTTCAACATGCATCACATCAATGAAATGTCTTACGTGTAATGACTTCCAGTAGGGCAACTCAAAGAAAATCGACTTTTTCTTCCACCCTCGTTTGGCAAGCTCTCCTGCAAAAGGCTTCCCAAACTTAATGTTCAAATCTTTCACATTTTCAAATAGTTGTTCACCGGTCAAAGGCGAGGGAGCTTTACGAGTTTCTGAATTCCCATTGAATGCCTTTCTCCACACCCGATATTGATGAGTTGGAGGCAAAAATCTCCGATGGCCAAGATATATATTCTTCTTACCATGTTCCAACCACATCTGATCTGTATTATCTTCACATATAGGACATGCACACTGAACTTTGTTACTGTACCCAGATAGATTGCCGTATGCTGGAAAGTCATTAATGGTGCCAAAAATCATAGCCTTCAAAATGAAACTTTATTCTCTAAACACATCATACACCTCTACCCCAATCTCCCACATTTGCTTCAAGTCTTCTATTAAAGGAGCCAAGTATACGTCAATATCATTTCCTGGTTGTTTGGGGCCAGAAATTAACAAAGACAACATCATATATTTGCGTTTCATGCAAAGCCATGGAGGTAAGTTATAGATCGCCAAAGTCACAGGCCATGTACTGTGGGAGCTACTCTGGATACCGTGCGGGTTAAATCCATCGGCAGACAATGCAAGGCGTAGGTTTCTTGGGTCATGCCCAAAATCAGGATAATCAATATCAATCTTTTTCCATTGCGGAGAATCCGCCGGGTGTCGTAGCATGCCATCTTTAATCCTTTCATCATCATGCCAAGTCAACAGTTTTGCATCTTCCGAACTTTGGTACATACGCCTAAATCGAGGAATTATGGGAAAATACCACAATACCTTTTCTGGAGCAGATTCTTTCTTCTTATACCGCGGTGCATTACATTTAGGGCACGACTTTAACAATGCATGTTCATTCCGAAATAAAATGCAATCATTCGGACAGGCATGTATCTTCTCATAGTTCAAACCAATGGTGCCTAACATTTGTTTTGCATCATACGTCCGAGAAGGGAGAACATTGTCTTCCGGCAGCATATCTTTCAATAGTGCGAGTAATTCCGTAAAGCTCTTATCTGTCCATCCGTGGCAAGTTTTCAAGTTATACAGCTTTATCATAGCCGATAACTTTGTGAATTCAGTACAGCCCGCATACAACGGTGTCTCCGCATCGGTTATCAACTTCTCAAACATTTGAGGAGAATCATTAAGATCGTCTTCAACCGCCTTTGCCATCTCTTCAAATTGGTCGCCATCAAATGTTTCAGGATAATCAACCGGATCACATCTCTGAGTACTATTATCCATATTTGAAGGTTCACCTCTTTTCTCACCGTGCATTGTCCAACAAATATAACTTTGATCGATTCCATTGGCCTTTAAATGTCTTCCCAACTCAACTGCAGTAACTCGATTGGCGTAACAACATCTTAAATAAGGACACTTGAACTTACTAGAAGTTCCTAAAAGTTGAACAGCAAAGTTCACAAAATATTCCACTCCATCGGCATATTCTTTCGACAGACGATTGGAAGACATCCACTTTCTATCCATACTAGACCGAAATTTATTATAAATTCCTGATAAGAGAACTTAAATATGTTATAGGTGAAAAACAGACAAAGTACAATTTTTAAAAGTTTTTCAAATTCATATCCAAATTCTATTCCTATTCATATCCAAATTCTATTCATATCCAAATTCTATTCCTATTCTATTCTATCAAGCAAATTCAAAATGATTGAACATTATCGGTAACATCCCCAATAACAATTTTATTCCAAATATGTACAAAAATATCAAAAACAAGAGAACAACAAAAGTACCTGAAAAGGGGGAAGCAACAACAAACCAGAGAGATGAAACGAACGTGAACCAGAGAGCTAAGAGAGATGAACCAGAGAGAGCGCACGAGAGAGATCAACGAGAGCCTGTGCCAATAAATAAATTAGCTAAGACTTTTCTCATTCATTTGGTTATTTTTACAAGTGTCTCTAAGAGACTATATGCAAATAAGATAAAAGGCTTAAGGACTAAAAGGCTAACTGAACAACAACTAAAAATAAAGATCCATAAAAAAATTAATCATTCAAAATACTCTATCATTATCTATTCCATATGCTTCAGTTCAGTTTTCAAAGGTTTATTTATTCTACCATTTCGTGACGCTCCTCACTCTCCAGTATTCAACCATCACGAAGTGGGTAAAGTGCCTGATTCTAATTGAACCACTATACCATAATGCATGGAGATGTTGATTTTGTGTTGTTTTCAAATATTTGTGCTGCTTTGAATAGCTTATTTGCTTCAATTTTTTCCCAACAAACCATATATATGCAGCAACATACTGTAAATATCAAGAAAAAAAAGAAATAAAAACAAGACAAATAACCTAAGAATGCGCGCAGATGGTGGTGGCCTGCACGGTGGTGTCGTCGCCGCCGCGTCTGAGAGTTGGGAGGGTGAGGCGTGCGGCGTTTGGGTGAGAGAGAAGCTTGCGCCGTTTGCGAAATGGGGGTGAGATTGCGAAGGGTTCGGTGGGACTAGTACAAATGCACTGGTGGTGGGATTGCGAAACGCGCAGATGGTGGTGGCCACTGGTGGTGTGTCGCCGCCGCGTCTGAGGCTGGGAGGGGGAGGCGTGCGCCGTTTGGGTGAGAGAGAACGAGGGAAACGAAAGCAAGGGAAACGAAAGGGTGTACTGAGAGGGAAACGAAAGCAACTGAGAGGGAAACGAAAGCAAGCTAGGTATACTAAAACGATCGAAAACGAGAATTAAAAAAATAGGGAATTGGGGGCGCTCGTGGAAAGCGCTCATGTTGGTGGATCCAGTTTTAGGCATCAGGGGCGCTTTTTAAAAAGCGCCCCTGATGCTCAAAATACGGAGGGCATCAGGGGCGCTTTTTAAAAAGCGCCTCTAAAGGGTGCGCCCTTTTTCTGCAATTCTGTTGTAGTGGGGATCAACCTGCACTCCATTAACTACTGATAAACAATCCAACTCTCTAGAGATTGACGATAGTCCCAAGTCCCTCAACCAAAACAAAGCTTGCGAAAGTCCCATTGTATATTAAATTGAATTAATGATTAGTTTTTAATGAAAATTTATTTGGCTGGCTTTTAGTGGTTAGGATGATTTCACAATACACAATTTCATATATTATGTTTAATCACTCTAACCAAATTTGTATATTGAAAAAGTTGCATAAGTTTTTTAAATAGAAGAAAAATTACATAAGTCACGGGAGTCAAGATCTTTTTCAGTTCTCAAAAGAAGTGGTAGTTTCTATTAGGAAAAACTTAGGTGTGGCTCCACATGTGTGGTTGGT
Organism: Astragalus membranaceus; assembly: GCA_039519185.1. Taxonomy (NCBI): domain Eukaryota; kingdom Viridiplantae; phylum Streptophyta; class Magnoliopsida; order Fabales; family Fabaceae; genus Astragalus; species Astragalus membranaceus. The sequence goes on from CM076851.1 coordinate 27,785,624, forward strand.
GCTGTTTTCGAATCACACCATGACATGTAGATTAATTATTTACTCCCTCTGGTTCACAATACGAGAAACAAACCGCTACATCACACAGACCAATGAATGATATTGAAATCAACTTCTGTCATTTAGTAAGGCTAAAAGTTTACCTAGACAGATTGGTGTGTCAACACTACTGGCAATAGCAAAAAGAATTTTGGGATGCCAAATCCAACATTGTGCATCTGTATGTTTTATGGTTAAAGGATTAAAACTAGGATGCCAAGAGAACAATCAAAGCTAACCTTGCTTGCAGTTCCAAGAAGGTTGCGGCTGTATTCTTCGTAATCATCAACCAAAGAAAAAGTAAATTCATAATATATACCCTTTTTCCAGGGAGATTAGACCCCACTTTCCTGTTGTTTTCCAAAAACTTTGAAGTTTGGTTTTCAAAGCATCTATCGTGATAGGAGTGTCTCCCTTTGATAGTAAAAGTCTGCCATGGAGATGTGTCTTGCATCCCTCCAAACCTACCAAATACTCCTCTTTGGAATAGAGATCGCTAGTTCATCTCCTTTAATGCACAGATGAGGTAGTTAACTAAAAGGGATATCACAAATATTATTAGTTGATCTAGATAAAACTTGTGCAAAAGATTTATTTGTTGCTTTAGTAAAATTATGCACATTTGGGTGAACATCTTCAAAGTCCTTACCAAAATCTTCTTTTGTCTTATTATTAAAATCTTTCTTTCCTTGTAAAGAAACAACTGGACCTGCACCTTCAAGAACTCCCACTCGCAACGAGTCTATTTGAAACTCACGCACGCCATGATTGGATGAGATAGGCGTCTGTGTGCAACTCATACGCGAGTGGAGCCCACTTTGCACTCTACAAAACGGCAGGCGACGCAAAGCTTGCTGCTAATGCGGCAGTGACTCAACCAGGGAGTGTTTGTCGGTCACGCGCGTGTTGATTGCGCATTAAAGGATTAAGTGAGAGCACTCCCTCTTGCGCAATTGGTGGTATACCGACAATCTACAATAGATCTGGCACGACAGGCCAAAAGAAGGCCATTATTGGCCCAATTTTTTCCTATCTGATGAAGCCCTAGTAGACCTCAAAATTTCTCTCTCTCTCTCTCTCTCTCTCTCTCTCTCTCTCTCTCTCTCTCTCTCTCTCTCCATTTTTTCTCTCTTCGAAAAAAGTAAAACCCAAAATAGAATCAATTACACCACTTAAATAGGGGTATAGTTGAGATTGATCATATAATACACCTTAAAAATGGTGTTTGTTTCTTATATTGTGGACAACCAAAAACACTTTTGTTTCTTATAAAGTGGACCGAGGGGAGTATATTATTCATAATCTTTTAGTTATTTTTTTTATAAACTCGTCCACATGTCATGGTGTAATTAGAAAACAGCACCGACCACACCTATGAAACCACACATAAGTTTGTCCTTTCTATTACCATAGTTTGGTGTGGGCAAATGCACTTATTTTTAAAATGAGTGACATTTATTAAACATTTATGTATATTTAAATTAAATTAATTGCCCAATACTATAGAAACATCACTAATTCAAGATATTCCAAGAAGCACTATATAAAAACTTTGATAAAACATTATGGGAATTAGATATGTAAAACCATGAAGTTCATCTATAATTTAATCAAAAGTATTGGTCTAATTTAGTTTAGTTTCTCTATTGTACTTCTTATTTTTAACAAAAAAGGATGAGAAAAAATTTCTCTTTCTATATATTTTTTTCTTAACGAGAACTTTGCATGAGAATGTTTTAAAGCTAGCGACTAATTTCTTAACGAGAACTTTGCATGCGAATGTTTTAAAGCTAGTGATCATTTTGACAGTTTGCGAAACCTGCTTTTGTGTCTCATTCACCTCGAATAATATTACCCACTTGTGGTAATATTTCTTTGTAACATAACAATGGGTTTGTTGTGGGTTTGCATATTGACCATACACGTTCTTGAGGGGTGTGAATAGTGATGGTCTATGCGAGGAGCCCAGAAAGTGTGAAAATAAGGACGAGGGTTTTCGCGAAATCCATTGTTGTTTTTTCGTCCTAAATCTTCTCGAGGTTGAGGGAGGAGAATAGGAGAAGAAAAGGAGGGTGGGGGTGGAATGACGGAGTCCAATGGGGAATTTGAAATTTGAAGTGTGTTTGGTTGTGCGGGCTTTTAGTTAGGAACTACTAAGAATAGGATTTGGGGCGTAGCTGGTTTTTATGGTTAACTTGAAAATGCTTTCTTGTTATGGAGGGATGTTATTTGACTTTGACTTAGCTACGCCAACAAACAGCCACACAAAATTGAAACTAAACTGCCTAACACTATTTATGTCTAGATCTTTATCTAAATCTAATCTAAACTATGTGTACATTTTTTCTGGTTCGGCCTACGGAGTGTCCCAACGCTTTCAACGAAAGACTAATTAATCTTTGCTTCTGCTTAGGATCAAATTTCGCACCGGCCAACACCAAGTTTGTTCACTGCGGGAATCGAACCCAGAAGCATTGGGTCGACCCCCGTGTCTCAAGGTAGATTAAACCACTGAACAAACGGTGTTGGTTAAACTATGCATACATTTGAGAAGCACTCTTTATTTTCCTAGTGCTATGTGTCGATTACAAAATACATTTTTGGTTAAACTATGAATACATTTGAGTAGCACACTTTATTTTCCCATATGCTCAAAATTTTTAATCGAAATTATTTAAAATTTTTATATCTAATTGTCTCTGACAAAAACAATTACACATTATTTTCCATTTTTGTAATACTACTTTATAGGAGGTTTCATTTTCTGCATAATAATGAATTAAATTTCAAAATTTTAAAAAATACTAGATTTTTTATTTTATGTATATAATTTATATTAATGGTAATTTAAAATGATTTTTTTTTTCAAAAATAAGGAAACTATTCATCAAAGTTTATAAAAGTAAACCATTTATAAATAAGGTTAAATTGCTCTCCGTGTCTCTTAACTTAATTTTAAATTTCAATTTAGTCCTTTAAATATTATTTTTTCTCGATTTGGTCCTTTAAGTTTCAAAATTTCAGCAACATTACGCTTATATTTATTTTCTGTTTAACTCTGTTAAAAAAATCTTATATGGCTAAACGGTGCTGATGTGGCGTAATATAATAATGTGGTGGCAAGTCCAACTTGGATTTTAGGTAAAAAATTATTTTTTAAATAATTTTTATTCAAAACAAAAAAAAAAACCCAAAAATGGCAATTTTGCCTTCGTATTATTAGAGTTCACAGACTCACCATGGAGATTCGCAACATGCCGCCGACGTTTTCTCACCAAGTATAATTTGAAGGATGTAACATGAAGTTTGAATAAAAATAGAGAGTTGTAACTCCCTAATACTCAGATTGAAATCCCTAATTAGTTAGTGGTTGTGGAGCTGCTGTTGTTTTTATTGATGCACTAGGTTCTATTGAAGAGATGAAAGCATTTTGTCAAGTTTCTCCTCATGTTCCTAAACTTGTGTGTCTCTGTTACGCAATAGTAATGTTCATATTCATAGCTTCAAACCTATCAGATACTTCTCCCGAATAGAGATCGCTAGTTCATCTCTTTTAATGCACAGGTGGGGTATTTGACTAAGAGGGATATCACAAATAATATCAGTTGATCCTGATAAAGTTTGTGCAAAAGATTTATTTATTGCTTTAGTAAAATTATGTATATTTGGGTGAACATCGACATCAAAATCGTTACTAAAATCTTCTTTTGTCTTATTAAATTATTTCTTTCCTTGTAAAGCAACAACCGGACCCGCGCCTTCAAGAACTCCCACCCGCAATGAGTCGGTGTGAAACTATCGCACGCCATGAATTGATGAGATAGTCGTATGTGTGAAAATCTTACACGAGTGGAGCCCACTTCCTACTCTACAAAACGGCAGGCGACGCAAAGCTTGTCGCTACTGCGGCAATGAATCGTCCAGGGAGTGTTTGTCAGTTACACGCGTGTTGAGTGCATAATAAAGGATTTGGTGAGAGCACTCCCTATTGCGCAATTGGTTGTAAGCCGACAATCTGCAACAGATCTGGCGCGACAGGCCAAAAGGAGGCCATTATTGGCCCAATTTTTTCCTATCAGATGAAACCCTACCAGACCTCGAAATTTTCTCTCTCTCTCTCTCCATAATTTTTTCTACCTACAAAAATTTTCTATCTATTTCTTGATGTCTTGCTCCCAATCCCATTGTTTTAGTACTTCAACATGCTACACTTCTAGACATCAAGATCCTCCGAGAATTTGGATCCTTCCCTTTGCTATTACCTTCATTAACCTCACCTGCTTGTTTGAAAAACAAAAACAATGAGGATGAGATTACATAATCTCAGTGAGTCCTTTCGAGACTCTCTTACCATAATACACTCTGAGTCTCTTTTATTAATTACCTATGATGCATCCTCCTAACACAATAGACTTACATAATATAAAAGTTATTACGTACACTATGGGGAACCCGCCGTTTCAATATGATATCCTTAAACTAAACCTCTTGGCCCTTGATATAGGTTCATGACACCGACCCCAAGTACATCATTCATTCATTAGTTCATTTATGGTGTACTTATATAGGTACTAAATTGTTTTTCCTACTCGCATTTTCGAAAATAATTCAACGCGACACAAAACCGTTCAACCGTAACCTTAACATGACCTTAGGAACTCGAAAATATCTTCAAACAATTATAACCCATAAAGGGATGGAAAGAGGGTTGCAAAACAATGGGATTGGGAGCAAGACATCAAGAAATTTACCCCGGGGACAGCAGAAAACACGGCTACCAGTGTTTTGAAACACTGCTACCCGTGTTTTAAAACATGACCATATTTTTTGCGTTTTCTGACTGCCAGCAGAAAACACGGCTACCAGTGTTTTAAAACACTGTTGCCTGTGTTTTTTTTCTACAGTAGCCTAAAAAAACCCTTTTTATACTCTTTTTTAGCCTATTGTTTCCCAACTTTTTTCAACCCAAAAACTCAATCAAAACCAATGTTAAACCACCACAATTCAATACATACTTTGTAGTAAATTTTAGTACTCAAAACCTCAATTCAATACACACAACATTCATTAACACCCAAAACTTGTTTTATCCTATCTAGTTTCACAATGAGTACAATTCCAGCACACAAACCAGTCAACATTACACATGCATACATGAAAATGTTCCTCTAACAATAAAAAATCAGAATTCATCACTTGGAAATAAAGAAAAGGGTGGAGGACTCACAAGTGAAGCGAGATTTCTGAAATTAAGGCAATGTAGCTTCTACCACTCTCAAGTGACTTCTAAAACCCCCAAATCAACAATGCTTTCTTCAAAGTTCAACTTGAAGGACAACTAAGCTCCCAACCAGCTACCGGTCTCTTCCAATTCAAAGAAAAATCACATGCAATGCCCTAGACTTCAAGTAATCACTCCCATTTCAACATACAAGATAAGGTGGTAGTTGTGAAAGAGAGTTGAAATTCTGATTTTCATAAAAGTCGAGTGTGCTTTCGAAATATAAGGAGAGTGGAGATGAGATGAGATTTTGGTTTCTCTGTTAGGTAGTGATGATTTTTGATGTTCAACTTTGCTCTTCTTCTCTCCTTTCTCACTCTCGAGTTCTCATTCTCACATTGAGGGAGATGTTTGTGGTTTTTCCAAAAATGATGATAAATGAGGACAGTGGCGGATACACGGTATTGGGTATGGGGGCAATTGCCCCCACCAACAACAAAAATTATATACAAACACATGATAATAGTCTTTTATTTGCCCCCATAAAAAAAATTGTTTTGCCCCCATTAATATCTCATTACCCAAACTCACAAGTCCAACTCACTTTAGTACACAATCCCAAATAAAAAACAGACTTTGCTTCTATAAACTACAACGGTTGAAAGATGTCTCTTTGCATTGAGTTTTGTGAAGAATGGACCGTGCAATTAGGAGAGATCAATAGTTGAATAATTCTTTGGTTATATATACTAAGAGACAGTTTTTTAAAGTGTTGACAATAAAAATATCATACAATAGTTTTAGAATATAAAAATGCTTAGATAACTAGTATAATTAGTAGAAATTTGGATATCCTTTTTTAATTTTTTCTTCACGTACGTGATCGTTTATTTTCTGAAAACTTTTAATATTGTTCTTTTGAGAAATGTTATTAGATAATTTTTTTTTGCCCCCACCAATGAAATTTTCTGGATCCGCCACTGAATGAGGATGGGAGTGAGAGTTTGTATTAATGATGTCTCAGCTGGAGCTATAGTGGGTAATTGGAATGGGCTGAATTATTATAAAACATGTGGGCTTGTGCTACTCTAGACCCTTCTGCTATTTGCACCCCACTATTTTATCATACCCCACCACATTTATCTAATAAAATAAACACACAAAGTACTCAATTATCACACTAAAATCACATAATACTTCATTGTAATCAAGCACACAAAAGACTTTATTCGCATATAAAATAAAGTAATTGAAAATTACTTTTGGGTACCCACTGCGGGTATCGAACTCGGGAGCACCGAGTCGACCCCGTGTCTCAAGGTAGATTAAGCCACTGAGCAAGCAATATTGGTTAAACTATGTATACATTTGAGAAGCACTCTATGTTTTCCTAGTGCTATGTGTGGATTACAAAATACATTTAAAGTTCAGATGCTCGATTGTAAAATTTTTGATATTTTTATTTTATTTTTTTATCAATAATTTGTTATAACTTTATATTTTTTCAAATTTTTTAATCGAACTTTTTTTCAATTTTGAATTCTAATTGTCTCTGACAAAAACAATTACACATTATTTTCCATTTTTCTAATATACAATATAGGCGGTTTCATTTTCTACATAATTATGAAATAAATTTTAAAATTTTAAAAAATACTAGACTTTTCATTTTATGTATATAATTTATCTTCATGGGAAAAATACTAGACTTTTTAAAGGTAAACCATTTATAAATAAGGATAAATTGCACTCGGGGTCTTTTAACATAATTTCAAATTTCAATTTTGTGCTTTAGATATTATTTTTTCTCGATTTGGTACTTTAAGTTTCAAAACGTCAACAACTTTACCCTTATATTGATTTTCTGTTTAACTCTGTTAAAAAAAATCTTATGTGGCTAAATGGTGCTGATATGGCGTACAATAATAATGAGGTGGCAGGTCCACCTTGGATTTTTGTTAAAAATATATATTTTAAATAATTTTTATTCAAAACAAAAAAAACACAAAAATGGCAACTTGCTCTTCATATTATTAGAGTTCACAGACTCACCACGGATATTCGCATCATGCCGACGGCGTTTTTTCACCAAGTATAATTTGAAGGATGTAAAACAAAGTTTGATTAAAAACTGAGAGTTGTAACCTAACACTCATATTGAAATCCCTAATTAGTTAGTGATTGTGGAGCTGTTGTTGTTTTTATTGATGCACTAGGTTCAATTGAAGAGATGAAAGCATTTGTCAAAGGGGGTGTCAAAATGGATGGATTGGATGGATATGGATATGGATATGGATTATAATGGATGGATCGGAGAAATCCATTAAAAAGTTTATAGGGTTTTTTTTTGTACCCCCATCAACTCTTATCTACCCCCATCAGCCCTATGAAAATACCAAAATACCCTTAAAATTTTGATAAAATTACAAAACATTTACCATTTCTCACTTGCATCCGTTTGACCAAAAATTTTCTAGAGATTATCGGATTTACCCTTCAGAGCTACATCCGATTTCCCATCGGACTTACGCATCAGATCTACGTGCATCCGATCCACAAAGCGACAGCGCAAACAAGTAAATCGGATTTAGCTAAATCCGATTCTCCCATCGTATGTACCTATATCCGATTTCCCATCGGATATAGGTAGATCCGATTTGATTTTTATTTTTTAAAAAATTTGTTTTTTCAGTGTCAAACAGGTATCGAGGGGAGTCTTCGTCTCGGGCATCGCCAGGTGCTCCGAGTACACGCACCCGCCACAGGATTGCGGGACATGCGTCTGCCCGCCATAGGCGACAGCAGCAGTATCAGCAGGTGGAGGAGGCCCCGGACTATCAGTATGAGGAGGGCCAGCAGGGGCATCCTCTTGATGAGGATTCTATGTCAGAGGGCCATTCTATGCCTGAGCAGCAGTATTATCAGCAGCAGTATCAGCAGTACCAGGAGGAGCCCTATCATCAGCCTCAGCAGCATGAGGAGCAGCATGAGCTATTCACTGGGCTAGGATCTCATGTCTGTTCTATTATATTGAGAGACCCGGTAAGTTTTATTTATTTACGTAGCCTTCTTAGTTTAATTTTTTTACATAGCCTTATTTTTTTATTTTTTTTATAATGCAGACATATGAGCGTAAATTGAAGGTTACCAACCATGGTAACAAGCTGGCTCAGAGACTGCTTGGGTTTTCCCAAAACCACCAGTTGATATTGTCGGTGCAATCTGCACCGTTGATCAAAGCGGATCTATCCCAAATTGCAAAGCGGATCTAACCCATCTTAGGTAAATCCGATTTCACCAGCTCAAAATCGGATTTACCTTGATCCGATTCAATTTATAAATTTCGCATCGGATTTACTCCTCAGAGGTAAATCCGCTTCGTAATTTAGTAAATCGGATGTATCTACAACGCAGGTAGATCCGCTTCGTAATTTAGTAAATCGGATTTACCTGTTGTGGGGGGTACATCCGCTTTGATTAATTACGAAGCAGATTTACCTTCTTCCAGGGTAAATCCGACTTGAAAAAAAAGTTAAAACATTTAATATTTTTAATTGGTATATATGGATAGATAGTTACACAAATGTGGGTATAATGATAAATACAATAAATGTCAATGTAAATCGTCGGAATCATGAGTTAAGTCTACAATAGTGGGAGGGAGACGGGGCATCTTCAAAGCGGTAGACTGCCAAAGGGCAAAACGACCGGTATAAGGATCCAGCCATGAAGTAGATTCATCTGATCGATTATGAGACCACATCAAAGCAACTGGAGGCAAAGGACAGACAGGGGAGATCGAAATATGCATCCAATGGATATCCCTGACGTTAAGAATACATATGATTTTATACTTGGAAGAAGAATAACTACCTCTCAAAGGAAGATAAGTAAAATTCATATCCAAAGACAATTGAACTAGGGCCACATTATACTTAGTAGCTATAAAGTACCCCATCTAAGGCAAACTCAACCACTTATCCTCCTTCTGGAAACCGGGGTATTCAATGGATAACGCTTTTCTAAGCACAGCAAGTCTGTCCTTTCCAAACATGTAAGTATATAGTTGCTCCCTCTCCTTTGTTTCTTTGATTAAATCTTGCCTAATTATAGGCCAACTATCCTCACCAAGATCGAGACCAACCGCTACTGCTCGGAACCCACAATTACCATCCCGTTCAACATCAATAATTTTTTCCACATATGGTTGCACGTGATGAGGAACCGACGGTAAATTGAATTTTGTGTCACCCTTATGTGTTAATTTCTTAGAAACACTCTGATATAGGATTGAACACCGCCAACCCCCATGACGTATTGTACAAGTAGCTCTCAATGTAAACAGACAGCTTCTTCTTTTAGACCCGAAAACTCTAGAATCATTAGACCACTTCCCTTGCTTCTCGCAACCAAATATAATCTTATCTCTAGAACCCCTTTTACCTCCAGCTTTGTCAGATCTTACGATGATAACCACAACTCCAATACGTCTCCCAACCGCGTTAGCCCACTCTTCAACATCCTGGCGTGTAGAACAAATCTACAAAATAGAACAAATAGATAAATTTTGCGTACTTAATTAATTAAATATCTACCAAACTTTAATCAAGAAAATTGGTTTCAAAAATATACCCTCTCTGTCCAGAATGCCTCTGTAGTGTCTACCACGAAAGGAACGACCTGCGACTCTGTATGCACAATACCTGTTTCAAAATAGAACAACAGTTATAAAGTAAATAATTAAAAAAAAAGCGGATTTACGTGACTTCAAACGTAAATCCGCTTTCTATTTTTTACAAATCGGATATACCCTCATCCAGGTATATCCGATTTGTTAAACGATAAAGGCGGATTTAGGTAAATCCGATTGCGCATCGGATTTAGCTAAATCCGATTTATTAATGTTTCGCCTTCTGTTCAGAATTAAATTGTCAAATCAGATTTATCTGTCATTTTGATAGATCCGATTTGACTTATGCATCGTATTTAAAGCTAATCGGATTTACCTTCCATTTAGGTAAATCCGATTTCCAGATTAAGTGGTCCCCCACCAGAGAATCTTCCAAAAGTCAATTTTTTGTAATTTATGTCAGGGGTATTTTTGGGATTACGATTTTGGGTGGGGGTACATGGAAGCTGATGGGGGTATAAAAAAAAACCCCATTATGATTGTATCAAACAAATTCAATCCAATTCATCCATGGACAAAAAAAAGTCCATCCAATTCATCCATTAACAACTTTTTTATGGATGGATATCCAATCCATCCACCTTTAAAAAATAAAAAACTCTTTTAATAAAAAAATCTTTTTATGAAAAAAAATATATTTTTTAATGTTGCAGCAAAAAAAATTTATACTTTTTTTTGACAAAAAAAAATTATATTTAAAAATATAAATTTATATATAATATTGTTAAAATATAAATATATATTATATATAATATAAATATATAAATATATAAATATATATTACATATAATATAAATATATATTTATATATGAGGTGGTGGAAGCGGCGGCCGGTGGCGGAGCTTCGGCGGCAGGCACGGCAGCCGACGGCAGAGCTCCGGCGACCAACGGTGGTCCACGCGGCGGCGCTCCGGCGGCCGGCTGTGGTCGGCGGTGGTGATACGGCGGTGGTCACGGCGGCTCTCCGACGGCCGGCCACCAGTCATGGTGGTGCTATTTATAATATTATTTATATATATATATATTATATTGTCAAAAAATATATAATATATTTTTTTTCTGAATTTTAAAAAAAAATTGGAAAAAAAAATTTAAAATTGAAAAGTCTTTTTAAAAAAACTGAAAATTGTTTTTAGAAATACTTTTTTGTAAAAATGTATTTTTTATAATTATCCAATTGATTTTAGTCAAAAAAAATAATTATCCATTGGATTTTGATTTTCTACTTATTGATAATCCATTGGATTTTAAAAAAAATTAATGGATGGATCACAACCATCCACAAATCAAGTGGATGGATCCAATCCAATCCATTATTATTTTTTTGTTTGTAACGGATGGATTGGATGGATTTTGCTATGGACGGACCGGATATCCAGTGGACAAATGGATCACTTTGACACCCCTCATGTTCCTAAACTTGTGTGTCTCTATTACACAATAGTAATGTTCATATTCATAGCTTCAAACCTATCAGATACTTCTCCGGAATAGAGATCGCTAGTTCATCTTTTTTAAGGCACAGGTGGGGTATTTGACTAAGAGGGATATCACAAATATTAACAGTTGATCCTGATAAAGTTTGTGCAAAAGATTTATTTGTTGCTTTAGTAAAATTATGTATATTTGGGTGAACATCTACATCAAAATTGTTACCAAAATCATCTTTTGTCTTTTTAAAATATTTCTTTCCTTGTAAAGCAACAACTGGACCCGCGCCTTCAAGAGCTCCCACCCGCAACGAGTCTGTGTGGAACCCACTTCGCACTCTACAAAACGGCAGGCGACACAAAGCTTGTCGCTACTGCGGCAATGACTCGTCCAGGGCGTGTTTCTCAGTCACACGTGTGTTGATTGCACAGTAAAGGATTAGGTGAGAGCACTCCCTCTTGCGCAATTGGTGGTAAGCTGACGACCTGCAACAGATCTGGTGCAGCAGGCCAAAAGGAAGCCATTACTGGCCCAATTTTTTCCTATCTGATGAAACCCTAACAGACCTCGAAATTCTCTCTCTCTCTCTCCATATTTTTTTTCTACCTACAAAAATGGAAAACCCAAATTAGAATCAATTACACCACTTAAAGGGGGGTAAAGTTGAGATTGATCATATAATACCCCTTAAAAATGGTGTTTTTTTCTTATATTGTGGACAACCGAAAACACTAATTGTTTCTTATAAAGTGGACTTGAGGGAGTATATTATTCATCATCTTTTAATTATTTTTTTAAAAACTCGTCCGCGTGTCATGGTGTGAATGAAAAAAGCACCGACCACACCTAAGTTTGTCTTTTATATTACTATTGTTTGGTGTGGGTAAATGCACTTATTGTTAAATGGATTTAATTTATATACACAATATGTGTATAAATATTTTACACTATTTACCAGTTGCGGGTTGACACATCACTAAAAACAAGTTGGTCAATTGGTAACCACCTGTTGGTCAACTGATAACCAACCACTCCATGAATTGTTATTGGTGATAGTCATAAAAGTCTATATAAATTAAACTCTTTTTACCTGGAGTGACATTTATTAAACATTTATGTGTATTTAAATTAAATTAATTGCCCAAAACTATAGAAACATCGATGGAACAAATGTAAGGAATAGTGGGACTCTTACATTTTTATATAACTCCTCCTAGAGAAGAATCGTAATTTCATTAATTCATATGATGGTTAGTGTTTATTTTCTATCTATCTCTTCAAGTTTAGGTCTTGTCTGGGAGGAATCTCCCACACCCTCCTTTTATAATTCAAGGTATTCCAAGATGTATAACTTTGATAAAGCATTATGGAAACTAGATACGTAAAATCATGAAATTCGTCTCTAATTTCAACAAAAGAATTGGTCTAATTCAGTTTAGTTTCTTATGTACTTCTATTTTCTTACTTCTAAATAAAAGGATGAGGAAAAATCTCTCTCTCTCTCTCTCTCTCTCTCTCTCTCTCTCTCTCTCTCTCTCTCTATATATATATATATATATATATATATATATATATATATATATATATATATATATATATTAACGAGAACTTTCCATGCGAACTAGTTGGGAACCTATAAATAAAACAAACCAAAAAATCACGCTATTCTCTTTCCCTCATAAGGAAAGCAATATCAAAATAACTCCCACCGAGACCAGAAATATTAGCATGAGGAACACGACAAGACAATAAAATGAATTTTTCAAAGAATAACGTTGTCTTGTTACATAGTATATAATGTTTTGTTTCAAGGGTAATTATTTTCAAATATAACCACCTTAATCGACTTAGTACCCTTCTTAGTTCTTGCCACTACGACGAATACCTCTATCTTCAATGGCTTTCATGATATCCAAGCAATTACTACTAAGATCGAAAACGGCCTTAGCATCAGCGGCAATAGAAGAAACCAAATCACCGAATTCACCATTGCAAGCAGCATGGTTCGACAAAACAGCTCTGAACTTAAGCCGAGCCTCAGCGACATTGCGCTGCGACACTAACTTAACGATTTCAGCAACATAACGAACAATATTGTTGTATTGAACCTTACACGAGGCATATGCTGAGTCGTACTTTCTGGTCACCTTTATGTCCTCAAAACGATCGGGCTTATTTGCTTTGGAAATACCAGCGATCCAATCGACAGTACGCAAAACCTGCTTTTGTGTCGCATTGACCTCGATTTCGAGGGCTTTGTAAATGTTAAATTTAGCACCCACTTTTGGTAATATTGTTTTGTTACATAACAATGGGTTTGTTGTGGGTTTGCATATTGACCATACACGTGCTTGAGGGGTGCGAACAGCGATGGTTTGTGCGAGGAGCCCTGAAAGGGTGACAATAAGTATGAGGGTTTTCGCGAAATCCATTGTTGTTTTTTCGTCCTAGCTCTCCTCGAGGTTGGGGGAGGAGAATAGGAGAAGAAAGATAAGGTGGGGGTGGAATGAGGGACTCTAATGGGGTATTTAAACTTTGAATGGGGTTTGGTTGTGCGGGATTTTAGTTAAGAATTACTAAGAATGGGTTTTGGGGCGTAGCTGGTTTTTATGGTTAACTTCAAAATGCTTTCTAATTATGGAGGGATGTTATTTGATTTTGACTCAGCTACGACAACAAACATCCACACAAAATTGAGACTAAACTGCCTAACGCTATTTATGTCTAGATCTTTATCTAAATCTAATCTAAACTATGTGTACATTTTTTCGGTTCGGGCTATTGATGGCTACCCACAGAGTGTCCCAGCGCTTTCAACAAAAGACTAATATTCGCTCTTGCTTAGGATCAAATTTCGCACTGGCCAACACCAAGTTTGTCCACTGCGGGAATCGAACTCGGGAGTACTGGGTCGACCCCCCGTGTCTCAAGGTAGATTAGGCCATTGAGCAAGCAGTATTGGTTAAACTATGTATACATTTGAGAAGCACTCTATGTTTTCCTAGTGCTATGTGTCGATTACAAAATACATTTCAAGTTCGGATGCTCGATTGTAAACTTTTTGATATTTTTTATTAATAATTTATTCTGTTTAACTCTGTTAAAAAAAATCTTACGTGGCTAAACAGTGCTGATGTGGCGTACAATAATAATGAGGTGGCATGTCCACATTGGATTTTTGTTAAAAATATATTTTTTAAATAATTTTTATCCAAAAAAAAAACAAAAATGGCAATTTCCTCTTCATATTCTTCATATTATTAGAGTTCACAGACTCACCACGGATATTCAGATCATGCCGCTGGCGTTTTCTCACCAAGTATAATTTGAAGGTTGTAAAACGAAGTTTGAATAAAAACAGAGGGTTGTAACTCCCTAATACTCAGATTGAGATCCCTAATTAGTTAGTGATTGTGGAGCTGCTATTGTTTTTATTCATAGCTTCAAACCTATCAGATACTTCTCCGGAATAGATATCACTAGTTTATCTCTTTTAGCTGCTATAAAAATATTATCAGTTGATCCTGATAAAGTTTGTGCAATTTTTTTTTTGTTGCTTTAGTAAAATTATAAATATTTGGGTGAACATCTACATCAAAATCCTTACCAAAATCTTCTTTTGTCTTATTAAAACATTTCTTTCTTTGTAAAGCAACAACTGGACCCACACCTTCTAGAACTCCCACTCGCAACGAGTCTGTGTGAAACTCATGCACGCCCTGATTGGCTGAGATAGCTGATGACTCTATTTTATATAGAGTCATTTAGGCTTTCATGACTTAAATTATTACTTGAATATATCTCAAGAGTGTTGTAGTATAAATAACTAAAAATGAAAGAAAACATAAAACAAAGGAAAAGAATGTTTTGACAAACAACTTGGCGCTTTTTAGACGTTTCATGGTATTTTCATAAATTGTTCAATGCCACAGCACTTGATGCCACAACATTAAGAATAACATAATGCCGCAGCATCAGAGAAAGGGTAATGCCAGAGCATTAGGATGAGATTGTAATGCCACAGCATTAAGACAAGAAGGAATGCTGGAGCATCAAGAAGAGTGTAATGCCGTAGCATCATATGCAAAAGCAATGGATGCCAGAGCATTACCATGATGACGTCACCATGAAGTCATGAGACAGCAAGTTGCGCAAGTAGCCCAAGTTGCCCACTTCAGCGCCACCTTATTGGCAACTTCACTTGCAAATTGTACTTGTTAGGGACACTTGTCCACACGCCATAGGACCTCTTTGGTGGTGATTTAACAATCAAATCAATCCAATTGAAGCAAGAAGAGAACAAATTCATGGAACCCACTTTTTCAAGTTCAATGGACTTCCTTTTTGAAAACTATAAATACTCCTCACCTCCTTATTCACAAGCAGACCAGAGAAGACAAGAAAATATCACTTAAAACATCTTTGGACCTGGTCTCAAAGGAGAGGGAAGGAATTGACAACTTCTTCCTTCGTCCTCAAGCAACTACAAGGAAGGCAATGTTGCAGCATTACTGAGTTGGCTGATGCAGGGGCAATCAATTGTGTACACTCTACTCTATTTATTGTCTTTTGTATTTGTTAGTTATATTAACATGATTATGATTTCAGTAATGTCAAGCATGAGCTAAACCCATTTGTAGTTGGGATGTTATAGTAATGATCTTTTAACTAAGCTTTGTGTTATATATTGATGTTTGCATTTTAGTTCTTGCATACTTAATTCTTTCACATTCATTCTTTAGAATTGATCAACTAAAAGTGAATGCAAATTACAAATTCAGACATGGTTTATAATTGGAACTTAAGAACTATTGTGGGTAAGTATTTTAACAAAGGAAACTTTGTAATTCTGTGCACAACCTAGACATAGGCAGCATAGTCCATAGGGTGATACTGTGGATACTTCATATACAGGAGTGAACCTATTTAAGGGCGCAGACATGTTGTCCCTTGTAATGAAACTCAGACGATAGAGACTGAAAGGCATACATCCAGTGCTACAACATCCAATGCTCCAGCATCGTATGTAACACAATGCTGTTAAAAGTGACTTACTAGTGGAAAAGCATTCCAACTACTTTCTCATCATATATTTTCCAACACAACTTCACTTGATTGTTTACTTTCTACCTTTTACATTCTTGCATTCCTTATTTGTGTGATATTTTGTTACTCCTCATTCAAACTATTACTTTAAACTTTGAAACTAATCCAACCCATGTGGGTACGTTTCAACTTACTACTTTATTACTTATTACGATTGTGTATACTTGCACATACATTTGTGTATATATCACAGGCATAACTAGTTTTTGGCGCCGTTGTGGGGGATTGCCATTAATTTTATAGTTTAGATTAGTAGTATTAGTGTTCATTTCACTCTGGTGCTTTTCTTGTGTGTAGCTCTTTTATGCACAGGTTTCATACACCAGAATTCCAGTTCGACCCTAAAATAGAAAAGAGATTTAGAAGGTTGAGAAGCATTCAAAAACAGAAACGGAACAAAGGCAGCAGCAGACAAACAATGTCTGATCAAGGAACTGGCAGAGGTGCAGGGAGAAACTCTCCCAGGGGAGGCTCTATACAAGGAACTCACAAGTCATCAAGTGAATCAGAAGACGAAGAAAGACAACAGTTCATCAACATAGGAGCTGTAGGCATGGTAAATGACATAGATAGGTGATAACCATCTTTTATGATGGTTATTACTTGCTTTCTAAGATTGATTTTAGGAGATTTAATAAACTTGTTGTGTTAATTAGTGTGTAAATAAGTGTTTTGGTTAGAAATATTGGTGCAGGAATGATTTGGTTTTAATTGGGCATTTTGATGCCCTTTGTGCATTTAATTGTGTCTTGTGTAAGTGCTGCAGCAACAGGTGCGTGCGCAATAGTGGAAATGCGGAAGATGAGAGAGAAAGCTCAAGGGGAGTGCGGAAAACACGGAAATCAAGGCAAGGACAGGTGTCAGAGCTGTATGGCACGGAAATATATGACCTAATGTGGGTTTCCCACAATTGCCCTTTAACCTAGGACGCATTTTCCCAAAAAGGACATCATTTTAGGGTTGTGTGCAAGGAGACACTATATAAGGGCGTTTTCCTTTCTTCATTAGTATGCTCTGCCGTCAGGGGAAGTTTAGAGATATCTCCTCTTGCGTGCAAAAGCTCACCCTTCACTACCAAACACTTCCATTGCTGAGACTCTTGCTGCAGCATCACTGGAGTTACATTTTTCTCGGTGGATTCTACTTGGACGAGCTGGATCAGTCCTCCATTGTCATCCTTGGAGCTCTCCTACTGTTCTCTCTTCGTAGTATCATTTCTTACCTTGAAATTTGTAATATGACTTCTACTATTTTGTTTAAGTTATTTTCCATGTTTTGCAAGCTCAATATGAGCTAAATACTCATAGTTGAGATGCTGGATCCGATGTAGCTAAATTACTATGTGAATAATGAAGTATGTTCAATGTTATGCATTTTATCTTGTGTGTGAAAATATTTCCATTTTAGAGTAGGAATGGTCCGCCTATTCTAAATAGCATTTATAAATTCAGAGATGGTTTGTAAATTTATCTCACAAGGTAATATGGGTAGTGAACATTAACGAGAGATCTTGATGTTCCTTGCTTAACCCTAGAGATAGGAGGGCATAACCCATAAGGTGAACACTGCCGGTGCTCAAGCAGCCTAGGAGGTACTTCTTTAGGGTTTAGAGATAAACTCTTGCAAGGAAACCTAGTGTGAAGTATTCGAGAGAATAACGTCTTATTGTTGCAGCACCTAATGCTGCAGCATTGAACGTACCCTTAATCACATCTTGACTTGTTCTCATCACTAATTTCCATTACCCTTTACTTTTTACTACTGTTTATGTTGCCCAAAACTTGTGTGTCATTTACTTTCCTCACTAAATTGTTAATCAAATTAAACTCTCGTTATTTAGCATAATTCTTCGTGGGAACGATCTCACTTACTCTATATTACTTGTTGACAGTGTATACTTGCACTATTTACGTTATCATGCAACAATAGGCCAATGAGATACTATGATGTGTTTGATCCTCAAACAATGCAAACCAGCATAATCAGGCCTGAAAT
The DNA here is from genome assembly GCA_039519185.1 of Astragalus membranaceus. Classification (NCBI taxonomy): domain Eukaryota; kingdom Viridiplantae; phylum Streptophyta; class Magnoliopsida; order Fabales; family Fabaceae; genus Astragalus; species Astragalus membranaceus. Next base: position 27,804,106 of record CM076851.1, read on the forward strand.
CAATGCCACACATTTTGAATTCAAACCTATGATGTTTCAAATGTTGCAAATAGTTGGCCAATTTGGAGGTTCTCCTCATGAGCACCCCTATCTGCACTTAAAACAGTTTCTGGAAGTGTGTAGTAATTTCGTCATCCCTGGTGTTACTGAATATGCTTTTAGATTGAAACTATTTCCATATTCCTTGAAGGATAGAGCCAAGGCTTGGCTGAATTCTGTAGAGCCTAACTCTATCACTTCTTGGAATGAGATGACAGAAAAAAATCTAGCTAAACATTTTCCACCTATCAAAAATGTCAGGATGAGAAATGAAATCACTTCCTTCAAACAAAAAGAGTTTGAGTCACTGTTTGAAGCATGGGAAAGATGGAAAGAGCTGCTGAGAAAATGTCCACACCATGGAATACCTGTCATTATTTAAATAGAGACTTTCTACAATGGTTTGGAACCACAAACCAGACTCATGTTAGATGCATCATCAGGAGGAGTGCTGCTAAACTCTTCTTACAATGAAGCATGTGAATTGATTGAGAACATTAATTGCTACCAATAGCTGCCAGTGGCCCACAGAAAGAGTCAGTGCTCAAAAGAAGATGGCTAGGATCCATGAAATTAGTGAAGTCGCAGCATTATCAGCTCAAGTATCTTCCCTCACCAACATGATAAAGAACCTCAGCAACACCAATGATGTAGCATCCAATGCTGCAGCATTATCTGAAACAACAGTAGCTGCCGTTGAACAGACTCCTCCAGGAACAACCAGCTGTGTGTATTGTGGAGGAGGACATCTATATGAAGAATGCCCCAGCAACCCTATTTCTGTCAACTATGTAGGGTACAATAAAAGCAATAACCCTTACTCAAACACCTACAACTCTGGCTGGAGAAACCATCCCAATTTCAGGTGGGGAGGAAATAATGCCACAGCACCCAATGCTGGAGCATCAACAAACCCCCCAGGATTCACACCTCAAAACAACTAGAGGAAAAATGCACCAGCACCAGATACTCCTTTTGAGTCCTTGGTGAAGTCATTCATAAGTGAAGCCAGAACTCAATTTCAATCTCAAGGTGATGCTATCAAAAACTTGGAAACACAGGTTGGATAGATAGCCTCAACTCCTTATCAAAGACCTAGTGGATCACTACCATCCACCACGGAAGCTTCAACTTCACTGAAAACAGGGAAGGAGCAGGTCCAAGCTATATCACTAAGAAGTGGGAAAGGTTTGGCAGATCCAACAGTGACGGTGAGAGAGAATGAGGGACAAAAAGAAAGAGAAAATGAAAAAAAATGCAATAAAAGCTGCAGCACCCAATGTTGCAGCATCAGAAACTGCTTATGCACCAGCACCCAAGTTTGTCCCAGAATACCCACCTCCTCCTTTTCCACAAAGGTTGAGGAAGGAACATGAAGACAAACAGTTCAGTAAATTCTTAGATATGCTGAAGCAGCTACACATCAATATTCCCTAGTTGAAGCACTTCAACAGATGCCAAATTATATATAGGAGCAAGTATCAACTTGATGCTTAAATCGATATTCACCCAACTTGGTATTGGAACTGCCAGACCTACAACTGTGACCCTTCAATTAGCAGATAGGTCTATAGCCTATCCTGGAGGAATCATAGAAGACGTTTTAATCAAAGTTGACAAATTCGTGTTTCCTGTAGATTTTGTTATTCTTGACTTTGTTGCAGATAAGGAAGTGCCAATCATACTTGAGAGGCCATTCTTAGCCACAAGAAAGACCCTCATTGATGTGCAGAAAGGAGAATTGACTATGAGAGTCAATGATCAAGAGGTGAAATTCAATGTCATGGATGCTCTCAAATACCCCTCAGAGGACAATGAAGAGTGTTTGATAAGTCGCAAGTATACAGTTATATCGCGTAATAAGAATTATCGATCCACAGGGAGTTATACGTGACTACCAATCTAGTTTTAGTGGTGATTAGCTGAAAAGGAATAGTTAAGTAGGAAATGTTGGTTTTAACGTTGAATATAAAAGGCGTCTTGGGATCATGGTTAGATCACAATGATGGTAATAGAAACACTCTTTAGCTATTCTCTATCTTATAATTGAGTTTGTTTTAAGGACAATGTATTCTTTTGGTTTAATTCAAGTTTCCTTTCGGAATACAAGAACGTGTCTCGAAACGATGATCAAGACTATTCTCATGGTTGATCATCGCCGAAACCCGTTAAGCACAACCTTATTGTCCCAAAGTTAGCTCGGCTATTCTCATGCTTTGGTTACTTTGTCCAATTCCATTTGTTCTAATGTCAGGCTTCACCTTTCGGTACTTCACCTGACATTTGGGTTATACCTGAGAATAGAAACCAACAATTTGTAGTAAAATAGCTCTAAACTAAAATCAAAACATCAAATAAACTACTTAGAATAGGTACTAAAAACATACTAAAACATGACTTATCAGTGTTCATTTGTAGTCTCTCTTGATCAAGTAGTGCAGAAGCATTTCTACAAGCAGCGTGACCACTTGACCAATGCCCTGGCATTGGTAGAACCAGAAGTAACACAGGAGGACTTCACTGTCAAGGAAGTCTGGGCAAGAAGGTATGAATCGTTGGAACTTGAAAGTACTGAATGCAAGAAGAGTGTGCCTTCAATTGAAAAACCTCCAATTCTTGAACTCAAGGAATTGCCATAGCATCTAAAATATGCTTTCTTAGGGGAAAATAACACTCTGATCTATCTCAAAGTCAGGAGCATGATCCCATAAGTACCCTAAAGAAGCATAAAAAGGCAATTGGATGGCAGATGTCGGATATAAAACGTATCAGCCCAGCAATATGCATGCATAGGATTTTTTTGGATGAGAATGGCAAAAACAGCATTGAAGGGAAAAGAAGATTAAATCCAGTCATGAAGGAGGTAGTAAAGAAGGAGATACTCAAATGGCTAGGATCTGGAATTATCTACCCTATTTCAGATAGTGCATGGGTAAGCCCTGTACAATGTGTACTAAAAAAGGGAGGTGTGACAGCAATAGCCAATGAAAAGAATAAATTGATACCTACAAGGATTGTAACTGGGTGGAGAATCTGCATGGATTACACAAAGCTCAACAAGGCCGCCAAGAAAGACCATTTTCCATTACCTTTCATAGATCAAATGCTGGACAGATTAGCTGGCAATGAATTCTACTGTTTTTTGGATGGTTATTCAGGTTACAATCAAATTGCAATCATGCCTGAAGACCAACAAAAGACCACCTTCACTTTTCCTTATGGTACCTTCGCATCCGGTGAATGTCACCAAGAGAACTAAATTTCTAGTTTCTTTTCTAAACCTCCTAATAGTACCAATAACCAAAAACAAATCTCAAGTGTGTGTGTGCAAACCCAAAAAAAACAGTAACAAACAAACATTTATTTTTACCAGTCAGTCCACCTAGATGAATATTATGAATTTCAAAAATTTAATCCAAAAGAGGCCCTAATCAGATAAAACAAGCTTTAAAAACTCACAAGGACTTTCAACAAGGGGAGATGAATTTTTATTAAAAATAAACTAGACTTAATAAAAACAGGAAAACAGTAAAAAGGGCAAGATACCCCCATGCTTGGACTAAACATTGTCCTCAATGATTTAATAATAAAGAGTAACATGAAGGGGTAAGAGAGAGCTCACATGATTTATTGCTGATCAGGCGGAGGTGCCTGATGAATGCTGAAGTGCTGCATCATAGAGCGAAGCATATCTGACATTTGTTCCATTTGCTGGCTATGATGCAATTGATCCTCCTTGATCAGCTGCAGCTCCGCACCCTGCCTCTGCTGTTCAGTTTCTATTCTGCCATACCACGCCTCCAGATTGAAGTTTTGGGCATTTTGGTCATTTTAGCCAGCCATCTCTTCTTCCGCCTCTTGAACTGGGACCTCTTGAGGTATATCACCTGCAGCATCAAGGTACAACCAGTTTCCTGGGTTTCTTGTGTCAGTCCTTACTAGGTTTGGTAGCATGATTGACTTTTGCTTATCGACCAGTAAGTGAAACCTTGTTCTTGCTTTATTTGTAGGCCTGACTAGGAACATGCTCTCGCATATATCCATGTCAATGCTCATATTACCTTCTAGAACATCATAATCATTTAACCTGCTAGCCAACCTCAATTTTTGAATAATATAGGTTATCATTCCTCCTATCACAATATCACCTCTTGGAAGTTCAGCAACATGAATCAAGTTTTTGGTGATATAGTGAAGGGTGTTAACCCGCACTTGATGGATCATTGCCCACAACAAGAATAGTTCCCCAATTCCACCCATCTCACCCCGACCAAATACAGTGCAAGCCATTATTCTACAAATGTACCGGAAGACCGGGTTATGAACTGAGCTGGCTTTGGCAGACCTTGCCTCATAGTGAGCTCTTCCAGTAATCTGGGTCCAAAAGGTGGGAGGATTATACCCTGCTGGCCTGACAGCTGGGTCTTTTGAGTCATGAATCAGCCCCATATTAGGAAATCCTAATTTTCCACCAAATTCATCAAATGACATTTCAAAATCTTCATTAAACAATCTAAAAGACAGCCTATCATCAGTTTGGTATAGTGAACTCAAAAATTCCCGAGTCAGCCCTTCATAAGTGGCTCTATCTGGCCTCAAAAAATCTAGCCAGCCCAGATTATTCAATAACATAATGACATTGTCCTCTATTCCTGGGGTGTCAAGAGTAAGGCGAAAATGGGGATACCTTGTGGCGACGACCTTTCTCTGGTCAAGCAATTCATACCTTTCCCGTTGGGCTTTGTCTTTGAAAATGATCCTGAACGGGTTGCTTGAACTAGTACCACTTCTTTTTCGCCCTTTTCCGGTAGACGTACCAGCAACATCAGTGACCCTTGCCTTTTTAGAAGCCATTTTCGAATTTTCTCAAAATTGGGGTTTTTGGTGATTGAAGGAATTTGGGGTTTTTGGGTTTTGGGAGGTGAATGGAGTGTTTTTGGTGGTGGGTATTGTGTATTGGGTGGAATTTTGATGATTGGGTGGTGTTTTGAGGGTGTTTATGGAGGTTTTGGGTTATGGGTATGGTGGGTTACGAATTTGGGGATTTTGTAGAGAGTTGTTGTATGGTGATTTTAATGATTGGGTTTTGTAGAGGGGGTTGTGGGTAGTTGATTTGGGTAGTTTTTATGGAGGTTTGGGTGTTGTTTGGTTGTATTTGAAGGTTGGGAAGGTATGGGTATGGAGGTTTAGGGTAGGAGAAGAGGTGGGGAAGAAGAAGATAGGTTGAAAGTGAGGCAAATTCGTGACTTACTTGTTAAAACTGATGTACTGTTCGGTCCTTTTGATGCGCACGGTCCGTGCCTACTTCACGCACGGGTCGTGCTCAACCTTCGCAAAAAGAGAGATGCTGCATTTTAAGTTACGCACGGTATGTGCTTTACCTACGCACGGATCGTGCCTGAGCTTCGGTGATCAACTCCAATAAAACATTTCCAGTACGCACGGACCGTGCCATGCTGCGCACGCATCGTGCATCTCTTTCGCACGCAGACCGACAAAATCTTTTTAGTTGCGCACGGATCGTGCCTGGATGCGCACGGATCGTGCGCCCCCTTCAGAATTCAAAAATCCATTTTTCTAGTTTACAACACCCAGATCAGATACCCTTTTCACATGATTTTCCTGAAAAACAAAAATAAAAAATTAACCCGTGGGTTGCCTCCCACGCAGTGCTCTTTTAACGTCACTAGCTTGACCCAGACCTTTTTCCTTAATTTGGATTTTGTAGAACCAAAATGGTTCCCCTTTCAATCTTATCCCTAATCAAATATGCTTTCAACCTTTGTCCATTTACTTTGAATGGACCGGTCTTCTCACTCCATATATCAACAGCTCCGAAAGGGTATATACCTTACGGACTTGAAATGGACCGGACCATTTTGACCTTAATTTTTCTGGAAATAGTTTTAGCCTTGAGTTGAAGAGCAATACAAGATCACCTTCTTTGAACTCTCTTCGGACGATACGCTTATCATGCCATTTCTTTGTTCTTTCTTTGTAAATTCGGGCATTTTCATAAGCGTCCATCCTCAGTTCTTCCAACTCATTTAATTGAAGTTTTCTTTTATCACCTGCGAACTTTGTATCCAAGTTGAGAATTTTTATTTCCCAATAAGCTTTGTGCTCTAGCTCAATCGGAAGATGACAAGACTTCCCATAAATCAATTTAAAAGGAGTCATCCCAATAGGAGTCTTGTATGCTGTCCGATAAGCCCAGAGAGCATCATCAAGCTTAATTGACCAATCTTTTCTAGAAGGAGAGACCATTTTTTCTAAAATACTTTTTATCTCTCTATTGGAGATCTCAACTTGGCCACTAGTTTGGGGGTGGTAAGGTGTTGCAATTTTGTGCTTTACCCCAAACTTTTGTAAGAGCTTTTCAAAGTGTTTGGAGATAAAATGAGATCCTCCATCACTAATTACTACCCTTGGTACTCCAAATCTTGGAAAAATGATTTTCTTGAAAAGCTTGATTACGACTTGTGCATCATTTGTTGGAGAAGCAATGGCTTCAATCCACTTTGAGACATAATCAACTGCGACTAGAATGTATTGATTTCCAAAAGAAGAGGGAAATGGCCCCATGAAGTCAATTCCCCAGACGTCGAAAATTTCGACTTCTAGAATATTGTTCAGAGGCATTTCGTTTCTTTTGGAGATACTCCCAGTGCGTTGACATTGATCGCATTTAGAAACAAAATAATGCACATCTTTAAAGAGTGATGGCCAGAAAAAACCAGATTGAAGAATTTTGAAAGCAGTCTTTTTAGAACTGGCATGGCCACCATAAGAAGAAGAATGACAATGAATAAGAATGTTACTTACCTCTTCTTCTGGGATGCATCTTCTGAAAACACCATCCGCTCCTATCTTGAAAAGGAGAGGTTCATCCCAATAGTACTGTTTTACATCAGAAAGGAATTTCTTCCTCTGTTGGTAGGTCTGGTCCGGAGGCAGCACTCCAACTGCAAGATAGTTCACAAAATCTGCATACCACGGTGCTTCAGTTTGTACCAATGAGAATAACTGATCGTCCGGAAAGGAATCATCAAGTGGCAGCTCATTCTCATTGTTTTCTTGCAACCTTGACAAGTGATCAGCCACAACATTTTCTGTACCTTTTTTATCTCTTATTTCCAAGTCAAATTCCTGGAGGAGCAAAATCCATCGGATCAATCTTGGCTTAGCATCTTTTTTGTTCAACAAGTATTTTATTGCCGAGTGATCCGTATAGATGATAATTTTGGACCCCACCAAGTATGACCTGAATTTATCGATGGCAAAGACCACCGCCAATAGTTCTTTTTCTGTTGTGGCATAATTCACTTGGGCATCATCCAAGGTTCTACTAGCATAATGGATAGCATGCATCTTCTTATCCTTCTTTTGACCCAGGACTGCCCCAACCGCATAGTCACTTGCATCACACATTATCTCGAATGGAAGATTCCAATCCGGTGGTTGCATGATTGGGGCGGTGGTCAAAGCTTCTTTTAACCTGCAAAATGCTTCATGACAAAGATCATCAAAAACAAAAGCTGCATCCTTAAGGACCAAGCTTTTCAATGGCTTAGTAATCTTGGACAAATCTTTTATAAACCGGCGGTAAAAACCCGCATGACCCAAGAAACTTCTTACCTCTTTGACTGAGGTAGGAGGTGACATTTTTTCAATGATTTCGATCTTTGCTTTGTCAACCTCAATACCTCGTTCAGAAACTAAATGCCCAAGTACAATACCTTCCCTCACCATAAAGTGGCATTTCTCCCAGTTCAAAACTAGATTTACCTTTTCACGCCTTTCAAGAACTTTTTCAAGGTTAGCCAAACAGTTATCAAAACTTGATCCATGTACCGAGAAATCGTCCATAAAAACTTCCATTATGTTTTCAACAAAATCCGAAAAGATGGACATGATACAACGTTGAAAAGTAGCAGGAGCATTACACAGTCCAAAGGGCATTCTTCTATAAGCATAAGTGCCATAAGGACAAGTAAAAGTTGTTTTTTCTTGGTCGCTAGGATGAATGAGTATTTGAAAAAATCCAGAATACCCGTCCAAATAGCAGAAGTGTGACATTTGATCAATAAAAGGGAGGGGAATGTGATCTTTACGGGTTGCTTTGTTAAGCTTCCTATAATCGATACACATTCTCCATCCCGTGACAGTCCTAGTAGCTATGGATTCATTTTTCTCATTTTTTTATAACTGTAAGGCCTCCCTTTTTAGGTACTACTTGAACCGGACTAACCCATTTACTGTCTGAAATTGGATATATAACCCCAGCATCAAGGAGTTTGAGTACTTCTTTTTTCACAACTTCTTTCATGTTAGGATTCAATCTCATTTGATGCTCAATGGAGGGTTTATAATCCTCTTCAAGTAGTATCCTATGCATACATAATGAGGGATTTATTCCCTTAATATCCTCAATAGTATATCCTATAGCTTTAGGATATTTCTTGATAATATTAAGTAATTTCTTTGTTTCCACCTCATTCAAGTTTGCATTGACAATAACGGGAAAAGTAGAGTTTAGGCCCAGAAATTCATACCTCGGAGATGTAGGGAGAGGCTTCAGTTCCACCTTTGGAGCTCCTTTTTGAAGAGGATCAGATTCCTCAACCAAGTCTTCAATGCCCAAGCCTTTTATAGGAGGGTTTTCGTCCAGCAATTTGGCATAGGCTTGGGCTTCTTCAGCCATCTCTTTATCTGTGCTACCTGTTAGGCATGTTTCTAAACCATCACGTGAAGATGTAGCTAAAGAGCAGTCATCCACGCAATGGTCAACAATATCAACTCTACAACAGGAGTCCTTAATAGAAGGACTTTTCATAAGGTTAGCAAATTCAAAATCTATCTTTTCTTCACCCACATTGAATGCCAACTTACCATTTTTGACATCTATTATAGCCCCTGCAGTGGCAAGAAAATGTCTTCCCAACAAAATTGGAACCTGGGAATCCTCCTCTATTTCCATCACAACAAAATCAGCCGGTATAAAAATTTTTCCTACTTTGATAGGAACATCCTCTAAAATTCCGGTTGGATATTTAATGGAGCGGTCAGCCAACTGTATAGTCATTTTGGTGGGTTTTAACTCTCCTAGGCCTAGCCTCTTGAAAAGGGATAATGGCATTAAACTCACATTGGCTCCTAAATCACACATGGCTTTGTTTATGGTTTCACTTCCTATCACACATGGTATAGAAAAACTTCCAGGATCTTTTAGCTTTGGTGGCAGTTTATTTTGAATTATAGCACTACATTCTTCAGTTAGAGCCACTGTCTCATTGTCATCTATTTTTCTTTTCTTAGACAGAATTTCTTTCAAAAATTTTGCACAAGATGGCATTTGAGACAGTGCATCTGTGAAAGGAATGTTTATGTAGAGCTTACTCAAAAGATCAACAAATTTCTTAAACTGCTCATCAAGTTTTGTTTTCGCAAACCTTTGTGGGAAGGGGATGGTGGGCTTGTACGGTGGAGGTGACACATATGACGTTTATTTCTCTTTCTTTTCCTCTACCTCCTCACTTTGTGGACTCTCTTTTTCACTCTCATTTTTAGTTCTCTTTGGTTCCTCTAAATGTTTCCCACTCCTTAAGGTGACAGCATTAATTTGGGCTTTGGGATTTGGCTCTGGTTGTCCAGGAAATATTCTGGAGGATTTAGAGGATGAAGCGACTTGTTGAGCCACTTGAGAAATTTGGGTTTCCAGCATTTTGTTGTGAGTAGTGATAGAGTCCACTTTTGATGTTAACTTATTAAGAGTATCATTCAAAAATGAGTTTTGGTTTTTGAACTCTTCATTTTGTTTGGTTTGAGTTAACACAAAAGTTTCCAATAAAGTTTCCAAATTTGATTTTTGAGGAGCTCTTTGATTGTTTTGAAAACCGTGGGGTGTTCTAGCTGCTGGTTGGTTTGATGGAGGATTTTTATATGAAAAATTGGGATGATTCCTCCATCCGGGGTTATAAGTGTTTGAAAATGGATCCCCCTTTTGGGCAAAATTTGCTTGTTCAGAACCAGCAGTAGATGCCCCTAGTTGGCATTCTGTACCAATGTGACCAACTACGCCACAGATTTCACAAGATGAAGAAGAAGATGGAGTAGAAGATGAAGCAGCATTTACACTCATCTTATCAAATTTAGCAAACAATGCGTCTACTTTAGAAGCTATATGATCAAGGGCAGAAACTTCGTACTTACCTGGTTCTTTCTTTTGTGCTGATGGGGCTGTGATAGCTCTCTCGCTTGTCCATTGGTAGTGATTCTGTGCCATATCCTCAATCAGAGCATAAGCTTCTTCAATATTCTTGTTCATCAACGCATCACCTGCAGCTGCATCAACAGTTATTTTTGTGGTGTACAATAGACCATTATAAAAATTGTGGATTATCAACCATTTCTCTAGTCCATGATGGGGCAAAGCCTTAGCATTTCCTTGAAACGCTCCCATGCATCATTCCTGCAATTTTCTGAGTGAATCTTGTAATTTGATTTCTCAGTTGAGCAGTTTTGCTTGGGGGAAAAAATCTGGCAAGGAATGCTTGCCTTAGTTGATCCCAAGCTGTGACAGACTCATTAAGTAATGAATGAAACCAGGCCCTGACCTTATCTCTTAACGAGAAAGGAAAAAGTTTCAGCCTTATGGCTTCCGGAGTCACTCCATTTAGTTTTAGAGTGCCACAGAGGCTTCCGGAGAAAAATAGACAAATGAAGATTAGGATCATCAGAGGCTGGTCCAGAAAATTGATCCTGTTGGACCATAGAAAGTAGAGATGGTTTAAGTTCAAAATTGCTAGCTTCAACATTAGGGTGCACAATAACACCATGTGGTTCTGCCGTAGAAGGCGTAGCATACTCTTTGAGAGTACGGTTTGGAATAACCGCCATTTCTTGGTTATTGCGCAGTTCTCTTCTTCTTCTATGTAAGAATCGTTCAATCTCAGGAATTGGTTGAACAATTTCTCCGAGACTTCGGACACTTCGCATTCAAAGGGGAAGAAAACAGGAAAATAAAAGAAAACAAAAATTTTAGTCTAACCGATACCAAAAAGTTGATTAATATCACTAACTCCCCGGCAACGGCGCAAAAAACTTGATAAGCCGCAAGTATACGGTTATATCGCGTAATAAGAATTATCGATCCACGGGGAGTTATACGTGACTACCAATCTAGTTTCAGTGGTGATTAGCTGAAAAGGAATAGTTAAGTAGGAAATGTTGGTTTTAACTTTGAATATAAAAGGCGTCTTGGGATCATGGTTAGATCACATTGATGGTAATAGAAAAACCCTTTAGCTATTCTCTATCTTATAATTGAGTTTGTTTTAAGGACAATGTATTCTTTTGGTTTAATTCAAGTTTCCTTTCGGAATACAAGAACGTGTCTCGAAACGATGATCAAGCCTATTCTCATGGTTGATCATCGCCGAAACCCATTAAGCACAACCTTATTGTCCCAAAGTTACCTCGGCTATTCTCATGCTTTGGTTACTTTGTCCAATTCCATTTGTTCTAATGTCAGGCTTCACCTTTCGGTACTTCACCTGACATTTGGGTTATACAAATTTGCACAATGGAATTAGATTAAAAGTCAAAGCAATCATAAGATAGGGCTTAGCTTTGGGATTAATTAGGGACCATCATTAGATTGTATCCCATAATCCCAAGACTAAAAGAAGTCTACTCACAATTGCTCATTGTAGACAAGGGAGTAGAAGAGAAGGACATAATGTAAATAGCGAGAAATAAAATAAAGCGTGTAAAAGACTGAATTGTAAAAGGGACAGAATAACAATAACCTTTAATAGAAAACTTGCAAGAACTTTAACATAAACTTAGAGTGAAAATTACAATGATCCAGGATGATTGTGAAGCTACATTGGGGTCCTTTTTATAGGCCAAGATCAGAGACAAGGCACTAAACATCAATTACAATCCATAAAGACAGAATGGGGAGAGTTGTAACATTTTTGGCCATCAGAAGGGACGCACGGATCGTGCCACACAGGCGCACGGATCGTGCCCCATAACAACAGCTGGGAATTTGAAACAGCACGGGGCGCACGGACCGTGCTTGACATGCGCACGGATCGTGCGCAGTTGAACTTTTGATCTTCTGCAGTTACGAATGTCTCGCACGGACCGTGCCTCCATGCTTGAAACCCGTTAAGCACAACCTTATTGTCCCAAAGTTAGCTCGGCTATTCTCATGCTTTGGTTACTTTGTCCAATTCCATTTGTTCTAATGTCAGGCTTCACCTTTCGGTACTTCACCTGACATTTGGGTTATACCTGAGAATAGAAACCAACAATTTGTAGTAAAATAGCTCTAAACTAAAATCAAAACATCAAATAAACTACTTAGAATAGGTACTAAAAACATACTAAAACATGACTTATCAGTGTTCATTTGTAGTCTCTCTTGATCAAGTAGTGCAGAAGCATTTCTACAAGCAGCGTGACCACTTGACCAATGCCCTGGCATTGGTAGAACCAGAAGTAACACAGGAGGACTTCACTGTCAAGGAAGTCTGGGCAAGAAGGTATGAATCGTTGGAACTTGAAAGTACTGAATGCAAGAAGAGTGTGCCTTCAATTGAAAAACCTCCAATTCTTGAACTCAAGGAATTGCCATAGCATCTAAAATATGCTTTCTTAGGGGAAAATAACACTCTGATCTATCTCAAAGTCAGGAGCATGATCCCATAAGTACCCTAAAGAAGCATAAAAAGGCAATTGGATGGCAGATGTCGGATATAAAACGTATCAGCCCAGCAATATGCATGCATAGGATTTTTTTGGATGAGAATGGCAAAAACAGCATTGAAGGGAAAAGAAGATTAAATCCAGTCATGAAGGAGGTAGTAAAGAAGGAGATACTCAAATGGCTAGGATCTGGAATTATCTACCCTATTTCAGATAGTGCATGGGTAAGCCCTGTACAATGTGTACCAAAAAAGGGAGGTGTGACAGCAATAGCCAATGAAAAGAATAAATTGATACCTACAAGGATTGTAACTAGGTGGAGAATCTGCATGGATTACACAAAGCTCAACAAGGCCACCAAGAAAGACCATTTTCCATTACCTTTCATAGATCAAATGCTGGACAGATTAGCTGGCAATGAATTCTACTGTTTTTTGGATGGTTATTCAGGTTACAATCAAATTGCAATCATGCCTGAAGACCAACAAAAGACCACCTTCACTTTTCCTTATGGTACCTTTGCTTTCAGAAATATGCCATTTGGACTATGCAATGCTCCAACAACATTCCAAAGGTGCATGATGGCTATATTCTCTGATTTCATTGAGAAATCCATGAAAGTTTTCATGGATGATTTCTCAGTGTTTGGGGAAACATTTCAAACATGTCTGGTCAACCTAGAAGAAATTCCGCAAAGATGTGAAGAAACCAATTTGGTGCTCAATTGGGAAAAGTTCCACTTCATGGTTCAAGAAGGCATTGTGCTAGGACATAAAATTTCAAAGAAGGTTTTGGAAGTAGACAAGGCCAAGATTGAAGTAATTGAAAAGCTACCACCCCCTACCAGTGTTAAAGGTGTCGGAAGCTTCCTGGGACATGTGGACTTCTATAGAATATTCATCAAAGATTATTCAAAAATTTCAAAGTCACTCTGTCAATTGCTGCAGCATGACATTGTTTTCAACTTTGTCGACTCTTGCTTGAAAGATTTTCAAAAACTCAAAACAGCACTGGTGATAGCACAAGTGATAGTCACACCAGATTGGACCAAGCCTTTTGAGTTGATGTGTGATGCTAGTGATTTTGTTGTGGGAGCTGTCCTGGGGCAAAGGTATGATAAAGTATTTCATTCAATTTACTATGCTAGCAAAACATTAAATGAAACTCAATTAAATTATACTGTGACTGGAAAAGATTTATTAGCAGTGGTGTGTGCATTTGATAAATTCAGATCATATTTGATAGGCACAAAAGTAAGTGTTTTCACTGATCATTCTGCCATCAAATATTTGATTTCAAAAAAGATGCAAAACCTAGGCTAATAAGATGGGTTCTCCTACTCCAAGAATTTGATCTTGAAATTCATGACAAAAAAGAAGTGGAAAACCAATTGGCTGATCATTTGTATAGACTTGAAACAGAAAGTCCAGGTACACAAGACAAAGATATTGGGGAGAGTTTTCCTGATGAAAAATTGTTAACAGTAACCGTGGCAGCAATCAATGCCACAGCATCCAATGCCACGACATCCAATGCCCCAGCATCAGATGATGCACCTTGGTATGTTGACATAGTGAATTTCTTGGCTAGCAAGATAACACCAACCAACATGACTTACCAACAAAGGAGAAAATTCTTCCATTCAGTCAAACAATACTTTTGGGATGATCCCTTCCTTTACAAACAATGCCAAGATCAGATAATGAGAAGATGTATTCCAGAAGAAGAACAACAAGAATTGATGCAGCATTGTCATGCTGCACCATATGTAGGACACTTTGGTGGTACCAGAACAGCAGCAAAGGTTCTGCAAGCAGGATACTATTGGCCAACACTGTTTAAAGATGCTTATAACTTAGTGAAACACTGTGACAGATGCCAAAAGGCTGGAAACATTTCCAACAAACATGAGATGCCCTTAACCAACATTTTGGAGATTGAACTCTTTGATTTTTGGGGAATGGATTTCATGGGTCCCTTTCCTCCTTCCTTTGGCAATCTATACATTCTAGTGGTTGTGGACTATGTATCAAAATGGGTTGAAGCTATAGCAATGCCCAACAATGATGCCAGATCAGTAAGCAAGTTCCTCCAGAAGAACATCTTCACAAGGTTTGGAACCCCTAGAGCCATTATCAGTGATGAAGGCTCTCATTTTTGCAACAAAGTGATTGAGACCCTTCTTTCTAAGTATGGGGTGAAGCATAAAATTGCTACTGCCTACCACCCTCAAACTAGTGGTCGGGCAGAATTATCCAACAGGGAAATCAAGAGAATACTTGAGAAGATGGTAGGACCTTCTAGGAAAGATTGGTCATTGCACTTAGATGATGCACTGTGGACTTACAGAACTGCATACAAGTCACCTCTGGGTATGTCTCCATACAGATTGGTATATGGTAAGGCATGTCACTTGCTTGTGGAGCTGGAACACAAGTCCTACTGGGCAATCAAAAAGCTCAACTTTGATCTCAATAAGACAGGTGCAGCTAGGTTGTTGCAACTGAATGAATTGGAAGAGATGAGGCATTTTGCATATGAGAATGCTGAAATCTACAAAGCAAGAACCAATGCATGGCATGATAAGAACACACAAAGAAGGGAATTGATAGAAGGAGGACTTATCCTGCTCTACAATTCAAGGCTGAAATTGTTCCCTGGAAAACTGAAGTCAAGGTGGTCAGTGCCATTCAAATTGCTAAAAGTCTACCCTCATGGAGCTGTAGACTTGTTTGATGAAACCACCAACTCTACCTTCAAAGTCAATGGGCAAAGAGTGAAAATGTACCATGGAGAACATGTGGCGAGAGATAAGGTCACCACTGACCTTCAAGACCCCTAAAGGAAGAGGGGATAGTCTGACTGAGGACTCTTAAACCAAGCTCTTCTGGTAGGGAACCCATGAGCATTTTTTGATTATTAACTAACCATTAATTAGTTGTTTGTTGTTTTATGATTTGTGTTTTGCAGGATTAAAAGTTTAAGTGGAGGTACAGACTGTGATGCTGGAGAATCATAATACCCCAATGCCACAACAACACATGCAGCATGATGCTGGAGCAACGTCATCAGCAATCACTTAAGTCTTAGCGCACGTTTTGAAAGTTCAAAAAGCAGTTACTGTTGAAAGTGTTGATCTGTCACCCTAAGCCTCCACGTGTCAATTCGCATGCTTCCCACATAAACCTATAACGGTCACATCATTTAATCCGCCAAACTCCCACTAACTCCTCCCATTAACCATTAACTCTCTCACAAAACACAATCTCTCTCTCTCTCTCTCACTTCATAATCTCAGAACCTAAAAACAGTAACCCACTATCATCTTCAACCTCATCCTCAGATTTTCATTCTCACAACACTCAATCTACCATGGCAAAGAAGCAAGCTGCAAGCAAATCATCCGGAAAGGGCAAAATCGTTGATGCAGAGGCATCAACTCAGAGAACTGCAAGGAAAACATCCAAAGCACTGGCACCAATCGCAAGAGAAGCAAGGAAGTTATGGGGAATGGAGTTTCTGGCTGAACGTGGCTTCAAGCTCAATAATGCCTCCCCATCTTTCATGTCCACTGTCAGCAACCTTGGTTGGGAGACATTTATCAGACATAGGAGCTCTTACTGCTTGCCTGTTGTAAGAGAGCTTTATGCAGGAATCCCTAACAACAAGGAAGGTAAACCACTGACCTACTCCATGGTTAGAAATATTAGGGTGCATTTTGATCCTAAGGTTATCAATGATAAATATCATCTAGGTTATAATGGCCCTAATTTTGAAACCATGACTAAAACTTATGGAAGAAAGGAATTGGAACGGATTAAGAGTAGGATTGTTGTGAAGAATGTTGCCTGGGAAAAATCTACCTGCACCGAGTGCAAGTTGAAAAAGGGAACCCTAACTAGTGAAGCGGCAACAACAGGCTATGTGGATGTTCCACAAGGAGCAGACAATTTTTAATGAACTGACAAGGGGAAAGAGCCAAATAGAACCACTAGCATTTCTAGCTTGGGTTCTAGAGGAAGAGGAGGAAGAGCCAGAGGGAGAAGTTGAAATGGAAGTAAAGAGGAAGGGCAAGATGGTAGAGAAGAGAAAAGGAAAACCTGTGAAAAAGAAGGTTGTGGTTATTGAAGAAGAACCAATTCTGAGCTCTGAGGAATTGGAGGAGACAAGTGAGGAAGAGGAGGCTGCAAAGGCTGTAAAGGAAATGGAGAGAAATGAGAAAGAGGAGGACTCTGAGACTGAGGAGGAGAATGAGGAAGAGGAGAGTGAAAAGAGTGAAAGCATGAAGGAGATCATCATGGAGGAAGCCCCACAAAAGAAATACACAACCACCCAAACCCCAACCAAACCTACCACCACCACCACCACCACAGAAACCACCTCACCCACCCATAAAACACCACCACTCACAAGAGCCCACCTCACGACCTGAACCATCATCAACCACCCAACCTGACACAGAAGTTACCCAAACTATCACACAACAAAATTCCCCACCACCATCTGAAACACTAAAAGAAACCACCCCACCACAACAAAGCCCACCAAAAGATGCAGATCAACCACAACAACAACAACAGCAAAGTGTTGTGATCACTGATGTTGCAGCATCCATTGCTGCAGCATCTTTTGAAAAATCTGACATGACTGACGTACCTGTAAAGAGAAAATTGCAGGAAATACAAGAGGAACCAGAAGAGGAAGCTGAAGAGTAACCCGAGGAAGAAGCAGAAGAGGTAGAAGAAGGTAAAGAGCAAGTTGAAGAAGAGGACAAAGCTGAAGAGGAGGCTCCTGTAGAAACCACGGAGAAGCAGCAGGAGGGTGATGCTGAAGCCACAGAAGGCAACCCTGATGCCCCGGCATCAGAAATGCTTGATGCTCTAGCATCCCAACAGAGGTCTGATGCCCCAGCATCCGCAATAAAGCAAGCTCAGAAACATGTAGATCCAATAATGGCAGAAGCTTCCAAGAAGTTAGTGATGGACACCTCGGCAGCCCTAAGGAAGGAGCTCATGTCTGCCCAGCCAGAGCCAGAAAAGGAGGAAGCTGCTAAACACACTATCCCTGCAGAGAAGCAACCTGATGTTGGAACAACCAATGTTGGCGCATCCAAAACTGCCACATCAACTGTTGAAACAACCCAGGATCCCAAAAAGAAGAAACAGAAGGTCAAACATGCACCAGTTAGAGCAAGTAGAAGGTTGAAGAGTGGATCCTCAAAGCAGTAATTTACCTTTGTTTTATCAGTACTTTAAATAACCCTGTTGGATGCTGTAGCATCCGTAATTGCATCCAGCAGTTGTTTAGCACTTTTAAATTATGGTTATGTTTAATTGTCTTTTGCACACTTTTTGCACACTATTCTCCCCTTAATTATGCATGTGCAGTGAGGACACTGCAGGTTTTTAAGTTGGGGGGAGGGGGAAGATATGAATATTTTGTGAACTGGCAGTATTTTGTGATGTATGCTAATATGTGTATTTAAAAGTTTTTTTTATGTTTTATAGGCTAAGAGATTAGAAGCATTATCAGCTATAAGTTCTTTATCTTGCAGAAATAGGAATTGTGGCTTATAGGTTAGATTTGATGAAGATTAAAAAGTGTGTATGTGTGTATAGAGTAGCATTGTTAAACAGTGATTAGTCTTATTGCTGCTTCCACACAAAACCCTGAACTTAGAAAGAAACTTAGTTAGTTAGAAATAATCTGATGCCAAGACTAGTATTAGTGAAATAAGACTAGGTCAAATTTCTACTAAAAACTTAGAATAGCATATGAAACTAAGTTTGGGGGTGCATCGGCTATACTAAGGCCAAAAGTATTAAGAATAGGTTGAAGGGGAAAAGTAAGAAAAAGAAAGAATAATGCTGTAGTTGCTTAGAAAAATCAAAAACAAAAAAACAAGAGCCATGCAGCAGGGTTGGTCATTGAGTAGGGAGGCCATTTTGTGGACACACCATTATGGTTTCAGTCAAAAGATGATCAACCTAGAAAGAAAATGAAGAAAAGAGTTTTAGGAAATAAAAAGTGCACTAACCTGTTCTGAAGTACTTAGACCAAGCCCTTTGTCATGCTTTGAAGCCCCCTAATACTTATGATGAAGTTGTTAGCCTGTTCTACTTTTTGAAAAGTCAAAATCTTTGACTTGATTGAAAGTAAACTACTCTTTTTAAGGCTAAGAAGACTTTAAAAACTAGCTAGAAATTAATCCGAGTTCAGTAGTCACACACTCACACAAATGAGCAGTAATAATTTTGAATGTTGTAAACAGTGATGTGTGTAATGCCACAGCATCCAATGCTGCAGCATCAAGTGTGTGGTAAAAATCTAAGAATAGAACTTTTAAGCCCAATTTTGAAAATCTGTTTGAGCAAAGGAAGTAGCTGATATGTTCTTCTAATTTTCAAAAAGTCTATTTCTAATTTGTCTTGTTCCAAGTGTCATTACTTGAGGACAAGTAACGGTTTAAGTTTGGGGGTGTGATGACTCTATTTTATATAGAGTCATTTAGGCTTTCATGACTTAAATTATTACTTGAATCTCAAGAGTATTGTGGTATAAATAACTAAAAATGAAAGAAAACTTAAAACAAAGGAAAATAATGTTTTGACAAACAACTTGGCGCTTTTTAGACGTTTTGTAGTATTTTCATAAATTGTTCAGTGCCACAGCACTTGATGGCACAATATTAAGAATAACAGAATGTCGCAGCATCAGGGAAAGAGTAATGCCAGAGCATTAGGATGAGATTGGAATTCCACAACATTAAGAACAGAAGGAATGTTGGAGCATCAAGAAGAGTGTAATGCCGCAGCATCATATGCAAAAGCACCGGATGCCACAACATTACCATGATGACGTCACCATGAAGTCATGAGACAGCAAGTTGTGCAAGTAGCCCAAGTTGTCCACTTTAGCGGCACCCTATTGGCAACTTCACTTGCAAATTGTACTTTTTAGGGACACTTGTCCACACGCCATAGGACCTATTTGGTGGTGATTTAACAATCAAATCAATCCAATTGAAGTAAGAAAAGAACAAGTTCATGGAACCCACTTTTTCAAGTTCAATGGGCTTCCTTTTGAAAACTATAAATACTCCTCACCTCCTCATTCACAAGAAGACCAGAGAAGACCAGAAAATATCACTTAAAACATCTTTGGAGATGGTCTCAAAGGAGAGGGAATGAATTGACAACTTCTTCCTTCGTCCTCAAGCAACTACAAGGAAGGCAATGCTGCAACATTACTGAGCTGGCTGATGCAGGGGCAATCAATTGTGTACACTCTACTCTATTTATTGTCTTTTGTATTTGTTAGTTATATGAACACGATTATGATTTCAGTAATGTCAAGCATG
Organism: Astragalus membranaceus; assembly: GCA_039519185.1. Lineage (NCBI taxonomy): Eukaryota > Viridiplantae > Streptophyta > Magnoliopsida > Fabales > Fabaceae > Astragalus > Astragalus membranaceus. The sequence goes on from CM076851.1 coordinate 27,824,222, forward strand.
AGCTAAACCCATTTGTAGTTGGGATGCTATACACTTTGTAATGATCTTTTAACTAAGTTTTGTGTTATATATTGATGTTTGCATTTTAGTTCTTGCATCCTTAATTCTTTCACATTCATTCTTTAGAATTGATCAGCTAAAAGTGAATGCAAATTAATTATAAATTCAGACATGATTAATAATTGGAACTCAAGATCTAATGTGGGTAAGTGTTTTAACAAATGAAACTTTGTAATTCTGTGCTCAACCTAGACATAGGCAGCATAGTCCATAGGGTGATATTGTGGGTGTTTCATATACAGGAGTGAACCTATTTAAGGGCGCAAACATGTTGTCCCTTGTATTGAAACTCTGACGATAGTGACCGAAAGGCACACATCCAGTGCTACAGCATCCAATGCTCCAACATCGTATGTAACACAATGCTGTTAAAAGTGACTTACTAGTGGAAAAGCTTTCTAACTACTTTCTCATCATATATTTTCCAACACAACTTCACTTGATTGATTACTTTCTGTCTTTTACATTCTTGCATTCCTTATTTGTGTGATATTTTGTTACTCCTCACTAAAGCTATTACTTTAACTTTGAAATTATTCCAATCCCTGTGGGTACGATCTCAACTTACTACTTTATTACTTGTTACGATTGTGTATACTTGCACATACATTTGTGTATATATCTCAAGCACAACAATAGTCGTATGTGTGAAACTCATACGCGAGTCGAGCCCACTTCGCACTCTACAAAACGGCAGGCGACGCAAAGCTTGTCGCTACTGCGGCAATGACTCATCCAGGGAGTGTTTGTCAGTTACACACGTGTTGAGTGCACGGTAGAGGATTAGGTTATAGCACTCCCTCTTGCGCATTTGGTGGTAAGCCAACGATCTGCAACAGATCTGGCACGACAGGCCAAAAGGAGGCCATTATTGGCCCAATTTTTTCCTATCTAATGAAACCCTAACAGACCTCGAAATTCTCTTTCGTTGCGGGTGGGAGTTCTTGTTTCTTATAAAGTGGACTCGAGGCAGTATATTATTCATCATCTTTTAGTTATTTTTTTAAAAACTCGTCCACGTGTAATGGTGTGATTGGAAAAGAAAAAAACACTAACCACACCTAAGTCTTTTATATTACTATTGTTTGGTGTGGGTAAATGCACTTATTGTTAAATGGATTTAATTTATATACATAAATATTTTACACTATTTACCAATTGTGGGTTGACACATCACTAAAAATAAGTTGGTCAATTGGTAACCACCTATTGGTCACCTAATAACCAACTACTCCATGAATTATTATTGATGGTAGTTGTAAAAGTCTATATAAATTAAACTCTTTTTAAATTGAGTGACATTTATTAAACATTTATGTGTATTTAAATTAAATTAATTACCCAAAACTATAGAAACATCATTGGAACAAATGTAAGGAAGGAATAGTGGGACTCTTACATTTTTATTTAACTCCTAGAGAAGAATCGTAATTTCATTCATATGTTAGTTAGTGTTTATTTTGTATCTATCTCTTCAAGTTTGGGTCTTGTCTGGGAGGAATCTCCCACGCCCTCCTTTTCTAATTCAAGGTCTGTTAGGGTTTCATTAGATAGGAAAAACCATGAAATTCGTCTCTAAATTCAACAAAAGTATTGGTCTAATTCAGTTAATTAGTTTCTCTTATGTACTTCTATTTTCTTATTTTTAAATAAAATGATGAGGGAAATTCTTTTTCTTTCTGCAACTTTTTTTCTTAACGAGAACTTTGCATGAGAATGTTTAAAAGCGAGCGACCAATTTCGTTTTATTTGTTTACACAAAATACATGCGAACTAGGAGCCCATAAATAAAACAAACCAAAGAATCACTATATTCTCTTTCCCTCATAAGGAAAGCAAAATCAAAATAACTCCCAACGAAACCAGAAAAATTAGGATGATAAACGCGACAAGACAATAAAAAGAATTTTTCAAAGAATAGTGTTGTCTTGTTACATAGTATATAATGTTTTGTTTCAAAGGAAATTAGTTCCAACTATAACCCCCTTTATCGACATTAGTACCCTTCTTAGTTCTTCATCGCACTACGATGAATATCTCTATCTTCAATGGCTTTCATGATATCCAAGCAATTACCACCGAGATTGAAAACGGCCTGAGCATCAGCGGCAAAAGGAGAAGCTTTATTAACGAACTCATCATTGCAAGCAGAAAGGTACGATATAACAGCACTGAACTTAAACCGAGCCTCAACGGCATTGTGTTGCGACACTAGCTTAACAGTTTCAGCAACAGAATCGACAATATTGCTGTATTGATCTTTACATGTGGCAAGTGCTGAGCCGAGGTCTTTAGAGAATCCTTGTGTGAAGACCAAACTGGCGATCTTTGCGGCGGTTTTCAAAACCTGCTTTTGTGTCTCATTGACTTCGATTTCGAGGGCTTTGTAGATGTTGAATTTAGCACCCACTTGTGGTAATATTGTTTTGTAACATAACTGTGGGTTTGTTGTGGTTTTGCATATTGACCAGACATGGGCTTGAGAGGTACCAACAGCGGTGGTTTGTGCAAGGAACCCAGAAAGTGCAACAATAAGGATGAGGGTTTTCGTGAAATCCATTGTTGTTTTTTCGTCCTAGTGCTCCTCCGGGTTGGGGAAGGAGAATAGGAGAAGGAAGAGAGGGCAGGGGTAGAATGAGGGAGTGTAATGGGGGTATTTAAACTTTGAAGTGTGTTTGGTTGTGAGGGCTTTTAGATAGGATATGCTAAGAATAGAGTATCTGGTTTTTATGGTTAGTTTTAAAATGCTTTCTAGTTATGGAGGGATCTTATTTGACTTTGACACCCACCACTCACATTTGTTTGTGTTTATTTTGTTCGTTGCTTTCCTCATATTATGGAACATACTTCGTTTCGAAAACAAACAGCCACCCAAAATTGAGACATTTTTTTTTACTGCACTATTTTTATCCAAATCTTTATCTAAAGTATATATACAATATTTGAGAAGCACTCTATATTTTCCTAGTGCTATGAGTCGATTACAAAATACATTTCAGGTTTAGATGCTCAATTGTAAACTTTTTGATACTTAGTATTTTGGTTTTTTAACAATAATCTATTTTAATTATATATTTTTTCAAATTTTTTATTAGATTTTTTTTTTTCAATTTTCAATTCTAATTGTCTCTGGAAAAACAATTACATATTATTTTCCATTTTTTAAATACTACTTTATAGGAGGTTTCACATTTTCTGCATAATTAAGGATTAAAATTTCAAAATTCAAAAAAAAATACTAGACTTTTCATTTTATGTATATAGGTTATCTTCATGGTAATTTAAAATGATTTATTTTCAAAAATGAGGAAACTATTCATCAAATTTTATAAAGTAAACCATTTATGACCGATGAAGGCTGACTCAGTTGGTAAGGAGTTGGCTCATTGCCCCAAGGGTGTTGGTTCAACTCCCGCTACCGATGTGAGGACCTCTTTGGTGGGTGATCTGTAAAGTACCTCTGTAACCGCTCAAAGAGCCGTGGGGCCTACCCTGACCTTGGTGAGCCCGTGAAGCTCAACTCACCTAAACTTTCTGTAACAAAAAAAAAGTAAACCATTTATAAGTAGTAATTACAGTACTTATTTGAATCGGTGTAAAAGTTGAACTTTTTTTGTTACAAAAAGTTTAGGTGAGTTGGTCTCTGGGAATGAGGTCATCACATCGGCAGCGGGAGTTTAACCCACGCCTTTGCGGGGAATGAGTCGTCTCCTTACCAACTGAGTCAACCTTCATTGGCAAAGTTGAACTTCTAATAATATATTTTATTTTATTTTAGTCATGTATTTTAAAGAAATTAAAAGAATAAGTAACTTATTCCTTCTGGAATAGATACTTAAAGTAAGTGTTTTTCAATACAACATCATTCAGTCCCCCACTGTTGGTTGCACTAGCAATTTCAACGACATGAGAACGCCGGCTCCCGTGTTCAAACCCAAGAGTGCGCAATGGTAGTATATATGCGTGGTATTTATTTGTTATTTCATCTAAGCTAACCAAAAAAAATACGACATCATTCACCAAAAGATGTTTTTTTTTGTTTCCAAATACCCAAATTTTGTTCCTTTTATTGGTCAATGTCTTTTTTTTTCTCTTTTTTTTTCGATTGGATTATGTTGGACTTGATTTTTGACTAAAATTAGATTTGAGGACATTGAAGCCTATATTGTTGCAAATTCCAATCTTATTTTCTCTCTTTAGTCCAATTTTATTTTGGGCCTTTAGACCATTCTCTAATTCTAAAGCGGGGTTGCTATTTGCACTCCTTTTTTGCTGATATACCCTAAAGTCAATTCTTTTATTCTTCTTTTCAAAATACTTATATCCAGAAGTTGGCTTTTGATTAGTTCCTTTTTAAGGGTTGTTTAGTTCGTAAAAATTGTTAATGTTTTGAATTTCTAAACTTTGTATACATTTTAAATTGCTAATAAGAAGATAGAATATTTTGTTAAAAGAAAAAAAGATGAAATAGTTTTGGAGTAAACAATTGTAATAGAGAGAAGATGATAGACTACTTATAGCAAGTTTGTTTTCACTATGCTTATGACCCAAACTCGCGTCCAGCATGAAGCTTTCATGATATAGCTTCCATAGTCAAATTTCGCCAACATGGTTTCTAACGCGGAAGCCGGAAACAAACATACATTTAGACAGAATACAACTTTTTTTGAAGCAAACAGAATACAACTTTAGAAATAATGAAAACAACTTTTTGTCATTTTAAAAAATATGAAAATTGTGTTGGAATATGTTATATGGGACTCAAGAAGATAGTATGTTTTTCAGATTCTTTGAATACCGTCAAGCTCATTGAATGTGTTGATGTTGTTTACCACATAGACGGTAACGAAGTTGCTCTTGTCAGGAATTTGTTATCTAGGTCGTGGGACGTGAAGATTCAACATGTTTTTCGGAAAGCTAATTTTTGTGCGGATTACCTTGCCAAGCTCGGTGCAACGGAGTCGGAGGCGCATGTGACCCTGGATGCTCCTCCCATTGCTATGCTGCAGCTGCTTCAGACTGATGCTCTAGGACTTCCTTTTGTTAGGCCTTAGCTTTTTCAGTTTTTCTCCTTTGAAACCAAAAAAAAATATATAAAAATACCGGACTTGTTAATCATATGTTATATTTCTTAATTTTAGTTTAAATGAGTGTTAATGAAAATTGAAAATAATTCAAGAGAATAAATGGACCCTTAATCTTTCTTAAGACTACTTATAATTTAAGAAATTTAACTCCAGGACTATTTATAACTTTCACATTGCTAAATGAAATATATATATATATATATATATATATATATATATATATATATATATATATATATATATATATAGTAACACCCTAATATTTTTATCATGTAGAAATGCTAAAGTGTACAACTTAGCATATATCAGAGAATACTTCATGTCCTAGATATTGAACACAACTAAAAATTTCGATAATTAATTTCAAACAGTCACCTCAATATTCATAACTTAACATAGGATTACTTAAAAGACTTAAGTTCCATGTTCATAAACCTGATACATCCCTAGTGTTCAACATCCAAAACATAAGTAGCGGAAACGATTTACAACTTTTAACAATGTATGAGTCATACAATCGAATTACAGAAACAACTAGGGAAAACTAGCATAAGCAAATAAAATAATCTTCCACATCTCCTCGGATAGGTCACACCTAGCCATGCCTCTTTGCCTTAGCCTTTCCCTGTTTCTCTGTAAAAACCACAATTATAAAGGGTGAGATAAACATTATCTCAGTGAGTCCTATCGAGACCCCTTACTAAAACTCTAGCGGTTTATTATGCATCATTAACTCGTAGCCCTACTAAGCGATTACGTGAAACCTCAATAACATAGCATATATATATATATATATATATATATATATATATATATATATATATATATATATATATATATATATATATATATACTCATATTGTCCGTAGTCCAATAAGATAACTACGTGCAGTCCTCTTTTACTTTATTTAGCATATCACCGAGAACCATTTTCTATTCCCAGTGAACACACTCCGCTGACCATTTTCTATCAGGCGGATTGACCATTTTCTATCAAGTGAAATCCACATGGGCCTAGGTTCATAGGGCTCATGACTTCCCCTCCCCTAATACACTATCCTCAACATTAGGGTCGTCACCCTAAACCTCAAATTATATAAATAAATATAATTTCACCCGCATTGGGCCGCCAATTATTTAATATTACCCGCATTGGGCCGTCACCTATAAACAATGTGTGTATATATATATATATATATATATATATATATATATATATATATATATATATATATATATATATATATATATATATATATATAACCTCAAAGGACATTTAGTCCGCCTTAACAATTATCATGATCTCACACGATTACTAACCTCATTTACATAGTTTAATGTAATTCACCTCACCTTAATGTATACCTACGTGTTTTCCACGAATTACGGCTTATTTATCAATATATAGGGTTTGGGATCAATTAGAATGCAATTGGAATCAATTAAGAAGGCTTTGGACCCATTTTAAAATCTGGGACGGAAAGATCAGCACGGGTCGTGCCAAGATCAGCACGGGTCGTGCTAACTTATCAGCATTTCTAAAAATCCTGTTTTCGTGTGAAATTCCCATTCCGATCGATTCCGAAACTTATTCTGATCGATACCCAATCATAACAACACATCGTTCAGCAACAACAATCATCATAAACATCATCAAACCTTCCATTCTCAATCATTCAAATATTCATAACAAAAATACATTTTCGTAAATGACGGTTTTTGAATCGAAATTTAACAAAACGAAAACCAAAACATATATTCAGTCACAACCAGTATTTAACACGAAATTTAATCCCTAAGCGAGTATAGAACTCACCGTATTGACGAACTCACGAGAAATCACGTCCTCACACGAAACGATCGAACCGTAACCTCTCGAACAATCCCCGTAATCACGAACTCGCACCAAACTTGTCCGATACTTGTCCAAAATCGAACACAACAGCTCCTATTCTGAACCTAAGATCCTTGGATACTGAATTTTCTCCCCAAGGTGTTCCCAAATCTCAATGTGGTTGGTTAATGTGCTTTAGCTACTGAGTATCTAACTCCAAACACAGCATGCAAGCTTCGAACTCCAATTTGGGTCAAGTTGAGCTTGAGATGCTCAACAATGGTGAAATTAGTTGGAGAAGGGTGTTGAAGATGATGTTTATGTCAAAATGTAGAGGAGAAGAAATGGAGAAGAATGGTGTAAAAATATTGGACATGCATCAAAGATTTGGGTTTGGCTTGCCTCCTCTCTTCCCTCTCCTTCCTACGGCTCCCTCTCTCCCTCTCAAGCTCTTTTTCTCTTAATTTTCTGAAAACTGAATGTGTTGGAGTGAGGGGTGTTCAACTGAAGGTAAAATGGGCTGGGAATAGACCAATATGCCCTTAAGTGATCCCACATATTACAACCTCACTTAATTCATCCTTAATCCACTTCTAATCGCATAATCAAGCAACAATTTATACAATAATCAAATGATGCATATGTGTGTGTTTTGTGAAAGATGGGTCAGCTGGAAGTCACTTATGGGTGGGAAAGACGAAAATACCCCTATCCTAGTATGCTCGCTTAAAATTTCAATTAGCTCACCAATCAATCAACAATTCACGTACTTAATATATTTTAGCACACAAGCACAACATAATTCACTTAATCAATGACACCATCTCATAATTAATTAATTATCTTGACCTCTTGCTAATTTCAATAAATGAAACTAGCTAAATTGGGAATGTTACAATCACCCCAACTTTTTAAATTTTGTCCTCAAAATTGAACATAACATACCTCAACTTAAAAGATGAGGATATTTCACCCGCATGTTTTCCTCTACTTCCCATGTCGCTTCGTCGGGTGAGGCACCGTCCCAAAGCACCTTGACATAGGAATTGATCTCGTTCGGAGCGTTTTCTCGCCACGTTCGATGATTCGGATTGGATTAGGCTGATAAGACAAATCCGGTCGGATGTCAATCGTCTCATAACTCAACGGTTGACTCGGATCGGGAATGCACTTTCTCAATTGCGATACATGAAACACATCGTGTAGTCTAGACAAAGCTGGAGGTAAGGCAATGCGGTATGCTACTAGCCCAACTCACTCGATAATTTGGAAGGTCCAATATACCGAGGACTGAGTTTCTTCGCTCGCAATGCTATACCGGTACCAATAGTTGGAGAAAGTCTCAGAAATACATGATCTCCTTCTTCAAATTCCAATATCCTTCTTCTTTTGTCGGCATAACTCTTTTGTCAACTCTGAGCGGTCTTCATCCGTTCCCTAATCTGTCGGATCTTTTCAGTAGTCTCACGGACTAAATCCGGACCCAACAATCCTTGCTCACCAACATCCCACCAACACAATGGTGTTCTACATTTCCTTCCATATAATGCTTCGTATGGAACCATTCCGATGCGAGAATGGTAACTATTGGTGTAGGAAAACTCCACCAATGGAAGATGATCCTCCCATCGGCCTCTACTGTCAAGTACACATGCCCTAAGCATATCCTCTAAGGTTTGAATGGTTCTTTCAGTCTGTCCGTCCGTCTGCGGATGATAAGGGGTACTAGCACATACCGTTGTTCCCAATGCCATATTCAATGCTCTCCAGAATCGTGATGTAAACTTGGGATCACGATCACAGATGATACTAGTGGGAATTCCATGCAGCTTCACAATATTCTTGAGATACTCTTCTGCTAACTTAGCAATCTTATGATTCGAACGCACCGAAATAAAATGAGCAGACTTGGTCAAGCGATCCACCACTACTCAAATAGAATCATTCCCGGCTTGGGACCGTGGTAACCCCATGACGAAGTCCATCGAAATGCTTTCCCATTTCCATTCTGGCACATTCAAAGGCTGTAACTGACCGGCAGGCTTTCGGTGCTCTATCTTAACCCTTTGACAAGTTAAGCATCGAGACACGAATTCTGCAATCTCTACTTTCATGCCCGGCCACCAATACAACTGCTTAAGATTCCTATACATCTTGGTAGACCCAGGATATATTGAGAACTGACTCTTGTGAGCCCCTTCTAAAACCTGCTTCTTGATATCTTCATCATTTGGCACACAGATTCTACCATCAAAGCAAATCACACCATCGCTATCTTCAGTGTAATTTAGCAACCTCTTCCGCATTTGCAGCTCTAGATCAATCTCTTGGGCTGAGCGAATCAGATTTCTCAAGAGACTCGAAATCTGAATATGACTCAACACCGGTCTGTTTCTTCTTGGCTTAACCTTCAAGTTAAGATCTCTAAACGATTCCAACAATGCCATCTCATGAATCATCAATTCTGCCGTGTGAATAGATTTCCTACTCAAAGCATCAGCTACTACATTAGCCTTTCCTAGATGGTACTTCAATTCGAAGTCATAATCTTTCAGAAATTCTACCCATCTCCTCTATCTGTTATTCAGCTCCTTTTGATCAAACAAATACTTAAGGTTCTTGTGGTCACTAAAGACTTCGAAACGAGACTCATACAGGTAATGTCTCCAAATCTTTAGGGCATACACAATCGCCGCCAACTCTAGGTCATGAGTTGGGTAATTCTCTTCATGAGGCTTCAACTGTTTGGAGGCATAAGCAACCACTTGTTGATTCTGCATAAGAACACATCCTAAACCCTTACCAGAGGTGTCACAGTAAATTTGGAATTCCGTAGATGGATCTGGAAGAATTAGAATGGGTGCAAAAGTTAAACGATTCTTCAATTCTGAAAAACATTCATCACTGTCAGAGTCCCATACAAACGGTTGACTCTTGTGAGTTAACCGAGTGAGTGGAAGAACCAGCTGAGAAAATCCTTGAATGAATCTCCGATAATACCCAGCTAATCCCAAGAAACTTCTCCCTTCAGTGACTGTAGAGGGCTGTTCCCAGTCTACCATAGCTTCAATCTTACTGGGGTCCACTACAACACTAGATTGAGATATCACATGGCCCAGAAATTTTACCTCAGGCATCGAGAAATCACACTTGGATGGCTTGGCATACAACTTCTTTTCTCGGAGTACGTTCAGAACAATTCGGAGATGTTGCACATGTTCCTCAATAGTCTTAGAATACACCAAAATATCATCAATAAACACCACGACAAATTGATCCAGATATGGATTGAAAATTCGATTCATGTAATCCATGAATACGGCTGGAGCGTTGGTTAGACCGAATGGCATGACTACAAACTCGTAATGTCCATATCTCGTACGAAAAGCGGTCTTCGGAATATCCAAAGCTCTAACTTTGATTTTGTGATAGCCGGACCTTAAATCAATCTTTGAAAATACTGAAGCTCCCCTTAGCTGATATAGTAAATCATCAATTCTCGGCAGAGGATACTTATTCTTGATAGTTACCTTGTTCAACTGACGGTAATCAATGCATAATATCCTTCTTCTTGACAAGCAATACAGGAGCACCCCATGGTGAAGTGCTCAGTCGGATAAATTGTCTTGAAATCAACTATTCAAGTTGGGTTTTCAACTCTTTAAGCTCCAAGGGACACATTCTATATGGAGCGATAGAAATTGTCCTGTGCCCGGAATCAATTCTATAGAGAACTCCACCTCACAATCCGGAGGTAAGGAAGAAACTTCATCAGGGAATACATCTAGGAATTCATTAACAACTTGCACAGTAGATAGATCCAAACCTGTCTCAGTCGATGTAGACAACATCATAAAGTAAGCTTCTGCGCCTTGGAATAGACAATGACTTGCAGAAGTGAATGAGATAACCGCTTCGGGACTGGTCGGTGGTAACTCCACTGATTCGAAAGCAAAACTGATAGTCCGGTTGAAGCAATCAATAGTTACATGGTTGGCAGATATCAATTCATACCTAGGACAATGTCCATATTCTCGGTAGATTATCTGTAGCCTTGACTTTCTGAGCATCTGCAGTGTAGACTCTCCCGTGTGCGGGAGCAGCTTCTCCTCTATGTTCCTCTTCCTTGCTGGGCACTCATTAGTATTATGACCCTCCTCCTTACAATAAAAGCAATGATAGGAGTCCATACGACATTCACCATGGTGGAACTTCCACAATTGGAACACTTGCTGAACTCCGAGAAATCAGACGATTGCACTTTCTTTCCTTTGTTGTAGTTACCTTTTGACTTTGCATTCGGAGTTGATGGTTCAGCTACGTTTTACTTTCCTTTCCAATATTTCCTCTATACTTCTCTTGATCATTGATAACTCATATTTAGATGTGTTATTTATGCTCTTATTACTTAAATCAACACAAGTTCTCAAGTAATATTCGTGCTTTATTAGGTAAATATTAGTTATTTAGAGGAAAGAAGGGTTAGGAGCTTGTTTGTTATCATTTGACACATTTGGTGCCTTTTGAGTATATTGATGTTTTGCTTGAGTGCTGCAGCGGTGGACGCTGTGCAGCGGTAAGCGCTACAGCGCTAGGGAGCTGTTGGCCACTGGGATATTTATGAAGCCACTTGCTGTTTGATGAGTCATCAATCTGATCTTCTTCTTCTCAGCCTGACATAAGAGCCTCCAAGTGGATTCAATAGGACACTTGGCGTGTCCTAATTGAAGCTCATGTGATAGTTGGTGATGATTGTAATCGTTGCCCTTTTTGTAAAGCTACTTTATGAGATGTGGATAATATCTATCTCACTTCTTCTTCCTAAAAATATAGATTTCGAAATAAGGAGAGTTTTTGGAGAGGAAAACTTGACACCCTTCTCCTCCATTAAACCTCCACTTCAAGCTTTTAGTTTTCAAGAGAAGATCAACATTTCCAGTGCTGTGAAGCTGTGTTGTAGCGTCAGCAACCCGTCATATGAGAAGGAGGCCACTACATGCATCTTTTGCAACCTTGCTTCTTCTGTTCATTTTCGGTAATATGAGCTTTTTGGTTTGTATTATGTTGATGATGCTCATCATGAGCTAAACACTTAGTAGTTGGATTGATTTAAGCTTTGTAATGACTCTTTAGTATTGTTCATATAACGTTATGATGTTTGTGTTTCAGTCTTTGTATGATAATGCTTTCAAACTTGTTTTGGGAATGGCCAACTGAAATAAGTAGATTCGTAGGTACAGGCATGGTCTACGAATAGAACTCAAAGATTGATATGAATGAAAGGTTGTTTAAAGACATTTAGACAACTTGTGCTTAACTCTAGACATAAGGGAGTAATAGTTCATAAGGTAAAAGCTGTAAGTTCTTCATTATACAGGGGTGAACTTATTTAGAACCTAGACATAGGAGTCTTGTAACAAAACCCTGGCGACAGTGACTGAAAGGCACGCTTCCATACGCTACAGCGCTTAACGCTACAGCGTCTAACGTTATCGCTTCACTACTGAGAAATTATTTAGCAAAGAGCAGTCCAACTCACTTTATCAACTCTTGAACTTTTATTTACTTATTCATTTACATTTATGTTACTCACAATACTTGTTGACAACTTGTTATTGTTACTTGTTTTTCTCACTAGCTTAACTACTAACTTAAATATAGAAGTAAACTCAACATTCTCCGTGGGAACAATCTTTACTTATCAATATATTACTTGTTGCGATTGTGTATACTTGCACATCTACTTTTCGCACAACAAGTTTTTGGCGCCGTTGCCGGGGATTGTGAAAGTTAATTTCTATTGTTTAGTTAGTAAGTTTAGTTAGTTTAGATTATTTTATTTAGCGTGTTCTGTTTTCCCTGCAAATTTTTTTATTATTGTGTTTTGTGTTTGTAGTGTGTCTCTTGTTGTTATTTGTGTTTAGTGTTTGTGAAAAAAAAATCCACTTTATGCCATGGACCATTGGAGTTTTTCCTTTATGCAAGAATTGAATGCTCAACAACATTGTTTCAACTATGACTTCCATGGGGATGAACATGAAAGGGGCTGTTCTGAGACAAATTTCATGCCTATGACAGCCCAAAATATGGATTATGGCATGGAAAATGTTGTGTGTGAGCAAGATTCATATTCTCAAGCTCAAACCGAAGGATTACATGAGGACAACTCTGATCTAAAAGAACTCTTAGCTCAATTCCTTGAAGATATCAAAGTGGATAAAGACAACTTTCAAGTGTCATGCAAGAATATTGAAGAGAGTTGTATTGAAGAGGTGGTTGAGCAAAATGAAGATAATTTCAAAGAACTCATAACTCATTCCATTGAATATATAAAGGTGGAGCGTGATAACTTTGAAGCTTTGTGTAAGAATATAGAGGCTCACTTTAACACTATAATGGAGCATCTAAAAAAAGAGAGTTGTATTGAAGAGGTGGTTGAGCAAAAGAAAGAAAAAAGTGTAGAGTTTGAAGATGAATGTTATCATTTGGGCAACTCTGATTTTAAAGAAATTTTTGCTCAGTCCATTGAATCTACTGAGTTGGTTGAGAAAGAGGAAGAAAAAGAGAGTATAGAGTATGAACTTGAATGTGGTCATGTGTAAATAGTGGAAGAAAAACGAAAAAGTTGTGTAGTTGTAGAGAAAGAAAAATTCAAAAATAGTGACAAAGAAGAAGAACCAAGGTTGAGGTATGAAAAAAGTCATGTGACAATTGAGACTCAACCCTTGGTAATTAAAGAAAATAGCCCTCTGCAAAATGAGCTTCAATTTTTTCAAGAGAGGGGGAATTCCTATCCCAAATGCTTATTGGTTGGGGCATGGGAACACTTGCTTCCCTATACCAAATACATGGGATTTCTGACCAAAAAGAGAAAGCGGAAGGATGATATTTTCTTCTTGTCCTATTATCCACCCTAACAAGGGTTTTGAATGTCAAGTCTAGCTAAGGACTCTTAAACTAAGCGCTACTGGGAGGCAACCCAAGGTTCTTAAACTAACAATTTTGTGTTTTTAATTTTTCTTTTGTGTAGGAGTGAATTTTGTGAAGTGAGAAAAGAAGCCACCAAAGGAGAAACCCTGGGACCAAGTTGGCAGATGACCCTCCACAAGAAGAAGTGTCAGTTAGCGCTGTAGCGGCTGATGCTACAGTGCCTAAAGCCCAGTCCCCGCACAAACCTGCATCTGAGGAGAATACTCTTGATCTTTCTGCAGAGAGGGAAGCAGCAGAAAAGCTGGCTGAGATGAAAGCTTACAAGGAAGCATAGGATCCCCAGAATGAGGCTACAGCGCCTAGCGCTGTAGCAGCAGGAAAGCAGAGCCACCACAGTGCCCACCAGAGCAAGCAATAGGCTCAAATCTGGGTTAGCAAACAAGTACTCTAACCCTTCTTTTAAAAAAATATTGTTTGTTTATTTTCAATAAATCTGTTAGGTGCTATAGTGTTTGTTCTTGCATCTAACAGTATGTTTTGAGTTTTATTTCTGTTGTTTTTAATTCTGTTGAGTTTTAGTCATAGGCCTCTCCCATTAGAATTGCATGAGAAGTGGAGACACTGCTAGGTCTTAAGTTGGGGGGAGGACATTAAATGTGTTTAATGTTATATGTGAAATGTTAATGTTATGTGTTTAATGTTATGTTTGTTGAATGAAAAGCATGATCAGTTGAAATTCCTAGTTTTTCAATAATAGGATATGTTTCTTCCTGGGCTAAATTTAATGATGATTATGTGTTGTGAGTAGGGTAGCCCTGTTTGAACAATGACTAGTCTTATTGCTGCTTCTACACAAAACTCTAGGCTTAGCAAGGAACCTAGTTAGCTAGGAATGATAAGGTTTGGTCAAGTTTTTACTAAAAATTGAGAGTAGCATTTGAAGCTAAGTTTGGGGGTGCATCGGTTATATTAAGGCTAGGGATGAAGATTATAGGATGGTTAGTGCAATAGGACCCAAAGTGTACAAATGGTCATGTAAAAAGCTGCAATTGACTGAAACAAATGCCGAACTGTTCCAGAAATGCATATAAAAAAAAGAAGAAAAAGAAAAGAAAAGAAAAAATAAAAAAAGATAGAAATGCAAATAAGGAGTTCAGTAATGAGGGCATTGCAGCTGAATCTGTTCATCAAGTAACCAGTGCTATAGCATCTAACGCTATAGCGCTGAGAAATCACCAAATCAATAGTTAGTGCACTGGCCAAAGATCTGAAATGTCTAATCAAGCCCTTTGTTGTGCTTTGAAGCCCCTCAAGTCTTTTGTGAAGTTGTTAGTCTACTCTCCTTTTTGAAAAATTCTTTGGCTAAACCAAAAGAAGGCCACTCTTTCCAAGACTAGGAGAAATGTTGAAACTAGCTAGGAGCTAAACTAAGCCTAGTAGTCTCACACTCACAATTGAGCAGTAATAATTCTAGATGTTGTGAAAAACAATGGTGTGTGTGTGAAAGAGAGAGAATGTGAATCTGAAAGTTTGGCCCACTAAGAACATTTTTGAAAAATTGTTTGATTTAGGGATGCAACTGACCTTGTCTTTCTATGTTGTTATTGTTCTATTTTAAGTTTGTTTGTTTGTCTTTATAAAGTGTCATTCCTTGAGGACAATCAATGGTTTAAGTTTGGGGGTGTGATAACTCTTATCTATAAGAGTTATTTATGCTTTCTAGACTTAAACAAATGCGAGTTCTGAAGTAATAATAATTTTTTTAAGAGAAAGATATTGTTGTTGTCTTGTTTGTGCAGTTAATCTATGTAATTGTTTCATTGTTGTTGTGTTGTTTATTCTTTGTCAAGCGTCATTACTTGAGGACAAGCAATGGTTTAAGTTTCCTTTCCAATATTTCCTCTATACTTCTCTTGATCATTCAACACATAGACAGCCAACCAATCCAACTGGTACAACTTAGCATATTCAGCAGTGTACTGCTCTACTGTCAGGTCACCCTGTTCGAGGGCTAAAAACTCCATTTATTCTTACTTTGAAAAGTTCCAAAAATCTTTTCTACCTTATCTATCTGATGTTAGGCTTCCATCACTTCAGGTTCTCCATTCCCTAAGATGAAACGGGTTTTTTAAGGAACTTCGATCTTGGTCGAGGATTACGTCTTGATCATCCTGCCATAATTCCGCTTATGATGCACCAAGTATTGAGTCATGATCAGGCTCAATGTCTCTTAGCATCACAAGTAGAGTCACAACAAGACTAACAAGGAATCGACTCAACCCTAAAGTAAACTAAGCCCGACTAGGTCGAACTGCTCTGATACCAAAATGTAACACCCCAATATTTCTATCATTTAGAAATGCTAAAGTGTACAACTTAGCATACATCAGAGAATACTTTCTGTCCTAGATATTGAACACAACTAAAAACTTCGATAATTAATATCAAACGGTCACCTCAATATTCATAACTTAACATAGGATTACTTAAAATACTTAAGTTCCATGTTCATAAACCTAATACATCCCTAGTGTTCAACATCCAAAACATAAGTAACGGAAACGATTTACAACTTTTAACAATGTATAAGTCATACAATCGAATTACAGAAACAACTAGGGAAAACTAGCATAAGCAAATAAAATAATCTTCGACGTCTCCTCGAATAGGTCACACCTAGCCATGCCTCTTTGCCTTAGCCTTTCCCCGCTTCTCTGTAAAAACCACAATTATAAAGGGTAAGATAAACATTATCTCAGTGAGTCCTATCGAGACCCCTTACTAAAACTCTAGCGGTTTATTATGCATCATTAACTCGTAGCCCTACTAAGCGACTACGTGAAACCTCAATAACATAGCATATATATATGCTCATATTGTCCGGAGTCCAATAAGATAACTACGTGCAGTCCTCCTTTACTTTATTTAGCATATCACCGAGAACCATTTTCTATTCCCGGTGAACCCACTCCGCTGACCATTTTCTATCAGGCGGATTGACCATTTTCTATCAAGTCAATTCCACATGGGCCTAGGTTCATAGAGCTCATGACTTCTCCTCCCCTAATACACTATCCTCAACATTAGGGTCGTCACCCTAAACCTCAAATTATATAAATAAATATAATTTCACCCGCATTGGGCCGTCACCTAT
This sequence comes from Astragalus membranaceus, assembly GCA_039519185.1. Classification (NCBI taxonomy): domain Eukaryota; kingdom Viridiplantae; phylum Streptophyta; class Magnoliopsida; order Fabales; family Fabaceae; genus Astragalus; species Astragalus membranaceus. The sequence continues at coordinate 27,841,287 of CM076851.1, forward strand.
AAACAATGTGTGTGTATATATATATATATATATATATATATATATATATATATATATATATAACCTCAAAGGACATTTAGTCCGCCTTAACAATTATCATGATCTCACACGATTACTAACCTCATTTACATAGTTTAATGTAATTCACCTCACCTCAATGTATACCTACGTGTTTTCCACGAATTACGGCTTATTTATCAATATATAGGGTTTTGGGATCAATTAGAATGCAATTGGAATCAATTAAGAAGGCTTTGGACCCATTTTAAAATCTGGGACAGAAAGATCAGCACGGGTCGTGCCAAAATCAGCACCGGTCGTGCTGACTTATCAGCATTTCTAAAAATCTTGTTTTCGTGTGAAATTTCCATTCTGATCGATTCCGAAACTTATTCCGATCGATACCCAATCATAACAACACATCGTTCAGCAACAACAATTATCATAAACATCATCAAACCTTCCATTCTCAATCATTCAAATATTCATAACAAAAAAACATTTTCGTAAATGACGGTTTTTGAATCGAAATTTAACAAAATGAAAACCAAAACATATATTCAGTCACAACCAGTATTTAACACAAAATTTAATCCTTAAGCGAGTATAGAACTCACCGTATTGACGAACTCACGAGAAATCGCGTCCTCACACGAAACGATCGAACCGCAACCTCTCGAACAATCCCCGTAATCACAAACTCGCACCAAACTTGTCCGATACTCGTCCAAAATCGAACCCAGCAGCTCCTATTCTGAACCTAAGCTCCTTGGCTACTGAATTTTCTCCCCAAGGTGTTCCCAAATCTCAATGTGGTTGGTTAATGTGCTTTAGCTACTGAGTATCTAACTCCAAACACAGCATGCAAGCTTCGAACTCCAATTTGGGTCAAGTTGAGCTTTAGATGCTCAACAATGGTGAAATTAGTTGGAGAAGGGTGTTGATGATGATGTTTATGTCAGAATGTAGAGGAGAAGAAATGGAGAAGAATGGTGTAAAAATATTGGACATGCATCAAAGATTTGGGTTTGGCTTGCCTCCTCTCTTCCCCCTCCTTCCTACGGCTCCCTCTCTCCCTCTCAAGCTCTTTTTCTCTTAATTTTCTGAAAACTGAATGTGTTGGAGTGAGGGGTGTTCAGCTGAAGGTAAAATGGGCTGGGAATAGAGCAATATGCCCTTAAGTGATCCCACATATTACAACCTCACTTAATTCATCCTTAATCCACTTCTAATCACATAATCAAGCAACAATTTATACAATAATCAAATGATGCATATGTGTGTGTTTTGTGAAAGATGGGTCAGCTTGAAGTCACTTATGGGTGGAAAAGAGGAAAATACCTCTATCCTAGTATGCTCACTTAAAATTCCAATTAGCTCACCAATCAATCAACAATTCACGTACTTAATATATTTTAGCACACAAGCACAACATAATTCACTTAATCAATGACACCATCTCATAATTAATCAATTATGCTAATTAATTATCTTGACCTCTTACTAATTTCAATAAATGAAATTAGCTAAATTGGGGATGTTACCTATATATATATATATATATATATATATATATATATATATATATATATATATATATATATATATATATAATAGGTGACCCATATACTTAATGCTTTAAGGTTTTGGGTGGAGATGTGGTTTCCAAGACTCTTGGTGGTCCTGGTCATTAGCTTGTTGTTAATCTTGGTGCTCCCTTGGACTCCCTAACAAATGAAATCAGAACCATGGTTTGGCTTCGTGGGGGAGCGGGGGATCCGGTTTGGATCTAGTCTAACGGTGTAGGTGACTCACACTTGAGAGAGAGATTGTTGGAAATTCAAGTGTGAGTGGTTAGTCACACATCGATTAAGAATGAACTATGTGAAGGGTTTATAAGAGAGATGACCTATATACCTAATGTCTTAAGATTTTGTGTGGAGATGTGGTATCTAAGTCTCTTGTGGTGTGTAGTCCTTGTCACTGGCTCGTTGGTGCTTTCAGTGCTACCCCAAGCTCCCCAACAAGTGGTATCATAGTTTTGTTCGGCTTGGTGGGAAAGCGAAAAGTAAATTCTGGATGATAAATGTGACAAGACAATAAAAAGAATTTTTCAATGAATAGTGTTGCCTTGTTACATAGTATATAATGTTTTGTTTCAAGGGCAATTTGTTCCAATTAGATAATCCCCTTTATCAACTTTAGTACCCTTCTTAGTTCTTGGCACTACGACGAACATCTCTATCTTCAATGGCTTTCATGATATCCAAGCAATTAGCACCGAGATCGAAAACGGCCTGAGCATCGGCGGCAAAAGGAGAAGCAATATTAGCGAACTCATCACTGCAAGCAGATTGGTATGATATAACAGCACTGAACTTAAATCGAGCCTCAACAGCATTGCGTTGCGACACTAGCTTAACAGTTTCAGCAACAGAATCGACAATATTGCTGTATTGATCCTTACATGTGGCAAGTGCTGAACCGAGGTCTTTAGAGAATCCTTGTGTGAAGACCAAACTGGCGATCTTTGCAGCGGTTTTTAAAACCTGCTTTTGTGTCTCATGGACCTCGATTTCGAGAGCTTTGTACATGTTGAATTTAGGACCCACTTGTGGTAATATTGTTTTGTAACATAACAATGGGTTTGTTGTGGGTTTGCATATTGTCCAGACACGTGCTTGAGGGGTACGAACAGCGGTGGTGTGTGCAAGGAACCCAGAAAGTGCGACAATAAGGACGAGGGTTTTCGTGAAATCCATTGTTGTTTTGTTCGTCCTAGTTCTCCTCGAGGTTGGGAGAGGAGACGTAGGAGAAGGAAGAGAGGGCGGGGGTGTAATGAAGGAATGCAATGGGGTATTTCAACTTTGAAGTGTGTTTGGTTGTGCGGGCTTTTAGATAGGATATGCTAAGAATAGATTTTCGGGCGTAGCTGTTTTTATGGTTAATTTAGTTAAGGAGGGATCTTATTTGACTTTGACACCCACCACTCACATTTGTTTGTGTTCATTTTGCTCAATCCTTTCCTCATATTATGGAACATATTCTTAGCTACGACGATAAACAGCCACCCAAAATTGAAACTAAACTACCTAGCACTATTTATAACAAGAACTTTATCTAAACTATATATACATTTGAAAAGCACTCTATATTTTCCTAGTGCTATGTGCGATTGCAAAATACATTTTAGGTTCAGATGCTCAATTGTAAACTTATTGATTGTTTGATTGATACTTTGTATTTTGTTTGAAATTTGGCTTAATAATCTATTTTAATTTAAATTTTTTCAAATTTGAATTCTAATTTTCTCCAACAAAAATAATTACATGTTATTTTCCATTTTTTTAATACTACTTTATAGGAGCTTTATTTTCTGAATAATTATCAATTAAATTTTGAAAGTTTTAAAACTTACTAGACTTTTCATTTTGTATGTATGATTTATCGTCATGGTAATTTAAATTGATTTATTTTCAAAAATAAAAACAATTCTTTTTTAGCAAAAAAAATTATTCCTCAAAGTTTAAAGGTAAATCATTCATAAATAATATATACATTACTTACTTCAATTATTGTAAAACTTTAATTTATAATAATATATTATTTTATTTTAACTATGCATGTATTTAAATAAATTTAAATAGTAAGTAAGTAAATTATCCCTTTTTGGAATATACAAAGCATTCGTTTAAAGTAATAGTTTTTCAATGTGGCATCATTCACAATTTGGTCTTTTTTCTCTTTTTATTTAATTTTTTCTATTGGATTATTTGACTAAAATTGGATCTGAACACATTGGAGCCTATTTTGTTGCAAAGTCCAATCATATTTTGGGTTACATTTTTTATACCCCCACCATTATACCATATACCCCTACATCCATAGTGAAAAACCAAAAATAGCCTCCAGCCTTAACAAAAATACCCATAGTGAAAAAATACAAAACAGATTTTTCTATTAAGATGATAAATCCGTTTTGCATTTTTTAAAACCGGATTTATCTATTAAAATGATAAATCCGTTTTGTATTAAAAATTAAAATTTATTTTTTTTAAATTTTTAAAAAAAGGTTATAAAAACACCACTAAAAATCCGTTTCAGAATCAAAATTAATCTAAAAATTATAAAAGCACCACTAAAAATCTAATAAAATCAAAAGAAGGTTAAGCATATTTTTTTAGATTTTTTGGGGATTATGAAAAATTCAAAAAATTAATAAAAAAATAGTAAGCGATGGAATTTGGTATTTTGAGCCCAGCTGTCTCGACAAAAGTCCCTTTTAAGGTTGTAATGGTCAATGATTTTTTTCGGATTTAATGGCTGTGGTTTCGGGACAATCGAAGTAGGTTGCCCGAAAACCGATTTTTTAGCCTAGATTATCAAGCCGGCGTACAACATCGCCACGTGTAACGAATATCTACACACTAAACAGAATCAAAAGATCACCGATATTCATATCTATTTTATTTTCTAAAAAAAATTAATTATAATTTTTTAACAGAATTATCTATTTTATTTTTCAAAACGGATTTATCTATTTATCTATAAATCTATTTCCAATAGTTTTTGCAAAATGAATTTTTCCTAAAAATAGATAAATCCGTTTTATATTTTTTAGGCTTAATTACAGTTTTGGTCCCCCTATTATGACCAACTCACGATTTTGGTCCCTAAAGTTTTAATTTGACGATTTTGGTCCCCCTATTTTCCCAATTTGACGAATTTGATTCCCCTCTTAATTTGGTCAAAATTAAGACTCAATTTTGACTGACTCATTCTACGTGGCAGTCCACGTAGACTGCCACGTAGGCACACCCCCCCCCCCTTCTTCTTCCTCGCCGCATCGTCACTCACCACCTCTCTCTCTCTCCTTCGCACCACCCACCTCACTCCGTGACGAGCGAGAGCGAGAGCGACGACGAGTGAGAGAACGGTGAGAATTGGTCCACGTAGGCTGCCACATAGGACAATAAGTCAAAATTGAGTTTCAATTTTGACTTATTTAAGAGGGGGACTATGATTTTTCAAATTGGGAAAATAGGGGGACCAAAATCGTCAAATTAAAACTTTAGGGACAAAACTCGTGAATTGGTCAAAATAGGGGGACTAAAACTGTATTTAGGCCTATTTTTTAAGGGGTAAAATGGAGATAAATGATTTTGTGGGTGTATGGTGTCTAGTGGCGGGGGTATAAAAAATGTGACCCTCATATTTTCTTTCTTTAGTCCAATTTTATTTTTAGCCTTCAGACCATTCATTCTCTAATCATAAAGCGGGTTGCTATTTGCACTCCTATTTTTACTATTACACCCTGGAGTTAATTCTTAGATTCTTTTTTTTTCATAATACTTATTATATCTAGTAGTTGGCTTCTGACAACTACATAGTTCCTGTTTAGGGGATGTTTACTTTGTAAAAATTATTAATGTTTTGAGTTTCAAAATTTGTATATATTTTAAATTACTAACAAGAAGATGGAATATTTTTGGAGTAAACAATTGTAATAGAGAGAAAATGATTAAAAAAAGATAGAGAGAAAATGATAGACTACTTAAGGTAAGCTTGTTTTTCATCGTAAAAATGGCCCAAACCCGCATTCGGTATGAAGCTCCATACATTTAGAGAGAATGCAAATTTTTAAAATAATGAAAACAACATTATTTGTCATCTCAAGCGAATTGTGTTGCTCACTCCTTAGCTAGGGCGGTCCAATTATTTGCTAGTCACCATATTCATCATATTATTCCGCTTTGTATTTCAAACTCTATTATGAATGAAATGGCATGAGTTTTATTGCTTCAAAAAAAACATTATTTGTCATCTTAAAAATATATAAAAATGCTGGACTTGTTAATTATATGTGATTTTTTTTACAAGATATGTGATATTTCTTGACTTTAGCTGAAATGAGTAAAAATGAAAATTGAAAATAATAGAAGAGAATAAACGGACCTTAACCTTTCTGAAGACTACCTATAACTTATAAAAAAAATTAACTTTAAAACTATTTATAACTTTCACAATGCTCATATATAATTGTTTCATAACTTCCGGAAGTAGTTATTATTATTATTATTATTATTATTATTATTATTATTATTATTATTATTATTATTATTATTATTATTATTATTATTATGAGCAATTAGTGTACGTTTCAAATAATCCTGCAACTGTAGATCTGAGATGGGGGTATTTTCTATTATTTGTGGCACCCACTCTTCTACTTTCATCGTTTCTTCTTTTATTTATACAATTAATAATGAATGTATCTTGCAAAAACATGTTTCCTGAGGGCCTGAGCATGAACATGAAATTAATAATATCTTTAAGATTTAAGGCTTAATCATGTTTTTTAGATGTTAACTAGTAACATACTGGTGCATACAACTAGTAACATACTAGATGTTAACTAGTAACATACTAGTAACGTATCCGCACGGGTTGATCTAGGGGTGTCAAAATGGATGGATCGGATGGATTTGGATTTGGATTATAATGGATGGATTGAAGACAATCCATTTATCCATTTATATCCATTAAAATTGTGTCAAAAAAATCCAATCCAATCCATCCGCTTACAAAAAAATTCATCCAATCCATCTATTTGCAATTTTTTTATGGATGGATATCCGATCCATCCACTAATATGTTTAAAATATAAACAAATTTTTCAATAAAAAAATCTTTTGAGAAAAAAAAAATTTAATATTTTTTTTTTCAGAAATTGAATTTATTATCATTTTTTGACAAAATTGAATTTTTTAGATTTATAAATATATATATATATATATATATATATATATATATATATATATATATATATATATGTATAACTATATGTCTATATAATATTGTTAATATATATATATATATATATATAATATAATATATAAATATATATTTATATATGTGGTGGAGGCAGGGGCGGCCGGCGGCGGGAGCTCCGGCGGCCGGCACGGCGGCCGGCGGCGGAGCTCCGGCGACCGGCACGGTGGTCGACGGCGGAGCTCCAGCGGCCGATGGTGGTTCCGGCGGCGGCGCTCCGGCGGCCGGTGGTGGTTCCGGCGGCGGACGGTGGCCGGTGGTGGTCAATATTATTATATATATATATATATATATATGTTATATTATATTATATATATATATATATATTATATTATATATTATATTAATTTTTGAATGATTTTTGGTCAAAAAAAATTATTTTTTGAATGAATTTTTTTAAAAAAAATTTCTGGAAAAAAATATATTTTAAAAAATATTTTTTGGTAAAAAAAGTATTTTTATAATTATACAATGGATTTGTTTAAAAAAATTAATTATCCAATGGATTTTTTTTTTGTAATGGATGGATTGGATGGATTTTGTTATGGATGGACCGGATATCCGGTGGACAAATGGACCATTTTGACACCCCTAGGTTGATCGCTTTTCGTGACATGATTATACTCAAACAAAAATATTAATTTGAAATGTCATTCTTCAAAAATCGGTTGTATATGTTGTTGTAAAGACAATTTGAGAAATTAAAAAAATGAAACAATTAACCTGAAATCAATTCATTATCATTACAATCAGAAATAGTTCAAAATTAAAATCAAACTGATAAGTAGGAAAATAATACTGCCAAAATTTTGGTAGTTTAAACAACAATCAGGTTACACAATAATTGAATCAAACATGTATAGGAAGGGTTTCCCATATTTGTTCATCACCCATGCTTTCTTCATTCCCTAATATTAGATCCTTACATGTTCTGCACATATAAGAAACATCGGTCAATTAGAAATGACTAAGAAATAATTAAGGCATAAGAGGTCACTCCAAAGAAACATCTCTTAAAAAAATAAAGCATACCATAACAAACCCAATGAGGTGCATCAGTCATGAAGATCTAAAAAAATCCAAGTAGAGGAAGAACAAAAGACAATGAAGAAGCTATTAAGGATTATAGGAGCTATTACTTGAAATTCTCAATGAGAATAATGATTTGAAATGTTAGTAAAGATGGGAACACAATCTTGAAATTGACAGCTGCAAAGCCACAAACTGTGCAATAAAAACACTCAATGCATGTTTTAATTAGTCCACAGCATTTATTAATAAGAAAATCTACTAAAGAAAGTCTACTAAAGAAGCTAAGCTAACTGCATATCAGAAATACCATTGATAAAAAACATCAACAACATGGCCAGATAACTGAACAATGATACACTACATACCCGTGAGCTTCATTGATAGGTAAAGTTGAAAACCTCCCAGAGTGCCAGTCAAATGCTATTAGCCTTTAAAAACATAAACAAATATGAATTACAAATATCGATTAGGATTATGTATGTTGTCAAAGCTTTGAATCCATCAATCTCAATTATGCTTGCTATAAAAGACTTCAATAGCACTTTACAACATTAAGGAAAATGATATTGCTAGCTTGATGTCTTCTTTGATCATGTAGTTAGTTATAAGTAGAGTATGTACATGAATTTTCAATTTGCGGAGTTCAAAAATAAATATACTTATGTAACAATTTAACAGAAAATAAATGGGCATTTGACATATTCTTGTCACATAAAAGCCTCTAAGCTTAACATAAGTAAGTTATCACCATATGTGTAAGTTATGCAGAGTTCATACTTCATACCAACCAAACCTATAAGTGCAAATTGATAACAGGGCTGCTAAACATGAAACATACAAACTTGCTGATGTGCAAGTAATCAAATTAAGTCAAAGCTAACTAACCATGTGAATCCTAAATTGAAGCATGCATGTATTATCAAACAATGATAAAGAGTATGCTTATGTTTTTTGACCCAGTAGTGAGTTTTGTCCCGTCCATTAGCAAAAAGGTTGATCCCCGAAGTACTTGTCAATTAGGAAACCAAATTGCAATACCTTAAACAATCAAGTTTTTGATTTTCTTTGCCATTCTAGAAACAAAATATGAAACAACCAAGCAGCTAAGTTTTTGCCCAATTTAAGTTTTATAGATTGATTTGCTATCTCCTAATATGAAATGTAATCCACCTTACTGGTATATATTATTATATTTTTTGGACAGCATGGTATATCTTATGATCAAATATATGTCAAAACAAAGAAGTCAGGATCAGTGGCGGACCCAGGACCCCGGGGTCAGGGGTGTCAAATTTTTTAAGGCCGGTGTCAAATGGGTGCAAAACTTAGTCTACTAGTACAATTTAAAATTTTCAGGGGGGTCAAAATTAAAATTTCAGAAGATTTAAGCTATTTATATAGGGTGTTTAGTGCAAAAAAAAAATTCCAGGGGGTTCAACTGAACCCCCTGGATGTAAGCCAGGTCCGCCACTGGTCAGGATCCTAAACACATCACCTTATTTTTAAAGTACTAAGATGAACACACCATTCCACAAAGCAATATACTTGGAAAAGAGCTTGTTGATTCTCACTTGCCCAACTTTCCTAATCTTCCATAGATCTAGCAAAAAGTTTCCCAAATGCAAGAGAATCACAAAAGCACTAGTGGAAATTTGACATTAAAAAGCACCATTTAGCATCGATTGTTTGAACAACCGATGCTAAAGGTAGGCGCAGTGGCAATTTTGCAATTAAATGGAAGTTTTTAGTTTTCGCGCCTACATTTAGTATCGGTTGTTTAAACAACCGATGCTAAAAGTACTTGCGTCAGACATTTAGCATCAGTTGTTTAAACAACCTATGTTAAATGTGTGTCTCAGACACATTTAGCATCGGTTGTTTAAACACCCGATGCTAAAAGTTCCCTATTTTTTTCCTGTTTTTCGATCGCATACACTATTACCCTAATTCTCTCGCGTTCTCATTGTATGAATCTCACACTCTCTCACAAAATAAGGTAGGAGACGAATCCGTCGCCGCTCTCCTCCGCCACCTTGCTCATCTCTCCGTCGCCTTGCTCATCGGTACCTTGCGATCTTCTTTTCAGATGGTAGCTAGCTTTTGGAGTGGGTGTTGTTCGATGCCCTGCTTCTCTCAACTCTCTCACTATTGATCCTCTCCGTTACACACCAATATGTCCAGAAATCGAACAAAAACCTAAACCCCTCATTCAGAAATCGTCCAAGCCCTAAACAGAAGATGATAACGATCTGTGTCTAACAACGAAATCGCAGAGAACACCAGGTAGTTCGCTTTGCAACTCTTCCTCTGATAATGTTCTTCAATATTTTTGCACTAGAAGTAATCTTCATCTGATTTTGGTTTAGTTTTGGTGTGTAACAGGTTTTGTTTTTCATTTTACACACAAGCTTTTGGTGAAATTGACCCAAACCCTAAACCCCTCTTCTTCAAAATGTGCAAACCCTAAAGAAGATATCAGAATCATCTGTTTATAGGTTAGTCTTCTTAGGGTTTCGTTTTTTATTTTTGTTTTAAATCCCTTTTAATGGCTGAATTGATAGGGAGGTTTACTTAGATAAAATTACTCTGACTGTAGGTAAACTCAAAGTTAACAATTATAGAAAACTAATAAGCATGGAATATAGATGTCTTATTTATTTTTCCCTTTTACAGATTGTGTAACTCTGAAAGATATTGTTGAGGAGATTGTAGGTGAAATCTTTGACGAAAATGACTTGAAGGTAAAACCAAGGAATACTTCCTATTCTGTTTGTTTCTTTCAATTTCATGTTTAAGTAACTAAATTATTTATAAAAATTTATTTCTGTCTATATGCTTTGTCAGCAACGGGATTGTGACAAAGACGTACTATTAGCATTGGCTGTTCAATCTTTGTTGTATATCTTGCTCAGTTAATTTCGTTTTTGACAATTTTATTGTTCAGTGGCTTGGCTAGTCACGTTTTCGTAAAATTCATACTTTTTGGTCTTGGCACTCACTCCTTGAACCAAAATTCTTGCTCTGCCCCTGAATGTTTGGTCTTGGTTGAGATTACTGCAGCTTGTTACTGCAACTCTTTGTTGCTATTACAGTGATTTACTTGTGGATTTTAAATTACGTGACTTACTTTACATTCTTTATTGGGGATTTTACAGGAAGAGATTCAGAAAAAAAAACTGGCTGTACAGTAATGCAAGAGGAGGGTGTTTTTGATGTGGATGCAAACACATCAATTGATCAGCTCTCTGAAGATTTGAAAATCAAGATCCCTGAGGTAAATTACCCACAGTCAGGTTGTGTTTTCTTTTTTATAAATTTTAATTCAAGATCAAAATACATATTTGAGTATAGAGCTAAGAAATTCTATGTTATGAATACATGGATTGAGACAGCGAGGTCACATTGGAGTTATCTATCCATAGTACTCCGTAGAGATTTAGTTTGTTTCAAAATTGAAGTCCTCATAATACTCACTTTTCTTCTATTATTGTAGGGTCACCAATACGAGACAGTATCGGGCTTTTGTGTGAAAATTTGGTTACATCCATATGATTGGTAACCGGATCAATGTGGTTCTTGATAGGAAAAATGAAGATAGTGATGCGTCTAATACTGACCACCAGGATCAGAAAGAGACTTTCAACCTTCAGGTAATCAATTTATTTTCTGCAGCTCTTCACCTATGGAAACGACTTTGATTTTTGATTCATGTTTCTTAATACATTTGCAAGGTTGATCAAATAGAATGGAGTGCATCATTAATGTGTCTCGGCTTAATAATAGTATAACAATACGAGGACGCACTCAGCACATGGTTGATCCTTTGCTGTCAAATTTTAAAAGTCCTACTCAGTTGAGAATTTTTTTGTTGATTTTTTGTTACTTATACTTTTCGCTATTGATATTGAATCCTAGATTGGTGCTGAAGTTCTTGGGAAAGTTGATGGAGCCTTTGATTCAAGTTTGCTAATGACTGCATCTGTGAATGGAAGAATTTTCAGAGGAGTTTTATTTGCACCAGTAAGCTTTTCAACTTTGCTTGCATAATGTCACATTTTTGGTACTTATTGGAATCCAACAGAGCATGGCATCAGAATTTATGTCATAGTTGGCACAGTTAGTGGTCCTCTAGTTGTTGTCCTAATGGTGCTGGTAGTCATGAGAAGGGGATGGTTAGGAGGCAAGGACCCAGTTTAGAAAGGTATAGAATTTGCTACAATGCAAAATTCTTCATCGATGCAAAATTCTTGTTCTTCATGTTGAAATGAATTTAAGATATTGAGTGAATCATTTTTGTGTATTTATTTGGGTTGATAAATGATTAATGTTTATTTGGCAGGTATTACAATCTTGATGCTTACTAGAGGCATCAAATGGAAAAGGATGAGAAAAGGTATCAAGAAGGTCCAGGCAAAAGAACGAACTGCTTTGAATGATGAAGAACAGTGCATCAGTCTTCACTATAAATGTCTTCTCAAAATCTAGTACAGCAAGCACAGGCACCTCAGTCATGGCAGTTTTTAGTCTCTCAAATGCAGCTTGAGCTGTGTCATCCCATTGGAATTTATCCTTCTTCAACTGTTGGGTTAATGGCCAAGCATAGACTTTCCTTCTCTTCTAACCGCCTTACTATTCCCTCCACCCTGAAGTCACTACTGCCACGTGGCAGTAGCCTATTGATGATGTTACCGGCGACTTTCATGAGCTGACCAAAAGTCTGGCTGACAAAGTTACTGCAAATGTGGAGCAATACATTGAAGCAATGGAGAAGGTTGCTAATGCTGCTTTTGAAATAGCATGATATTGTGGGGCTTGGTTGATATTGTGTTCTAGTTTTTTGTTTTTAAACTATTTTTTAAAACAATGCTGAAAAATTGTTTTTCATCGTAACAATTTTATAAAGCAATACAGAAAAATCTAGAATGCACTTTTTCACTTCTAATCTGGTTATTTTCGGTCCGATAGCATTTCTTTTTTGCAAATCTGTAAAGGTTAAACTAAAGCAGGGATTGAGAAGTGCAATGAACATATCCAGCGACGGGAATGCATATCTGCAGGTAACTTTGGAATTGCTATATACTCTATATTTCTTCACCACCTAATATTCATTTATTATATATTTTGATGTTAAATGGTTGTGCAACTTGCTTCTTAACTTTTTGTGCAATTAACTATATAGGAAGCTCAATTTTGGAAGCTTTACAAGCAAGATCAACCTCTCTGCTCCCTTGTTATCAAGACTGCAGCTGGGCTTGTATATATTCTAGCTTGTTTATTGGAACCTTTTATGCCATCTTTCACTCTTGAGGTAAAGTTCCTGTATTCTCGTGTTCCTCTTTCTTGGGTATTTTGTTTTACTTTTGGATACTTATTCCAATACATTTTGGTACTTCTCTGTTTTCCTGCATTAAAGGTATTTAAGCAGCTCAATTTGTCCACGGAGATACATCTTTCACCTTGTGATGATAAAGAAGATCTTGATAGGGTAAGAAGACCCTGGGATATGCTAAGCTCCGGTCATAAAATTGGAACACCCAAACCATTGTTCAAAGAGCTGGTATGTGGCCTGCATTTTGAAAACTAGTAAAAGGATTCAAGAGTCTTACTCTTCAAGCAGCTGCAGATTCGGTATGAGTTTTGCAACTTAACATTTCTTCTATGAAACTTTGATTGAATGTGTTCTATTATTTTTCCATTCACTATAAGGCTTCTATAAAACTTATTGGGTGTTTTCCATAATTCGTGAATGTAACTAATTATATCTTTTATTTTCTTTTTGTGGCAGATTGTCTTTGGGCTGAATGTAAAAATGACTGTGCAAGACCCTTCATACCCAGTAATTCATATCTATCTTTTTATTAGTTGCTTTGGCATTCATTTATTTTTCAATATGCCCAACACAGTGGTTTTGGTTTTGTTTCAATTGTCACATCTCATCGATTTACTGACTGGTATACTGACTGATTTCAGTTCATTTACTAGTTTTTAAGCTCTTTGATGTAGTAGAAGAAATAGTTGGATCAGTGAGTTGTATATTGATTGGCTGGTATACTGACCGAAAGAATTTTGTACTTGTTCACAGTTTACTGTTTGGAATTGTGCAAGATTTTATATTTAGTTATTTGGGAAATGAATCAATGTAATTACCATAGTTCTTGAATATTATTCTCTTCTTGTATGAATTGATGTTGTAAGTGATGTTTGTGGGGCATGTATAAAAAGAAACTAGACATTTAGCATCACTTGTTTCAAACAAGCGATGCTAAATGTCTTTTTTTTATCAAGAAAATGACATTTAGCATCGGTTGTTTCAAACAACCGATGCTAAATGTCATTTTTTTTTATCAAAAATGACTTTTAGCATCGATTATTTGGAACAACCGATGCTAAATGTCACTTTCAAGACATTTAGCATCGGTTGTTTGGAATAACTGACGTTAAATGTCACGTTCATGACATTTAGCATCGGTTGTTTCAAACACCCGATGCTAAATGTCATTTTTCAGGACATTTAGCATCGGTTGTTTCAAATAACCGATGCTAAATGTCATTTTCAGACAGCAAAAACAGTGATGAAATGGACATTTAACATCGGTTATCTGAACACCCGACGCTAAATGTGACATTTAGCGCCGGTTAAATAACCGATGCTAAATGTATGACATTTAGCATCGGGCGATTTAGCATCAGGCAATAACCGACGCTAAATATTCAATTTAACCAACGCTAGATGTCTTTTTTTCACTAGTGAAGTAAACAAAAACGAAATCGAGTTTCAGTGTAGACATTTACTGAGTTGGTCCATGAAAGCTTTAAATAATTTTCTTCATTTACTGAAAATGACACAATTGCATATTATACATGTGCTTTATCCAACACAAAAAGCATATTAAATCAGAAATTTATATTAAGTATCTAGAAAGATTGTAAACTGGTTTGAATGTCCTTTATCCAACAATTGTTCAATTCCTCTTACTAACTGGTTGGGAGCAAGTTAGTCTATGTAGTTGGAAAGCTCCAATGAAAAAGGGTTTCATTTGGCCATAAGAGTCACCCAATAAATAGATTGAAAATTCCATGTTCTTAAAGATAAACAGTTTGCATTGCATATATTAATACCACTCCAAAATAAACCAAACCAATGACTTGTTAATTTATTACCACTCCAAAATAAACCAAACCAATGACTTGTTAATTTATTACCAGAGTGAATAAACTTGTACACCCTCAGCAATATCAACTTGTAGATAAACATAGTCTGAATACCAGTCATGTGCTTTTTATAATATTAATCAATCATTAATCATTATTAACTAAGTTAACACCTTTTCCTACTTGACTATATATCAAGTTGTAGATAAACACTGCATGTGGTGTATAAACAATTTAGAAAGAAAATGGACATGGTTCCTTAATAGGAGAAGTTCTTAACAAAAAGTACCACAAAACACCAACAAAGATGACCTTTTCAAGTACACCAACAAACTGAAATCTGGTCTCAAAACAAAAGACAATATTTAGAAACTCAGATGATGTATGATGCCAGGTATCGCCGCCAGGATCTCCTTGAGACTTCCCTATCCATAATGGCTCTATCAACACCGATCATAATAGCTAGAAACTCATTCTCATTGCCATAAACAATATTTTCTGAAAAAATAACACCTATCCATAGGATCAAAACACTTGCTGAATGAATTATGTAAAAATCCGGCGATCCCTCACATGAATTAAGACATGCGGATACCAATAAATCAACTATATAACATCAGAAGAGCAAGTTTAAATAATGTAAGATACCAATAAATAATACAATATAACATTTCAAGTAATATAACCCCCCTCCAAAAGAATACCAATCGGTTTAACATAGGATCTCTTGGATAGTACCCTTTAGACATTTCCCCTATAGCTTGCAATCAGTTATCAGCTTCCTGAAGCAAAAAACAACTTCAAAGCAAATATCCAAAATCATTGTTCATTTACATTCAGTGTTATTAAACTTCATCTTAAAAGTTAAGAAACTCAAGATTCCCTGGAAAAAATAACCACATAAACATTATTATTGTTTCATTTTCATGATCCTCAGAGATTGAATGAACATGTGTTGGTCTCAAAAATCACGTCTGTAAGTAGTCAATTATGAAATTTCTCAAGTTCTTCATCTATTTGTAATTTTTTGGAGTTATTTAAAACTAACACTGGAATTAGAAATTCCCACAACAAACCCAGAAGCACCACTAATGAGCAAAAAAAAAGATAAAGTCAGACAACAAAAATGGTTTCCAAACTGTTTTCAGGTGAGAATGACAACAAAAATGGCAAGTTGGAATGAAAATCAATTAGAAAAATGACTGAAAAGGAAATCAATTGAAAGTTCACCATACCCTCTAATTTTTAATTTGATGCAACTAAATCTATCCACCAAAGTACTGCTCATAAGCCAATTATATAGTTTAGTGAAATTACATAACATCTTTACATCCATAACATCAGTGAAGGATCTGATCGAATCATTGTGAGCAATAGGCAGGCATCAAATTGAACCTAAAAGGTCCATAGTGCATTTTTCTAAAAAAAGTGTGTGACCATCTGTGCAATTAAGTCGAAGTTAACAAAAAAGGTAAAATAAACATGTGAAGTTAGTCTCTAATGTCTATTTAATGCATCAATATTTACGAAAGCATGAAAATCATTTAACTTCGCATCAGGATACCAAGGCTACTAATTTCTGAATAAAATGTAGTCATGTAGTAATGGAAGCAAAATCAAAGATGAGGTGACTTGGTTTCGATCAATATGCCTACAAATCCCATCAATTTAGGAAACATCAAATTAAACATCAGAAAGGCAACTATCTTTGAGTTTGTTAAGTCTTAAACATATTATTTTACCATGTTTATCTACTATTCAACAATTATACATGGTTGGTTTCACTTAGCTCTAGACACAGTAGTTCCAAAACTCAACTGTGCAACATCTTGAGTTTTAATTTCAAATTGTCTTAAAAACTAAAATACAGTCAGTGACCTAATAATAGGCATATCAATATTAATGTTGAACGTTCAAAAAAATTAAATAAAAAGGTGGCTAGAGCAAGTGCCAAAGTTACCTGAAATCAGAATCCAAAATCTAAATACTCACAAATATTCCAACCAAAATGTACTTAACATTATACCAAGGCCTCATTACAAAAATGTCGCCTCTGAGGATACAAATATTTTTCTTCTTGGACAAATATTTCAATCATTATTCTATAAGACAGCTTGGGTTCAATCATTGTTGAGCCACAAATTGCACCTTGGGTATAATCTCTATGAAAAAATTTAACAAATCATAACCATGCCTCAATTAGCTTCCCAAAAATAGCAAAAAAATAATTTACAAAAATAATTTACAAAATAGGAAGAGATGGTAAATTTAAATTTAAATTTAAACGAGATAGGAAGAGAGGAAAAAAATAAATGAATTAGATGTAAATGACTTGTTTTCCCTCAAAAAATCTAGGTGTCAAATTGGTATTTTCAGTTGTGGTTTAATTGATTAAATAGACTATGTGGAACTCCTAACCTTCTGGATGACATTTATAAGCATTGTCCCCATCACTTAATAAATTTTGATTCGTCAAAAACACTAAAATGTCAATGAAATTGGAGACGAAAATATATCACTGGAAAAATGAAACAAAATTTTGCATATTGTAAACAGTACTTAGAGGTGGAATTTTTTCCTTCAAGTAATTATGTCTGAGTTAAATCATCTCTAATTGGTCTAATTAAAATTGAAAAATTATGATTTTATTTAGAGACAAAAATGTTAGAATAGTTATATGAGTTCACTTCCGAGTTCTAGGTTGTCAGATAAATAAAAAATGCTAATGAATGATCCGTAATATTTATGAAATAATCAATCCTCATCTAAACAATAATGATATTGTAGGTGTGGTAAATGCAGAAAAACCTCAAGGTCATGCACAACCAATAGAAGGTGTAAAGGAGATTTTATCTGAAGACCTGATCAATCTAAGCATCCTTAAATCCATTTTTCCACTACATGCCCCACGTTACTAAGGTTTTTTTTTAGATAAGCAATGTTTCATTGAACGGAACACAAGGCGTGCCCAACCTTTTACAATGGAAAGGGGGAGGGCCTCCTCAAAACCTCTCTGAGCGAAAACCCATTGGGAAAAAGACTCAAGGAGGAAAAAGAGTACCTCGCACGAAGAAACGTACAACAGTGGGACTTGCAACCTAACCCACTGCTTCTCCCCCAACTATGAAATTCGCAATAAAAAGCATTACATGATTGGATTACAACATTGAATAACAGCCCATCAGGAAATTGTACCAATCCGCCCAAGTCGCCGTGCAATTCCTCCCTCGCCTTGCCTTAAACCAACTCCATGTCGTGTCCTTGATTCCATCTAATATACCCGGAATAGAAACCACCTCCCCATTGAAAATTACCTTATTTCGAGCCATCCATAGTTTCCAAATAACCGCCATCCATATAAGGTGTTTGACTCCTCTTTGTCTCTTTCCCTTCACTATATTTCCAAATTCCACAAAATGAGTGACAATGTTACCCGTATCACCTATCGAGCTTCCAATCCAAGCAAAAACACTCCTCCATATAGCTTTAGCAATTCCACAATCCAAAAACAAGTGGTCCACCGTTTCTTCGTCCCAAAAACATAAAACACAACTCAAATCATTTTGCGATTGAATTATGCCTCTTCTATGCAACGCACCCCTTGTAGCAATACGCTTCAAGATGACTCTCCACGAAAAAATTTGAACTTTGGATGGCACATGATTTTTCCAAATCTTCTTGCAAGCAGTAGAGATCTCGGCCTGCACTGTACCTGCTGTTCTTGCAGGAAAAAAACGACAGCAGAGCGTAACACTTCTTCACCGTAAACCCAGCCATCGAATCCGAAAGCCATATCCAAGTATCCTGTCGCTGTAACAAAGAAACAGTGCATAACAGCTGCTGTAAGGCAGCAACCGATGCTGTCAAAGCTGCGTTTTGCAGCAGCAAAACAGCGCTCCATTCCCATGACCAGCGCCATCCTTCTTCCGTCCACTGCCCAAACTCCTCAACTGTAGCCTCCTTTGACCTGCAATCATTATATATATCCGGAAATAAATCTGCCAATCTTTCCCTCCCAATCCAAACATCCTTCCAAAACCTCACCAAATTACCTTTGCCTATTTTAATTTTTACCAATTCTCCAAACCAATCTTCTTGAAAGCTAATGTCCTCACCAAGTAAACACAAATCCCTCCACCATAAAGATTTCTTCTCCCACCCTCTTCTACTCACGGAAATATCGGGCCATCTCCCTCTTAAGCCATACTTTTCCACCAATACCACCTTCCAAATGGGGTTATTTTCCTCAACCAAAATTCTCCATCTCCACTTTGTTAGTAAAGCCACGTTAAACACTTCTAAATTTTTCACCCCCAAACCCCCCTTTTCTTTAGGTAGGAAAATAATTTCCCATCTCACCCAAGCCAATTTCTTATTCTCCTCATCACCTCCCCAAAGGAATATTCTTTGAATCTTCGTAATCTCTGTAATTACCTTCTTTGGAGCTTTGTAAAATGAAAAGAAGTACAAAGGAAGTGATGCAAGGACCGAATTAATAAGTGTAACACGTCCTCCAATAGATAACTGCCTACTTTTCCAATTATTTAACCTTGCCTTAATTGAATCTATTATGGGTTGCCATGTACTCGCTCTTCTCGGATTCGCACCAACCGGAATCCCAACGCTACTAAGGTAATATGGTAAACATTTATCACCTAAGAAATGACTGGCAAGTTCACACAACAATTACTTGTTAATCCTTATCGTTATAAACAACATACCCTAATGCCTAAAACTCGAAGGCAAATTCACATAGCAATATCAATCCGATTTTTAAACTTGATATTACGGTTTATTCTCATAATCATAATGATCCTAAGCCTCATAAATATTTTAATAACTAATCTTATCTGACAGACTAGCACTAACTACCACGGTTTTAAAACCGTCGTGTAAGAAAATACACCGGTTTTTTTAATCACCAAAAGAAGCTACAATTTTTTTGCGATGGTGTCTTATGTAGACACAAATAAATGTTGTACCTATGGTTAGTAAAACACATAAACTAGTCTCTAGCAGACAATATATCTCAAATTATTGAGACAACATGCATGAGAGAAAAACAAAAGATGAAACAGATCCAAGTTCTTCCCTTTTAAAAAATTCACTATAAGATTTGCTGAAGTTTCCCCTACAAAAGCAATGTAATCTGCACCAAGATTCACATGCCAACCTTATAGTTGACCTAAAAAACAAGCCCATCTTATAGCAATTTTTCCATTACCTTACTGCTATGTATCTTCCATGCCAGCACCATTCATTCATATCCCTATTGAAATGTCCATTTTGACCCTTCAACAAGCATGCATAGAGAATACTGTCGGTAAGGAATCTCCTACCAGACCCTTGTCTTTACGGTGGCCAGCATTCTATAGCCTATACCAGCGGTACATGCATTTCAACCTTATATTTTTGTTGGGCCAGCCAAAACATAACAATACAAAACGACAACAAATTGCAAAATAAAACGAAAATATTGAACCTTACTTTATTTTTTATATACGTGTACTCGTTGTGAACGAATGTCGTTTTCCTTATTTTGACCTATCTCTACATCATGCCTTTATAGCCTTTTTCTCTTCTTTCACACGTGCACATATATTGTCCATATATTTTCTTAGTCAAATATTTATTTGTATTTGAAGTGTTGTTAATTTTTTTTAGTGTTTTGTAGTGTTTGTTTAATAATAAACACGCTGTAGTGGAAGATAAGTATAGAATAAGATGCAATAATACAATGTATATAATATGATTATGAATGATGAGTGATGTATATATTTATTATTCCCATATTTGCATCTTATGCTGAACCATCCGACATGTGAGACTATTTAAACCATACTTTACCTGGCTTTTTATTCCACATAATACACAAATATTTGTTTCAGTGTATAAATCTCATTGTCTGTTGCACCTCAATTAGTGTTGGTTGTTTCTAGGGAAATTAGAGCAAAATATATTTGATTACTTTGTTTTGTTCCCGTATGCAACACTAATTATAATGAGTTTTTTAAAGTTATTTGTAACACTCCGGTATTTTTAACAAGTAGAATTACCTAAGTGTACCAACTGTAACACATCAGAGATATTATTTCTTGTTTAGATATTGAACACCACTATAAATTTTTCGCTGAATTATACCAAAACGGTTTTAAACATGATTAAAACCACAACGGTTCCCTGACCATCGTTCATCAGCTAGATTTAGTGTTCAATGTCATACAAGAAAGCGCGGAAATAACACTACTAAAAAAATTGTTTTTAGAGAGGAATTTTAGAGAGGGATAAATATTCCTCACTATTAGTGAGGGATTTAGTGACGAAAAAATAAATCTAGGGGGGGCACCTACAGCTTATGTTTGTGACGAATTTAGAGATGAAAAATATCCCTCACTAAAAATTTCGTAACTTTGTGACGAATTTAGAGATGAAAAATATCCCTCACTAAAAATTTCGTAACTAAATTCGTCACAAATAGTGAAAAAGAATTTAGTGAGGAAAAGTGTTCCTCACTATTAGTGAGGAATTCCAAATTCGTCGTTAACTCACTCCACTTAATTAAGTCAAAAAATCAATCTCACGCTCTCGCTTACTCACTCCCACCCTCCTCGTAAACCCTACCCGTGAAACCTGTAGCCTCCCCCTCTCTTCTCTCCCCCCCCCCCCCAACGAAATACCCGTGAAACCTGTAGCCTTCATCATCAACTTCTCAACCTTCATCATCATCCCTTCCCAAATTACCCTTCCCCTGTTGCTCTCTTCTCTCCCCCCACAACGAAACCACACTCACAAATCAATGCTGCTTTCAAAAGAAACCCCCGCAAGCTCTCTCTCAAAAGAAACCCTCGCGAACAGCTATCGCCCTAAGCTCTCTCCCTAACCCTCGCAACCAGAAACCCTATTAGATTGAACCTAGAAACCCCAAACGAAACCCTATTGATCGAACCCAGAAACCCCAAATCCTGCACACAAAGCCCTCCCCATTTCTGCTTTGTGAAATCGGAAGCTCAAGAGGAATAAGTTCGGTCTCGCTCCAAGATTTTTTTTGGTCTTGAGGTCTTCAATCTCGCTCCAAGTATCATCTCCTAGGCTAGGAACGTTGCCCAGGCCTCCGCCAAATTTCTTGGCATTCTCAGGTCAGCTTTGTTCTTTCATTTTTACAATGTTTAGAATTTGTTATTTGCCATTTGCTTTGAGTTAGTTCCTGTTGCTGGTTTCTTTCTTCTGCAATTTTCATCTTTGTATGGCTTTTGTTTTGTTTGATTTCATTTTTTACATTTGTATTTATATTGTTCTTTGTGCTTTGGTGAGGGATTTGTGTCATGTTCTTAAACTTATGTTTTAGTCTTCTCTAATGTGGAATTAACGAAAGCATCTTAATGTGTAATCAGAACCAAGGATACTGACTTCGATTTGCTTTTATGTTCATAATTTGTTTATACTTTTCATCATCTATTGCACATATTGTAGTTGGTTGTTTCTTCACTATTGAAGAACTTTATTCCCTTTTATATTTTCTTCACTATTGCATCTTGTAGTTGGTATTTTCTTCACTATTGCATCTTGTTTACTCGAGTTTGAATCTCAACTATACATTCGTTGTACGTACGGTCTTTTGTCATAAATCTGGTAAGTTTTGTGGGCCTTGAGAACCTACTCTATATCCTAGATTGCTCTTTCAAACTTTATTTGTTGCTGCAAAAATTTAGCGTTAATATAACAATATTATACAATATTACTTTCTGACATGAAACAAAATACATTAATATAGAATCAAACTTAAAATGTATTGTTGTAGCATCATACATACCAAATTGCCTTAGTATACAATAGAAACAAGTGACTATCCTTGAACAACACCTTTGTGATTATATATGTAAGATTTTGCAAAGTAAATGAAAAGACTTAAACCCACACCACGCTGAGTCCAGCAAGATGCCAAAAACACTGAAGAAAACTTGCCAGTGATGAGAATCTATGTGTGCATAACCCTTTGTTTTAATTGCTTTAATTTGTTAAAATCAAATGAATTTATAGTAATATGTTCAACGGAATGATTTTTATTGGTTGTTGATGAACTGCAGTGTTTGAAGAGTTTTGATTTTATTGGTAGTTTATAATGCTCAGAAATTTTGGAGTTTATTGTTTATGTTTTTTGTTGGCAAAAGTGTTATTGGTAGTTTATAATGCTCAGAAATTTTGGGAGCAGAGTTGTTGTTGAGCCTCACAGACATGAGGGTATTTTCATTGCTAAGGGCAAAGAAGATGCTCTTGTTACTAAGAATCTTGTTCCTGGTGAAGCTGTTTACAATGAGAAGAGAATTTCAGTGCCGAAAGAAGATGGAACAAAAGAAGAGTATAGAATTTGGAACCCTTTCCGTTCAAAGTTGGCCGCTGCTGTCCTTAGTGGTGTTGACAACATATGGATTGTAAGCAGCTACATTCTTTTATAATATTTGCTGTTCCATGAAATTGTCCTACAAATAATGTATATTAACATCTATCTACTTTTTGTCACAGAAGTGGTCGTGACTTGGTTAACATGGCGAAGAAGCGTACTAATGTTATTCCCATTATTGAAGATGCTAGACATCCAGCCAAGTACAGAATGTTAGTTGGCATGGTAGATGTCATTCTGATACAGAATGTTATTTCCATTTCTGATACTCAAATTGAGAACCATTCTGTTTTATTACTGTCACTCTAAGTGGTTTCAGTTTCACAATGCAGGTCAGTGTGGTGGATGGTGATGATGTTACTTGTCTCATAAAAAACACTGCTACACTTTCTGGATCATTGTATACTTTACATGTCTCTCAGATTCGTATTGATCTTCCTACTCTCAATGATAAGGATAAGGAGGTAACTATAAGAACTTTGTGTACATAAGGTAGTGAAACTGACATAATGTGGTTATATACTATGGTTGCTTGTAAATGAACGTTTTAATTTTTTTTATCTAGATTCATAACTCTAAATGTTCCTGTTGACATTGTACTCACTAACTCAGGTAATACGCACATTTGGTGTTCGAAACAATATAGACTTCCTCTCGTTATACACTCGGCACGCTGAAGATGTTCGCCATGTAAGGGCCGGGTTCTTATCTCGAATTCGTTGTTTTCTATCATGTATCTTTTCCTTTTCTCCTATATTAATGGTTTTCATGCTTCCTAATGTATCTTTTCCTTTTCTCCTATATCAAGTGTGTTCTTGAAATAGTATATTTTGATGATATTAATGTAATAAATGATAGTATCACTGAGTTTTACTCTCAGGACAAGTAGTATATGTTGATTTTATCATTTGGCTATGAGAATTGTTTGCCTTCAAATTTTTGAGTTCCCTTATAGTATAGGTAATAAATTATGTGTATGATGCCTTCAAGTTGGGGTGAGTTAGAATATATATGATTATAATTGGTAATGCTTTTCCTCAACGTGCTGAATAATTACATGCTGAATTACAAAGTTGAAGTTTTGAATTATTATGCTTCTTAATTTTCATGTTTATTGCCATTCTTTATGTTTACCATGCTGTATCAATATCTTCTTGAGGCCAAAAGTTTAAAAGTTGATTACTGTGAACTAAAATTCTCATCTCTGATGCATTATAACATCATTTGATATCTGAGCAAGCATTCAAAATGTTAGGAATATGTAATAAGCCATCTATTTTGCCTTTTTATAGTGATATTGAATTTTTTTATAGTGACTCCATGGCCCAATGGATAAGGCGCTGGTCTACACCAGAGATTCTGGGTTCGATCTCCAGTGGAGTCGTTTTTATTCACATTAAGAAACATGTAGTATAATAAACAACGAGTCTTTCATGTATTTTGTTGATTAACATTATAGGTTGAAATGGATATTATAAAAAAACTGGTGTTGGATAAATTAAAAAAAATTGGTTTTAAAATTCGTCACTTATTAGTGAGGAATAATTTCCCTCACTGTTAGAGAGGAAAAATTTCCCTCACTATTAGCGAGGAAGTTATTCCCTCACTATTAGTGACGAATCACGTTGTCCCTCACTATTAGCGACGAATCACGCTGTCCTCACTATTAGCGACGGAAAATGGTCTTTTTTATCTGATTTGGTGTTGTTGTTTTGCGACGAAATTTTAGGATTTAGTGAGTAATTTATTCCTCGCTAATAGCGACGAAATTTATTATTCTTCACAAATGATTTAGTGACGCCAGATTTTGCTACGGATCTGGTTTCGTCACTAATTTCGTCGCTAAAAAGTTTAGTGACAAATTTTCATTGTTTAGTGACGAAATTTTGTCGTCGCTAATTTTTGTTTTTCTAGCTGTGTAAATACATAACTTTTACAACAGTTAAAGTCATAATGTCATGATACAAGACAACAAGAGAAACATAAGCTTAATCATAAAAGAATCAATATTAATGTCATGATACCACTAACACAAATTACCAATTAAATAGCATTAATAGAATCAATATTAAGATGATAAGAATAAGAACTTATTCAAGGACAAAGAAAAACATTTTTAAAATAAAATATGTGAGAGTGTGAGTCATTGTGTAAGTGTGGTGCATTGGAGTAGTGCAAAACTAGGGACTTTAATACAAAATTAGGGACTTGTATGCAAAAGATATTTTTCAGGGTGTGCAAAAACATTTTGTTACCGTGAAATGTTGTTTGTGAAAGGTTATGGCTAAGAAATACTTGATATTTAAGCGTGTCCTTGTGACTCACCTTTCTTTCCCGACAACCTAAAGGACTTTCTAGTCACATGTGTGTTGGTGTTAATATGTTAGGGGAACGATCAGGCAAATATCACTAACACTACTCCCTTTGATTTTTTTCATAAACAAATATATATATGTTTTTCAGTCTAACTAGCAGTATACCCATGCATACCTATGTGTACCGTCGTGTTCTTTATATGAATTGACTCGGTCAGAATTTAATTAGCCCGAATATATAAAACATAAATACATATAAAAACCAAAAATATAAAAGTATAACTTTTCATAACAACAATATATATATATATATATAAGAAGATTATTAAATTAAAAAAGAATATTAACAAAGACAATGAAATTGAACATCTATAGATAATAAGAATAAAAAGTCATAATCCATGTTCATCAAATGTAAATATAAAAATTTAACTCTTAATTAGAAAGAAAAGAACACGATTAAAAAGTGAAACACGTGGGTATCGTGCATGATTGGATGAATACCACCAATAAATTAAAAGCAACTATACAAAGTTGAAAGAAGAAGATGGAGATTCTATTGTAAATATGGTTACATTTTTCGTGGGAGTAAATGTTGTAAGTTCCCGTGAGAGTAAATGCGGCAACGCAGTTCTCGAATATAAAATAAAGATAAAATTATAAACACCAATTTATCACACTTTACGTTTTTTGTCACGAAATTATTATTAATTTTTATCAAACGGTTAATGAGGGACAAACTTTGCGTATTTGGACAGTTGAATTTTTTTCTAAACCATAAAGTATACCAAAACACATTGCTTAGCATATCATTTTACGTATTTTGTCATGAAATTAATTTTTTTTCTTCACTTAACCGGTTATTGAGGAACAAACTTTGCATATTTGAAGAGTTTAAATTTTTTCTGAACGCTAAAGTACTCCAAAATACACTATTTAACATCGTACTTATTGTATTTTGTCACGAAATTATATTTCTTTTCACCAAATCGGCTATTGAGGAACAAACTTTGCGTATTTGAACCGTTAAAATTTTTTTAGTCATAAATTAAGTACACCAAAATACATTCATTAGCATCTCACTTTACGTATTTTGTCATGAAATTATATCTTTTCTTTCACCTAACCAGCTTTTGAAGAACGGGCTTCTCATATTTGAACATCTAAACTTTTTTCAGACTCTAAAGTACCCTGAAACACACTGCTTAGCATTATACTTTACATATTTTATCAGGAAATAATTATTTTTTTTACATGAAAATAGTTATTGAGTAACGGACTACACGTATTTGAACAGTTAAATTTTTTTCTAAACCCTAAAATACCTCAAAACACATACCTTAAGATATGAAAAAGAAAAACAAAAAAAGTGAAAGAAAAAGAAAAAAGAGCTTCACATACCGAAAGGGTGACATAATTTAATATGTTAGTACAATTTTGATAAAAAAGAAATTTGACCTTCATACGTGAGAAAAATGGTGCACGTATTCTCACTTGAAGGTTTATATATAGAGATTTGTAGGTGGTTATTTAATGTAGGTTATGTACATATAATTTTTTGCTTACATTAAAACTTTTAAGCTGAAAACATCAATTCCTTAACCAATGGAATTTCTAATCTCATCATGTTTCTCTCATGATTTACACATGTAAGCAAGAAATGAAGTGGGATCAAAAATTTGGACTCATAGATAGCTTGTTGGCCTTATTAATCAGACTAAAATACATTTTTGGTCATTTAAGTTATTTTAAAAGTTTATATGGGTCCTCTTTTATTTTTTTTCCCATATAGATCCTCTATGTTTCAAATTGGTCCTCTAAGTTTTTTTTTGTGATAGGTTCTGTGAAAGGTTCCAAACTGGTCCTCTATTAATATGAAATATGAAATGTTGGAAATGTGAAAAGTCTGGGCATGTAAAGAAAATTGTCCAGGTGGAGCAGTGTGAGAAAAATGCTCTTAGGAGAATGTTAACAATGTCTCCCTTCTTATGGGAGATGATGCTCTTATCTAAAAATGAGAAGTCTATCCTCATGTCATTGTCGCATTGTCATGGAAAATGATAAGTAATTGCTAGCAGATTAAAATAGCACACGGAAAGACATTGATGCAAACTGTGTTGTGAGATTATGTCGATGACTTTCGACATGTAGAAATTCTTTAAGTTGTTTAGCTTCAAGGGAAGTATACTCTATATGGTGAAATATTGTAGTTCTTTTGAATTATGATTATCGGTGTAGAGA
Source organism: Astragalus membranaceus (assembly GCA_039519185.1). Taxonomy (NCBI): domain Eukaryota; kingdom Viridiplantae; phylum Streptophyta; class Magnoliopsida; order Fabales; family Fabaceae; genus Astragalus; species Astragalus membranaceus. Next base: position 27,869,256 of record CM076851.1, read on the forward strand.
ATGAAAGGAGAAGATGTCTCGCGTATCAATTATAATCAATGTGGAGATTGTTGGAGTTGATGCGAATTGAGCATCTTGAAGAAATCCCACATTGTCGAGTTTTGTGAAGGAAGAGGGAGGCCAGTGTTATATGTAACACCTTAAATTCACAACTAGGTGAACCAAAAGTATTAACATAATCATAAACAATCAGAGTATAATCTGCTCATAATAATGGACTAAATAAAAATTAAAGCGGATTAATTCCACGTACATAACTTTGAGATAAACATTTCTCAATTTCACTTCCGAAATAAGTACCCAAAAGGTACATATTCGTAAAATACACATGACTATGGTCCATCTACAAGACAATGTTATAAAACGCTACATGAGAAGGGAAAAAGCAAAGTACATCATAAAGATCACCAAAGGATCTTCCCTCTAACTAAGTAGCTAAGGCCTCTGCTACTTCTCCTCAACTTGCTTTGCTTTATCCTGCATATCTGAAAACACCACATAAAAACAGTGAGATTACAAATCTCAGTGAGTTCTTTCGCACCCACTCACAATTCCTCTCTCGGTGTTTTCCTTGTCTATGAACTGTTCTTGTTCATGTCTGTCTTTTAATCTTGTCTGTGGCTTAGCATAATCCGAGAAATAATACCAGGTATCACTACAAGAATAATGTGCATTACCGGTGGGCGATTACCGGCGGATTAAATCCGCCAGAACATTACCGGCGGATTTTGGTGTTTACCGGCGGATTTGGTCCTCCCGTAAATTACCGGCGGATTTTTTCTCTATTGCCGGCGGATTCTAATCCCCAGTAATTTACCGGCAGATTTTCTTCACATTACCGGCGGAATTGTTTTTTGAAAAAAAAAAGGAAAAAAAACCAGAGCCGCCGGTATTTACAATTACTGGCGGAAAAATTACGTAATTTAAAAAAAATGAAAAAAGAAATCCGTCGGTAACTGACCAAAATCTGCCGGTAATGGAGACAAATCCGCTGGTAATGAACACGCTAAAAAAATCTGCCGGTAATGGCGCTTTCTGGCGTATTTTCTGGATTCCGTTTTTTTAAATTCCCTATATAATCTGTACCACTTCTCCCATTTCTCCAATCTCTTCTCTTCTCAAATCCGAATCTCTTCTCTTCTTCTTCATTTTTTTGAAATCTCTTCTCAAATCTTCTCACATTCATACACTTCATTTTTCTCAATCTCTTCTCAAATCTTCTCACATTCATACACTCCATTTTATAAAATTCATCTACTTCATTTTTATAATATTTATTTTATAAATCTTTTTTAAAATATTCTCTTCTCTTCTCAAATATTCTCACATTCATCTACTTCATTTTTATAATATTTATTTTTTTAATTAAAAAATCTTTTTTAAAAAAAATTAAATAATATTAGTTTTTTAAATAAACGAATTAAAAAAACCTGTTTTAAAAAAATAACAAATTTCCGGCGGATTTGGCATTTTTTTAAAATAATAATAAATTACCGGCGGATTTTCTATAATTACAGGCGAATTTTCAAAAAAAAATACTGGCGGATTTTAGGTGATTTCCGGCGGATTTTCCGCCGGTAATTTACGGCGGCAAAATCCGCTGGTAACCGTTACCTACGAATGATTTTCCGGCGGATTTTGGCCATTACCGGTGGATTTTGTCCGCCGGAAATCCCCAGAATACCCTATTTCAACGGAAACCCCAATTCGTATAGCTATACCGAATAATGCCAAGGCCCTAGTGATGAAACCGCATCACATGATGTGTTTCATTGGTTTAAAGAGAGTTTTAAGTGGAAATGGTGATGAATGAATTAAAAGTGTGATGAAAAGTATCAAATTGTGCTATTTGAAATTGTTTTGCTATGCAGTGTTTATGCTGTGTTTTGTCGTGTTTTTGTGCCCAGGGACTAGGTGGAAATGAAGAACGAAGCAGTGCAGGCAAATGGACTCAAGGGCGCAAGATCTAGGAGCTTTCGGCCAAATGGCGCGCAACTGGCGCGCAGGTGGCGCTGCAGCGCGCAAACTGACAGAAGCCTTGGCCAAATGGCGCGCCACTGGCGCTGGCGCGCAAGTGGCGCGCAAATTCACAGCAAGCAAGCCCTTCTCGCGCGTAAGTGACGCGCCGCGCGCAACTGGCGCGCGAAACTCCAGAATGCGCATTAAATCATAACCAGGACGCGTTTTGAAGGCACTTTTGCACTATTTTGGAACCCTAGCACGCGTGAGAGCTGATCCCTTGCGATTGGAGTTGAAGATTCGAGACTTGGGAACAAGGATTGAAGATTCACATACGTTCTTCATCATCTCTTATGTGTAAAAATCCCTTTTCTTTCTCTTTGATCATGTGTAACTAAACCCTAATGTTAGGGATGGATGAATTTTGATGTACAACTATTGTTGCTGGTTTATGTTGATGTTCTTAATGTTTTCTCTCTTCATTTGTGAATTGAATTTCAGTGCTTAACATTTCTATGATTGGAAAATTATAGAACAAATCTTTGTTCAATGATCAAATGGGAAATTTTATTATTGGAATGTTTGAATTTCAATTCCTTCAATTCGTAGCTTAGGAATATTCTTCGAATTGATGTATGTTGCGAATCCTCGTTGTTAATGCTTGTTGTTAGTAGATGCGCCTAAGGAATTAGGGTTTTTATGAATCAACAAAGGACTATTCACCTAAGGGATTAGGGCTTGGTTAGAATTGTGGATTCGATAGCAAATGAGAGAGAGAGATTATCTTTTGAAAATAAATCAGTGACAATAGTATGAAATCGAAAGGCATTCATCCCTAGCGTCTTCTCATCCATATTTTCTCCTAAGCATTTCCGTTTTCTCTAGTTGAAAACACCAAAAATATTTAACTATTTTAAATTAGCATTAGTAACGCAATCATACCCTTTTCAAGTTCTTTCCATTTGGTTCTTTTAGCTGTTGTTAACGTGTTGGTAAATTAAATTCGATCCTCGAGGACGATACCCGGTCTTACCGGTTTTTATTACTTGAATGATTCGGTACACTTGCCGAAATCCTCAACACCTAGCTTTGGGTTCATGACTCCCCTCCACTAGGTATGCTACATGAATCTCGGGATCGTCATCCCCATGGTATCTTTTATTATTATCTCGGACATTAAGTCTGTTACTCGACAAGAGGTCGTATTCTTTCATTTTATTACTTGAACTTAGACACTTAGGTCTATTACTTGATACTTGATTGTGTTCCCACTCGATACAACAACTACTCGGTTTATATTCACACCATAACATGAACTTACTTATGTTGCATCATAACTATACCTTTGCATGCTTGAAAAACCATTCATTTCATCCAGACATAAGCTAAACAACTTTTTATTCAATCAATAGATAATACTTACTTGAAATGTTACATATCGTTGTTCAATGATCATTAGGAAGGGTTTAGAAATGAATTGGGGGAAGTTTGGAATGTTTTAGTTTTAGAAACTAATCTGGGAATTGATTCCCAACTCTTGGGAATCACAACAACCACTTCAAACAATCAAATTCAAGCCATAATTCATCAATTCAAACACCAAGCTTAAATAAACACACTTCAAATCAACACACATAACAAAAGTTCAAAATTCAAGTTCTTCAATCGTTCAAAAACAACATAACAATCGAAGAACTCACCTTGATTATTGATTCCAATACATAAACACGCGAGAAATTTCAACTTTCAAGCATCGAATATTCCCCGAGGCACCCAAATCCGAAACCCTAATCGCCAACAAGCTTTCATCTACCAAAACCCTAAAATCTTAGCTCCTACTCCACCAAGTGATGATGAAAACGAAAAATGGAAAGAAGAGGAGTGGTGGGTTTTGGTTCTTGGTGAGTTGAAGCTCCACTTAAACCTTGAGGCATAACAATGGTGGAGAGAAAGAGTGAGTTATTGGGGTTGATCTTGGTATCAAAAGGAAGAGAATGAGAAGGTGATTCTTTTTTAGCAAGAAAGAATGTAACTTACCTCAATATTGGTTCTCCTCTCCTTCTTCTTCCCTTCGCCCTCTCCCTCTCTCTTTATCCCTTTCTTTTTCTTTTATTTTTAAACTAACTAAAATACCTCATGTGAGGGAAATGACCTGTATGCCCTTATTCTATTCCTAATTCCTCAACAAACCACACTTAAATTCATATTTGATTTTAGCACCCAATAACCGACTTCTACAATTTATAATTGTGCACCCAATTAGTGAACGAATTTATTTCAAACATCAAAGTAATTAAAATAATTACTTTGGGTTGTCACACTTAACACTAATTAATTCAATTACCATCAAAGTTATTCACTAATCAATCTAATTAAAATAACCACCTAAATTAATTGGAATAATTATTTTGGGGATGTTACATTATATATATATAGGCTCAAGTTCTACTTTACAAGATATACTAGTCGGAAACACTTTAAGTCTATATTTGACCTTTTCGTTCTCTTATACTCATGTTTTAGAGTGTTGTGAGGCAATGTTTTAAAATCAAACCAACGAACGGTTCAACCAGTTAAATCATGAATCGACGCTATTTACGTACGGTTCAGTTCTTTGAGCGGATCAAACCTGGTTTCATCCCAGTTCGAATGATTTAAAGCGATTGAACCATGACCCGGAGATCTCGCCGGTTCTATGTCTGATTCGGTTTTAAAAACATTGTTGTGAGATGTAGTTAGATCTTTATTTTGGAGAGTTGAGTGTACTAGGGTCATTGGGTATTTGAGAGAAGTCTATGTGTTGTAAAATTTTCACATATTGCTATTCTCTGGTTGTCATTAGACAATGGTTCATGGTTTTTCTTCGGTTTTAGAGTTTTTCGCGTTAAATTATTGTGTTCCAATTTTTGGAGTTGATTGGAATTAATTGACAATTTTGAAGAAGTCTCACATTCCCCAGCTTTGTGAAGGAATAGGAAGGCCAATGTTATATATGAGCTCAAGTTCTCATTTACAAGATGTAACGGTCAGAAACACTTTAAGTTATTTTTAGAAACACTTTAAGTTTGCATCTGATTTTTTTATAATAAAAGAAAAAATTAAAAAAAATGACGTTTTCATTCTCTTATACTCTTGTCTTAAAGTGTTGTGAGGTGTCGTTAGATATTTACTTTGGAAAGTGTGGGTATACTGAGATCAATGGGTATTTGAGAAAAATCTATGTGTTGTAAAAAAATCTCACATTGTGTTATTCTCTGGTTCTCATTGTGTTATTCTCTTGTTTTAAAGTGTTGTGAGGTGTCGTTATATATTTACTTTGGAAAGTGTGGGTATACCGAGATCAATGAGTATTTGAGAAAAATCTATGTGTTGTAAAAAATTTCACATTGTGTTATTATCTGGTTCTCATTAAACAACAGTTTGTGGTTTTTCTTCAGTTTTAGATTTTTCCAAATTAAATTCTTGTATTTCGATTGTGTTTATTTTATTTTATTTTTCCAACCACCTTTGTACTATCTGAAACAAGATTTTCATTTACAAATTTTGATATAAATGATGTTTCCAAACACTTGTTCATTTTTTTTTATGTTTCGGTCAAAAAAAACTATGGGTCATATAAATTTTAATTAAAAAATCAATGGATTCTATTTCACAACTTAAGTACTTAACTACCTTCACGTCCAAAAAGTAATTTAACTACCTTAACTTAACATCTTACCTTATCCAAATAATGAGTCAAAAGTTTTGAAATTTAAGAGACAAGAAAGAGGATGACCCCTATATGGAATACAAGCGTGTGAGTGAAGCTAATTTTTCTACTACGTTCTTTATTCAAGCTTACATATATTTTAATCTAACTAACCTCAATGATTAAAGGTTTAACCCCATGATTAACAAGCCTTAAATGAACCCATTTGTCTGTTGAAAAAAAAAAGCGTGATACTAATTAATTGGATTATGTGTAATAGTTGCCCGACATTAGTTGGTGGCGACAATGTTTGCTTCTAATCAAGTTTGACATGCAAATTTTATTTGTTTACCTAACGCTTACTTTGACGGTGTCCCTACCTAAGATTTGGGAGATTTTTGCTGTGTCTTGACGCCGTCATTTTCCGTAACGTTTTTTATTTTTTTATTCAATGAGCAATGCATTTGGCCGTCGGTGATTGTACAAGGAAACCGTCAGGAAAGTTACGGATTTTATTTTAAACAAACATGCATTGGATGGGATGGTCCCGTTAACTTGGAATTTAATTAGTATATACGACTGTCCTTGTGAAAAACTTTACATCGACTAATCAAAAATTATTTTATGAGTGACTTTTAAAGTAGTTGAGATAAAATTAAACATTTTTTATAACGTGACATTATTACACCGACTGTGTATACAAATTAAAGGTATGTGTTAGTTAAGTCTTGATTATGAAAAGCAAGGCATCTAACACTATATGCATAAAAAAAAATGTTATGATATTTTTGACCCGTTATTTAAGGAAGGGTGAAAAGCGGAAACATTTCACTCTCAAGTTGTTTTTGTGTTAATTACGTGATATTTTTGGATTATGATTCTGTTGTCCACATTGGAGGACCCATTGAGTATGTTCAATCACTCCCAGGAATCTGTGTTATTTAATTCCGGCAAGTAAAAATTGTGATTTTGTGTCTTTGTGACGATAACTTGAAAACGATGGGTCAATAAATGTAATCGTTAAAATTATTTATTCAAAATTAAGTCGTGATCACAATGATTTAACATTAGAATGACAGTTTTTTCCTCAACAAAAAAAACATTGGAGTGATAGAGAAAGTGGTCGTTTTTAAGGTTTGACGAGAAGCACAGTTGTCCAGTTTTAAAATGCATTTCTAAAAACTTGAAAAAGCATTCAATATTTGTAATTTCTTGGGTATTTGGTAACTCTATAGACGTGCATATAAAATATGGACTCAAATTATAAACTCTTTAAAATTAAGGGGAAATAATGAAATGGGAGTACAAGAGCAGACTTTTACATTTTGGCTCTTTGACATTTAAAAGTCAACATCAGAAATAATTTTTTTCATCAATTAGTTCAATAGTTCTCATTAATTTTTACTAAATAATGATTGTTTTTTTTGACAAAACTAAATAATGATTGTTGACTACTATGTACTGTGCCCGTATCTATACGATTAAACATTTCTGAAACAATATGGTATCGATGTGAAAAACATAAACATTTTAGTTTCATAGTACAATAATACCACACATCAGAAGATTGTCACCCTGATTTGAAGTTATGTTCTTCAGTTAATATTTATTATTTCAATATAAAATTGAACATGCACTAGTAGTTGCTTACGATTAAGGAACATATATATATTGACTAAACTGAACCATATTCTCACCATAACATAAGAAATTATAATGCTCGTCTATGCGCGGATGATGAGAAGGAGTGGTATACGTTTTTAACAATTTTAGTGTTGATTGTTTCTAATATAGATTTGATTAATATGCTCGATTTTGGTCCTAGTTTGTGACCTATCGTGGAGGTTCGTTCTTAGACTCCCTTTTCAGATTAATTTGTATATTATTGTCATGTAATATCTCAGGTTGGTCCTAGTTTGTGGCCTATCGTGAAGGTTCTTAAACTCCTTTTTCAGATTATTTTTTTACACATCAACAAGATCAACACATTTCATTTAAGATACAACTATGAATATAGCTAAAGGAATCGTGAGGAGCATAAGTTATGGATGTTTGTCCCAATGCATGAGCAGTATCATTCGCCGATCACTTCACAAAAACAACTCAGATCCATCTGGGTTCATAGCATAAACACCATCTACCACTTTCTTGTTGTCCATCTCAAAGGTTATGGCACATATATAGATTCTGATTAGCAACCCAAGCAAGAGATTTAAGAAGGGTCCAAGCTTCAACTTTCAGAGAAGATAGAGTTGTTGAGCACCAATCTGAGGCAGTAGATATGAACTCTCCAAGGTGGTTTCGAAGACACCAACCCCCGTCAATTTTGTTTTGTTATAGGAAAACAGGTGCATCTAAGTTGTACTTGATCTGGTGAATAGGAGGTGCATTCCACCTCGGTCGGTCTACTACATCCTAAATTGGAGCCCTTGAACACACTACAAGAATTTTGGGGATTACCGGCGGACAAAATCCGCCGGATATTGGTGATTACCGGCGGATTTTTTCCGCCGGAAGTTCACCCGCGGGTAAACGTTACCGGCGGATTTTCCGCCTCTAATTTCCGGCGGAAAATCCGCCGGAAATTAGCGGCGGAAAATCCGCCGGTAACTGCAGGGAAAACGGCTGTAAAAATCTGCCGGTAAATTCTCTAATCCGCCGGTAATTATCGGCGCCAAATCCGCCGGTAAATGCTGTCATCTGTCGGAAAGTTTTCAAAAAAACCGCCGGTAAATTAACGGAATCCGCCGGAAATCTATTTTATTTTTTTAAAAAAATGGATGTTTAGTTTATTTAAAAAAAATAATATATTTGTTAATTAAAATATTTATTATTTAATTCAAAAAATATATAATTAATTTTATAATATAAATATTTATTTTATATAAATGCTAATTAAGCGAGAATTGAATAATGCTTTAAAATGATAAAATTTGCATAAACATCCAAGATCCAATAATTAAAATATTTATTACATTTTGTCAAAAAAAATGCTAGTCATAGTAGCGCTCGGACGGCTCGGACGGGTTGTTGTTGAGGTCTGGATTATTTAGCCATGTTTCAAAATCATCTGTGTTGACCTGCTGCTGGGTTTTCTCGGGCTGCTGCTGGGGTTGCTGGGGTTGTTGGGGCTGCTGCTGGGGTTGATGAAGCTGAGAGTTGAAACCAGAGTACGGCTGACCATATGGGTTGTGGAAGGAAGGCTAGAAGACTGGTGCGTAGGGCTGAAAAGCAGAGCCATAAGGCTGCATCTGCTGCGGTAGATAAAATGATGATGATGATGATGATGATGATGATGATGATGATGATGATGATGATGATGATGATGATGATGATGATGATGATGATGATGATGATGATGATGATGATGATGATGATGATGATGATGATGATGATGATGATGATGATGATGATGATGATGATGATGGCATAGATGGCTCCATCATATGCTTCCAGCGCTCATCATTCAACTGTTGCTGCTCCGCATTCACCCTTTGCTGCTCCGCATTCGCCCTGTGCAACTCCGCCTGCTTCTCCTGCATCTGCTGTATTTCCTGATCAAATTTTTTCTGTCGCTCTTCCATGTCACGCTGTTGGTCGTTCAATTTCTGCCTCAACAGCTGAACATCGCTTATTTCTGAAGGCGTGGGGACATAAGAGCGACCAGTACTTCTGTTTGAATTAGAAGATGCGGGAACCACATTTGGAATAATGGAATTTGGGAAAGCAGGCGGTCCCAAACCACCAGCTCCTAGTAACCGACCAACTTTTGATGGCCCAACAGATTCCTTCCAAGCAAGAAAAGCCGCTTGACTCTCGTCAACGGGATCAATCTCACTGCCACTACTCAGCTGAGTTTCACGATAACTGGTCTGCCATTCATTAAAATTTTCCTGAAAGCAACAACCAAGAAATGTATAAAAATATAATCACCGGTATGTAATATATGTAATATATAAAAATATAATAAAAACAATATATAAATATAAATATAATAAACGTTATTTACCGCAATATTCCTTGACCGTTCTTCAATATAATCACCAGTCTCCTCTCGCGTATGAAGTTGGCGGTGTAACTCAGGCAAAGTAGGTGGCCGACCAAGGCTAGCCTCCTATATATATATATATATACACACAGTTATTATTTAATATTATTATTTTATAAAATATACAATACGTGTGTATATATAATATAAATTTAATCAACTATTAAATTTACCATGCGTCTGTAATGTTCAGCTGCGTGAACCACCCGTATTTATGCAACCCCTCTCTCAGAAGCACGATTCTTCTTGGCTTTGTCACATTTTTCTTTATACTTCGCATCATTCCATTTCAGTTGGAGCTCATGCCAATCAGAATCACCGATCCATGTCGGCTGCATCCCCTTATTACGCTGTTGCCGGAGCATTTCAGAAAAGCGGTGAGAAGCTCTAGTGTTGAATGTTCTCTCAACTTCTTTCGCCGCATTAGGGTACCATGCCATTTTTTCCTATTTAAACAAATTTACTGGTTAGAAAAAACAAATTAATCAATTCAACAAAATTAAAAAACTAAAAATTAATTAATTCGTAAAAAAGCTTACTCTGAATGCATTCCACATCTTAGATTCCATATCTTTTTTTACCTCCGTCCAGTTCATCCAGGCTTTAGTGTAATTTGCTTTGATTATATCTGTGATCGTGCTAGATACAATCCTCCCTGGAATAAATCTGTACATAAAAAAGATAAATGTTTAGATAATAATTTATATTTAAAGTTTTAAATATAAATCAAACAAATATCATTAATAAATTACTAAATTAATACTTGCTGCCGGCCAACAACCTTCACTACTATACGACTATCAGGCTCAACCTCAACCACCTCATTATCAATAGTATACCTGCGTATCCCATCTGCATCTGGCGGGAGTGTCACAGTACCGGGTGGAGGCACAAATGGACGACTCAGCGTACTAGGTCCGCTGCCATCCTTCGTAGTAGGTGGAGCCACAAAAGGGCCATCAACAACGACACGAGTTACCCGACGACGACGACCATGTAAAGAAGTAGAAATCTTCTTAAAAAAACCGGTCGGTGGGTCGACACGAGGTAGGTCATGATCGGAATCTGATCCTGATGATGTCATGACTATATATATATATATATATATATATATATATATATATATATATATATATATATATATATATATATATATATATATATATATATATATACACACACATGATAAATAACATAAATAATGAATAACATATATAAATGATGAATAACATATATGATGAATATATAACACATGAATAAAGTCTGATAAATATAAATATTAATTATTTCATAACAAATTAATTAGAATCTCATTCTTTCTCGAAACCACCATCATCATCAGATAAGTGAATTCCTGATACACCGACGTGATCGACTCCATCCTCATGATCTGTATCTTCTTCTTCATTAACTTCATCACCAGTGTTTGGCTCATCACATAAACGAGTAATGGGTTCAACTTCAATCACTTCATTTACATTGGACATTTCATCCATTTGATATGGCACGTGATAAGCCGCAAGTATACGGTTCTATCGCGTAGTAAAAATATCGATCCACAGGGAGTTATATGTGACTACCAATCTAGTTTCAGTGGTGATTAGCTGAAAAGGAATAGTTAAGTAGGAAATATGTTGGTTTTAACTTTGAATATAAAAGGCGTCTTGGGATCATGGTTAGATCACAATGATGGTAATAGAAAAACCCTTTAGCTATTCTCTATCTTATAATTGAGTTTGTTTTAAGGACAATGTATTATTTTGGTTTAATTCAAGTTTCCTTTCGGAATACAAGAACGTGTCTCGAAACGATGATCAAGCCTATTCTCATGGTTGATCATCGCCGAAACCCATTAAGCACAACCTTATTGTCCCAAAGTTACCTCGGCTATTCTCATGCTTTGGTTACTTTGTCTAATTCCATTTGTTCTAATGTCAGGCTTCACCTTTCGGTACTTCACCTGACATTTGGGTTATACAAATTTGCACAATGGAATTAGATTAAAAGTCAAAGCAATCATAAGATAGGGCTTAGCTTTGGGACTAATTAGGGACCATCATTAGATTGTATCCCATAATCCCAAGACTAAAAGAAGTCTACTCACAATTGCTCATTGTTGACAAGGGAGTAGAAGAGAAGGACATAATGTAAATAGCGAGAAATAAAATAAAGCGTGTAAAAGACTGAATTGTAAAAAGGACAGAATAACAATAACCTTAATAGAAAACTTGCAAGAACTTTAACATAAACTAAAGTGTGAGAATTACAATGATCCAGGATGAATGTGAAGCTACATTAGGGTCCTTTTTATAGGCCAAGATCAGAGACAAAGCACTAAACATCAATTACAATCCATAAAGACAGAATGGGAAGAGTTGTAACATTTTTGGCTATCAGAAGGGACGCACGGATCGTGCCACACAGGCGCACGGATCGTGCCCCATAACAACAGCTGGGAATTTGAAACAGCACGGGGCGCACGGACCGTGCTTGACATGCGCACGGATCGTGCACAGTTGAGCTTTTGATCTTCTGCAGTTACGAATGTCTCGCACGGACCGTGCCTCCAGGCGCACGGACCGTGCGTCTCTTTTTCTTCAATTCCTTCATTTTCTGCGAACCACACGCACGGACCATGCTTAATCACGCACGGACCGTGCGTCTAAACCTGATATTTGGACCTTCTATTGCTGATTCTTCTCCCCATCCTTTTGCCTTTTGATCCTTTACTCTTTAAGCACTAAAATTCCTCAATTGCTTCCATAATAACCTGAGAATAGAAACCAACAATTTGTAGTAAAATAGCTCTAAACTAAAATCAAAACATCAAATAAACTACTTAAAATAAATAATAAAAACACACTAAAATATGACTTATCAAACTCCCCCATGCTTGAATCTTTGCTTGTCCTCAAGCAAAACTATGAAACTCATTGGCCAATTTTTGGAAAAAATTCTGAATTCCTATAAAACCTTAAGTGGACCTGCGGTAAATTTCAGCACTTCTTTGGTTTGAGACTTACTACTTGGGCTTTTGTGACTTATGAGACAAGTTTTAGGTATCAGCACAATAGAAAGGATATCAATGTCATCATAGAATTAGTTCCCTAGCATTCTTGAGCTTGGGTCTTCCATTCACTAGATCGGGTCTCAAAGAAGGGTCTTTATACGCTGAGCATTCAAGCATTTTTTTTTCTTTTTTTTGCTTTTTTCTTTGATGTAGGCCAACCACTTTTAATTAACAATTTTTTTCTTTTTCAATTTGAACTAAAGTGGTCAGCCCTTCTTGCTTATGCTCCTTTTTTTTCTTTTCTTTTTCTTTTCTTTCTTTTTCTTTCTTTTTGCTTGATACCCCAACTCAGACATTTTTCTCCAGTAACCTCGCATCCGGTAAATGTCACCAAGAGAACTAAATTTCTAGTTTCTTTTCTAAACCTCCTAATAGTACCAATAACCAAAAACAAATCTCAAGTGTGTGTGTGCAAACCCAAAAAGTAGTAGCAAACAATCATTTATTTTTACCAGTCAGTCCACCTAGATGAATACTATGAATTCCCAAAAAAAAATTTAATCTAAAAGAGGCCTTTACTAGACAAAACATGCTTTCAAAATTCTTCAATCTGGTTTTTTCTGGCCATCACTTTTTAAAGATGTGCATTATTTTGTTTCTAAATGCGATCAATGTCAACGCACTGGGAGTATTTCCAGAAGAAACGAAATGCCTCTGAACAGTATTCTAGAAGTCGAAATTTTCGACGTCTAGGAAATTGACTTCATGGGGCTATTTCCCTCTTCTTTTGGAAATCAATACATTCTAGTCGCAGTTGATTATGTCTCAAAGTGGATTGAAGCCATTGCTTCTCCAACAAATGATGCACAAGTCGTAATCAAGCTTTTCAAGAAAATCATTTTTTCAAGATTTGGAGTACCAAGAGTAGTAATTAGTGATGGAGGATCTCATTTTATCTCCAAACATTTTGAAAATGCGCATGAAAATGAGCAGAAGATTGGTCTTCACTTATGAAAATGCCCGAATTTACATTGGACATTTCATCCATTTGATATGGCACGTCTTCCACTGTGTCATCATTTGTCTCACACTACTAGAAAACTTCAATTTAGCGTCCATTTGGTAGCGTCGGCCCCCGACACGGACGCTAATAGCGTCAGATTAGCGTCGGCTAAGCCCACGCTAAGCAAAAAATGATATTTGACGCAAGGAGATACAGATTAGCGTCGGCTAGGCCAACGCTACGTGATAAGATATGCGACGCTAAAAAGTGATAAGATTAGCGTCGGACGGCCCACGCTAGTTTTATGTTAATTTACCAAAATACCCTAACTCTCCCACTATTCTTCTGTTCATTCCCTCGCTCACTCTTCTTCTGTTCATTCTCTCCATCACTCTCTTAGTCTTGCGCCTCTCTTCACCGAAACCCTAAGCCTTCACCTCTTTCTCCTCCGCTACACAGAGGCGACGGCGCCAGCCGGAGAAGACGAAGAACACCTCGACGGCAACACTACTTTCTCCACCATCGCTCCCTCTCTCTTCGTTCTCATCTCAAATCGAAAAAACAAAAAACCCCAAATCCACCATCTTCCTCTGTTCTTTATATTTAGCAGTGGAAAAAAATTCGTCCAAGGTATTGCTTACGTATTCTTCCTCTGTTCTTCTGATTTTGATTCTATATAGTTGTTATGATGTTATTTTTGGATTTGTAGTTTTGTTCTTTGTTTGTATCTGATTTCAACATAGACGTGTGTTCTTCGTTTTTTGTGTTCTTCATTTTTGGTGTTCTCTGTTCTTAATATGTGTTTGTCTACTTAGGTTAAAGATTATAGCAGTCATGGTGCCATTACCTGCTGGGGTTTGTTCCTTGATCTTGCAAAAAAAAATTATAGCATTGTTTCTTACGAATTAATTAGAATGTTGCCTTATGTTTTATTCAGAACAGAATGGATAATAGGTTTTGAAAAATAAGTTGCACCTCATTAGTTAAAGCGGCTAGGAACACTGTAGAAGCATATGTACACAGATATCTACATATTTCTCCAATATTCTCACTATCCTGACCTGCCTCCAGAATTTCTTTACTCTCTGTAAGTGTAAGCCATCCCTTTGTAACATTGTTGCTTGGTAAAGGTGTCAATATTAAGATGTTCTATATATAAATAAACTATTTGAAGCTTCAAGTGCTGGTTTTTATCCCCTAATTTTGTATAGGTTGGTCTATCGTGATTTCTATCCCATCAATGCCATTGGTAATGTCTAGGCTTGTCCCACCCTGATACTAGTATAAGAATCTTGTTTATACCTTTTGTAACAGTGTTATACTGAACTGTATAAATTTAGTTGTTTTTGCTTAGGTGTGTATTGGACTGATAGTATTTCACAGGTTTCATTCTCTCTTGGTCTCTCAGTATAACGAGTATAATCCTTATTATAATGATAGCCTCTTTTACTTTATAATTTATAAAAGGAAAAATGTAAAAAAACTATTATACCTTTATGATTATAGCCTCCGTACTTCTCATAGAACTAAGAGGCCATTGCTACTTAGGTAGAATTAATTTTTTTTACACAAATATCCCCTAATATTTCTTATCATATACCTTTAAAACATCACTACAGTCCCACGAATGACCTAGGCATTTTTCAGCGGTAATTAGTCTCCATATTATATTCTCATGTTTATCTTTAGTCGAGTCCATTTGAAGTTTAAATTTATCTGATTTGTAGTTTTCTTTGTTTAATGATTTTGGGATTTTACTGATTTTGGAGATTTGATTGATTTTAGCGATTTTAAGTGAAGTTGGGGCTGAACATTCATAGTGTTGTTGCCTGCTCAATATGAAACCATGAATTATTAGTTTGAAACTCATTTTATTTTGAGATTTTTGACATATGATTTCCTGCTTCTTTCTCTTATCAGGTTTTTCTATTTGAATATACTTCCAGGTGAACAAAATTGGAGATTGTTGTTGACTCCACCAGCAAATTTGCCAGCTTCTTCAAGGTCATTTTTCGTGAACGGTAACGTCTCTTTCTTTTCTTTGTTTTGGTTGCTTCCTACTATTCAATTTTGTGAATCAATTTTTGGATGAATCGATTTGATCTAAAGTGGTGCTTTTTAATTTTCAATGATCCCTAATTTTACACTCGTGTGTGTTTTTTTTTGCTGCTTGTTGTATATTGATCCATTGTTTGTGCTGGTGCTGCTTGGCATTACCATGATAATCTTTTTACTGGTTACCATCTTAATTTAAAGATTTTTGAGGTTTCTAAGGATTATAGAAAGCTTGTTACTGAGTTTAAGAATTTGGGGTTAATTAAAAAGAAAGAACATGTTGCCCTTTATACATTAACATCTGATGCTATTAACACCAAGGGCTTGTCTATCCATAAACAAAATCTGATGCTGTTATGTTATCAATTGTTGTTTACTGTGTTGTTGAATGTGATAGTATTTGGACTCATTCGGCTTCTTGTATGTTGTTGGGTTTGATTTGGATGCAAAGTACTTATATTGAAAGTTTATGTGTTGCTAAATGTTATAGTGACAAATTAAGTGTTTTCCTCATAGAGAATGGATCGTACTTGGATGTACAATATGACATATGCTAATAGGCACGGATTGAAAAAAGAGTTTGTTCGTGGTGTTAAAAACTTTGTGAAGAGGGCCTTGAAGCTACCCATTTGTATGTCTGAGGGAGGGATAAGGTGTCCGTGTACAAAATGCAAGTGTATCAAGATATCTACGGCAACTAATGTTAGGCTTCACTTGTATCGGTATGGATTTCAACCAGATTATTGGATTTGGACTGACCACGGAGAAGTGAACCCCAGTGTTGATACAAGGGGTGGTTCGAATAGTAGCGGGCATGTGCATCATGACAACCATTTTGATTCAATGAATCAGATGGTGTTTGATGCTTTTAGGCCGTATGAAAACGAAGATGTCCCCCGTGAAGATGAGTTGCCAAACGAAGACGCAAAGCAGTTTTACGACAAGTTGATACTCGCCAACAAGCCCATCTACAAGGGGGCTACCCAGTCTACGTTGTCAATATCTGTTCAACTTTTGGCAATAAGAACAAATTGGCATCTTCCACAAAAAGGTATAGATTTTGTTGCTCAGATGCTTAAAACTGTATGTCCAGTTCAAAATTGCTTGCCCAAGAACTATTACCAAGCAACACAGTTGGTGTCTAAGTTAGGGCTGAAGGTTGAGAAGATTGATTGTTGCGAGAGAGGTTGTATGTTATATTACAAGGATGATAGCAAGTTATCTGAATGCAAAATTTGTCACTCTCCTAGGTTTATTCCTCGTAGGATTGGTATGGGAAACTACAAAGATGTCCCAGTGAAGAGAATGTTCTATTTCCCTATCATTCCCAGATTACAAAGACTATATACATCACCTGAGTCTGCAGCTGAAATGAGATGGCATCACGAGAACAAAAAGAGTTCAAACGTCCTTCGCCACCCGTCCGATGGAAAAGCATGGAAACACTTTAATGATGTATATCCCGACTTTGCTAGTGATCCCAGAAATGTAAGGCTGGGTTTGTGTTCAGATGGATTTAATCCTTACATTCAAGCCTCTGCTTCTCCATACTCTTGTTGGCTGGTAATAGTTACCCCTTACAATCTTCCCCCTGAAATGTGCATGACCAAACCATACTTGTTTTTGACTTGTCTCATACCCGGACCTCATAACCCTAAAGTAAAGATTGATGTCTACTTGCAACCATTGATTGATGATCTGCAACGACTGTGGTCCAATGGCATTTTGACCTATGATATATCCACAAAACAAAACTTCATCATGAAAGCGTGCTTGATGTGGACAATCAATGATTTTCCGGCCTATGGTATGTTATCTGGATGGGGAACACAAGGAAAGTTGGCATGTCCTCATTGTATGGAAGACACGAAAGCTTTCACCTTGAAACATGGCAGGAAGAATTCATGGTTTGATTGCCATCGTCGGTTCTTGCCAGCTAATCACTCTTTCAGAAGAAGTAAAAGAAGATTTACCAAAAATAGGGATGAGAAAGACGGTCGACCTTACATTGCCACTGGGCAAGATGTGTGGGAGGTTGTAAGTGGTTTTCCAAAGGTGAACGAAATTGGTTGGAAAAAGAAATTTGATGGGTATGGAGTGGGTCATAATTGGACTAAACGAAGTATTTTTTGGAATCTTCCATATTGGAAGGATAACTTGTTAAGGCACAACCTTGATGTGATGCACATAGAGAAAAATTTCTTTGACAATATATTTAAGACGGTCATGAATATTAAAGGTCTAACAAAGGATAATGAAAAGGCAAGAAAAGATTTGTCTTTATTATGTTGTCGTGGGGACTTGGAGATGAAAGCCTTATCTAACGGAAAGATGGGAAAGCCAAAGGCAAGTTACACTCTGACATCATCTGATGCCAAGTTGGTTTGTAAATGGCTTAAGGAACTTAGAATGCCTGATGGCTATGCTTCAAACCTTGCTAGGTGTGCTGATGTCGAAAAGGGTACAATGCATGGGATGAAGAGCCATGATTGTCATGTTTTTATGGAGTGTTTACTTCCAATTGCATTTCGTTCCTTGCCAGAATTTGTTTGGAGACCATTAACTGAGTTAAGTCTATTGTTCAAGGATCTGTGTTCCAATACATTGAGGATGGATGACTTAGTTAAGTTGGATGAAAACATTCCAGTTATCATATGCAAGTTAGAAAGGATTTTCCCACCGGGTTTCTTTGACTCAATGGAGCATCTTCCAATCCACCTCGCCTATGAAGCAATGCTAGGTGGTCATGTACATTACCGGTGGATGTATCCATTTGAAAGGTAATTGTTGTGGTTGATTTTTTTAACTGTTACATGTATATTATAACTTAATAGACACGAAATGATTGAAATGTGCAGATGTATGGGAGTCTCCAAAGAGGCCGTGACAAATAAGGCTAGGGTTGAAGGTTCCATATGTGCTGACTATTTACAACGTGAGACAACTTATTTTTGTTCTCATTATTTCAACTCATTCAATTTGTTGCCAACCACAAGTTTAAGTAATAATACTGGTTCGGAACGTGATGACATGCAACCTACACTGTCCATCCTACACAAAGGTGGTCGACCCAGTGGGAAGCCAAGAGAGCATTATCTATCAGATAAGGAGTGGGAATCTGCTCATGTCCATGTCTTGATTAACTGTAATGAGATCAAACCATATCTTGAGTAAGTATTCTTCATTACACATCAATCATGATCTTGATACACATCATAACCTATATTGACTTATGAATTATGTGATTGATGTCAGCACTTTCTTGGAGAATCACTCAATCAATGAAGAAGACGCATCTGGACGTATACATGCAGAGTTTCCCACATGGCTAATGGAATATGTAGATGAGGAGGCGAATGGAGTTACAAACAAAGACATAATGGCACTATCTCGCGGTCCTTCATCAATGGCAATATCTTGGAACATGTACTTTGTCAACGGGTACAAGTTTCATACTAAGGCCTGGAGCAATGGTAAAAAAAACTGTTAATTGTGGGGTACACGTAAAGGGTTTTACTGAAGGAGGAGAAAATGATTATTATGACACAATCAACCATATCTTTGAAGTAGATTACTTTGGTCTCAATGACAAGATTGCCCTATTTTATTGTGAATGGTTTGACCCGACAAAAAATAGGGGCACAAAGGTTCATCCACATTATAAAATCGTGGATATTAAAATGGATAAACGTTATGGTCCTTACGATCCTTTTATCCTTGCGCAAAAAGCAACACAAGTGTATTATGTCCCCTATCCAGAAATGTGTAGAGCTATGCGTGGATGGTGTGCGGCAATCACCACAAAACCAAGGGGTCATGTGGAGATTGACGACACAGAGGATGAAATGCCATATCAGTCAGATGGGATGTCACCTGTTCTATCTATTGCAGAAATTGAATCAATATCTTGTTTACGTGACGACTCACAAGTAGATGTGTTTGAAGAGATTTTTGATCATTCGCCTCACAATGATTGAGCGTGTAATTTATTATAGTACTTTGTATTGCACATTATTAGAGCTTATTATATGTATTTTGTATTGCACTATCATGATTTAGACTAGTTGGTGTACTCTATAATTAATAATAGTTTGCAAGATATATCTTTTATCCTTTTGTTTATTTTCATTGCCCATTTTCTGTTTCACATGTTCTATCACTTGTTTGAAAGATATACCTTATTTCTATTTTTGTATTCTATAACTGTAGCATGGATTTTGTATTTTATGTCAACAGATGAATACCAAAGGTGGCCGTGGCAAAGGACAAAAGGTCCATCCTACCAGGGGTAGACCAAAGATGTTACCACCGCGCAAACTTGAGCAGCAGAATCTCTTGCGTCGCAATTTGATTAACACTAAGTCACTTGACCGATCATCTTCACCTCTATCACAGCCTCCTGTGCCGACCCAGACTGCGACACCTGCTGAGAATGTAGCACCTGCTCAGACACCATCACCCATTCATGCATCTACCCCCGAGGTATTTGTGTTTATGCCAACTCCAGGTATAAACCTTCAAACCATGGGTGCCTCTTCACAACATGCCCCACATGAGGCTTTAGTAGCGGATGATGATGTGCCTGACCAAGAGGATGAAGTTGAAGACCGTGACGAAGAGGAAATTGAGGACGAGGACGAGGACGAAGAGGATGAAGCTCAGGTGGGTGAAGGGTCATTTCCTTCTCACTTGCCAGAGAGAGATGGTGATGGGAAGGTCAAGATACAACCTTACGGTAAAGGGTAAGTTACAACATTCTACAACTTGTTTTAAAATATTCCTTTCAACAACTTTTTATTACTCTGCGGATGTGTTGGTTTTGATGCTTCATACATCTTCCTTTTTATTACTTTTCAGGCTCATTCCTAGCAAGGAAGTTGTAGATGCAATTAGGGTTGCCATTCAAACACAATTTCGAAAGCCTATCTATGGTTGGACTGCAACAACCCAAAAAATTCGAGATGGTTGGTTGGCCAGATTTGGGGTAAGTATGTATTTCTATAAAATAGTTCAATTCGAAAGCCTATCTATGATTTAGTGCTTCCTTGAGTTAGTGCAGAAAAAGGTGTCATAGGATCAATTGTACTATATGACATCAATTAGAATAATGAAGCACCGTCTTAAATATCAAATTGTGACTTTTAAATTGTATTGTAATTTGCAGAAAAAGGTGTCACGGGATCCTAGTCTTACAGGTATTGTCCGACACTTGTTTGAACAAAAAGCCAAAAAAAGACTCAGTGACATGCTTACTAAGGAAAGAAAGAAAGATGTTCAGCCTAAATGGATGGGGGATAAAGCTTGGATTGGTCTTAAAGCATACTGGGCTAACCAAAAATTCAAGGACATCTCCAACCAAAATAAGATTAATAGAGCATCAACAAGAGGTGGAGCGGTCCACACTTCAGGCCGCAAGGCTCACATTGATTTAGCACTTGAGCTAGTAAGTATTAAACTCAACAATTCTAATTTCTCACTGTTTTGATTACAAAATACACATCCATATAAGTAGTGATTACATGAGAAGATAAAGAATAAAGAATCTCAGATGAGGTAGGTGAAAAATGATGTATGGTTGCAATGAAAATCTTGTAGGTAGGTAGGAGCTTTCTTTAATCTAGCTGATTTCCTAGACTGGTTATCAGCTTTCAATAGTAGGATGTTGATTAACGGGAATATCCAGGAATAGAGGCTCAGAGTCAGAGGTGTGAGAATGAGAATCTGTGTGAATGGTTGGAGGGACAGAATCATGGTAATGGAAAATATGTTTATGAAAAACATGTCTAGTAGGCAGCAGTTAAGAAGGTAGCAGAATCACCAAGATACATTGTTTGTCATTGCCTCTTCCTCTACCTCAGCCACCTTGACTGTTAGGTTGATTTCTTCCTTGTGATGTGGAGAAACTCTTTGATTGAGTCCAATTGCTGCTGCTACAGGCAACAGTTAAGAAGGTAGCAGAATCACCAATGCTGCTGCTACAATATTGGGATCAACTCAATATTCTCTTTTTGATCTAACTGATTTTCTGTTGTGTATACATTTTTGGAATCTGATTACAGTTGCCTCAACTTATATATTGAGGAGAACTTCTAACTAACAGCATTAGGCAGTTCTGGAATTGTTTTGGAACTGTTTTGTAATTGTTTTGGACTGATTAATTGAACTGATATTGATTAATTGAACTGATACTGTTTCTGCAGTTGTTTCTGGACTGATTAATTGAACTGATATTGATTAATTGAACTGAAGTATTAATTAAGTGGAAATGAGTTCTGATTGCTCCTTTACTTACAGTTAATACAGAATTTATGTTAGAATAGTGTAACCAAGATAGTGTTTGAATGTACAGAATTTATGTTAGAATACTTGTTGTTCTGGAATTGTTTTGGAACTGTTTTGTAATTGTTTTGGACTGATTAATTGAACTGATACTGTTTCTGCAATTGTTTCTGGACTGGTTAATTGAACTGATATTGATTAATTGAACTTAATTGAACTGAAGTATTAATTAAGTGATTACATCTTGTTTCTGGACTGATTAATTGGAGCTAGCTAATTGTGATTACATCTTGATTTTATTTGTAGTGCAATGAGATGCAAAGAGATGTGCGACCGGATGAGTTATTTTTAAAAACCCACAAGAGAAAATCTGGTGTTTGGGTTGAACATCGAGCTGAAACTACCTATGTAAGTTATTGTCATTGTTTCTTGAGTTTTTGGTTAATTCCTTATACGTTGTTTTGGTTTAGTTTGGTCCTTTTGCTAGTAGCTTATCATTATTTTCTTATTGATCAGAATGCATACAAACAAAACGTGGCTGAAGTACTGGCACAAAATGGTGAATTAGGTGGTGATGATCAACTGGTAGATGGAGCAGTGGCACTTGATTGTTGGAAGGTGGCTGTGGGGGGTCCTACCCGTGGTCGGCTTTATGGCACAGGAGGCTTATCTGCGAATGCCCAACCTGGGTCCAAGTCACTTACCCAACCATCCCAGAATCCTTCTGGTTTCATGATTGGGATAGCTTTGGAAGAAGAGAGGGAAGCTAGACTTAAAGCTGAGAAGACGGCTCAAGATGCAATAGCCCGAGCTGAAGTGGCTGCCCAAGACGCTCGAGAGGCAAATGAGCGTTCGCAGAAGTTAGAAAATGATTTTAATGCGCTGAAAAAATTATGTGTTGATCGCATGGATGCTTTTGAGCGTCGGATCTTGTAGTGCTAGCCATCCTGATTATGATGATGATTTGGATGAAGAGTCACAAGATAGCGATTGATCTTGTTATCGTTACTTTTCTCTAGATGTTGGATGCCAAACACTTTGATATTTTGATGATGAGTATGTTACATATTTTGTAGTTTCTCTAGATGTTGAATGCCAAATACTTTGATGATGACTATGGTATATATTTTGTAGTTTCTCTAGATGTTAGATGCCACACACTTTGATCTGTTGTTCTGATTAGTTATGGTATTTTGTATTTTGATTGGTAATAGGTGAATATTAGCAGGTGTGGAAAGCAAAGTAGGCTGTCACTTTTTTTTAAAAAAAACCAATTATTAGCGTCGGCTACACGGACGCTAGAGTGTTGTTGACTTTTTCTTTGGTTGACTTTAGCGTCGGCTAAACGGACGCTATATCATTTTGTAGACTTTTCTTTAGTTGACTTTAGCGTCAGCTAAACCGACGCTAATATTAAATAGTTGACTTCCCAAGCGTTGATTGTAGCGTCGGCCTTGTCATTAGTGTCGGCTTTAGCGTGGGCTTAGCTGATGCTAATTAGCGTCGGTCGAAATATACGGGACGCTACGGATTAGCTTCGACCCTTTTAGCGTCCACACGAGGCCGACGCTAATCCGACTCTAACTCACTGTTAGCGTCCATTTCAAGTGTTTTAGCGTGGGCTTCTGGCCTACACTAAAACCTGTTTTTCTAGTAGTGTCAATTCGACCTCTTGGTTTTGTCTTAATTGCAACACACCAACCACGCCGATCAGTCTGTGTTGATGGATAAGAGACATAATAGACTTGTCTCACATTTTGTGCAATGACGAACGGATCATACAGTCGATATCTACTATTCATTTTAATGTCCACTGTATTTGTCTTTGGATTAAACTTTGTTCCTCGAGCGGACGGATCGAACCAATTACAATAAAAAACAACTACCTTTTGACTATAATCAATATATGGGTACGCAAGTTCATATATGTGTTCAACCACACTATAGAAATCACCTTCGCCTCTCCCAGTGACACCTTTCATGCAAACTCCACTATTGACTGTTTCTCTACCCTCTGTCCATTCCTTAGTGTGAAATTTGTATCCATTAACAAAATATGTGTGCCATTCTTTAACACATCTACGAGGACCGTCAGATAAGTTCCTCAAGTGTTGGTTGGTAGGAGTCGGCGGGAGGGAATGCACACATTTCCTAAACCACATTGGAAAATGCGCATGAATATGAGCAGAAGATTGGTCTTCACTTACTGTCTCTGATGACAAAAACTCCCTAATAAGAAATTATTAATTGTTATATACAACTGTGTAATTTAATTTAATTGAGATAGCTAGGTCGAGAAATACATACTCAATGAATGGTTGGACCTCGGTACAGTTTATCATGACATGAACATGGGCTGAATTTAACTCTTCTTCTGTTAGCCAATGAATTGACTCCTTTCCAGACGGACGGCCAGGTAGAGAAAATACAGACAAAGCTAAATGATGTCTTGGACATTCAATTTCCACGTCATTTCGACTACTTCTAGGAGCAAACTCATTCTTGAAATAATAAGAACAAAAATGAGTTGTTCCACGATGTAAGTAAGAAGAACATATCGATTCTTCAACTCTAGCTTTATTTTTAACTGATCTTTTTGAATCACCCATGAACCTAGAAAATGATATCCATCGATCATATGTTAATATATAATCATCGATCCAATTAATCTAAATGATATATATATATATATATTAACTGACATTTCAAACGGATACATCCATCTGTATTGGACAGGTCCGCCAAGTTTAGCTTCATTTGCGAGATGAACAGGAAGATGCTCCATAGAATCAAAGAAACCCGGCGGAAATATTCTCTCCAACTTGCATAAGATAAATGGTATGTCTTGTTCCATTTTGTAAGGTCATCCGCTTTTAGCGTTGTAGAACACAAATTCTTAAAATATTGACTTATTTCAATGAGTGGATTCAAAATGTGTGTTGGCAACGAACTAAAGGCAATAGGAAGAAAGCAATCCATGAATACATGACAATCATGGCTCTTCATCCCATGTAACCTCCCATTATCCACATCGAAACATCTTGCTAAATTGGAAGAATAACTGTTTGGCATTTTCAACTCAGAAATCCACCGATAAACTGCTTTCGCTTGCTCCGTAGATAAAGTATAATTGCCTTTGGGTTTCAGTGTCCTACCGTTAGCTTACTCAACCAATAACAAATCTTTTCGCCTGCAGTAATGATCCACGTCCTTCCTAGCCTTCTCATTGTCTTTCGTTTTACCTTTCACGTTCATAACAGTGTTAAATATGTTATCAAAGAAATTCTTTTCAATATGAATTACATCGATATTGTGTCTCAATAGATTATCTTTCCAATATGGAAGTTCCCAAAAAATACTTTTTTTCGTCCAATTATGCCATAGTCCATAACCATCTGGACGAGAAACAACACCATCAATCACTTCCACGGGAGGGATATCCTTGACACTGTTCCAAACTTCTTTTGGTGTCAGCCTACGAGGAGGTTCAGCTGTTTCAACATTCCCCTTGATGAATGCGTATTTTGACTTTTTAAAAAGATGCTCGATAGGTAAAAACCTACGGTGCGAGTCAAACCATGAGGTTTTTCCTCCATATTTAAGAGTAAAAGCATTTGTGTCAACCATGCAAATTGGACACGCCATCTTACCATGTGTCCCCCATCCAGACAACATTCCATACGCAGGAAAGTCATTAATGGTCCACATCAAAGCCGCCCTCATCATGAAATTTTGTCTTCGTGCTGCATCATAAGTTAAAACACCATTCCACAACTTTTTTAGGTCATCAATCAAAGGTTGCAAATATATGTCAATACCAGTTGTTGGATTAGTTGGCTCTGGTATTATAGCATTTAGAAACATGTAGGGTTTAGACATACACATTTCAGGAGGTAGGTTGTATGGGGTAACAATAACTGGCCAACAAGAATACGGTGTTGCTGACGCTTGAATATATGGTGTGAAACCATCAGAGCATAAACCAAGCCGAACATTGCGTGGATCATTGGCAAAATCTGGATGAACACGATCAAAATGCTTCCAAGCTTCACCATCAGATGGATGACGTAATTCACCAGAATTATTTCTATTTTCATAGTGCCACGTCATTTTACCCGCAGTTTCCATTGAAGTGAACATCCTCTTCAGTCTTGGTATAATCGGCAAATAGAACATTGCTTTCCTTGGAACTGGCTTGCCTTTGCTTGTCCCTTTCCTGCTGACACGATACCGTGGCTCTTGACAAAACTTGCATTCCAGCAACTCTCCATCATTTATGCCAAACTCATTGTTATAATAGATCATGCAACCAGACACACAACAATCAATTCTTATAGAATTTAAACCAATCTTCGATACCAATCTTTTAGCATCATAATAACTCTGCGGCAAAACTCCTTTAACGGGGGTTGCATCCAACATCATTTTAGTCATGTATTCCATGCACAATTCCGCAACGTTAAATTGAGACTTAAGACCCAACAACCGAACACACATTGATAACTTAGAGTCTGTAGATCCTTCAAATAATGGTTTATTTGTCTCACTCAAAAACATATAAAACCTCTGAGCTTCCTCGTTTGGAACTTCTTCAGCATCATATTGTGGTTCTTCGAAATCCAAATTTACACCGACAGCATGCTGATGCGCATCAGATATCATCCCCTGAACAACATCAAACGACGGCTGATATCCCGTAGTCGTTGGATTACTACTTGATGCGGAAACTTCTACGACTGGAGTTGATGTGGGACCTTCTACTTGGATAGGAACATTATCAACCGCAGGAACTCCAGCTGCTAACTCGCCATGACGGGTCCATATCCAATAATTTGGCTTAAATCCATTATTGTACAAATCAAGTCGAACATCACATTCCTTTTTTATAGATCGAAACATACATTTGGAGCAAGGACATCTAATTCCACCTTGTCGCTCAAATTCTTTTTGACGCTTAGCAAAAAGAACAAACTCTTCGACTCCTTGTACAAAACGCCGCTTCAAACCAGCTCTTCCAGGATATATTCGATCATACATCCAGCTACGATCCATTTTTTTGTGTATGTTCCTTATTATATATATACTACACAACATATATCATATTTGTATTAGAACAATACACATTGGTATTGATATTTTTATGTTTGACCAAATATACAAATGGTAATATATTTTTGACAACATTTTATTTTACTAATAAATTTACTTTTTTTACTTCTATTATATATATATATATATATATATATATAATCTAATTATTTTACTAATTATTACAATCTAATTTATTTTATTTTTTCGAATAATTTCTATAACATTAAAAATTTTTACTAAAAAAAACTATTACACAATAAATAAAATTTATTTTATTTTCACGAAAAATTCGTATTTTAAAATTCTCAAAAATTTTAGATAATTATTATTATACAATTAGTCTAAACATAATCTAATTATTACACAATAAATAAAATTTATTTTATTTTCGTAAAAAAATTATTATTTATAATAATAACAACAAATACATTTTATAAGAAATAATTTTGTTAACTAACCGGTAGTGAAAAGAAGTCCCTGACTTGATGCTTTTCGGACTCTTGAAAACAAAACTCCAAACTCGCAACTCCAATCAATTGCAAAACAAAAAATAACAAAATAAATATTAAACAACACATGTTTAAAAACTAAATATTAACTAAAACAATCAAAATTCATTTAAAAAACATACCTTAAGAGTAATCTCACAGAAAGAACAAAACAGACTTCGAAAGGAGTGGATTGAGAGATTTGAGAGGAGAAGAGTGAGAGATTTCGGAGAAGAGACTTCGAAATGAGTGGATTGAGAGATTTGAGAGGAGAAGAGTGAGAGATTTCGGAGAAGAGGGTGAAGAGTGATTGAAGAAGGGGTTGGAATATATAGAAGGGAGCGCGCAACGACTATTTCGCAAAATCCGCCGGAACCGTCGATTACCAGCGGATTGGTTGGCTTACCGGCGGATACCAGTCAACGTAAGTGAGCGGTTTTCGATACACGAATCCGCCGGAAAACGCGAGATACTGGTGGATTATTGACTAACCGGTCATTACCGGCGGATTAGGTCCAATTACCGGCGGATTAGGTACGATTACCGGCGGATTTTGAATTTCAAATTTTAAAATATTATCCGCCGGAAATTGCAATTACCGGCGGAATTTTTCGTTGACTGTTACCGGCAGATCCGGTTCATTATCGGTGGATTTTGAATTTCAAAAATTAAATATTATCCGCCGGAAATTGCAATTACCGGCAGATTTTTTCCGATGATTTTTACCGGCGGATTATGCTGCAATTACCGGCGGAAAATTTTAAAATTTTTTTGTGGAAAAATCTGCTGGTAACACCTATATATTCCGCCGGTAAGTTACGGTCTAATTACAATCCGCCGTAACACCTATATATTCCGTCGGTAATTTACTGGGGGAAGCAGCCCGCCGGTAACGCCCAAAATCCGCCGGTAATGTACCGGCGGATTTTTCCCGCCGGAAATGGGCGAAATTCTTGTTGTGACAAGACTCGCGAACATGCATTCTCCCATTGCTGCAAAAGGTTGATACCCTGATGCTTGATAGATGGGAGAATTGAACGCACATTATCCTAAAGCTACTGATTCCGGCAAGAGTCCACATGTTTATAGCAAAAGAATAACGTTGAGGGCAAAAATCATTAGTTTGGGCATGCAATGGCTGCACGTCCTAAAGATTCAACTCCTTCCAACTTTGAACATTAGTTGGGCACTCAAAGAGAAGATGTCAACTAGCTTCAATAGATGGATGCATTGAAGCAAACGCAGAGCAGAGGGCAATTACGCAAACACCGTCTAGTAGGAAGACAATTACGACCCATACACCAAAGACAAATTAAAAAGTTTTAACCTTTTTAGATTTGTGTGACTATCTTTTAGAATATAATATCTCAGGTCGTAAAGATTTTCGTGTTTTTTTAAGAAAATTAGAAAATATCATTTAATTAAATAAAGTAATTAAAAAAGGGAATTGCTACTTCTAGCGAAGAAGCCATTCGTGAATTTTTACGATGTGTGTTTGTTGACCATAATAGGGTTAGTTCTGTCAATTTCTATCAATTGCCACACAACCGTGTTTTGCTGGTATGTTAATTAATACCACTTCGCAAGGATTCGTGGGAAAAGATGTCGCTACAACACTATAAGAAAATTGTGTATTACTGGCGGATTTTTTCCGTCGGTACCGTTCCGGCAAAAATTTGGCGTTTTTGGTGGATTTTTTCCATCGGTAAATTTTCGGCGAAAAAATAGTAGTTCCGACGAATTTTTTCCCTCCGTATGTTTCCGGCGGATTTTCAAATTACCGGTAGATTTTAAAATATATATCTATACTTTTAAAAAAAATTCACCGGTAATTTAAAATAATCCGCGAAAATGTTACCGCCGGTTTTTAAACATTACCGACGGATTTTTTGAAAAAAAAATTCAAAAAGTCTGGCGGTAACATTTCCGGCGGAATTTTTAAAAAATCCGCCGGAAAAATACTGAGGGAAAAAAATCTGTCGGAACCATCCGAAAATGCCTCTTCTCATTCTCTCATTTCGCTCTTTATTTCCTTCTCATTCTCTTCTACATTTTCCCTATCTTATCTTTCTTCTTCTACCGGCGGATTTCTGGCGAAAAAATCTGCCGAAAATATCACTTTTCCAGCGGAAAAATGCGTTTTTCTTGTAGTGCAAATAGCAATGCTGTTAAAAACATTGCATCTCCTAAATTGTCTTTCATGAAATTTTGTTTCATTGGAACAAAAGAGTTATTAGAAAATAAAACTTTCATTAATTGAAATGTTGAAAATGTTGAAAACAAAATTTGAATTTGTTTAAAATGTTGAAAACAAAATTTGAATTTTGTTTTGCTTATAGCAACAACTTAACATAGCAACAAATTTCTTTTGTCGAGACCGGAAGGTATCTAGAGATGACAATTCGGCCCACATCAAGTTGGTCTGCATTGGGTTTTGGCTTATTGGGCTTGGCCAAAAGCTCGGATCGAAATTCGGCCCACATCAAGTTGGTCTGCATTGAGAGTGAATTCAATTGCATATTTTTACTATATTTATATTTTAACGTCTAAAGAGGTCCTCACGTTACCAATCATATTAAAATTTGATGACACAATTGAATTTTCTTTAATTCAAATTATGAGAAATGCTAGGAACACTCTTTTTTTCACACTCTCTTTGAACACTTTCTTTAATTCAAATTAACAAGTCTCATTTTCAAAGTGGTGGGACTCACATGAATTTTAACCAATTATAGAATGAGTGTTGGAGAGTGTATAAAAGAAAATGTTGCTAGCATTTCTCTCAAATTATTTATATCAGAAAACATTAACTTCTATTTGTTTTATTTGGGTGTGTATTTAGGACTAATTCAGCCCACTAATTCAAGAGGTAAGGTATTCAAACCTTATAAAGACTACTTTGGTGATAATTTCTTCGACTCCACTCGGTACAAACATTATGCCAAAAATAACGAACAAATTCATGTGCCACCGACAGTGTAAAAACAGTTCACCTTTCATTTCATTGATAACTCTACAATCTATTTCCATGGCTTAGCTCATACATAGCCCTTAAATAGTGCACCTTCGTCCTTTTATTGACCCCATATATAAGTGCTTCACTACTTGCCATATCTCCCAAACAAGTACACATCTATAATTCCCATTTCATAGTTATATAGTAAGATAAGATATCGAACCATACAACTATCAACCCCCAGCACCAACCAAATCTCAAGTGTACGTACCAACAAATACGGATTTGGATTGTATGCGGCCGATTTTGCATAGCGTCATGTAGTCGGTGTGCTAGAGGCCGTCTGATCAAGATCGGACGGTTCCGATTTTAAGGACGGTTTTGGATTTCTGCTTAATAATAAATTCAAGTTAAAATCTGGACTGTTCGATCTTAATCAGACGGCTCCGAATTGCTGACTGCGCAACTTGATAGAATTTGTGACCGCATCTAAACCCAATCCAACAAATTTATGTGTGATAACTAATTTAGCTTTCAGCCTCTTTCGATCTTTTATACTTTCCCCGTTTCCATCTTTTATACTTTCCCCATTTGATAGGATACATGTGGTTCGCTTGTTCATATTAAGCTTGAGTAAGCACAATTAGCAACTGGTATATACATTTGTATCAATGTTTTAAAAACCAAACCACGATTCAACAAGTTGCATTGTGAATCGACTATATTGTCTCCGATTCAGTTACATGAGCGAATTTTATTAACCTCTAATTCATATCAATTTGAAACCTTTAAACAGTGGCGGACCCAGGACCCTGGGGTCAGGGATGTCAAATTTTTTAAGGTCAGAGTCAAATGGGTGCAAAACTTGGTCTACTAGTACAATTTAAAATTTTCAGGGGGTTCAAAAACAAAATTTCAAGAATTTTAGGTTATTTATATAAGGTGATAATTGCAATTTTTTTTTTAGGGGTTCAAAACATTAATTGATGCATGGTTGCTCATTGACTCTAGGTACGGTTGGCCAGAAGTACTGTCCAAACAACTGTATTTAATTTTATAGGGGGGGGGGGGGTAGTGCAGTGAGTGGTAGATAAGTAATAACATCTTTATGATTGAGTTGAACTTGTACGTAAAATTTAATTGGTTGTACGATAAACCCAATAAATCCAAATGGAATATATATGTTATCCACTGTGGGACATCAAGTTATGGCTGAATTTATATGGGGGTAAATTCTGGTCTATTAATATCTTCTTCCTTTTTTGTCTTCAAGAGTCAAGACAACAAGATCGTAAATATTGGAAGTTCAAAGGAAAATCCCGCATCTGACACAAAATTCCCATGCTAGTGAATTACTCGGAGAATTTTTTTGATCAGTAATTACTCAGTGATTTAAAACACTTTATATTTTATGTGCTTAATTATAAAGCATCTACGAATCCTTGGTGATTCCTATAAACGAACCTCATTCTAAAAGGTAAAATGTAGATATGAATTTCAACAATTTAATAAGAAAACAATGGTTAATATATATGTTCCGGACCCGGCCATGTGACCCAACTCCGGCTTTGGGCCTCGGGATCAGCCCACTTACCTAGGTCCAGCTCCAGTGTAACTCAGCTTATACATATCTATCAGACATTGAACCGTACCTTGAATGTCTCGGGGCGGGTCGATCCGGCACAAAGTGACACAGTTTAATAGTGAAGTCGACAGCAAAGCTCGGATTGGGTTGTACCTGCAAAAACCTCCGACGCCCAAATCAGACGGGAAGAAGTCAAAGCTGGAAATGAATTTATGGATCAAAAGTATACATTTCAGTGGGGGTTGACTTCTATTTATAGAATCGGGCGATGCCCCCTGGCCGTAGGATTAGCCGGGTCGATCTCAGCCGTTGATAACGGTTCCTGTAGATTTGCTACAGTGGACCGGTCACGGCCCATTTGGTGGATTGGGCCATCGGCCCAGTCCGGAACAGACATCAACAACAAGGATGCGTCCGGACGATTCAACAGACCAAGGAAGACCTGATGTTTATATATACGGGCCCACTTTGCAAAAACAAGGTGCATGACTCATTCCATGCTTCACTCTGAGATTCTCATATACTGACTTTAGTGTTGGAATGGCAACACATGTACCACACTCGGGGTAGACTTTCAAACTCGACCTTCGGGAGCCTTAACAACTGCCGACTCGGACCGACTCGAGCAAATGCAAGATGCAGGACAATATATTTTCAAGAATTGTTTACTTTAATAAATAATAATAAATAACCTATCATATCCATGTCCAAGAATCTTTCTAGATTATAGATCTAAAATTTTATTATAAAATGCAGAAGCAGACAAGACAAGAAAAGAAAAGTATTGTGAGCAAAAGATGGGAAAAAATGAAAAAGAAAATATTTGGCAGCAGCTAAATGTCGGTACAATACAACCGTACAAATGGATGCATGAACTTTTTAAGAGAGAGGAGAAGGAAGAAGAGAACAGGCTGTTATGGGGAAAGAGAAACCTACAGAGTTTATTAGTAAGATCTGAGGCTTAGACCACATCTTTATAAGAGGCCCTACTGAGATTTTCCCTCTGATCCTCACAGTAATAAATAAGAGCAAGAGAATTTGAACAAGACGTGACATGGTGTGTGTGATAGCGAATCTCATCTGTAACATTAATGTCATGAAATATCAAATAAAAATCACCAAGGGTGTGCATGGGTGATATTAATAGTAACCGTACTATTTTTTTACCGGCATAATATCCACATATGGGAGAAATAGGAGAATGTGAGTCGCATCTCGGGTTCGAACCTGAGAGCAAGTTAAAGATTTTTCTAGTTCCAACCAACTGAACTACACTACTGGGATATTAGCTAAGAAATTTTAATTACACCGAAGAGTACTTAGATGAGATAACAAGGGTCTTTTCCATCTTAACCAAAGTCTTGTGTTGGAGTTCAATTTTGGGCATGCAGCAGTGTTAAATCTCTTGAATGAGAGCTTGCCGCCCATTGTGGTCCTACCCGACTTGAGCGATTAGTCTCTGCAATTACGCGCAAATGATATCTGATTTAAAAAAAAAGGAAAAAACATTAATGTCACAAACCAAATGTTAGATAGGTATGGTCGTGGTTGTACTTTGTACGTGGGTAAACGATTAAAGAGTATAAGGAGAGGAGGAATGTAAGGCAAAAATACCTACGGATTTTTCAGCAAACTTTGGATTCTTACGATCTGAAGAAGAATAATATTGTATAAACTGGTTAATTATGTATCTTGACTGGTTTCTTAGTAGGCATTCGTTGAACCAAGAAAGTACAAATTTCGTAGAGTGGATAAGACATTTTAAAATGAGACAAGATTCATAAGATTATGTGAGATATTAGTATATTTAGTTTCGAAAATTTACTCTTAATATCACATTAATTATAAGTTCCATATATGGGGATGTAGCTCAAATGGTAGAGCGCTCACTTTGCATGTGAGAGGTACAGGGTTCGATCCCTTGCATCTCCATATTTTGTTGATAAAAAAAACATTATAAGTTTCTTTGATTTGATTTATGAAAACATCGTTGAAAAAATTTGACTTTTTTGGTAAAAAAAAAGAAAATATTTGACTTTTACTCATAGACAAATACCAAATGTTAGTAGATCAGCTTATCAATAAAAAATGTTGGTAGATAAAAGGTAGATTTGACATTTACTCACGACCACTCCTTCGCCATATACTCTTGACCGTCACTAAAAATATTTGTGGGGATATTTATTAAAAGTTCCAAGTTGGTTACGAATGTGTAAACTTCATACCAATGTGGTTGTTTGATTTCATCTTGTAAAATTTTGATTTCTTTTTTCAGTAACAACTCTCGTGTAGAGTTTATTAGGAGGAATGCTAATAAGGTTGCTCATGATTCATTTGTCTGTGTGACCTTATTTACAGCTAGTCCTCAATAGTACTTTGACATACCTTCATGTATTACCGATTTGATTATAAATGAAATGCACCGAGTGCTTATTGTCAAAAAAAAAATACCGATGTGAAAAAACCTAAAAAGTGTTACTGAAATTACAAGAATTCCATAGAATGCATAGGTAATTTATAGAATTGTATAAATTTGAAATAATATTTAAAATTTCAATTTCATTGATAAAATTAATTTTATATATAAGCGATAAACTTAGATAAAATACACAAGTACATTAATTTTAATTTTGTCTTTAAAAGGTCATTTAATTAATCAAATTATTTAATTATAATTTATAAGTATCTTAATATATTTAATACTGATTGAAGACATTTAAATACTGACTAAAGATATTAAATAAAGTACAATTATCAATTCATTGAATAATTAAGTGAGAAAAACAATATTTATTGGTTTGGACCATTGCTGGCTACTCACGGATCCCAACGCTTTCAACGAAAGACTAATCTCCGCTCGTGCTTAGGATCAAATTTTGCACTGGTCAACACCGAGTTTGTCTACTGCGGAAATCGAACCCGCAAACACCTTATGAGATTTTAGCAATAATTAACGCAAGGTTTGAATTTATTTTTTTGACAAGTAGCTTTGAAAATTAACCACCAATAAACAGGTGAATGAAATGACTGAAAATTATTTGGTCTCTGTTTTGTAAAAAGTAGCGATTATACACTATTTGGCAGATAGGTTTGTTTATAGCAGATGAGATAGCGGATTGAATTTTAAAGCGTTTGTTAAATTAGTGGTTAAAATAGCTTATAAATATATAATTACATAAATGAACATTTGTAATTAATACTTAAAGATTAGAGAGAATATTCATTTAATAAAGAATAAATGAAATTTAATTACTTTTTTGATAAGCAAGTGAGAAATTTAATTAAATTAATAAGGGTAAAAACAAGATAAAAAATGAAACTTGTACTTGAATAAAGTTTTATTGAATGAGTTGGACGATTATAATGGTTGTCGGATAGCATTTTGTCTATCTCTGCGTGCCTAGCTTCAGTGTAGTGATAATTGCAGGAGTCTGTCATGATAGCGGTCATCTCGGCATCGTTGGGGTCCATCTTGATCTGGTTATACCCTGAATAGACATCCATGAAGCTTCGCGTCTTGTACCCTTAGGCGTCGTAGATGCGACCCATCTATGTTGGGCAGTGGGTAAGGATCCTTTAGGCAGGCCGCGTTGAGGTCTGTCACTACAAGAATAAGCCCCGTTTCCTGCGAAACTTTCCGACGAACTCTTATTCGTCGCATTTTCCGACAGATTTCCGACCAAAAAGGTCGTCGCTAATGTTCAGGAAAAAAGGCGCTTACTTTCCCGCTTACGTTTCCGACGAAAACGTGTTTCGTCGCAAATTTGCGACGACTATGTCCGTCGGAAAACGCTAAAATGTCGTCGCAAACTAAATAACCCAATTAAAAGTGAGAGTATTCCCTCGAAGCAGTCACTCTCCTCATTCACTCACTCCTCTGTCGTTCTCTCCCATCTCCTTTGTCGTTCTCTCCGTCACTCTCCTCCACCCTCCGTAGCCCTCCACCGCCTTCCTCCGCCTTCCTCCACCCTCCTCCATCGCAAACGTGCTCCAAGGCTACGAAGACAGTCTCTCGCTCTCCCTCTTCCTCTGCCTTCCACTCTCCCTCTCCCTCTTCCCGTGCCTCTCCATCGCGGTTCTCCTTCTCTCAGTCGCCTCTCGCCTCTCCTCTCTTCTTCTTCTTAAAGGGTAAGTACGATTTTCTTCTTTTTCACTGAAAAGCCACAAATTTTGGTTCATTCAAAACCCTAACGCCGTTTTCCCCTTTCGATTGAAATCCTAGGGCAAAATCCAGCCCCTATTTCGCTGACTGAAAACGAGGAAGGTACAGAAGCAAACTGGAATACAAGTGGTGAGAAATCAATTTCTCTCATTGTTTATGTCTAGGTCAAATTCGTAATCCGTTTAATCAACCCTAACAATGGGTGTTTGTTTGATCTTTGGGGTGTGCGATTTTGTTTAGGATTTAAGATTTGTTTATGATTTGTTTTGTGTTTGTTTGATGTTAGGGTTTAGGATTTCGTTTTTACGAGTTTATATTTAGGGATTTCATTTCTGCTTCATCTAATAAAGTTTTGCTTTTGATTACAGGTTCATTTTGATGGAGGAAGAACGGGAAAACCATTTGGGTGGTGTTAGGGTGCTCATCTTTCTCATGATTTTTGTAGAGATGGTTGAAAAGGGGATTAATAGCCTTAGAGCTGATTTTTGAGGTGGTTGGACATTCTCTGATGGTGAAAATGCTCATAGGTTCCTGAATTTGAAGAGGCTGCATTTAGTGCACCTTTAAACAAAGTTGTGAGGTGCAAAACAAACTTTGGTTGGCACTTGCTGCAGGTTTTATCTGAAAGGTACTTCGAGCCATATCTTTTCTATGTTGGATAGTAAAATGTATTTTGTGTGAAACTTCCCATTGAAAAATTTATTGAAAATTTGGTGTTAAATAAATCCTAATTGAATGTTGTTTATTCAATGAGCTATTAGAACGCATTATTGAATCCTAATTGAATCCTAATTTTTGCTTTCCTCATTATTGCTTTTGAATATTACTCAGTCTATTGAAAAAGAGCTATTAGAACGCATTAAGAAAGGAGTCTATCAACAAGCTGATATTTACAATTATCCTATCGAAGCGTACAATAAGGTAATTGATATGGAGGAACTTAATGTGGTCGGTGAAGAGGATGAAGAGGTACAATAAAGTATTTGATGTTCACTCCATTTGTTCTAAAAAGCAAGTGCATTTTCACTAAATGCAGCCTCCTCAAATTCAGCAACAATATCTGCCAAATCAAAATCCCCTTTTTTCATCTACAGCAACAATATGTTTTTACTTAGTAAAGTATGTTTTTACTTAGTAAAGAATGTCTGTTTTTACTTCAGAATGGATATATTTGGGAAACTACTTTATTATCATTATTGAGGATTAGTAAAGAAAGCTTAAAATAAATGAATATTCTTTACTTAGATGTTTTAGTTGCTAGAAAGATATTTGGCTTTCTTCTTTGCTTGTTTCTTGAAATGCTATTTGTGATAGCAATTGTCTGAATTTTATAATCTTTGCTTAAATTTTGCTTATCTTCTGGATTTGGATGTGTTTCTCTGATATCTAAATGCAGAATATTGGTATTAGGTATGTGTTCTTTAGAATTGGGTACAACTTCTTCTGCATGTTGTTGTTTTTGGTTGTTGTTAAAACTAATTGTCTGATTCAGTTTGGTTATTCTGTAAGCCCAATAGAAAACAGCCCAATAGGAAAATGGCTATATCAGTATATTGGAATAGGAACTATAATTCTGCTTTGCTATTCACTGTTAGGATATTCTGTTTTGCTAAGCTCTGATACATGAGCCTTTTCTGGCTTTATCATTGCAAGCCTGACTGAGCCAAGTATGGGGTATGGACTCTGCTAGACTTTAGGAAACATACTATCTTCACGAAATTCATTCTGAATTGTGTGCTCAGTTAAAAAGAAAAGGGTCATTTTAATTCCATTATCTGTTATCTTATGACATCACCTTTTGTTATGCTTTTTCTGCTGGTCATGTACTCTAACGGTGGCTTATTGTTACTGGTTTATTTTATAAGATATGAGATTACATCATTTTGTCTTTTTCCAATGGGTCTTGGTTACTTTCTGGCAGACTGGCTAGGATGCTTTTAATTGATTGTGAGTAAAACAGTAATGGCTGATTGTTAATTCCTCTGTTCTAGGTGCTTTAGATATGCCCTGCATTTTGAACCTTTTATGAATGCCTCATATTTGTTGAATTATGCCAGTGTGTGCTTGTACATTGCAGCAGTCCTCTTTTAATGCAATGTAATGTGTATTTTTGGTCTATGAATTGTAGGTCATCTGCACACTTGGAGGAACTGTATTTGCGGTGATTCTGGCCCTGCGTGTTAGAGTATGTAAAATATGTAAAATAGATTTACTATTCTGTAAAATAGGTTTACTATTCTGTAATTACAAGCACTGTAAAATAGTCACTGCAGTATAGTTCTCTGCAGTGACTCTGCCTCCTGTTGTAAGCTCAGTAGCAATGCTGTATAAATAGTCTCTATGTACTCATTCAGAAAATTCAATAAAATAGAAACAATTCAATTAGATTCTAACTGAAACAGTTAAGAGTAAATCATTTTCAATCAATGGAAACTAGAAAGGGTTTAAGGATTATTAAATAGTATGTATTAGTACTGATTAGTATGTATAATTTAAATTTTTTTTTTATTTTTTTTAAATTTCCGACGGATTTGCGACGCAAATGTGTCAGAGTTTGCGACGACTTTGCCACGGATATTTGCGACGGGTTTCCGACGACTTTGCGACGGAGACATTTGCGACGAAAAAATCCGTCGGAAACGCTTTCCGACGAGCGATTTTGCGACGACTTTTTGTCCGTCGGAAAGTTCGTCGGAAACGTCAATTTCCGACGAAAATTGTTGCATTTGCGACGAAAATTGCCGTCGGAAATCGTCGATTTTCTTGTAGTGTGTGAAATCGACACACATGCACCATTTCACATTTGCTTTCCGTACTAGCACCACATTGGACAGCGAGGTCGGGTATTGTATCTCTTTGATGAATGAGGCATCCAGTAGCTTCTTGGTCTCCTTAGCTACAAATTGGCGTCTCTCTGTACCTAGCTTTCTCTTTCTCTATGAAATAGGTTTAAACGAAGACAAATGAAATAAGGATCGATACCTAGCATATCGGTCGACGTCCAAGTAAACAGGCTGATGTTCTCCTTCGGCAGTTTCACTATTTGTTCATCCTCATGTTTGGGCAGGTTGGTGCCCATGTTGGTGATTTGGGTGTCCATTGGACCGATCTAGATCTATTTCAGGCTTTCGACCGGCTCTATCTAGTCAGAGAAGTCCTCTCGTGGGTCTAGATCGGCGAAACTAATGTTGTGTGCGCTTGCGATGAGGGGAGGTTTGCAGTTGTTCTTCCTTTTGGTTTTGAGGCTATCGTGATAGTACTTCCTCATGGCTTCTTGATATGCTTTCAGGACCCTGATTCCCCCCATCGTCTAAGGGATACTTGAGGGTTAAATGGAGAGTTGAAAGAGCGGCCTCCAACACGTTCAATGTCAGCTGTCCTTTGATGATGTTGTAGGATGAAGGAGTGTTGGTCACCAGGTAACGAACCTGGAGCATCCTGGCATTCCGACCTGTCCCAAATATGGTCTTGAGGGTGACAAACCTCTTGACCTGCACATGCTCCCCCTAAAAAGCCCACCAAGGTTCCAAAGTGGGATTGTAACTGTTCATTGGAGAGTTGCATGCCTTTAAAATCCCGCCAATACAGAACGCCCGCCGAACTGTTGTGGTCGATCAATGCCGTCGGACGTCGAAGTTCAGAATTTGCACGACCATCATCATTGGATTGTCTTCGTGAGGTGCTATCCCTCTGAAGTCTTTGGGAGAAAAGCTTATGTTCGGATACTGGTTCGGGACTTGATTGGCCAGATGTTCTGTTACGTGCATGATTTGTCTAGCGCAGCGCTTCTTGGCCGAATTCGCCCCCTCCTCCGGTAAACCCACTCACTATGGTGAAGAGGGTGTCGTCGCAGTGGGAAGTAAGATTTTGACCGGGGTCGGTAGTTTCTGGACTAGGCGAGTGTGGGCTCCGCCTGAAACCGTGACAGGTGTTCCACTACAAAAAAAGCAGTATATGCGACGGATTTTTCCGTCGCTAATGACCAAAAATCCGTCGCTAATGTGCCTTAGCGAGGGAATTAGTGACGGAACAAATCCCTCGCTAAAAATGGCCTCGCTAATGGTTAGCGACGG
Source organism: Astragalus membranaceus (assembly GCA_039519185.1). Taxonomy (NCBI): domain Eukaryota; kingdom Viridiplantae; phylum Streptophyta; class Magnoliopsida; order Fabales; family Fabaceae; genus Astragalus; species Astragalus membranaceus. The sequence goes on from CM076851.1 coordinate 27,909,653, forward strand.
AATTTAGCAAGGGAATTTAGCGAGGGAAATTCCGTCGCTAATCACCTCGTAATCCGTGTTTTTTTGTTAAAAAAAGCGCGCCTTCGTCATTAAAGTATATTATAAAATTACTGTTATAATAATTATTATAATATTATTAATATTCGGTATATTATAAAATTATTGTTATAATATTATTAAATTATAATATTGTTATAATATTGTTATAAAATTATTGTGAAATATGTTGGTGGTGAAATATGGGAAGGAGTTTGTGTAGAGAGAGAGAGACGGTTAGAGAGAGACGGTTACAGAGAGAGAGAGAGAGAGAGAGAGAGAGAGAGAGAGAGAGAGAGAGAGAGGTATGGTTAGAGAGAGGAGTGAGGGTGGAAGTTAATTTTGTGGTGGTGAAATATGGGAAGGAGTTTGTGTATAGAGAGAGAGAGAGAGAGGGGTATGGTTAGAGAGAGGAATGAGGGTGGAAGTTAATTTTGTGGTGGTAGAGGTGAAATATGGGAAGAGGGTTTGTGTGTAGAGAGAGAGAGAGAGAGAGAGAGAGAGAGTGAGAGAGAGAAGTGTGAGGATGAGAGGAGCTATGATGTGGTGGTGTTGGTGGTGTGGTGGTGTAGGGTGGGTTTGGGTAGAGATAGAGGAGAGTAAGGGAGAAAGAGAGTGAAGTGTGAGAAAAAAAAGAAGAAGAGAAGAGAGAAGAAGTGAGGAGGATTCGGTTTAATAAAAAAAATTAGAATTAGCGACGGAAATTCAAATTAGCGACGGATTTTAAAATGGTGTAATTTTCAAGGAATTAGCGTCGAATTTTTTGCGACGGAAATTCAAATTAGCAACGGATTCAGAATTTTACGGATTCCAAGGTCTGCGCAACGGCCACGTCAGCATTAGCGACGGATTTTTTGTGACGGATTTTAAATTTAGCGACGGAATTTAAATTTTTTGTTAAAAAAAACGCGCATTCGTTACATTATTAGCGGCGAATTTTGGTTCCCTCGCTAATTTTCCGTCGCTAATAAGGCATTTTTTTGTAGTGGTCGCCATGATATCTTGCAAGAGTGAGTGCGGCCAGGACCTGTATTCCTGGGGCCCATGGTGGGCGCCAATATACTTGAATAAAGTTTTATTGAATGATTCGGACGATTACAATGGTGGCCGGATAACTTTTTGGCTATCTTGGCTTGCCTAGTTCTAGTGCGCTGTGTACAGAAGTGAATCCCCTTCTCTTTTTTGCCTCTCCTCCTATATGAAGCCCTTTTTTAATTCGGTAACTGCTCGACAGTTACCTCGGAAGTTTCCTCCTTTTTCCCGCTCTGTCCTCGGTTCCTTCTATATCTCACTTCGGAGTGGGCCTACCCGCTTTAGTGCAATCACGGGCCGAACCTTTTACGTCCCTGGTCACTTGGGCCGAGTTGGAGCTATCCAGCCTGAAACTCTACAACGATCCAAGTCGTTATACACTATAAGCTCAAACACTACTTTAAGTAGCGTCTGAAAAAATGCTATACGCTAATGAAAAATGTTATAAGTTAGTGGTACCAAATACTTACCTTGAGTTTATCCGTTATACGTTATTTACTAAACGCTAGCGGTTTGGCCTTGGAAACAGAACATTGGTTTTCCATTTTTAATAGGGAGTGTAACGAAGAACTATGGTTTTATTGTGAAAATTGAGAACTATATTTATTTTAAAATGGCGACATGTAGTACTAACAAGTATTTCCCTTTATTTTAAATTAGCAGTATGCTTACCTAAAACGATAAACACAAAATGATGTTCATGAATCAAATGTTAGAATAACAAGACCAGACTTGTGTTAATCCATGACATTCCCCCCACTAAGTTTTAAAATTCGTAAGTTGAAATAAAAGCACCCGGAATAAAGCAACAACACGGGAGAAAAGTTGCAGCACAAAAGGGAAAGATTATGTTAAAGACTGTACCCACCAACACAAATTTAAATTCACCACATCATCATTGTTGAATTGCAACTTTGTTTGTGGCCTCCTAATTTTTCTTTTCTCTAGACACACTACTTTTTTTCCCTTTATTTTAAAAAAAATACCATTAGTTATATCTTCCACAATGTCCACGAGAAACAACTCCCTCCACTTACTTCCTTCCAAACCCCCCCCCCCCCCCCAATATTAATTAAATTAAATAAACAATAAAGAAAAAAATAATAATTAGTTGAGGGCACCGTAGGAATGTTCATGGATCGTCACATTCACTCACACTAATTCCTCACCTACTATATAAACCCACGTCCTGCTCTATTCTTCATCATCACAATTCACCATTCAACAAACAAACACAAATTCTCTTTCTTTCTCTCTCTAACTTTCTCTCTCTTAAGAAAAAACTTCGAACATTCACACGAATTGCAGAAATGGCGGCACTGTCTACATCATCTATGAACTTCAACCTTAACACAATTGAAACTAATTTCGAAGTTGACAAGCTCACTTATGAAATCTTCTCCATCTTGGAGAACAAGTTTCTTTTTGGCTATAGCGACTCCGAAAATCCAAAAAATTCGGTTTCCAATCAAGCTCAATTTCCGGCGAAAGACTTTAAACTGGTCAAAAATACTGCCGGCAAAGTCAGAATTCTCTGCATTGACGGTGCCGGCGCCACCGACGGTATCCTTGCAGCCAAATCCCTCGCGCACATCGAGTCATGCATCCGCAGCAAGTCCGGGAACCCTAACGCGCACGTCGCTGATTACTTCGATGCTGTCGCCGGCTCCGGCGTCGGTGGAGTCCTCGCCGCGCTGCTTTTCACTAAAGGAAAAGACGGTCTCCCTATGTTCACCGCCGACGAGGCGCTGAGGTTCTTGATCGACAATCGCCGGAAGATCTCCCGGCGTTCAGGGATTCTCCGGCGAGTTCTTCGCCCGGCGTCAAAGGCAGAGAAGCTGTTCCGAAAGACGTTCGGCGAGAGCACACTGAAGGACACTCTGAAACCAGTTCTGATCCCTTGCTACGATCTGATCACACGCGCGCCGTTCGTTTTCTCCCGCGCCGACGCTCTCGAAATCGACGGCTACGATTTCAAGATACGCGACGTGTGTGCTGCCACGTCAGCTAACCCCGCGGGCCCCACTGAAATGAAGTCCATTGACGGTAGGACGAAGATCGTAGCCGTTGATGGAGGTGTCGCTATGAACAATCCAACGGCCACAGCCGTAACACACGTGCTAAACAATAAACACGAGTTCCCCTTCTGTAACGACGTTTCGGACCTGTTGGTACTTTCCCTCGGTAACGGAGAATCAGACTTTAACGCCGTTAAGTCCCCGTCAGGATTCATGAGGATCGCTGGTGAAGGAGCTTCCGATATGGTAAGAATTCAGAGATTTTTTATCAAATTAATTTTAAAAAGTTAATAAATCAAATACGTCCAAGAAAAAAAATTCGCGAATCACTGAATTAAGTGAATTGTGATTTTTTTTAATTAAAAATTGTAATTGAATCCGGTGGTTACTAGTTAGGCCAAGAGTAATGAATGTGTCACCTAACAAAAACATTTTATTTATATATTAAAAAATAAAGTTGTAATGAGTAGGTTTAATTATTGGTATAGATTATGCTAACGTGAATGAATTTGAATAAAATAATGTAGGTTGATCAAGCTGTATCAATGGCATTTGGAGAGTGTCGGATGAGCAATTATGTGAGGATTCAGTCAAATAGGGTGATGGTGAAGGAAACACAGAAGAAAACAGAAACAACGGCGTCGGATTTGTTGGCAATTTCGGAAGACATGTTGGCACAGAAGAATGTGGAATCTGTTTTGTTTAAAGGAAGGAAGGTAGTTGAGAACACTAATTTGGATAAGTTAGAGTTGTTTGGTGGAGAGTTGATAAAAGAGCATGAGAGGAGAAAAACTAGCATTTTGCCAACGGTGGTGTTGAAGAATTCATCTCCTTCGCCTAGAACTTCATCAGCTACTACTTTGTCGTCTTTGTCTTCTAGCTGTTAATTGATGGGTTAGAGTAGCAAGAAGCCAAGAAGAGAAACATGAGGGAGATTAGAGGGAATGAAATCTAAAATTAGATTTTATTGTGGGGTTAATTTTTATATGTGAGTTGATTGAAGTGAAAGGCTTGTTGTTGTGGATTTGGGTTAGCTGCCGCTTGAGACTCATCAAAGGCAAATTGGGTCTGAGGCTTTGAGCTGTGCAGTGCTGAATCCTTAACATTACCAATATATTTATTTTTTTAGTCTCTTTTGTTTTTGGTATATATTACTTGTATTTTAGTGATAGTGATTTGTGTATACGGGTATTGTCAAAGGATGAATTTTGTAGAGGTTTAGAGTTGTGGTTGATTTGTGAGAATTAGATTGTATTGTTCGATCAGAATGTCTGATGTATTTGTGACTAAGCAGCTTATGATTGGTTACACGATTAGACACTTCAGAATCAAGTTTGTGTTGGTTTGATTTGAACACATTATTTTTGGCTTTTGTTTTCAAAATTGATGTTAACCTCAAAATCAATTCAATCCAAAAGCTAAGATTTGGAGCTTTTGTGGTAACATCAGATTAATTCTGAAAATGGCTAGTATAAACACATGCACAAAAGCTATTGCGATTTTGAATCAAATTATTGAAATATTAATCGATAAAAATCACTATTTTTTCTTGAAAATAACTAAATAAAAATCAATTTGCGTTCAACTCACATTGAACCAAATCAATTTTTATCACTACAAAGCCAATGTACTTTGTCCACAATGCCTCGAAACAATGTGTTAAGTGACTAGTCTTTAGACTGGACAAGTAGCTAAAAGTGAACATTACTTTGTTAAAAGTAGTTGTTTTGAAATGGCATTGGTCGACTATTTAGGGATATTGTTGCGGGCTTTATGTAAGTCAAAAATGAGATACATTACAAAAAAAATGCAGTATTAGCGACGGATTTTTGCGAGGGATACCAAATCCGTCGTTAACTCCAACTTAGCGACGGATTTAGCGACAGCCAATTCCGTCGCTACAAGACGCGCCAACTTTTTTTTTTAAAATTCAAATCCGTCGCTAATTGGAAATTCCGTCGCTAACTCTGACGTGACCGTTGGCAGACCTTGGAAATCGTAAGATTCCCAAATCCGTCGCTAATTCCCAAATCCGTCGCTATTATTCCGTCGCTAATGTTTGGGAATGCGTGAAATTTAATTCCGTCGCTAATAGTCAAATCCGTCGCTAATTTTAATTAAATTTTCCTACTCCGTAACACACTCTTCTCTAACCATTCACTCTCACCTCACTCACACTTCCCTCCCCTCCGTCGCAGCACCCACGCCACCACCGTCCACGCTACCAAGGTTTGTTTGTTCTCACTCTTCTCTCTTTCTCTCTCTCTCTCTCTCTCTCTCTGAACCTTCTCTCTATTTCTCTCTAATGGTTTCTCTCTCTCATTCCTCACCATAGACACAAATCTATTTCTTACCACCCACCGGAGTTCGCACAGTTACCGGACAACCACCGCACCGGAGTTCGCATAGGCATAAAACGGTTAGTTTTAATTTATTTTTGTTTTTAGGAATGATTTTTGTTTAGTTGTTTTTAGTTGTGAAATGTGAGTTTTAAATGTGTATGTTATTATAGAATAAATTTTTGTTGTTTGAAGATTAATATTAGTGTTTAGGATTGTGAATTTTGAAAGGTTATTGTATGTGTTTAAGATAGTGTTTAGAATTGTAGAATAAAATTGTTGTTGTTGTTAATAATTAGAAATGTGTAATTGGAATTGAATTGAAATTTAAAAATGTAATTGAATAACGTATGAAAAGTGTATGTTGTTGGAGATGTTAATTGAAAAGTGTATGTTTGTTAGAGTTGTTAATTGAAAAATGTCTAATTGGAATTGATAATTGGTGACAAGTGTATGTTAATTTTGAAATTGAAATTGTGTTAAATTGTTGTTTTGATGTTTGATGAACCCTAGGTTAGATGACTATTTGTTGTTGTTATTGTGTGTTGTTGATGGAAAAGGGTGAGGTGTTTGCTGTCCTTCACCCCCATATTTTGCTCGAAATCATCTCCATTGAGATAATTGCGAGACTATACTAACAATTTTAATGTTGGGAGTTAGAAATAACTTCCTTCACTACTTATATGGAAAATGGTTTTGTTTGATCTGTCCTTAACCCCCATATTCGGCTCGAAATCATCTCCACTGAGATCATATCGATGCCACTAACTTGATAGGTTATATTTTAGGTTTAGTTGTGGGAATCTAACACGTTTTTTTTAAATGCATGTAGATGAATTGGAATCAATTGAATCGTAGTTGGGTGTATGATCGGTTATATCCGGGAAGAGCATTTTTGAAGGAAACTTTTGTAAATGGGGTTGAAGAGTTTCTTAGGGTGGCATGGCGACATGATAAGGCTAAAAAGGAAGGGGGGATTAGATGTCCATGCCTTAAATGTGACGGTATACCTATTACACCTGATGATGAAATTAGGGTGCACTTGTATCGTATCGGGTTTAGGCCTAATTATTGGATTTGGGTGGACCATGGAGAACGACTTCCAAATTTTGACTTAGGGGCTTCTTCAAGCAGTTCTAGTTTTCATATTCCATCTAATGAACAATTTGAGTCGATGGAAAGCATGATTTGTGATGGTCCCGGAGTGAATGTGCCATTTGATGAGCCTCAATATGACGATCATGATGAACTTCCAAATGAAGAAGCACAAAGATTTTATTGTTTGTTAAAAGAGTCAAACACACCGTTGTTTGATGGCTCGCTAGAGTCAAAGTTATCTATGTGTGTGAAGCTTTTATCTCTCAAGTCCATGAGCAATATTTCTGAGTTGGGTTTAGATTTTGTGACTCAAATGATGTTGGACAGGACACCTAATAAGGATAGTTTGCCAAAAAGTTATTATGAAGCAAAGATGTTAGTTTCGAAGCTGGGATTGGAATGTAAGAAGATTGATTGTTGTGAGGATGGACACATGTTGTTTTACGACAACGAATTTGGTAAAACCGATGGTGCGCTGCAGGCTTGTAGATTTTGTGGAAAGCCGAGGTATAAAGTGCGTAAAGGGGAAAAACGTAATTATAAACTCACTCCTGTAAAGTCGATGTTCTATTTGCCTATAGTTTCAAGGTTGCAGAGAATGTTTGCATCGCCTGAAATTGCAAAGAAAATGACGTGGCATTTTGAGAATAGGAATACCTCGGACATTTTACGCCATCCATATGATGGTGAGGCGTGGAAACACTTTGATCGAGTGCATTCAGATTTTGCCTCTGACCCACGGAATGTTCGACTTGGTTATGTGCTCTGATGGATTTACTCCATATATCCAAGCATCAGCGTCGCCCTATTCTTGTTGGCCAGTCATTGTTACCCCTTACAATCTTCCTCCTGAGATGTGCATGACTAAACCGTATATGTTTTTGACTTGCTTGATACCCGGTCCATCCAATCCAAAAGCTAACATTGATATCTTTTTGGAACCTTTTTTTTAAGCCAAAATTAAATGTTTTTATTAATAAAATAAAGAGAAGACATGAAAACACAAGGGGGGACTAGACCAAAACCTTTGGCAATGAAAACGATAATAGAAAGCCCAACAAAGGCCCCTAAAATAAACAACCAAAGAGTTCTAATAAAAGATATTCTAAGGCGACCAGGACAGCCCAAAAAAGGAAGCAGGGCAACACCAGAATAACCCCCACAACCTCCACCCACTGCCTACTGCGCACACACTCCAAACCACCACAGCCATAATCACCTCACTATCCTCACATTAAGCGCACTCCCAAAGATCGAGGTTAGAGATGGAGGCCAAGAGACGATTGAGAAGGGCTCAGAAGCTGAAGGCAAAGGTAGGAGCCCAGCGAAGAGAACTGCTAACTGTAATCAAGGGTCCCAAACTCCGAAGCAGGGCAGCACCTGCAAGCCCCCACACACCACCACCCACCGCCAATTGAGTGCCACATCACAACACCCAGCATCACCTCACATATCTTTTTGGAACCTCTAATTGATGATCTCAAGAGATTGTGGCAGGGTGTTGGGACATATGATGCAGCACGAAAGAAGAATTTTATGATGAGAGCGGCATTGATGTGGACAATTAATGACTTCCCGGCTTATGGTATGTTGTCAGGTTGGGGGACTTATGGTAAATTAGCATGCCCCCACTGCATGGAACACACAAAAGCGTTTACGTTGAAATACGAGGGAAAGAATTATTGGTTTGACTCGCAACGTAGATTTTTACCGCCAGATCATGTATTTAGAAAGAACAAAAGGGCATGCAAGAAAAGGGTAGTTGAAACAGATGTCCCACCGCTTTTGTTGACATCGGGTGAAATTTGGAGTAGAGTTATGAATTTGCCACAAGCCACGGAGGTAGGTGTGCTCTCCCGATTGGATGGTTATGGACGAGTGCATAACTGGACAAAAAGAAGAATATTTTGGAATCTCCCATATTGGAAAGATAATCTATTGAGACACAATCTCAATGTTATGCACATTGAGAAGAATTTCTTTGACAACATATGGTTCACCGTGATGAACGTGAAAGATAAAACCAAAGACAATAATAAGGCTAGAATGGATTCTGCTCTTTACTGTAGCAAAAGTCGTTCCAATTTAAATTTGGTGCCAATGGCAAATGACAAGATGTCAAAACCCAAAGCCAAATATTGTCTTACACCCGATGAAGCAAAAGATGTTTGTCGATGGTTGAAAGGATTGAGGATGTCAGATGGCTATTCTTCTAATCATGCAAGATGTGCAGATGTGAACACCGGGAAGATGTAGGGATGAAAAGTCATGATTGTCATGTATTCATGGAGTGTTTGCTTCCAATTGCTTTTAGTTCATTGCCAAAGTGTGTTTTGGAACCACTTACTGAAGTGAGTCAATTTTTTAAAAACTTGTGCTCTTCAACATTGAGAAAAGATGATCTTATTAAGATGGAGCTGAATATTCCTTTCATGATCTGTAAGTTGGAGAGAATACTTCCTCCTGGTTTCTTTGATTCAATGGAGCATCTTCCGGTTCACCTTGCATATGAAGCAAGGCTTGGTGGACCAGTTCATTATAGGTGGATGTATCCATTTGAGAGGTAATTATCAATTTCAACATTTTAATTAAAGTGCATATTTAGTATGACTATTTATTTAATCAACTCCCCTTCCTCCATATATTTAGATTGATGGGTGATTATAAACGATCGGTGAAGAATAAAGCTAGAGTCGAAGGATCGATCTGCGCAGCTTACTTACATCGTGAAACAATTTATTTCTGTTCTCATTATTTCAACAACTTTATGTTGTCAAGAAATAATAGAAACCAAATAGAGGTTGAAGAAGAAAGACATGCCCTCACTTTATCTGTGTTTAGCAAACCTGGGAGCCTCTCGGGAAAGAAGTCGACTCAGTGGTTATCAGATATGGAGTATAAATCAGCACATATTCATGTCTTGATCAATTGCACTGAAGTTAAACCATATCTTGAGTAAGTGTGCTTCAAATCAGTTTTCAATACATAGACATTTAGAGTATGAAGTTATATCATGCCTTGACCAATTTTCATTCTAAAGAGTATGGATAATTCTTTTTCAGTGCATTCTTACAAGTTGAGGGTATACGCACTGAAGATTCTTCTATTCGTATACATGAAAGTTTTCCATCTTGGTTTAATGATAGAGTAAGTAAATAAAATTAATGCTTTAATGTCTAAAGTTCAAAGTAGATATGAGAGATGACTTATTTTTTCCACATGTGATTACTTAGGTTTATGAAGCGGAACCAACTCCCATAATCCAACTTTTAAGGAACTAATTAGCTGATGGTCCTTTTCGTGAAGTTAGTGAGTGGCACACGTACCTCGTTAACGGTTATAAATTTGACACCCAACCATGGAGTGAGGGAAAACAAACAATTAATAGTGGGGTATATGTAAAAGGGATTGCAGAAGGAGCTGAAGATGAGTACTACGGGGTGATCCAACACATATATGAACTTGAATACAAATATTTAGACTATCAAAAGAAAATTGTTTTGTTTTATTGTAGTTGGTTTGATCCATCAGTTAGAGGAACGAAATTGAATCCAAAATGTAATACTGTGGACATTCGAATGGATAGAAGGTATAGAGCCTATGATTCGTTTATCATGCCTGAAAATGTGAGGCGGGTATATTATGTTCCATATCCATCAACCCGGGAAGGATATTGTGTTGCAATTAAGACAAAACCACGGGGTCGCATTGAAGCCACTGATGTGGGGGATGAGGTTCCTTATCAAGTGGATGAAATGTCGGGCGTCAATGAGGTAATTGAAGTTGAACCAGTTGATACCTTATGTGATGATCGACTCCACATTGAAGAAGTTGAACCAGTATTAGAAGAAGAAATTGGAGTATATGAAGAAGATGAAGATGAGACTGAAGATGTAGAAGATGAAGACTTTTTTTAATCTTATTAGTATCACATAGATAGTTTGATTAGTTTTAATCTCTTCATGTTGTTGATTGTTCATCTAATTTTAATTATTAATATATTTCACATTTCGTTTATCATTATTGTACGTTGTTGTTGTATTTAAATTTATTTATTAATATATATCATTATATATTTTTCTTGCGTTTCGTTTTTCATAGATATGCATCCAGGAGGAGGTTCTGACCCGCCGAGAGATGTTAGGGGGAAGAAAATAGCTGAACCTAGAAGGCGGCGTCAAGTTCGTGAGAATGTACTTAATCCAGAGGATACATTTTTGGGGATGCCCCAGACCACCACTCCTGCTGGAGGAGCTGGGACTTCACATTCTGCTGCAGCTGCTCTGTAACAGCCCAGGTCCAACGCATTGGCCACCCCGGCACTATTACCTCACGGTCTTCTCTACCCCTCTTGTAGAATTTTTGTCTTCCGTGGGAATCGAACCTTGCACGGTTGCACCTGAGGCATAAGTGCAAGTTAAACACACCTCCCACTACCAATTGATAGTGGGAGGTGTGTTTAACTTGCACTTATGCCTCAGGTGCAAGGTTCGATTCCCACGGAAGGCAAAAATTCTACAAGGGGGGTAGAGAAGACCGTGATGTAACCGTGCTGGGGTGGCCAATGCGTTGGACCTGGGCTGTTACAATAAAAAGGCGCCTTTTTATTGTAACACCCCTTTTCTACCCGTTAATTTGATTGTAAAATCAGAGTTTCAAAATTTCTTTCATCGCAAGGAATGTTACACATACTTCAAATAAAACATCGTACTTCAATAAAACAGTTCAACATCAATAATTGTGCAATACGTAGCACGCCCCCAATGGGGAAAACCTCAAGCATCAGTCATCGTCACCACAACCTTGACATCAATAAAACCAACTACGCAGCGGAAAATAAAATAAAGAGAAACCATCAAATAACATATAACAACCAAAATGGTCTTAAAACATCGAGTTCGTTTCCCCCCCTGAGTGCTACGTATCAGAGCATGACGACCCGACTCAAAATTAGTGAAGATACCTAGGTCTTCACTCGTGATCACCTGCACGTTACCGCATAGGGGTAACATTCAAACAGAAGGGTGAGTCCAATTCAATCCATATAATAAATCATATGATAAGCAATAAGTCAAAGTCACAGCACTAGAGTAGCCACATCACAGTCATCAATTACGTCATTGCAACAACTCATCACGATGTCATGTAATTATATGAAATGCAACCCACTCGCGGGCATATGCATGAGGTACCTTTCATCATCGCCGCTTAGCCTTTATGGCCTCATCGTCGCTTAGCCTTTATGGCCTCATCGTCGCTGGGTTCATGCACATGGAATACATGAGACACTATGACATGCACCACACACAAACACACAATCACCGTCAACTATGTGACCCGTTACTTACCAATTTGCCAAATAAGAGGCACAACACCTGTCAATTTATAATTACACACAACAACGTCGCTATATTTCATCGTCGCTTATTATCATCGTCGCTTAGCCTTTTGGGCCTCATCGTCACTTATCCATAAACGTCATCAATCAAACAATAGCCACTAAGGGCAAAACCGTCAATTAACTAGCCACTAAGGGCATCATCGTCATTTACACATCATCATCAATAATATTGGCCACTAAGGGCAAAAACGTCATTTAACTAGCCGCTAAGGGCATCATCGTCATAATCACCCATTTTGACACTAAAGCGTTAAAACTGTTGGTTATACGCAAAAAGGATTTTTAAAGGACTCAATACGGCTTTACAACGTCACTGGGATGACCACCGGGGACAGCCACTTGGGCGCCCAGAAACCACCAGAAAATAATAAGTTTTTATTTTAAAAATAAGACACACAGGTAGACAACCGAAAAAGCTTCCCAACACTTTTTGAAACGTTTAAAACGGATGCCCGAGTCAAAAGATATAGCGAAAACAGTTTTTATTAAAAATCGGGGACATCCCGAAAATGGCGCCCAGGCAACACACACAAGCAACACGGGCACACAACGCCCTTGGCGTCCAGCGCCTGGCGCCCAGCAACACCCACAACACACGCACACATGCACGCAGCGCCCTTGGCGCCCAGCGCCTGGCGCCCCGCAACACACAACACACACGCACACGGCGCCCTTGGCGCCCAGCAAACACAATCCAGCAACAAAATCCATCAACACAATCAAACATATGGCGCCCTAGGCGCCCATAACACCAACAAACGGATTCCGAGCAACACGAATACATCAAATCACATACAAATCATAAAAACAACATGAAATCACATACACATTCATGATCATGGATAGATCTAGGCTAACCCTACCCTAAAACCTATCATAAACATCTATTATATAGAAAGATAGAACTCCCCTTACCTTGGATTTGAAGAACAGGAGCCCTAGAGACAGTCACGAACAGAACCACAGCAACGGGTCACGTTCCTCTTCCTCCTTGAGCTCGCAACCTCTCCCTTCTTTCTCTCTTCTCCACGGCGCCTCTTCTCTCTATCTCTTTCTCCAATTCGCAAAATGCCTAAGCCAAAAACCCTAATCCCAAATGACTTAGCAACTTCGCATATTACATGGATCATGGGCTTGGGCTTTTCACTTAAGCCCAAGTTCACCTAATTGGCGCCTCCACCTTCTAATACCACCTACACCATTTTAACATAATTTCACCTGCTGTTACATGCTCCACCTGGGCTGTTACATGCTCCACCTGCTGGTCATTCTCCCTCCGGCCCCAATTGGTATCCTATAAACCCATCTGGCACACCAGCATCCTATGGGTATTTTCCACCTCTGCAGCATTCTATGGGCACACCGGGAGGGTATATGGGCCCACCTTTGCAGCATCCTATGGGCACACTGGGAGGGTATATGGTTCCACCTCTGCAACATCCTATGGGCACACCAGCAGGGTATATGGGCCCACCTCTGCAACATCCTATGGGCACACCAGTCGGGTTATCTATGCCTACACCCGAGGTACATACTGATCAGTCCCTACAGGATGATCATTTTGACCCCCATGGTCATACTGATTCAGAGCCATTATCATCCAGGTCGGAGGAGGAGCAGGTGGTTGTCGACCCTGATGGTCGACGTCGCAAAGTCATATATCCCTTTGGCGATGCGTAAGTATTGTTTGACTTTTTTTTAATTTAAATTAATTGTTTGTTTGACGTGTATATATGTTTGTTAATTATGCAACGACTTAATTATGCATGTTTGTTAGATCGAAGACTGCTTCATCAGCGATCACTTATGTCATTAAGAAACTCTATTTTGAAGAGTACCATGAAAAGGTGACAAAAATTGATAAGAGGAAAAAAAAAGATTTTGTGGACTTGTTTAGGGTAAGTATCAATTATGTCATTACCTATATTGATAATTTATTGTTTAATATAATTACTAATACATATTTTGATTATGTTTAATACAGACGAAAGTGACTTGGAGACCGAAAGATGATGAATTGGTGCATAAAATTTTTTGGACTAGATTTGCAAAGCAATTGGCGGACTTGCTCTACAAATTGCGCCGTAAAAATGAGAGGCCGAGGTATATCCCTCAAGAAGTCTGGGATCAATACCATGAAGTTTGGAGAAGTCAGAAATTCAAAGCCAATGCTGGAAAAGCGAAGGAAAATCGGAATTCCAAAAAGGGTGGCTCACTTCACACTTGTGGCTCTGTCAACCAAGCTCAGCATGCTATGAGATTGGTAGGTTATTTTAAAAATATTTGTGCTATTTTAGTTTAGTTAGGGCGATTAGTTACCAATATTTGAGAATTTGTTTCATTTTTTCAGAGTAAGAAGGCTGGACGCCCTCTTACTATTGCTGAGCTGCATAGGGCCACACATGTCAGGAAGGATACCCAGACTTATGTTGATGAGCGCTCGAGGACCACTCAGGTAAATATACAACTTGATTTGTATTATATAATTTTTTCTTAAAATGGAGCGCTTATTATGCTATGTTTTGTGGTTATGCAAAACAGGAGAAACATGCTGAGACGATGTTTGAGCCGACTCAGGGAGGCTGGAACCCTGAGTCACTTGGTCCAATGTCTCCTGAGATCATGGCTTTGGCAAACCGCAATTGGGAGAACTTGGTAGGGGGATGTACAAGAAACGTATGTATGGTACGGGGCCCTTGGCTCGAAATTTGAGATTTGAGGATGATCAGTTTGACACCAGCGGACCCTCCTCTAGTGTAGTCGACCTCCTCGTCCTTCAGGTGAGACAGAGCAACTCAGGCAGCAGATGGAGGAGATGCGTGCTCAGCACCAGCAACAAATACAGGAGATGCATGCTCAGCATCAGCAAGAGCAGTAGAAGCAGAGTCGGACTATGAAAGATATGCAGACAGACTTCTTTAGGTTTGCACGTCAGCAAGAGAAGTTGTTAAAGTACTATAAGAGCTTGAAGCCAGATGCCTCTGAGTCTGAGGAGACCGAGTCTGATGATGGCTCGTTTTAGTATTATGTTGTTATTTGCTGCTGGTTTGGACATGTTTAGAACTTGGATTGTTATTGTTGGTTTGAAGTTGTTTAGGATTTGGATATTTGGTATTTGTTGGTTAGTTTGGATGGATTTTATGTGAGTACTCAAAATTTTGGATATTTGGTATTGTTGGTTAGTTTTTATATTTAGTACTGGTTTGGGTTTTATTTGAGTATTCTCAAAATAGTGCTGCGTTTGATAATTTGATATATATAGTTATTAAAATAAAAAAACAGGTTTTCAAAAATCCGTCGCTAATTTAAAAAATTCCGTCGCTAAATATTAGCGACCCCCTTTTTAGCGACGGAAAGATTCTAGATAAGTCCATTCACATTATATCGAGACTTATGGCCTAACTTGGCGTAGGGTAAGCCATGGATTCTTGTCAGGTGGTCTGACCTATTCCCACCTCTAACTGAGAGTATAACTCATACCTGAAAGTTTTACTTACTTTCTTTTGTAAATCCTTTTCAAACTTGAAAAGAAATTTGGTCTTGGCACCCTCATGTTGTTTTCTTTGGATGCCTCTCAGTCTTGCCAAGAGTCTTTTTTCTCTAACTTCACACACCCAAAGGTGTTTAATTTCCACTATTGTAGTTCAACTTCTACACAATCAATCTTGTTGACGAGGCCAATATCCTTGGTCCACCAGTCAGTGAGGTCCAAATTGAAGTTATCACGTGTCAACCAGGCACTTTTGAATTAGAAGGGTCTAGCCACTCTCGCATTTGTGTCGCCTTGTAACGAGAACACTAGAGGATGGTGGTCAGAGAAATCAAAACGAGGCAGAACTTTTTGTAAGGGCATTATGAAATGCCACTTGCAAACGATCATTGCAAAGGCATTTATCTAGCCGAGCATACATCTTGTCATAGGTGCAACACGTGGAACCTCTCCAAGTAAACTTGAATCCTGCACCTAAGTCCAATAATTAACAACTATGAATCATGTCCTTGAATAGCTGGAACTTGCAAAAATCGACTCGACCCCTTCTTTTTTGCTCCATTGAGTTAGCAATATCATCGAGGTCTCCCGCTATGAGTCATTGTCCTTGTAAAGAGCAAGCCATATGTTGGAAGGACAATAAAGATATGCTCTTAAAGAATCAACCGGCTAGCAACTCCACCCATCTTGCATGCAAACCTTAAAGTGCATGGAAGTCATTTTGAAGCAAAGTTAGCTCCATGAGGTTTGTTTCCAACCTGTAGCGATGCCACCACCTCACCCTCTATTTTTGGAATAACATTAGCCATCAAACCCCCCATCATCTGGAAAGTGTGCTTCAATCCAATAGGATTGTTTCCATAACAACAAAGATTTCTGGGTGTTGAACATCCAAATATTGCTTGCAACATCAGAAGAACTTTGTGCTCGTTGCCACTACGCCAGATTTAATAAAAAAGAGCGCAACATTTAGTAGCGCTTTAAGAAAAACGCTACAGAAGGCCAAAAAATACAATAGGATCCGTAGCGCTTTGTATGAAAACGCTACCCATGACTACACACGCTAGCTAATGCGTAGCGCTTTTTAGAAAACGCTACCTTTAGCCAAAACACGCTAGAGGAATAGGTAACGCTTTACAGGAAAACGCTACCCATTGAACTAGGCGCTAGAAGATCTGTAGCGCTTTACGAAAACGCTACGCATTGAACTAGGCGCTAGAGGATCCGTAGCGCTTTAGTAAAACGCTACGCATTGTCTTTTATTAAAAAATTTCAGTTTCCTTTGTTTTTCGTTCGTTCTCTTCACACTTCACTCTGAAACACGTTCACCTGAAAACCCTAACATTCCCCAACGCTTGTTCTCTCTCACGTTCGTTCCCAGCAGCCTCACATTCACCAACGTTCACGTTCTCTCTCGCTCCCAGCAACCTACGTTCTCTCTCGCTGGCCCCTCCACTGTGACGCCGCGTCGTGGACGCCGCTGCTCACCTACGTTCAGTTTCCGCTGTTCCCAGCAGCCTCACATTCACCAACGTTCTCACACTCTCTCGCGTTCTCTCTCTCTGCCCCCACCACTGTGACGCCGCCGTGGACGCCTCCGCGGACGCTGTGCAACTATTTCGTCACGTTCGCACAACTCAACTACCAAACTCAGTGAGTATTAACCTTTTCTATTTCCATGGATGACCCTTTCCTACTTTGTGTTTTCCTTCTTTTTTTCCTCTCTCTTATCTTTGTCTATGTTGCTCTCTGTGAGTTAACAGCTTACAACACCCACCGTTACGCCGCCGTGTGCCGTCTCTGCTCTGACGAAATCCTACCACCGGCCGACGCAAAAGGAACTACCGAAGTCAGATTAAGTTTGCAAAGGTTAGTACTTCGTAAGTTTTGGGTTTCCATTTTGGAGACTAAGTTTGCAATTGTTATAATACTTCATATTAGATGCTGAAAGCATACCAATTTTTTTTCATTCTCTTATCAATGATGCTGAAACTTGAAAGCATACCAAACTGTTTTGTCATTCTCAATGTAAGGGTTTGTATGAGCTTTACAAAATGATATAAAGTGATATAATGCAACTGGTATATCAAATTATTTTCTTATCAGTTTGATATAATATATCGTAGACATAGTAATGTTTGTTTTTAAAGCTTCAAATTATTTTATTGCAGGTCAGATGACATCGTCTGGTCATGATAGTGCGCATGACAGTTGTCATGAAAGTGATGCTGGAAACAAAAAGAAGTACACTCCCCGTGGAATGACCGTCAAAAAGAATCTCATCAATCGGATAAGTAAAGGACATCCTAAAATGACGGTCCTTTGGAATGTTAAGGGTCAGCCTATTGGGAAAAACGGCACAAATTTGACTACATTCATTGGTAGTAAGGTGAAGCAAGTGGTACCAATTACAATCAATAGTTGGAATGAGAAAGGTAATATGGTTTTGGCTAAACTCAAAGAGGATCTCTGGTTAATAATACAGGTATATAATTTTAGATCTCTTGAGTTATCTTATTTAATAATTTTGTAACCATATTTAAACCAGTTTCATTGAATATGTGTAAGCAGAATTGTTTTGATGTGGACGAGTCTCGAAAAGGCTACTTACTAATGGAAGCTGGAAGGTTACATCGAAAGTTCAGAACTTATCTAACAAGTAAATGGCTGAGAGATGATGATGGGAACATCAGACAAGAGCCTCCATCAGTGTATGCTGGATTTATATCATTGGAGGATTGACATTTATTTGTAAAAAGACGCACCGAAGATCCGAAATTTTTGGTTAGTACAATTATCTTTTAAGTTACATATATATGAAAATTATATATTATGCATTAATGTATACTTATCTTCCTAAATAGAAACTAAGCAACGAGAATCGAGATAGAGCTTCAAATTCCGAGTACCCTTATAGAGGAGGTTCTCGTGGATATCAAGTTTTTGAAGAAAGATTGGTAAGGCACAATAAGCTTAATTTTTTTTGATTTAATGAATCTTTTGATTTATAATTTCTAAAACAATTGGTAAATTTAAATAGTTGGTGGAGGAAGGGAAAGATCCTACTGAAGAATCCATTGGGCGGCATGTGTTGTGGGTAGAGGCCCGACAAAACAAAGATGGTGAGATTGTGGATCCTAAAACTAAGGAGGTGTCGGAAAGAATTGTAAGTATTTCCAAAACTCAAATCTTGTTTTGTAATTTTTATAATCGTTATAATGTCTAATAATTATTTTATACTTATGCTCGTGAATCAGGAAGCCATATCCCAGGGAGATGTAACTGATTGCTCTGGTGAACAAGATATTCTTGCTCGTGCCTTGGGAAGGGAAGAATATTCAGGTCGGACACGGGGTTGTGGATTTGGCATTCCTCCCACCGCCATGTTTGGACCAAAGAAGCGTGGAAAAGAAGATAACTGTTGTAAAGAAAATAAAGAGTTGCGAGCAATGTATTTTGAGCTAATGGCAAAAGTTCGGGATTTAAAAGAGAGATTTGGGGTAACGCCTAAGGAACCATCCCCTGCCCGAAATAGTGTACGAGATAACTGCACCATTGCGTCAACCAAGGTATTAATTATTACACGCTCTCTTTCTTGTACATATATATTACATCACATGGCAATTTTGATTCTAAAAACTAACAGGCATTTCTAATATAATGCCTTTACATGTCTTTAACTTCTCCAGTTGAGCAAAATCCATGTCTTTAACCATTATATGCATTCTGAAAGTTAGGTAATTAAATTTTCCCAAATCTGTACTCATTTCATGCACCATGTTATGCTCCACACATGATTGACCATAGGTAAAAAACTGATTGTAAAGGAAGCCAGCATATAGGTAAAAAACTGATTGTAATTGACCTTTTGAATTTCTCCCATATTCATTTTTATGGGAGAAATTGATTGTAAAGGAAACCAGCATACATGTTATGCTATCAATGTTAGTGCTTACATATGTTATGACCTTTTGAATTTCTCCCATATTCATTTTTGTTTATAATTGATTTAGGACAACAATGAGTGTGAACTATATATCTCAAACCCACATCAAATGGTTGCAATCGGCTTCTTATATAACCAATTGGGTGCCTTAATGCACAACTTACCCATACCTGAAAATCATCTGAGAGTCAGAATTGACTGTGCAATTGTGGGGTCTGCACCATTGCCTGTTCCGGTTGACAGTGCAGATTTAAGGATTGTGGATGATGCAGTTGGTACCTTTGTGGCATGGCCATCACACCTTGTCTTTGTAAGTGACAATATATTTGTTGACCACTCGTTGGCTGATTGTCATATATATATATATATATATATATATATATATATATATATATATATATATATATATATATATTGTGTGTGTGCTAATAATTAATTATTTTTTATATACATAGGTAAAATCTAAAGACAAAAGTCTTAGCAAGGCAAAATCACGACCTTCCCTTTCTACTGGCAACACAAAAGTGTCTCGACCATCCCCTTCTATTAATGGAAAGGAAAAAGTATCAAACAAAAAAGCTGTTAGTTCTTCCGATGATTCCAAAGAATTCATCACTTATATAAAAATGCACGCGTTAAATAAGATGACCGATATAAGCAATTTTTTCATACCATTGGATGAGGAAGTTTTTGGACTCGAGCAAGTTCTGACGATCAATCGTGAGGATCTCCAATGTGTATATCAGAGCGAGTGGGTAACTGCTACTGCTATTAGAGCATATATCAGGTACTATGTCTTTTTATTATTTGACATTATTGATTTTTTTTCTATTATTTTGTTAATTTAATTTATATATATATGTATATAGGTACTTGTACCATGACATATTGGTCCCTTCCCAACGGGCACAAAGATTTGTGTTCTTATGCCCGGAGCGTACTTATGTGCGCAATGTCCTCAATCAAAAAGGTGCAACCAAAATTATGGAAACAATCAAGCGTGAAGTTACAAGTTATATCGGTCAACGCTTGAGGCTTGCTCAAAATACAAGTTTTGATACCATGTTTTTGGCACCGATGAACTCAAGGGGGTGAGAAATTTAATCCATCAATCATATATAACATGCATTTTTGAAAAACTTGTCATTTATTTATTGAAAATTTTAATTTGTAGGCGACATTGGATATTGTTGGCAATTGATCCTAAGAGAGATGTGGTGTACTTCTTAGATTCATTGCAATGTCATTACAACAACTACCCTAAGTTGATCGGGATAATAAATAGGTGTGTATTTGGATGTTTCTCATATTTCATAATTAAATTATATATGTATATATTTCGATTAATATAGTTATATATATGACATTGTGTTCAGTTGTTTGGCAACATTTTGGGCACTGAGTGAAACTAGGAGCATGTACAGGAAGTCAACATCTGAAACAAAATGGGTGCCAGTAATTGTAAGTTTGTAATCAATATTCATTATATATTTAATTAAATTTTTTGGTCAAAAATATATATTTAATATAATTTAACAATTAACTAATCTTTTGTTTTATAGTGTCCCAAACAACCAAATACCAATGATTGTGGGTACTATGTTATGAAGTATATGAAGGAAATCATCACTCACAATCAAATGCAAATTCCAAATGAGGTATCTATTTAGATTTATTTTGGATATTACTGTCCTTTATTTTTTATATTACTGCCCTTTATTTTATAACTTTATTTAACTATAACCATGATTATGTTAGAGGGTATATATTTATATTATTTGCTTTTTTATTCTTTGATGTTGTATCATTAATAAGGGGAAAGAAAACCAATACAACTTTTTAGAACTCTATCTGGGTAGTGGCTACTAATAGGTTGAATTGATTCTACTGATTTTTGGTTTCATTATCTCTTTGCTGTTAACTTGCAATTTACTGAATTATATATTAGGCTTTAGTTATTTTTTTAAGTTTGATTTTATCAACTAACTATTAGGCTTCGTCGCACTGTTGGTCCTTCTAGTTTGGACTATGCAATTTTGGTCCTATAATTTTTAGTCAATCTTGTCTTACTCTTTAGTTAAACAAATGTAGCAGTCAATTTTTAGTCAATTTTGATATTGATATTATAATAGATTCTCAAATTTAACCATTTTAATTTTAGTTTTATTTTTTCAGTATTTTCCCGATTGTCAGTTCAAGGAATACTCTGATGAGCAACTTACTGAGCTCAAGGGAGAGTGGTGTCGCTATGTTACCGGTTTTATTAACTAACCAACTTTGAATTTGATGTAATATTTTTAGATATAATGTAATATGTATATGTTGTTAGCTAATTTGTTTATATATGTTGATTTGTATACATCTTTTGGTGCATGATTTGGTGCATGTAATATGTATATGTATATGTTGTCAGTTCAAGGAATACTCTGATTTGGATACATCTTTTGGTGCATGATTTGGAAATATATATATGTTGTTAGCTAATTTGTTTATATATGTTGATATATATATATTGGATGTTGTGTACATGTCCAGGAAAATGGATTTGAAATTTGTAATCTAAAAGGGAGAGCATCAGTAGTATTGGATACTCGTTTAGATGAATAGTAAATGGTAGCGTTTTCCCTTAAAAGCGTTACCCATTTTAAAGAGGTGTTAAGGCAATGAGTAGCGCTTTCTCCTAAAAGCGCTACCCATTTCTAATAGGCGCTCAGGAAATGAGTAGCGCTTTCTCGCAAAAGCGCTACCCATTGCTAAGAGGCGCTCAGGCAATGAGTAGCGCTTTCTACTAAAAGCGCTACCCATTGCTAAGAGGCGCTAAGTGAATGAGTAGCGCTTTCTCTCGAAAGCGCTACGCGTTGTGGGAGTGGAATCCGTAGCGCTAAGATTAGTAGCGCTCAAAAGCGCTACCTATGACTAAAAAAAACGCTACCCATTGCTAAATCTGTTGTAGTGTGCCACACGACAATTCCAAACCATTGTTTTGTTTAACATCACCATAAACAGGTACTATATATATATATATATATATATATATATATATATATATATATATATTACCTTGGTATATTCACCGGTGGAGACTATGTGTCTCTTCAACAACTTCCATGTTGGGCATGTCGTAACCTATGGATCCTTGATCATTTGCATCCATGTACTTTTCCTTAGATTTATGTATTTCCTTGAGTGTCTTTGACAAGACCCCGCCACCAGAGCTTGTTGACGAAGTCTCCCCGTATCTACTTTTCCTTTGCCACTATTTCTTTTGAACCACCCTCCATGGCCCCTCATCAGCTTATGAGTGGCCTCATCGGTTGGCAGCTTTTCCTTTATGCATAGCTGCATCTCCATTGTTCTACTTTAGGAGGATTTCTTTCTTCAGGCAACCTTCACTATAGTGGCAAGAACTCCCACAAGTGAGGCATAAAAGATGTTTTTTTTATAGGCAATATTAGTTGGGGTGCGGGAAATGTTAGTTTCTCGGGTTTGAACCCGAGACCTCCTTCTTGCACTCATTTGGTGCACTCCTTCGGTATCCCTTAGCTCGCCAACTGAGCTACCTTCTTGGGATGGCATAAAATATGTAAATCTTCATATTCAATCTTGTAGATGTTGCCTTTGATTGCAAACATTGCCATAAGTGGTTTGTTGAGTTCATCACAAAGATGAGCATGTTTCCCTATTCTATCAACATTGTGTTCTTCTTAACTTTTATTGTGCTTCCAATCCTATTCCCCAGAAAGTATAGAAAGTCAGAATGGTAGTATTTAGTGGGAAATTTTGGAAAGCGAGCCTAGACATTCTCCATAGCTTCCCTATCTGGCCAGAAATTGGGTGTCTATTCATGAATAATATTGAGGTAATGGTCATAGATAAGCCAGAAGCCTTCTATTAGAGCCTGCTCGTGGTCTTCATGGCTCGAGAAAACCACCAAAAAAATCCATTCCCCAAATCCACAATGTTGATCACTCCATTGCGAACCCACATATGTCTCAAACAACTTTCCAGCGCTTTGAACCCGATCTTTCAACCTAGTAGCTTTAGAATCAATCCTTTTTTCCACGGTCAGCATATTCTACCATTTTCTCGCCTCGCCATGATAATTTTTGAGAATTCATACTTTTCATAGAATTTTATACTATTCTTAACCCATCTACGCCCCATGGTCGTTCCTTCTCATCCCTTGTGTTATCTTCTAATTCTTCTGAATCATCCAAATCACCCATCTCAAAATCACTCTAGTCAAAAACTTGATCTCCCAATACAGATTGCTTATTTGTCTTCTTTGAGCTTCTTAACGCTTTGAATTCGAAGATCTTCTTCCTGCGACTTTTTTGCAGCTCAATCACTTCCATTCCAAGATTCTTGATTCTTCCTCAATGTTCACGCTTGGAAAGAAAGAAGACTTAAGGAAATTTCAACATCCTTTTTTCGATTAATCAAAGACTATTTTACTCAAACAAAATTTCCCAGACAAAATAATGAGACACAAAATTACTCAAAATCAAGTATTTAGACAACTCTCAATCTTCATATAGAAAGATGAATTCACACAAAGCCATGAAGACTTAGACTCTCAGAATATGAACAAGGCGGTGAACCCACACACCCATAAAGAAGACGAACCAATTACCTTGGGAGAAGAAGATGGAAATGCGAGAACTGCATAAGTGAGAGCAAACGAGTCGAACCTAAAGATGCGCCGCAGAAGAAAGTGAAGTCGCGAACAAGAAGACAGAAGGTGACACGGAAGCAGCAGAGAAGCACTTATATCAATGTTCACACTTGTCATCCCCACTAATTATATCGCTATTTGCACCTTTTCCTTTTGGTAAACGAATTGACATGCTGACACTTATGACATCACATTTAATGGCTTGGATGTCAAATTACATGTTATGACAAGTGATTTGACATCCTAGTCTTTAAAAGTGTGATGTGACAAGTGCCTACATGGAACTCGCTAGTCAACTAAAGACTAATAATGTGGGAGAAAAATGATTTGACATCATAATTATTAAAAACGTGTGATGTATCAATCGCCAGCTATGAAGCCCCGATACTTCCCGTGTCGGATACGTATCCAATACCGATACGCACTCGATACTTCCCGATACGTACCCAAAGAGTATCTATTAATTTTTTAATTCTTTTTAAAAAATATTTGACTCGATACTTTTCAGATACATCTTTGATACTTCTTACCAACTAAGGATACTTCTCAGATACATTTTCGATACCTCTTACCAACTAAGCACATGATTGTAACTCATATATGATACACTTTAATACCTCAATAACTAAAAGACAAAATTATATGTTTTTTCGTAATACAATAATAGAAGAAATAATACATTGTGATATGAGTGAGATAAATATACGTAACTATCTCTACTTGATAAGATCACAAGTATTTATTTCTACAATGTGATGAATATATATTGACTAATGATATGCTTATGTTTTATTGACCAATTACGTACTAATATGAATATAGTCTATAAAAAGTCATCTATTTCTGCCACTGACTATTCGTATTATACAATTTCGGGTGGTCCCAGTTACTTGTCCACCATTACTTTTTATGACTAGTCACTCATACATAGGTGTGTCAGTTGTCCTCTTCCTTTCATCCATATATTTTCTATGTGATTTTTTTATCTATTTGGGCAATTTTTTTTCATATCTATAAAATGCAATATTTTAGTTTTTCATCTTTGTTTTTTCTATTTGTGTTTCTATTCTATTTGATTTTTTGTTATGTTTTTATATATTTAAATTTTAATTTAATTTTTTATTAAAGTATCTCAGCCGTGTCGTATCTTGATTATCAAAATTTTCCCGTATCCCCGTATCCGTATCGTGTCGTATCCCGTATCGTATCCAGTATCCAGGCTTCATAGATCGCTGGTGTAACATTTTGTTAGTCAAATGAACACCCACTTAACACCGAAAAAGAGTGAAAACACAGATTAAGTGGGATAAAAAATTAAGTAAAAAGGTATTGCTATTAAATATAAAAATACATCTGTTTTTTAAAAGCAAAAAAACATATTTTTAATAGTGTCTTAAAGGTGCACAAGTCCGATTGACTATCAGATATATAATATAAAAACGGCTAAAGTGCTCTCGGGGTCCCTTATCTTTATTAAAGTAACGATTTGGTCTTTTATCTTTTTTCTGTCCCAAATCAGTCATTTATGTTTTAAATTTTTGACATATAAATCATTTTCTGTCACAAATCAGTCTTTTATGTTTTAAATTTTTAACTAATTCATTATTTTAAATAAAGATAAGAGACCCGTAGCCTATAAAAACTATGAGCAGTTGAAATTGTATTATAGAAAATATGAATTTCAAGCGATCGTAAGATTGTATATACAATTCACCACCAAAAAAAAGATTGTATATACAATTAATTTGATTAGTACATAGATAAGTGAAGTCGGCTTACCCAAAAATAAAATAATGGAACAAAAGTATATTGTAGCGTTTAACAAGAGCTCATTCCATCTTCGTCGCGAAGAATCGGAGCATCAGCATATTGTTATTATGCTTATGCAGCAAAGAACATCATCCTAGTGACTGTTGAGGAACGCTAAACAAGTTCCGGCCGATTCGTTTGGTTCACTTCCGATGGCAGAGGGGAATGGCGAAAAAACACTGCATCAAATTGCAAACGCATTCACGGACCTCGCTAACACCGTCGCCGATTCGCAGAGCGCAGAGGTGAAGGTTGCTCCCTTCTCCCATGCCTGCTCTCTCATCTCCCCCCTCTTCGGTTCCTTGGGAATCGCCTTCAAGTTCGCTGAAAAGGATTACGTTGCCAAGGTATGTATGGATCTAACGTATTAATCTCTCCCAGATTCCTGATCATGGGTTTAATCCATTGTTCTTGCTTTTAAAGAATGTCAATTACACAATAGGGTAATTGAAAGATTGGATTTGTTCCTTTCATTCTATTACAATTAAAAACTCAAAGGTGGTGGTGAATTTAGTACCGGTAACCTTTTTATTTTTTTGCTGAGAAGTGAGATATTTGAAAACCCTTTATTTAAATCATGTCATTTTGATTAGTGTAGTTCTTTTGTGTATAATTTACTTTCATCTTGTAATGAAATCAAGAGATCAAAGTGTGTTTGCTTTGGACATTTTCTGCTTAGTGGTTACATTATATACTTCACGTCATTTATCATGTCAAGGCTTCAAGGATAATAATTGATTGTTTGATGGTCACAGGTTAATGATCTAGCTGCGGCATCAAATTCTATTCAGACATTACATTTTTTGATTGATCAGGATGTACAAGCCAATTCTGTCAGGAATGCAGGCAGCCATACTAGAAATCTGTTGAGGGTAAAGCGCGGACTTGACATGGTCAGAGTACTCTTTGAGCAAATGATTGTTACTGAGTATGTGCATTGATCAATGCTTTTCAATTTGCTTCTTGCTGGTTTTTTCTGTCTATAAACTGCCATGTTATGCTTTGAACAATTTTAAGATTATGCTGGGCATGGAAGAATGGGAAATAGAGTGCAATGAAACTCAAATAAGAGTGATAACTTGGACCCCGAAGGGAAGGGATGGCTCCGACTTTTCATTCATGGGTGCTGGGTAGTCGAGGTAGGAAAAGGAGGTTAACAATCGATTTCTTCTGCTTTTGCTTGGCATGAGTTAAACAATGAGGAATACAAATTTCATGTTTACGACATTATTTTTATTTATTTGTTTAACACTTTAACTAAGCTTTTTTGCAACCCAAGGGGTAGGGAAGGAAAATAGGTGGCCCAATGGTGAATTGAACGGACAACATTATTACACTAAAATGCTTAAGACTAGGGTTAGTGCCTATTGATTGGAGCTACACGCTCATTAGCTCACCATTTTATTTTATCATAGCATTTGTAATTTTTTTAAAACTAGTTACACGATGTATTTTTTGAGGTTGTTCTTTGTATCGTGTAATATTTTCTATTTACGTCTCATTAGTGTCAAGAAAAATATATTAAGGCTGGTGACTTTTCCAATTATCCTCCCTTCCTTGTTACATTTATAACTAACAGCTGGTGACCAATATACTCCATTTCTCCTACTGTAACCAAACGGTTCAGGTTCAAGTTCAATCTTCTGATCAGTTTCATTGTCCACCCGGTATGACCTAGAAAAATTTGCAATTTTTTTGAATGACAAATGATAGTATTTTGTTAGAAATGTTTGTGGGTGGCCGGTGGGAGTTGAACCCTCTTCCTTCTTATTACTCCACTCCTTAACTCTCCCACACCAACCACCAAGCCAACATTATATCTCCTAGTAGATATTTATTAAGTGTAGAATATTTAACCTATTAATTTTTTCTCCTGGATTATAATCTTAGGGAGCTAAAATTAATGGTTTTTGAATAAAGCGTGGTCTTGTCAAATAAACTGTCAAGTTGGGATTGGTTTGTCCAAAGATTGTCCAAACAGTTCAATTTCGTTATTGTTGTTTGTTATTTCTGTTTTTCCCTTCCAAGAAAAGTTTCAGGGCAAGAGAAGTTTGCATACATATCATAAGATCGTGGAAGAGGATGTTTCAAAATACTGTATCACAAGTAGGTCTGGGTCTAGAAATATTTGTTACCAGTACCAGTTCACAGTTCATTGTTTTCTATCACTTTTGTTGGTTTTTGCTTTGCTGTTTGATACCAGTTTTAACATGAAAGTGGTAGGAACGCTCTGTCTGCAATAATGGTTAAATGGTCACCAGCTGGTCTAGTTCAGTTTTTAAGATACGGGTAAAACAAATGGAATAACTCAAATGAGTAAATAATTAAGTGAAATATTCCTTAATTATGATGACTTCCACTGCCTTAAGTTTCATGCTTTTAAAGAACTTGTACTGTTTGCAATGTATATAAAAATCTGTGATTTCAGTGCAACACATAATACTCATTAATTTGTGTGTAGAAATAAGAAAGTATAATTGTCATAATAGGGTTAAATATAACCCAGAGCGTGGGGTTCAACGGTGGGGTTGATCCTTCCTTAACCAAGGGCCGGGGGTTCGATCCCCTCTTTGGGTACGGAGTAGCGTTAAAACTCTGGGCCAGCTGTCCTGCCCCTCGAGACACCTACAATGAGCGAGGGATTAGTCACTGCTGTTCGTGCGGTGGATACCCGAGTTTACCCAAAATAGGGTTAAATATGATTTCATTAAATCTCCGAAGAGGTTAGCATAATTTCCCCAATTAAAAAAATGAGGAAAGTTTGGCATTCGATTATACCTTGAAGGAGGCTGGAAGAGCAAGATTATAATTGCACAATAAAATTGATGGCATCTAACCCTTTGACCTATGCCATCATTTCATAACCAGCTTTTGTCATGTAACAATGGAGTGTAAAGGGGGTAATTATTGTAATATTAAAAACTAAGATGCGGGTCTTTTCCACTTAGTCAAATCTCAGGGAAGGACATATTACATTTCCTTTTTATTTTGGTAAAGGTACTATTTTGTTAGATAAATATTCTTTAAGAAGGCTTGAATTCTGCTTCCAGAAATTGTATGGCAAATTTTGCTGCAGCTTTTCAGAAAAATTCCAAATTAAACGCACCCTTAGCTTGTGCGTAAGTGCGTTTTTTTTTTGCATTTCAACACTACTTGTCTTATATCAAAAAGCGATCATCATACCCTTAGTGTGTTAACTAAGGTGGGTTACTGTTAGCCCTTAGCTAAACAATGCAGAAACTGTATAGGTTTGGGGCGGTACCCAAGCTCCTTTACAGTGTTATTTTATTCAATTAGAATCAAAGAATACACTGATGCTCTAAACACCTTTGTTGGCTTCACCCAGCCTTCTATTACTTAGCAAAATTCTTCCTACCTTCACCTTAGTCATGACTCTCTCTTTTATATTGTTCCTAGAGAGTTAGAGCATTGGTGGTTACAAGGGGAACCTAATTAACTACCTCTATGCTGTTACAACTGTAACAACAGTAACTAACATAACCGAAATAACTAACATAACAGACATAATAGAATTAACTGATATAACAACAATAACTACTTATTTAATTAATCCTCTTGTGCTATTCTAGGTTTGCTTCTTCTAGAATATGTCTTCAATGGTCTAACAATTCCTTCCCCCTTAGCAACAACCTTGTCCTCAAGGTTGAGGTCTGGAAATTGTTTCTTGATTGCTTCAGCTTCTTCCCAGGTTGCTTCTTCTGTTGGCTGATCCTTCCATTTAACCAAGATGTGTTCTGTTGTTCGCCCTTGTACTGTCTCTGTCTTTTTTATCTAGGATTTGTTCAGGTGTGTAGTTGGGTGCAGGCACCTGTAGTTCCTCAGGGAGATTATCTTCTACTGGATGATCTCCAACTGCAAGTTTAAGCTGGGAGACATGAAATACTGGGTGTATCCTGGCAGTGGGGGGTCATTGGAGTTGGAAAGCTACGGTTCCAATTTGCTTGATGACTGGAAATGGCCCATAATAGCGTGCTGCTAGCTTAGGATGAAGCTTGACTGGCATAGAACTCTGTCTATGGGGCCGTATCTTCAGGAACACCATATCTCCTACCTTAATGTTGGAGGGTTTTCTGTGAGCATTGGCATACTTGCTCATTTGTTCTTGAGCATGCTGGAGATGTGACTTAAGCTGTCTTAAGGCTTCATCCCTAGAAATGAGATCCCGAGCCACTGCTTCTACTAAGGTCTCACCAAGAATGTACTTAGCAATTGATGGAGGGGGGGCGCCCATACACAATTTCAAATGGTGTACATTTGACAGATTTTTGGTGGCAAGTGTTGTACCAATACTCTGCCCAAGGTAAGTACTCCAACCATCCCTTTGGTTGTTCAGAACAGAAGCACCTCAAATAAGTCTCCAAAGTTCTGTTGAGCACTTCTGTTTGCCCATCTGTTTGGGGGTGGTATGCAGTGCTCATCTTGAGATTTGTGCCTTGCAGTCTAAACATTTCTCGCCAGAAGAGGCTAAGGAAAGTTGGGTCTCTATCACTTATAATAGACATAGGGATACCATGATGTTTGACAACCTCTTTAACAAACACTCCAGCGAGGGACTTGGCAGTGAATGGATGTTTAATTGGGATAAAATGGCCATATTTACTTAGCCTATCAACCACCACAAGAATAACATCATATCATTTAACCTTAGGTAAATGAGTGATAAAATCCATACTTATTTCTTCCCATATTGCATTTGGAATTGGTAGAGGTTGTAGTAGACCTGCTGGAGAGCATGCCTGGTACTTGCTTCTTTGGCATATTTGACAAGCTGCTACATAGTTAGTAACTGTGCCTTTCATTCCAATCCAGTATAGAGATTGTGCGATTCTTCTATAGGTTCTGAAGATTCCTGAATGGCCTCCTGTTGGTGTTGAATGATACTCTTCTAGAAGCATGGGGATCCACTTAGAGCTTGCTGAAATGACCAGTTTTCCTTTATAATACAGCCTGCCCTGTTCTAACGTATACTGTCTATGTGAGTTTGGATCAACCTCTAAGTCTTCTATGATCTGTTTCAGACTGTTATCTTGCTGAACCTCCTCTTCTATGACTGCAGTGTCTTGCCAAAAGGGTCTACTGATAGCCTTGAGTTCAGTCTCTTCATACTTCCTTGAGAGTGCATCAGCCACCTTGTTAGTGGTTCCCTTTTTGTAAACAATCTCAAAGTCATAACCCAAGAGCTTTGCCACCCAATTTTGTTGATTTTGAGAGATAACCTTCTGTTCCAATAAGAATTTGAGACTCTTGTGATCTGTATATACTAAGAACTTCCTCCCAATCAAGTAGGGTCTCCAATGTTGTATTGCTAGCACCAATGCCATTAATTCCTTCTCATAGGTGGACTTGGTGAGTGACTGATCAGATAAAGCCTTGCTGTAGTAAGCTATAGGTTTCTTATTCTGAGTTAAGGCAGCCCCTATCCCTAAGCCAGAAGCATCACACTCAATGCTGAATGGTTGTTCAAAATTTGGCATAGTCAACACAGGTGCAGTGGTGACTGCTTGCTGCAGTTGTTGAAATGCTGTGGTGCTCTATTGGGTCCATTCAAACTGTCCCTTCTTTAACAATTGTGTGAGGGGTCTAGCTATGTGACCGTAGTTGTAAACAAACCTCCTATAGTATCCAGTTAAGCCTAAAAAAAACCCTTTAAAGCCTTGATAGATTTAGGAATTGGCCAATTTAGTACGGCTTCTACCTTCTGTGGATCCATAGCCACACCTTGCTTGCTAATGACATGTCCCAAATACCTAACCTCTTCCTTTCCAAGCTCACATTTTTTTTGGTTGGCATAGAACTGGTGTTGTGATAGTGTACTCAGCACCTGACTCAAATGTGAGAGGTGCTCCTTCCAAGAGTTGCTGTAGACTAAGATGTCATCAAAGAAGACTAGTACAAATTTTCTAAGGAAGGGCTGCAGGGTGGAATTCATTGCACTTTGGAAGGTTGCTGGGGCATTTGTGAGCCCAAAGGGCATCACCAAGGACTCATAATGTCCTTGATGAGTCCTGAAGGCCGTCTTGTGGATATCTTCAACATTCATTCGTATTTGGTGGTATCCGGCTCTCAAATCAATTTTAAAGAAGAAACAGGCCCCATGAAGCTCATCTAGCAACTCTTCAATAACTGGGATGGGGAATTTATCCGGAATTGTAGCCTTGTTGAGGGCTCTATAGTCAACACAGAATCTCCAACTTCCATCCTTTTTCTTCACCAGAATTACAGGACTAGAGTAAGGGCTGTTGCTAGGCCTAATTATCCCTGCTTGTAACATTTCCTCTACTTGTCTCTCTATCTCATTCTTCTGCAGATGTGGATATCTGTATGGTCTGACATTTACAGGTTCGGTCCCACCCTTGATGGGAATTTTATGATCAACTTCTCTGGTGGGAGGGAGCCCTTCAGGTTCCTGAAATACTTTCTGATATTCTTTCAACAATTGAGTAATGTCCTGCTGTCTCTCCTCGTTTTCCACAGTGTTCAGAGAGCATGTTACCTTCTCATAATGATGTTGTGAGTTCCATAAGGCAGCAATACCTTCTACCTCACTCAGCTTCAGTAACTTTTGTGGAGAAACAAGGAATTTTCCCAAGCTAGGGTCCCTTTTTATTGTCACTAGACCTTGAGGGGATTGGAAATTCATGGTGAGGTCTTTCCAATTTGCTTGGACATCACCTAAGGTAGCCAACCATGAGACCCCCAAAATTAGGTCTACACCACCCAGTTCAAAGATTAAAGTGTCAACCAGGCAGCTGTAGTCTCCTATCTGCACCTTCACAGCTTTACATTTCCCCATGGTGTTCTTTCTCTTCCCATCCCCCAAACGTACACTGAAAACTCCCCCTTTATCAATACAGAGCCCTAATTTCTCAACCAATTCCTTGGAAATGAAATTGTGAGTAGCCCCACTGTCAATCAGCACCATTATCCCATTGATGATGGCTATTAGTTTCATAGTACGAGGTTGAGAGAGGCCCTTAGAGGTTATGTGTGAAAGCTCTATCTCGTTCAATTCATCTTCATCAGTACCAGAATCCTGTTCATCGTCGTCTTCCACAATTCTGATTTCCCCTGCATCATTAATTTCTTCATCCTCTCCCAGTATTACAACGCGCAATCCACTTTCTGGGCACCTGTGTCCTGGCCCAAAGGGCCCTCCACACGCAAAACAGAGATTTTCCCTTCGTCTTCGCGCGTGTTCTGCGTTGGGCAAGAAACGTGTTCCTGCGCCTCGCACTAGGGTTTCTGATCGTCGTAGACTTGCTGTCGCTGCTCGTCGTTGATGAGGGAGTTGTCGTGGATCTTGAATTTCTGGTGGTGGCGCTGTCTGTGCGTTTACTCGCAATCGGGTCATCGCGCGACCCGTTTCGCGCGACAACCCTGCTTCCCCGTAGCGAACCCCATTGTTCCTATTGAGTTGGGTTCCTGTACTCTTGGGTTCCCTCTGTGCCTCCTCAATTCGTCGCGCCATGGCTAACGCCTTGACCAATTTCTTGGGATCTTGAATCCTTACTTGGTCGCGAATGGACTTTCGCAACCCGCCAAGAAAGTAACCCATGATTATGTTTTCTGGGGTTCCCTTGGCTTGCATGAGCAGCAATTCAATGTCACGAATGTATTCTCCCACGCTGTTACGCTGTTTGATGGTGGAGAGGCGCTCGTACACCGTCCCTTGAGCACATTCCCCAAATCGTTCCAACAACGCTGCCGTTAACACGCTCCAATCTGCGTCGTCAACATCTTCTCGCCAATACTGGAACCAATGGATGGCCTCGCCCTCCATGCAAATGAGTGCTAAGCGCAATTTCTCTTGGTCCTCATGAATTTGTTGAATCTCAAAGAATTTTTCAGCCTTGGTTATCCACCCCAGTGGGTCTTCACCTTCAAAGGTGGGGAGTTCCACCTTCTTCGTCCATGCGCGTGTGGTGTCATGCTTGATTTCCCCTGTTTCTGGGATAAGCACCACTTCTGGTCTTGGCGTTGCATCTGAACCTGGCTTCTGTTGGAGGCTCTGAATTGCCTTCATCATCTCTTCAAACCTGTCATCCACCTTTCTTGATATGTGATGCATGCTGTTCTTGACTTCTTCCATGTCGTTCTTGACTCCTTCTATATCATTGGTTACGCCGTGGAATTTCTCTTCCACCTTCTTCTCCAAGGCTATGATCTCAGAGTCACCTCTAGATGTTGCCTTCGTCATTGTGGATCCGGCAGGTCGGACCAAATTGTTAGCCCTTAGCTAAACAATGCAGAAACTGTATAGGTTTGGGGTGGTACCCAAGCTCCTTTACAGTGTTATTTTATTCAATTAGAATCAAAGAATACACTGATGCTCTAAGCACCTTTGCTGGCTTCACCCAGCCTTCTATTACTTAGCAAAATTCTTCCTACCTTCACCTTAGTCATGACTCTCTCTTTTATATTGTTCCTAGAGAGTTAGAGCATTGGTGGTTACAAGGGGAACCTAATTAACTACCTCTATGCTGTTACAACTGTAACAGCAGTAACTAACATAACCGAAATAACTAACATAACACACATAACAGAATTAACTGATATAACAGCAATAACTACTTATTTAATTAATCCTCTTGTGCTATTCTAGGTTTGCTTCTTCTAGAATATGTCTTCAATGGTCTAACAATTACACACTTACACCTATATTAAATATGTGTTTACACCTATATTAAATATGTGTTTGTGTGTACACACACACACATATATGTATTAACAAAGAGTTGTTTCTTATATTAAGCGGGTGGCAAAACGAATGCATATATTTTTAAGAAACACATGGTGTTAGTCTTGATGGTAAATGAGTTGAGTTTCTGTATTGTTTTCTCTGGCAGGGGAAATTCCCTCAGGGATCCAGCTTCCAAGGCTTATGAACAAGCGCTTGCACCTTACCATGGTTGGGCTATCAGGAAGGCCGTTTCTGCTGGGATGTATGTCCTTCCTACAAAGGAACAGCTTTTAAAGAAACTGAATGAAGATGGTAATTGTAGATTTAAATTTGCTTGCACATTTATTGAAATTTAAATCTTGAAAACTTACTTGAAAGTTCAGTTAGCTCTAGTGCCCGCAATTGGGGAGGCAGGGAGAAAGAGAAAAATGATTGTTGTGAGATCTATTTACAATGAATCAATAAATATTTTGTCATTTCTCGTACCTTTCTAGGTTAGTATATGCATGACTGGTTCAACCTTAAAGTTTGGGGGCATAGCAGTCCACTAATCTTGATATGCCACCCATAATTTTATGTCAAATCTTTTCCTGTTAAAATTCCAAGCTTAACTTGCTATTAAGCTAGTGTAACTTCTTTTCTTTTTAAGCTAATACAAAGAGAGAGCTCAAGTGGTAAAACGTAAGTGCCGTGTGGACACCGAAAGCGCGAGTTCAAACTCGCAACACTCCACTTTCTCCCTCTGTATCCCCTTCCTCAGCCATTTGTACTAAGAACCCAAAAAAAGCTAATATAAAGAGAGAGAACATCAATTCCTTTTTGTTTCTTGTGAATCACGGTCTTTTTTCTCGTTCTTCCACTAATGTGAAATCAGGGCAGTTTAGAAAAAAAAGGAAAGTCATTGCTAGAGACTTGTTCAAAACTTGTCCAGTAAATTTATGCATTCATGATGCTCATTTTTCTTTTCCTTATGTTGTTGTTGGCATCTTTTGCTTCAGAGGAGTCAGCGAAAGTCCAAATGCAAATTTTTGTCTCGGCATCCGGATCTGTAATCCAATACATTGACAAACTCTTTGTTTCCAGAGACTTGGGAATAGATTGGTGAACCTTGGATTGTATTCAGATTGTATACAATGTAATTTACTATTAGGAAGTTGTATGGGATTATTTATGTATTTTTGTTAAAAAAAGAGATTATTTATGTATTTAATATTCATTTCTTACAGAATTTGTCTTTCTTTCAATTTTTAACATTACATGTTTGTCAATTTTGTCCTCTCTACTTCATCTTTTTCATTTATGGTGTAATTTACTTCAATGTATCTTAGTACTTTATTATATTAGATTGAAACATAAGTTATGTTACGAAGTCCAGTAACATATTATACCCCCCATAGAGTTAGGTTGGGGGTAATCGGGCCGAACCACAACCATATCTAAATCCATTTTTTTGACAACTATCTAAATCCATTTTTGAAAAGGCAAATATTTGCATTGATTTTTTTTTCTCAAACATGCAACATTTCATTGATAACGGACAGAGATCAACGAAACATTACAAAGAGTGTAAGTCGCTAGGCTTACAGAGAAAGCACCAATAGGTCCAATAATGGACAATGCGAATTAGGTGTGGCTGGAATTCAAAAAATAAAATAACAATAAGCACATGAGTAGCACCTGAAACTATCTAGATCCTAATGAACTAACATAATAAAAACATAATCAAACCCTAATGCAATCCAAAGATAATAAATTAACACTAAACACAGCCAAAACCCACACAGCCTTTGCTGCCAAACAGTGAACCAGATGAGATGCACCACTGTAGCCACCACCACTGAGCAAAACAAGAGGCACCACAGAGGATACGCAAAAGACTCGCGACGTTGGTGTAGGAGGAAAGATAGAAAGTCCAGACATTCTCCGTATTGGCCAACTGGCCCTGGAGTCTTTCGTTCTGAAACTGAAGGCCAGAAAGGATGAGGTGACAGCGGGTTGAAGGATATGTGAAGTCAAGGTCGCTGGTAACTATACCAATCAGAGAAGAGAGGTTAGAGGATGAAAGCTGTAACAAGGAAGCAAGTGCAAGGGTTTGTGAAACATAGGTGAGGAAAAAGGGAACGTATCTGGTGGTTGATTGCGTGAGGAAAGAAAGGATTGATCTGGAGGGTCAGGGAGAGGTGGAGGTTTAGGAGGGGGGCGTGAGAGAACCAAGTAAGCGGAGGGCAGAGTGGACAGATCTAGTGGTTGGCGTGGGGGATGTTTTGATGGAGGATGGCGTACGAGGGAAGAGGAAGAGGGGAGGGCAAGTGGTAGTCGATGCAAACTCGAAGACAGAGGAGAGTGGATGGAGGAGGCTGCAAGCTTCATTCTTGGAGAAGAACCAGAAACCAGATGTCGATCTGCTCTTCAGTAGCGCTGTGGCTTATCTTGGCTAGGCGACTACAAGCGCGACGATGACGCTACCCAAAAACCCTAGCAGAGGGTACCAATATACACAGTGATTAAGGAGGCTTGTGACTTCACCATTTGCATTGATTTTTTAAGGTCACAACTATTTGTGGGCAGGGTTTTCTTTTAAAAAAACAGTTGGTAAGTTGGACGTTATATTCGTTTACATTCCAGTCTTATCTCTCGATCCAACCCATTTATCTGTCTCACTCGTTCCACCCTATTTGCTGTTTCCATAACACTATGGCAAAGGTAAGTAAGGGTATGTTTGATTAACTTTTTAAAACAGTTTTTTGTTTTTAGAAAATTAAGAAAGAATAAATTTTGTTTCTGATTGTCTCACTTGCACTGTTTTGCTGAGAGATGTGTTGTTCTGTCTAGAATTTTGTTGCTAGGGAGCAAGGAAAGTCATCATCAGGGATAAGTCTCCTGCTCCCTCTGTTTTCGTATATAAGCAAAAAATATCTCTACTTAGTCACGTTAGTAAGTATAAGTTAAAGTTTTTTTCCGACTTGACATACCAATTTTACCTTTAATTATTGCACTATTTTTAATATGAGAAAAACCAATGATCACATTGTTCAAGATTTTAAAAGTTATAATAAGGGTAATTTAGGCATAATGTTTTTTTAAAACTTTTTTTAAAAAGTGTGCTCAACCATCATTTGATTATAAATGAAAGTAGAGTCAGTACAAAATATTACTCCCCTACCGAAATTCAAAAAGAAATGGATACAAGAAAAGTATCACATGTACACCCTCTCGATGGTTCTTTTAAGATTAACCATTGAGGAGACCAGAAGCACAAAGTTTTGGGAAGTTCCCACTCATTGCGAAACTCATGACGTCGGAAAACAAAACATTTATGTGAATGTTAAACATACAATAAATGAATTTGTCCACTTCAAAGACACAGATGAATAACTTACATGGACAAGAAGCTTGGGAATCTATGTTGAAACCATGATAGAAGAAGCAAAATTTTTATTTGATGTAAGTCATTAAAAAGGGCATATGTTCACAAATCATGCAAATGTGCAAACAAAAATCAAGAGATAACACTAGTTATCTCAAACAAACTTACCCTAACATCAGGGGCGGAGCCAGAAATAGAAATTGAGAGAGACCAAATTGCTAAAACAGTAGAAATTTGGGTGGGACCAGCTAGAAAAATTGAGTACCTAATACAAAAATTGAGTACATAATACACACAATTGCTAAAACAGTAAAATTTGGGGGGGGGGGGGGGGACCATGGCCCCACCCAGTTCCCCTGGCTCCGCCCCTGCCTAACATGATCTACAACAGAAGTTTATGAAGCACTTAAAAGGTACCAACATGAACGACTCAGAGGGTGTTTGGACCCATGGTTAGAGCAGGGAAAACATACGTCCTCTCAAACTCCATAGTTAGTAGCTTTTGATATGCTGCACGTCCATAGATAGTCTACCGCAGTACCAAACACCTTATTTGTTTCATAAGCTCCTCGACAATTAAAGAAATCACATTTTTTTATTATGAAAATTTTAGGGTGAGGGGATGACGCCCCAGTCCAAGGCAGAAGACCTTTGAGCTCTTTGAGCATTAGCAACCAGAAGTATTAACA
Source organism: Astragalus membranaceus (assembly GCA_039519185.1). NCBI lineage: Eukaryota > Viridiplantae > Streptophyta > Magnoliopsida > Fabales > Fabaceae > Astragalus > Astragalus membranaceus. Next base: position 27,948,254 of record CM076851.1, read on the forward strand.
TACACTACCAAGGTTTAGAAGCTTCTCGACAGCAAACCGAAATTACCTTGGAACATGATTTGAAATAGATTAATGAGTATCTGAATCGCCCAATCTCTCATACTCGTCCTCTCTTAAATTTCTGTCTCCCGTTTCTTTTCTCTTTGATGTTGTCGTTACTAAGTTTCTTCTTTTTTTAGCATGCATTTGATTTAATAGACGAGATCAGTTTCACATATCCTTCTACTCTTTCTAAGTGATTGACATTTTATTATACAAACAATGAAAGCTCTTTCAATCACAAAATGCAAACTTATTTTCAATCACAAAATTGTTGTTTGCTTAGTGTGTACAAATGTGTGATTTAATAATCAGAAAAGGGGGAAAAATTCATTAATAAAAACCGAAAAATATATATTACCAAAAAAAAAAAACCGAAAAATAGATAAAAAAGAAACGAATAACACAAAGAAGTGTCTTCTACTTCTGTTTTGGTTTGTGTCGACCTCAGTAACTGAGTCCCGCCGTTAACCTCTTTCTTCATCTTTCAAATTCATCGCAACACTATCATTTAGATTTCCCTTTCAAATCAAATCCCTAATTAACAAACCTAACCGCTTCTCGTTACATTCAAATGGAGGATTCCGAGGGAGTCCTCAACTTCGATTTCGAGGGCGGCCTTGACGCTCCTCCCTCCGCCGCCACTGCCTCCGTCGCTGCCGCACCTTCTGGACCTATCGTCCCTTCTGAGTCCTCTTTTCCATCGACTGTCGCTTCCAACGGTGGTGCCGCTCCTCCCTCTGTCAATGATCATGCAGCCGTCAATGTTCCTGGACGGCGGAGCTTCCGGCAGACGGTGTGCCGGCACTGGCTTCGTAGCTTGTGTATGAAAGGCGACGCGTGTGGATTTCTACACCAGTATGATAAGGCAAGGATGCCGGTGTGCCGGTTTTTTAGACTGTATGGAGAGTGTCGTGAGCAGGATTGTGTGTACAAGCACACTAATGAAGATATCAAGGAGTGTAACATGTATGTATGTGTATATATATGTGCTCCTTCTGATTTAGGGTGTGAATTATGTGATGATAGATTCTCTGTCCTTTTTCGCTTTCCATTGCTGAAATTGTGTTTTGATTGTATGTATATCAGTGTGTTGTGTTATTGAAGGTCTTATGTTTGTTATGTTTCTTGACTGATTCAGTATAATTAGTGAACTAGTGGGTGCTTTTCAAGATTATTACCGGTTATGTGATAAAGGATTCCATGCTTTTAAATTATTTGGGTTAAAAGCATCAACAATATTGTTTGTGCACAATTGTAGATCGCCTTTTAGATCTAGGGAGTGTTCAAAAGAGCTCATTTGGATTTATCTTTTAGATTAAACACTTTGTTTGGAAGAGCCCAAAGTAGCTCCTTAATATTGTTTATAAAAACGGTTTATATAGAGCTTGTGTAGAATTTACCCTCATTCTATCTTTGATTGTAGAAAGTACTTATTCATAAGCTCTAATATAGTAAACGATAAGCACTTGATCAAGCGCGTTCCCCAAGTGCCCCCAAATCGTACTTTGCTTCAATTTTGATTTGATCTTGCTCCTTTTTTTCTGGTTAAGAAATTGCGATATAGTAATCGGGTTTCAAGTTGATGCAACATATATGTACCAAGAAGAAAGGGAGGGTTGGATTGGTGAAAGTAAGCCTTAAACAAAAATTATGACTTTTATCTCATGCTTATATTATATGCTTGGATGAAGGAGTTTGATGGGGAATGGAGGGGAGGGGAGGGGAATATTTTAGGCAAACATTACTCTTTAGTCTTTAAGACAGACCAACTAGAGGCCATATCTCATATCATGTAATGGTCGACTAGACTATAATGCACACTTTAATCAATGTCAGTATCTTAGAGAAAGAAAAGAACAATGCTTTGTGAACCCTAAAATTAAAAAAAAAAAGAATAATTTATAGTCTTTACAATGTCTGCATGCTAAAATGATAATTGTAGTTAAACTGTTTGGGTGCTTAAATTGTCATAGTCATCAAAGAGTTGTTGATTACATATTGCTTCGAACCTGCTGACCCTGCTTAGTCTACTAGCCTTTTATATCCGGCTATCCATACATTTTGTCCACCTTCTCACCAACTGCTTTACAATTTGCCAAGCCAGGTTTTAACATCTAATGCACCTTCTTCATATTATTTATTCTCTATTGAAAATGTGTGATGGTTATTGGATCAATGATAGAAGTTAATAATCTTAGACATGTAGAGTTAATGTTATGTCTTTGTTTTTGGTTTTTTGTTTTTCTATTTTCTTGGGAAGCACTTGAGTAAGTGATCAGTAAATGAGGGGAGACAATCAGTTGAATGATCACATTCGACGTCATCCTCACATTCCAATCTTTAAAAATATTGATGACAGTTGGGCTACCCCGCAAGCTTGCTGGCAAGTTTACTTCATTATTTAATTAGAGCCAAGTTTTTTTCTTCACCAATAGTTAATTTGTCAATTTGTTTTCACCTCCCCTTGTTGATAGATAGTAACTGAAAACAGGTGATCACCATGGTCTAGGAAAGGTGTTGATATTAAATATCTTTGATATTTTCATAAGTTTAGGGTATGTTTGGTTCAAATGAGGGAAGCGGAAGGGAGAGGGATTTAGTTTGTTACTGTGTTTGGTTGAGAGGAGTGGAGGGGAGTCTTTGCTTGTTTGGTCCCAGAGGGGGATTTTCATGGAGAAAAGACACTAATTTACTTTATATCCTTATTATCTTTTTTATTATACATTATAGGATATTTAAGCCATTTTATTTTAAATGATTTAAGCTCCCCTCCCCTCGGAAAAACCTCAATATTGGAGGGGAGCCAAAATTGAGTTAGGAGGGATTTTACTCCCTTCCCCTCTCCTCCAAAAATTGAACCAAACTGACAAAATTTTAAATAATCCCTAAACCCTAAACCCTAAACAGCAAATGTGCAAAGAGATCAAATCTTCAGGAATTTTGTTCTTTAACTTGATCAAAGATTTATACTGGTTTGATTTTCTAGCTTGATTTCATTATGCATTACATTTTAGCTACGGGGCTGTTAGGAATGACCTCTTTGGCATATTTTCTGAGCCGTGGGTTGGCCCATAACATATGGTGGAGCTTCAGGACTCACTTCAGGGGTTTTGGGAGAAGAGATATGGGTAAGATTCCGTGGATGTGATAGTTTCGACTGTGGTGTATTTCCCTGGAGGGAATGAGCTTTTGCAGAGAAGTTTCTGCCTATTTATTACTTATATAGCATCACTTATTGGCATCATTATGATGTTATGGCCATGAAGTTTTACAGGGTGCTTCCTTCTTTTATAGATATTCAAAGAGGTTGGAAGGATTTATTGGTTTAATGTGTTTGGATCATGCATCCTGTCCTCTTTTACGCTTTCGTCCCATGTTTGTTCAGTTATTATATTTGTCTTAAATTTCTGCACTTAAAAACAAGACGATCAAACTGTATGTTTATGAATTTGATGTTTTTGCATATGCAGGTACAAATTAGGATTTTGTCCTAATGGGCCTGACTGTCGATACAGGCATGCAAAATCTCCTGGACCTCCTCCGCCTATTGAAGAGGTCCTTCAAAAGATCCAACATTTATATTCTTACAATTACAATGCCTCTAACAAATTTATCCATCAAAGGGGTTCTAGCTATACTCAACAAGTTGAAAAGTCTCATTTTCCTCAAGGAATTAATTCTACAAACCAAGGAGTGGCTGGAAAACCATTAACGGCCGAGTCAGGAATTGTCCAGCAGCAGCAGCAACAAGTTCAACAGTCTCAGCAGCAAATCAGTCAAAACCAGACGCAAAATCTTGCTAATGGCCAGCCCAATCAACCAAGTCGGACTGCAACCCCTTTACCTCAAGGAATATCTAGGTATACCAGCGGAAAGACGGTCATTACCGTGCTTATGTTTCTGCATTTTTTATTCTTACTTTGTGTACTTTATGCATATCCAAGTTATTAGATAAACTTGCTAAATAGAATAGATCGTGGTCAAGTAAACTACTATTGCATTCTTTTCGAAACCAAAATTGAATAATGCCTATTTCAATAGATGCGCATAGATTTAGGGTTAAATTTTTAGTTAGAGGGCCAAAATGGGAAGTGTCAACACAAAAAAAGGTTACCCTAAGCTATTCTCTTTACATTGTAGGCATAGATCATTAGAGTCTTGCAGTTTTTCGCTGGACTTGGTAAAATTTGTTTTAAGAATGCCTGTAGTTACGTAAGTATTAAACACTACAAACAAGGTACAAATTTAGTATTTTCTGTCTGGGAAATCATAGCAACATTTGCCTTATGTAGTTAAATTCTCCTTAAAATTCTGCTGTCTGCTTAGCAGTCTATACATATATTTCGTGCTGTGTGATGTTGGCTATTCAATCACCCATTTAGTGGATCTCCCGCATAGTCTTTACCACTAACAAACTTTGAAACTGTTGAAGTTATGGGTTGTAGATAGAGAAGGAGAAGAGAGAATATAGATTGTAGAATATGATTATGTTGATAATAACTTCATACAAACTTGATTCACCACTATTGCCTATTTATAGGGATACAAGATACATGACTTCTAATCTCAATTAAATAGGGAAACTAGTCATTAGAACCTAATCCTATCTTAATTAAATAGGGAAACTAATCATAAGAACCTAATCCTATGCGATAATTCAAAGTACTCTTAGATAAGATAGGATATTTTCATATTCTAACACTCCCCCTCAAGCTAAAGCTTACCAAGCTTTAAGTTTGTTACAGGAAAACAATGTATTTCCTCGCAAATAAAAATCATAAAAACTAGTAGATAACTTCGCCAAATAGCTGGAATGATCATTAACCCGAAAGAAAATTTTTGGCAAGCAAAGAAAGGTCCGACCTTCTTAAAATCACATTTGGAAGCTTCAAACCAATAATATTTAAACTTGAAACTAAGCCTTACAACTGCTTCTACGACAAAGGCAAGGGCAGTGCACCTTGGAAAATGGAGTAAAGACCAGAGCATTTGGGACATAGACTTGGGATAGTGTGAGTTATAACATTAGTCACCATTGGAATGATCATCGGCATGAAACAAAGTCACCACTAATATTGAAGAAGTAAACAATAGAATAAAGCCACATAGTGTCAGAGTTGAGCTTCGGACATAACCCAGGAGAGCCAAACGCCCACATTGAGGTTTTGAACAGAGGTGACAAAGGTTATGTCTCACTTGTGCGCGATGTTGGACAAGGAAATGACTGATTTGAGTAGAGGGGACTAGGGAGAGAGAAAACGTGCTAACAAAGCACAAAAAGTTGTCCAAGACAAAATGTGGGTACACATGTTCTGAAACTCTATAGCAAGGTCAAATCTAGGACTCGTGGGACCGGGCGATGTTTGCTCCTAAAATTTGGTCATGGAATGTTAGATAATGTTAAATAAGTCATTGTAATTAGTATTGTTAAATGTATATGGGTGACTCTCATTGTAAGTAGCACTGCAGTGCACTCACTGCAGTGACTCTGTCTAGTTTGTACTATTCCTTACTGTACTCATTCAGCAGTATAAGTAACCAAGTGTAAACTCTGATTAATCAATGAAAAATAAGAATTCTGTTATGTTAATAACAGAATCAGTTTAGATGAGATTCTGAAATTCAACATGGAAACATAAACTTGCGGCGGTGTGTGGATGCACATGAGAGTCGTTTAAGCTGGAGATTTTGGGGTTGAACAGATATGGATGGCAGCCAGAAATGGAATAGATAGCGCCTAAAAGAAGAACACATGGAAGGTGTGGCTAAATGGTGTTCCAAATTTTTGAGAACTTAACAACATAATCGTGATGAGACAAGTCACTGAGGATGGTACCACACTTGATTCCATGTTAAAGTTATGGGTTTTGAACAGCGAAAGAGAAAAGAGAATATGGACGGGAGAATATGATTGATAATAACTTGATACAAATTTGATTCACCATTATCTCCTATTTATAGGAGATAATTATCGTACGATACAGAGTGTAGTAAGTATCGTACGATACATGGGATACGTATCGCGATACAATACGAATTGACCCTCCAGCAATACATATCGTAGGGTGTATCGAAAATGTTGCTGTATCGTTGCCGTATCGTTGCCGTATCGTGGTGTATCGCCGTATCGCGATACACAAGAGAATCATGCTATACGGAAACAGTTGTGGATTTTAGGTTTTTCTGGTTTTTTTTTTAAAATCTTGGACAGACTGGGCCGTTTTTGTTGAAATTGGTCTTGCTTGGGCCAATTTTAATAAAACTGGATCTATTTTATTAGGTTTTTACAAAGTGGACTCTTTCTCCATCGTCACACTTCAACATGACTTTTGATCTCCTTCGATAGTTCATACAACAGTGCAGAACAGAGTTCCTTCCATTTTTTATTTACCTCTCTTTCCTTCTTTCTTGAATCACCACTGCCTCTCTTTCTTTCATCTAACCAACCTACACGTGCTTTGCCTCTTCCAAGTTCCAATAGTTCCTTTGATACAACAGGCTTGGTCTTTTCTATTTTATTATTTCTTTCTTCTGTCAACACTTTTTATGTTTTATCTACTAGAAACTAGAAAGTAGTTATATCTTTATTTAGGATTGAAAATATTTGTTTTTTTGTTGATGACTTGAGTTTTGAAGAATTTTGGAGTTTATATATGATATACTAAATCATGTTGTTTTGCTTATGCTATTTATTTTTAACTAAATTTGTCATATTTTTATTGTTCATGTATCTTACGATACACGATACAAAAAAGTGAGATACACGATACAAAAAAGTGACTGAACGATACATGATACGTATCCCGATTTAAGTTCCACCTGCTGCATGACTCTAATCAAGTGACCATTACGGAATAGATTAGTGCATTATGATTTTAATGTAGGTTCAGAATTTAAAAGTTGGATACGTTGTCATGAGGGTTTTGTGTTCAAATTTTAATAGAACTATTGCTTCAGTTGAATCATAATTTTCTTACCTATATTCATTACACTTTACACTAATATACTTATGTAAAATTTAGGTATTTTATTGTTAAAAGTTGCAATCGTGAAAATTTGGAGTTGTCTGTACAACAAGGAGTATGGGCAACTCAAAGAAGCAATGAATCCAAACTAAATGAAGCATTTGACTCTGTGGAGAATGTGATATTGATTTTCTCAGTCAACCGTACTCGCCATTTCCAGGTACGTTTTGAATTTTGCCTCCCACTTGCCTATGCTTGTTGAATTTAGGCCATGAATGTCTTTGCTATCTAATGGACCGTGGAAGTGAAAAATAGTCAGAACCTCTTTAAAATGTAGGACGCATCTAGATTATTTTATTGGACTACTAAGGTGGGAAACAAATTGATAGATATGAGTTTTGGGGCTTACATTTAGCTAGTTCTTGGCTAAGAAACTCCTCTCCATTGTTATCATTAACTAATTTTCTCAGTCAGTAACTGAAAATTATATGACAAAATGTCATAGTTAATATCATGATTAAACCATATTTTCTTTCTGGAACTCATTTTAAATTTATGGCACAGCCTCTTTGTGTAAGGCACATCCATGAAAGCATTATTGATGGGGTTGGTACTGCTTACTGATGATTAGAAACCTAAAAAAATGTTAACCACGGGTATTTGGTATTGCTTATTAAGAGTCGGTTTTGCCTCTCCCCCTCTCTCTCTCTCTCTCTCTCCCCTTGAAACTTTCAATTGCATATGAAGGTCTCTGTGAACTGTGGGTCACATGCAAGAAATTAAAACTTGCATTTGTTTTGATCGGGAGTATTAAGAAGTAAATCACTGAATTATTTTTCATAGCTGCTAATACTGCTAGTATTCTATGAAACCCGATACTTCAAAAAGGGAAACCTATCGTGTCAGATACATATCCGATACGATACACACCGGATACTTCCCAATACTTCTCAAATATATCTTCAATATATGTCTTACTAACTAAAATATGATTTTCACTTTGATATGATACATCTTCGACATAAAGACTTGAAATTTGTTGACCCATTCAAAGTAGAAATAATATATTCGAATAAGGGTGGAGAAAATATATGTAAGTGTCCACTTGTTATGATCCCAAAGTAAATTTTTTTTCTACATTGCGATAGTCATATATTGGCTACTGATATATTTGTGTTATAGTAATGTGAATGTCTCTTTACAAACATTGTGTATGTGTCTATAAGCTACATATATTATAGACATATATACGAATCTTGGCCGTGTCATATCTTGATTTTTAAAAATTTCTCGTATCCCCGTATCATACCAAGTATCCGGGTGGGCTTTTTAGGTAGTATTTCTGTACAAATCTTGAGAATTATACTTAGTTTACAATGAAGGATCAAGTTCATAGATCTTTCAGGGACCTGTATTGCTGTTTTTGGTATTTTTTTTAACACTTAATTGATCACCAATATTCATGTATCATTGTTTATTATTTTTTATTGTTTTTAGTAGTTATTATTATAATTAATATTTTTGAAACGGAAGTTTTTCATAACAGTTGCTTATAAATTAAATGCCTGAGATAAGTTAATCATAATAAGTAGGAGAACTGGAAAGTAACTGGTGCTGCTTCTTTGATTTATTTGTGATAATTAAACCCAATGTTTTATTATGCATTATGTGTACTTAACAAGTTACTTGAATAGTTTATTGACACAGAATGTTTCCCTAAAATACTCGTATGCTTCCAACACCAGCATTTAACTCCTTTAACTCTGTGAACTGAGGGCTTATTTCTTTTCCAGTGAAAAACAACCCTTGGATAGTTTTTTTTGGCTATGGGTAAGCCACTGAACTTACAACTGTCTATATTTTTGGCAGGGTTGTGCAAAGATGACATCCAGAATTGGTGGTTCTGTTCCTGGGGGAAACTGGAAATATGCTCATGGCACAGCACATTATGGGCGGAATTTCTCCGTTAAGTGGTTGAAGGTATAAAAACCCATCCATCAACTTCCCTGAGTTAACTTATTTGAGGGATAGCAGTAATCCCTTAGTTGAAGACAAACATGCAGAAGCATACTTTAATAAGACTGTAGCAAAAGGGAAACTAACATTACAAATTGCTGTGCTAGGGAAATTTTAAAATTAAATACCTCTTGATGAATCTTCGGGAAGGTTTTGGGTGCAAGAGTTAATGTTTTGTGCGGAGTACTGCTGTCTATGTTGGACCTGAATTCAAGAACTTAGACAGAATTATTTGGCTCTATACTTTTTGTCACAATGAACATACATTTATCTCCAATTTAATACACCTGTGAGTTGTGTGGACTCGTGCTAACAATACCATAGAATTATTACACCTGGAAATTGCTCAAAGGTGAAAGGAGACACCTTATGTTCAAGAACCATATGTGTTGAGTTTGAACTAGTTTTAGACAAAATGTATCTGGAGAGAGTGCTCTATCAGTGAGCACTAGTTTTAGACACAGCGATCATACACTAGTTGCCTCTCTTAGTGGCTAATGCTGAAAATCATCAGGGAGTACTTATTTTGTGGGGCCCTAGGTCAAAAATTTTGCAACAAAATCTCACTGCTCCATTCCATTTTACCTTCTCTTTTGGTGACTTGTTATAAATTTTCTTACGGTGAAAATGTCATAGAATTTGATGTAGGCACAATATTGTTCTTCATGATTCAGTTAACTCTCATCTTTTTGTGGCCCCCCTGTAGAGATCCATATTATGAACATAGCAATTTTTTGAGAGTAGTGTGTGGTTCACTGGAATTCAAAATGAAATTTTATGCGCTGCTATAAGTTTCATTCGATATTTTATAAAGACAAAAAAATGTGCTTGGCTCAGTAGCTTGGTTAAGAAATAGGGTTCAGCTTTTCATCCCAAAAGAAGAAAAGGAAGCTTGGTGTTATGAATTTTGAGGGATTCAGTTTTTACATCTCTTTTTAATGGGTTGCAATAGGAAAACGAATTATTTTTCTATTTGCTCATATAATCGAAGCAGCTGTCTAAGCAATAATATAATATTTTTTTATTTGTTCACTAAAGTTGGCTTTATTCATGCTTTTGTGTCTTAGTGTTCACTGGGAGAAATTTATCCATGGAACAGTTTTGGGAACTGTATTATGTGGAGTGTTCTTGTACATCAAATAATCTGTCTGGTTACATTTTTTTTTGGATACATCTGTCTGATTACATTTTTTACTTGCAGTTATGTGAACTGTCATTTCACAAAACCCGCCATTTGAGAAATCCATACAATGAGAACTTACCAGTGAAGGTATAAACAGATGTAGTTTTTGTCACTTTTCACTATTGTTAGTGTATCAATATATTGACTGCTTGGCATTTAACAAGTGCGAATTTATCTATATCCGGCCACAGTTGTCAGTCAGGGAAATCAACTGGCATCCTAGTATTGATTTCTAGCTACACACCGGATGCATGCTGATTGCTTAAACTATATTTAGGTATTAATATTTAGATAACAAAATATTCTGTTTGTTGGTGCGCCAAACTATATTGCTAGCATCCTTCTCTCTGTTTGGCTTTGATAGTTGGTTCATGACAAACTATATTGCTAGCTCCCCAAGTCGGTAGCTCAAGTGAGCTAAGGAATACCGAAGGAGTGCAAGCAGGAGGTCCAGGGTTTGAACCCTGAAAACTAACATTTCCCCCTCACCCAACTATTAAGTGTTAACCACTAGCATTTTGCCTATAAAAATCTAAAATAATGAGTAATTAAATGATATATTAGCTTGTATCTCTGGTGTAAACATGCACTATGGAATAAAATATATTGATGGTCCTTGCCATCGCCCCTAAAAACATCTCGGCTTGGCTCTGCCTATGGCCACAATCTCCTTTGGAGTGGATCATTAGTACTATTAATGCTATCTCTCTCTCTCTCTCTCTCTCTCTCTCACCTCAGTGAGCTTTTCACGCAAAACAGTACACCATCACCTCCTTGGTGGTATGATTTTCATTAATTACCCAAGTGGGCTGAGCCAGATTGGCTTATGAAGCCCACATTGTGTTGACAAATATTAATTGTCTGTTTGCTTTTTTTTTCTTTATGAAAAGGTTCATTTCTAACAAGCTTGATAAGCCCTAGCATGAAGAGTGATAGGTAGACTATGTGAAAAGTATCTCATAATCAATGTTTTAAGAACCGGACGGTTCAACCTCATTTGAGCCGCAATCTGGATAAGCTGCCCAGAACTGGGTTGCTGTTTGGACTTTTTTGTTTTATTATTTACTTTTTCCCCAAATGTAATACTTAATTATTAATCTGTATTAGTCATCTGGTTCAACCATGGTTGAATTAAATGTACCATAACTGAAGCAGAATACTGCAGTCTTGCACTAGCTACCTCAACTCCTGTGGATTCAGTCCTGCCTGACAGAACAAGGTGTCCCCTTTAAGCCTCCCAAGGTGTACTTTAACAATCTAAGCACAGTTGCCTTGGCCCACAACCCTGTACTCCATGCTCGCACAAAGCACATGGTGCTAGATCTGTTTTTTCTATGTGAAAAGGTCCTTCAGAAACAGCTTCAAGTGTGTTTCATTCCAGGGCAATCTCAACGTGCTAATGTCCTCACCAAGCCTCTTCCCAGGCTCAAATTTGAATAATTCAGAGGCAAGCTCACAATGGTCAACTTTGCAGCTGCTTGAGTCACCTCTGCTGAGCTTGAGGGGGCATGTTAAAGAATAGTGTAGCTATTACTTGCATTAAGTTGTTGTAATAGCTAACTGACTTGTTAGTAGTCAGTTAGCGTGTCGTAGTCATTGCCGAGTCAGCAATCATCCTTGTCACCAAGTCTGCACTAACAGCAAAGCTATAAATAGCTGCTGAGTGCTGTGTAACAATGATAATCATGAAATGAAATGAAATTCAAAATTCTGTCTCATTCTCTAAGAATTTAGATCTAGAATTTTAGAGTTTTAACAAGTATGATTATAGTTAGATATAAAATCATTACAAAATCATTTGTCTTTAAATAACAGCTTAAGCTTCAAGGGTAGTTTGCTCATGATGTCAGATTCTTTCATCATTCTTATAGTTGGTTCATGACAATCACTAAATTTGTGTATTTAATTGCAGATAAGTAGAGATTGTCAGGAGTTGGAACCCTCTATTGGTGAGCAGTTGGCATCCTTGCTTTATCTTGAGCCAGATAGTGAACTTATGGTATGTTCTCCTTTGTGTCATCATCGTGCTTTTTTGTGTGAATAGAAACTATTTTAGATTTGTGATGTACAAATGGAGAAAGACAGAATGTCTTGATTTCTGATTGTGAGAAATTAAGTGATTGACAAAAAGTGATTCTTTGTATAAGAAGTTACATGCAAATAATATAAGCTTAAATATTTTTTTTAATACAATTATATTTCTGTAATTTTAGAAATTTAACACTTTCGCTTTCATTTCTCTCCTTTTTCTATGATACCAAACAATATGTCAAATTTACTTTAGTTCTCTCCTCTTTCTCTCTTCTCAGACTCTTTATCATCTTTTTTTCTCCTCACTTTCTTGGCACAACCAAACATACCATTAGTGAGAAGTATTACCAAACAATATGTCAAATTTACTTTAGTTCTCTCCTCTTTCTCTCTTCTCAGACTCTTTATCATCTCTTTTTCTCCTCACTTTCTTGGCACAACCAGACATACCATTAGTGAGAAGTGACAACACATGGTCGTATAACATCATAGTCAAGAACATCAATTCTATAATTTTTTGTGACCAAATATTGACGGCGTTTTCTATGATCACCATTGTTGAAATTTTAGGGAATGGAATTAGATAAAAGAAAAGGAAAAGCTAAAGGGGGCAGAGTCTAAAATAAATTTACTAGTTAGGCTCTGAGTGATCTATATTTTTTTTTTGACAATCTGAGTGATCTATATTAAAGCACTCTATATGTTCCCGATGGTCTTACTTGTATAGTTTTTTTTACAAGTATAGGTCCCCATTAAAATCTTTTGCATCGCCTTGTTTGTGTACCAGTCCTTGCCCCATCAAAGATATATTTTACATGCTTTCTTTTAGAACTTGAACGTAAGTGGTACAACCTTCTTTAGAGAATTCCAAGACTTCTTGTTTATTGTTTTTCTTCAAGTATCTTTTGTTTAATGTTCATTTTACTTTTATTATTTTACTAGCATATGGCATGTCTCGGGTTCAAGTTGTGTGGGGGAAATTCAGCTGTGTTAAAGGAAGCTTAAATCAAGAGTCAATATTTGGTTATATGCCAAGTGTATTAATTGTCTTTTAAGAGTTGGCTAGTTGATGAATGGATATGGGAAACATGAAATTATTGCTCTAAATATATCAAAAAAACGGAAATTATTGCTCTAGCTCTATAATGTTTAAGAGTTGGATTAATCTCGGTTATATTTACAGGCTATCTCAGTTGCAGCAGAGTCTAAACGAGAAGAAGAGAAAGCAAAGGGAGTGAATCCAGATAATGGAGCAGACAATCCAGATATTGTCCCATTTGAAGACAATGAGGAAGAGGAAGAAGAAGAAAGTGATGAAGAGGAGGAGAGCTTTGTTCATGGTGTAGGGCCAGCTGGTCAAGGCAGAGGCAGGGGAAGGGGTATGATGTGGCCACCCCACATGCCTCTTGGGCGTGGAGCCAGACCCATCCCTGGAATGCAAGGTTTTAACCCTGTAATGATGGGTGATGGATTATCCTATGGGCCTGTTGTTGGACATGATGGTTTTGGTATGCCAGATCTTTTTGGAATGGGCCCCCGAGCTTTTGGTCCCTATGGTCCTAGGTTCTCTGGTGATTTTGGAGGCCCCCCAGCTGGCATGATGTTCCGCGGGCGACCCTCTCAACCCGGAATGTTTCCCGGTGGTGGGTTTGGAATGATGATGAATCCTGGACGTGGTCCATTTATGGGTGGGATGGGGGTTGGAGGTGCAAACCCACCAAGAGGAGGTAGACCAGTTAATATGCCTCCAATGTTTCCACCACCTCCACCCCCACCTCAGAATGTTAACCGTGTCGCCAAGAGGGATCAAAGAACTAATGATCGGAATGATAGGTACAGTTCAGGACCAGAGCAGGGTAAGAGTCAAGACATGCTTAGTCAAAGTGGGGGTCCTGATGATGACATGCAGTATCAGCAAGGACACAAGGCACACCAAGATGATGATAGTGAGAGTGAGGATGAGGCACCTAGGCGGTCACGACACGGAGAGGGAAAAAAGAAAAGACGTAGCTCAGAAGATGCTAACACAAACTCTAATCACTAGTATATGCTTTCACCGAGTAATATAAATGATCCACTAACCAGTATGCCCGTTTTCAATGCATTTTGTTTTAGATGAGAATTATAATAAGACCACCAGATTGCTTTGATGATTTTTTTTTATAAAAATTTACGAGAGACCTGGGGACTGGATGCTTCATAAAAGGAAATTATGATTCTGTTCACTGGTCTTGTAATTTACATATATGGTTCATTGCACATTTAATGTTATGAATCGGGATCAGGATGATACTTAGTAAGCTCCACCAATGTACACCTATGTATTTGTAAAGGTATCATTAGAGTCCTAAATGAAAGAGGTAGGGTGATTTTTTTTACAATCCTAGTTTATGGCACTGATTGATGTCTAATTCTTGCCTTGATAACAGCAATTGTCGATTGTCCACTGTTTACTTCATCTTTCATCTAGAAACTAGAAATATTCTCACCAGTTTTTGAATAGCTCGCAGACTTTTGCAGAAACTTCATATCAAACGAGAGCTAGCATTATACCCATGCATACGCACGAGTGTTGTCGTGTTGTTTTTATTAATAGTCTTAGACATAATTTAATTAGTTTGAACATTACCCCGTGAAAATTAAGACTAATTTAAAGTAGATAAACAAAAAGTTTCAAATTATAATTGAGTTAGATTACCCCGTGAAAATCAAGACTAATTTAAAGTAGATAAACAAAAAGTTTCAAATTATAATTGAGTTAGTCTGAACATTACCTGTAGAGATTAGAAAAAAAATTGTATTAAAGTTTTAAATTTTCGAAATTGTAATATTTTTGGTAGAGACTAAATAGAACTTATTGATAGAGAAAAATGGAATATTAAAAATAAAGTGGAATATTAAAAATAAAGTAGATATATTGTGAAAAATAGAAAAATGAGATAGAGTTAGAGGAAGAAAGAGGAGGAGAGAGTGAAAAAGTGAAAAAGTTTGAAAAAAGTGAGAGAAATAGTGAAAAATTTTTAAAAAATATGTGAGAGAGTAAAAAAGTGAAAAAGTGAAATTACACGTATCCTAAAATTGTTTAGTTGGAAAAATGGTAAGATTGGTATTTTGGTAGTAGGTTAATGGTATAGAAAGATAGCAGTAGAATGGAGGTGAAAAACTAAACAAAAGTGAATAGGATTGTTATTTGAAGCAAAAGAGGCAGTAATTATATTGCAGACGTATATCTCTTCACATTGTTATCGATATTGGATTTACTTTTATATCTATTTCTAAGGTTGTGTTTAGGATTTGTTGGGTGGGTGACTATCTGATTCATTTGTATGATTGATTCTTTGATAGTATGGTAAATAAGTTAAGGAAATGGGACTCAACTTTGTTTTGGCATGATGCATGTGTGAAGGTTCTTTTCTATTTTAGAACAAAATGAGAGTCTTGCAAGCAAATCTTGGTGGTTTGGTGGATGAGGTTTAGGAGTGGACCTTTACCTAAAGGAGGGTTTTTTTTTTCCTTTGAAGAAGGGGTTCCTGGGTGATCTTCTCTCCCTCCTTTATTCCATATTCATGGTGATAGTTAATGATAAGCTGATATGGAAGACTCACAATGATAAATTGATACGAAATACTTACAATGATTATGTTTTTAGATTCCTATCTCCATACTTCAGGTGAAAACCAGCATTTGAAAAAAGTAACCCTTTGCTAGCTTTGACAAAATTCTAAAATGTTGCATTGGAACACTACATCTTCATTTTGCAGCAGGAAATATTTAAACCAAACACTCAGTTAAAAATGGAGCAGTTTCTGATTCCTAACTACTAATAAAAATGATAACCGCTTATAAAACATATAATGGCTATAATAATCCACGAGTTCATGATTGGCATAATTAGCCGTGACATGTAGGGGTGTTTGCGGTGCAGTTTGGTTCGATTTAGAGCCTAAAAACCACCTGAATCGCAAGCAGTGGCGGAGGTGAATTCTTTAGGGGTGCCAAATCAATATATATATATATATATATATATATATATATATATATGTGTGTGTGTAAATGTCAAGATTTTTTAATTGGTTTTAATTAGTTGCGTGGATCGAACCTCCAACCTATTTGATGCATAATGGAGGCACTTACCACTATGCTTGGCTTCGTATTTGTTTACAATTTGCAAAAGGTTTATATAGAGATAGATTTTTGCTATATTATATTAACTATAAAAAAAATTAAAATAATTTGGGGGGAACCGTGGCATCATCGGGCTCCTAAGAAGGTCCGCCCTGATCGCAAGGTAAAAACACATGCAGTTTAGTTTGGTTGGCTTTTTAAAAATTTGAACCAATTTAAATCAAACCAACGTGGTTTGGATTAGTTCAGTTTTTTGCGAGAGATAAAACAATTTAAAATAGAGTTAAAATTAACTAATTTAATTCTAAATTTAAATATTACTATTTTTTTCATCTAAGCAAAAGAAATTTATTTGCTATTTCAAGTCAACAACAAATGAGGAGAAAGAGGATATCTATTCCAAGATCCAAATAGTTTATAAGCAAATTGAGTGAAAGTGGAATAGAGGATAATTAATAAAACTATAAGAGAAAGCAGGTTGTATTTTAAGAAGAGAAAATAGGTTGAATTTTAAGGGAGAGCTTTGTCGCGTCCTACCTGGTTCGAGGAATTAGTCTCTACAGTTGCGCGCAGAGGATGTTCGGTTTATGCCAAAAAAGGTTGAATTTTAAGGGTGGTGAAAAGTTTATTTGAATGTCTTCATTGGCTAGAAGTCCTTGCAACGATGCTATCAAACAATTCCATTAATATCCCGAGTAGGTTCTAGAAACTGATCGTGAAAGTAAGAAACATGAGGATGATGTGGTCACCATTTGGGATTGGGTAAGGAAAAACAAGATTAGTTAAGCCCAGGGCCATGTAGAGAACTTTTGAGGCCTAAGGCTAAAGCATAAATCTTAGAAAAAAAAAGATAAAATCAAATAATTTTAAACTAATTAAAAAATTATGAATGAAAACGTGAAATTTTGACGTCTAAATTAACACAAAGTCAATGTTTTTATTTTTTCTAACTAAGCCTTAAAATTTTATTATGCATATAAAAAAGCTCTTGTGAATAAAAATATATTGGCAAATCAAAGAATATAAATCCTGAGGGTGTCTCCAAGTCAGCACTTCAGCTGTGCACTCCCGCCAAAAACCCCCCATTTCCCTCCAATTTTTTGGCCACTTGATTGCCACCATGTGGTCCACCACGTGTCTTGCCCTTCTCCTTTCTTTTCTTGCATGCCCAACACGTCTTTCATACCTATCCACCAAACTCCTCTCTCTTCATCTCTCTGTCATTCTCACCGAAGCCCCCATACACCAGCAACCCAACCTCCATCGATCTATGCCCATTGCATCTCCTTCACCTCTCTATGCAGCCATCTTCATGAACAACCACCACCATCATAACCCTCAACCCGCTCTTCCGACGACGACGACGACGTTTCATCCTCCAATTCAATCCAATCCACCAACAAACGCCTTGACTGTATGCTCCAATTCCTCGACCGTAAACTCTCCGCCGTCGACCACAACGACCGTCCCCGCAACCCTCTCTCCGATCCGTCTTCTCTGCCCGAGTTCATCGCCAAAGGAGGCGGCACCTGAATCTTCAAGGGAGAAAGAGGAAAGAGCGATGGACTAGCTCCATGGGTTGTCTTCACCGGTTGATTTTGTATGGGCTTGTCAGTGTAGAGATGCAGCAAAAAAACTCAGTATCATTTGGTCAGTCAGAGAAGATATCAAAGAGATTTCTTCTCCCCAGCGAAGATGGCAACGAAGATATTAGGGTTAGTTCCTCAACTTAGTTCTTGCTCTCTCTGTTTGTTTGCATTATTTTTTCCCTCTAATTATTTCCTTCCTTTTCCTTTTAGTTACAACATTTGCTATTCTGTGGTTCCTTATGCTTGCAATCCAAGAGGTAATGGTATCCTTCTATTTTTTCCTTTGTTTGTTATCTACTTATCTTCTTGCTTTTTCCTTTAGGTAGTTGTCTGCAGAAATTTGGCTTGCCTTTTCTTTTGATGTTTTAGTGATAGTTTTGCCTTTTCTTTTGATGTTTTAGTGATAGTTTTGCCATTAGCAATGTTCATTTAATCCTAGATGTGGTTTTTCCCCTCATCTTTTTTGGGCATCATTCTGTGTAGCTGTGTCTCTCCGTAGGGTTGTTGCAACTGGCCATAAGAATGGTCTTCTTTAAGGTATATTATTTCATCTACTCATGGAAGTGGTTTGATGTCGTGAGTTTATTTTTTAGTTAGCCTTTCTGATTATCATTACTGTTGTCTCTGTTGAATAGAGATTACTAGGTCTGATATTATACATTTATGATAGTGTACTTTAATTTTGTGATTAATGGAACAACATTACATGTCAACAGAAGTACAAGATGAGAGAACAACAGAAGTACAAGATGTGCTCAAAAGCAATGCACCATTTTTTAGTGTATGACAAATTGAGAATGCTTGAGAATTATGTTAAGTAATATAAATAGTGGGAAGGGAATTAGGTGATGTATGTTGATTGTGTTATAATTATCCATGAATTTTTGGTTGGTATATTATCTGGTTAATATTTTTCTTTGGTTTGGTTTGTTTCATAATTATCCTCTATATATGAGCATCCTTGCAATTTTAATTGCTATCTATTATTGCAACCAACTTACAAGATTGGTAAAGTATATTAAGCACGTTTCCAAAGATTAAGCACATTTCCAGATATGAAGTAGCTGTCAATGAAGCTTGAAACATCCCTCATCCATGTACTCTGGATTTTGAACTCTATGTTTACTTTTGGGTTTTTATCTAGGAACCACAAGGAAGATTGAAATGACATGGTTTTCTTAGCATACTAGCTGATTATATGTTTGCCATCAAATCTGTAAGTCCCCATTTTCTTTTCATTTTCGATACCCTTGCTTTTGCTTGAAACATGTAAGTCGTTATGCCTGTACAAAAAATAGATTTCATTATGTATGTACAACAATAGATATGGGTTCCATTACTTAATAGACTTTGTAAATTTTGAAATGTGTATATAGTTACATGCTAAGTCTTTGTACATATATGTGTTGCTGTTATGCTTTTTTTTCCTATGGCTTAACCTACTGAAACAGCTTGATAGATGTTGGAGAAGAGTAGTTATAAAATACAAAGTGAAGCCAATTATTAACTGTTATTGCTGAGCAAGAAAATATTGACAAGAACAGAAACCAAAGCTCCGCACATATTGAACACAACAATTGCAATGAACATTATGAGGCTGAGATGATCAAAGCTCTTTAGTTTCATTGTTTTCTATACTCTATTTACAAATGTTAATATACTACTTCTTGTGTTTAATAGAAAGTCTTTCAATGTTTAGGAGTAAACAGCCTCTCCTAAGACAATACTGCTTCATATCTGTCAATGTGGTTTTTTCTACTTTTCTTTGGAATTTGCATCTTCTTTGCATATGTTGACTAAACTCTTTAATGAAATTTTGTGCTATCTTGGTCAGTATATGGTTGTGGTTTTGGAGTGCATGTGTAAAATGTTAGTTTAGTTAATGAGAGTACATTGTTTTGATTTGCAGTTCATTGATGTTGGAACAATGGTTTCTCCAACGGTCTATGCAAGGCGGAGTTTGTGTTATCTGATAAGTGACATGGTTCAGGAAGCACCGAACGATGCAATGCAAGCACAAGTTATATTCCCAGTATGGCACATTGCATCTTATCTTCAGTCTGCTGCACTTTCAGCAGTTGGGATGAAGAATGAAGCACAAGCAGCACTGAAAGAAGGTACAACACAGGAATCTAAGAGGAATGCAACTTCTAAACAAAAGTGAAGACTTTGTACAGTGACAACATTAATTGCTGATTGTGTCTTGCTTGATGATTACATCCACATTTGATATAAATTTCTTCTAATAGTTCTACCCTCAATGAAGTTGCATGTTTTGTTCTGAAGACTTAAGAAACAATGATTGGATGAAAGTGCTACTATTAAATTATAGTTACTCAGTATCATTTGGTCAGTCAGAGAAGATATCAAAGAGATTTCTTCTCCCCAGCGAAGATGGCAACGAAGATATTAGGGTTAGTTCCTCAACTTAGTTCTTGCTCTCTCTGTTTGTTTGCATTATTTTTTCCCTCTAATTATTTCCTTCCTTTTCCTTTTAGTTACAACATTTGCTATTCTGTGGTTCCTTATGCTTGCAATCCAAGAGGTAATGGTATCCTTCTATTTTTTCCTTTGTTTGTTATCTACTTATCTTCTTGCTTTTTCCTTTAGGTAGTTGTCTGCAGAAATTTGGCTTGCCTTTTCTTTTGATGTTTTAGTGATAGTTTTGCCATTAGCAATGTCCAGTAGCGGTTCAGCAATGGTTAGTCAATATTGTGATGGATTCTTAATTGTTGAAAATGTTGGTATTTCCTTTTGTCATGTGTCTAATGTAGGATTCATTGGTATCTTGATGGTTTTTAGACCTTATTTTTGAACAAATCATGGTTCTTATGGTTGGCCCAGAACATGATCTGGAGATTGCATTTTGTGCCTGTGTCCTAAAACTTCATTATTTTTTGTGTTGCTCTGTTAGGTACATTATCATTAATTATTCATGATCCATACCATCATTTCATGACTGTGATATTGTTGCAGTTAAGATTGATCCTTTGCCATTGTGGACAAAGATGAAAGGACAAAATGTGGCTGACAACAATGCTGCATTACTGGAAGGTTGTAACCTTGTGAAAGATGATGAAGTGAGTAACAACAATTGTAATGGTAAAGGAAAAATGGATGCTGATAATGAGTCTGCCAATTGCAGAAGCTTCACTGGTGAAAACAAGGCGGATTCTGGTAAGGGTTTATCTGAGTACATTTGGAGTCAAGTAAGTCATACGGTTTTGTATCTCTGTAGGAGGAAAAAAATTGCATTCTCTCTTACGGGTTGTTTGGAGTAGCTATAATTTGTTCATGTCTTATATTGGTTGGCTTGCCAAAGATCAAAGGATTAGCACTTTATGATAACATCTATTTACTTATTTCCATAAGTTTCTTAAAAACTCTTTAATGGTAGAATAAATATTGTGTCACGGATGCTAAATATGAAAAAACCTGTATAAATAATGTGTAGTTTGTTCCATGCATCTCCTTCATTGCTATTTTAACTATATTTACAATGTGTTTTACTAATAGGATTTTATTTTTAAATAACTCTAGAAAGTTGACTTCCTTGCACAGGTAAATGCATTTCTTTGTTTACTCAATCTTTTTAACTGAATGGTGAGTATATGTATATGGTGAAGATGATGGTTAAAAATAGTTCTACGGGTTTTGGAAACTAGAGTCCAGATTAGCTTATCAATTTTTGTTAAATTGGAGCTTTAATTAATTGAAACTGCAGGTCAGCTTGCAAGCAGTTTTAGGTACAAGAGAATCTACCACGGAACCAACTTGCGCTGCTTGTGCCATGGAACTCTATCCATCTCATGGTGAAACACAGAAATATGAGGATTCTGCACGTGTTATATTTGATGAAATGTCTTAATGATATTAGACTAACACATTTTAGTTAGAGATTTGTGTAGTTTAAATGCTTGCAAACAGCTTTTGATTTTTCTCTTTTGATTTTAAATGCTTGCAAACAGCTTTTGATTTTTCTCTTTCTCATGTTTATAAATCTTTTCAATGAAACTAAAAGACTAACACATTTTAGTTAGAGATTTGTGTAGTTTAAGTTTGTGTTATCTAGAATTGTTGTTGTTCTTTTGATTTATTGATTTGCAACTGTATGTAAATTGATTTGAAACCAAATCATATAATTTTATACTATTTTTTTGTAGATTCAAAACCAAATCATATAATTTTATACTATTTTTTTGTAGATTCAAACCCCTTTGTCTTTTCATTTTGTAGATAGGGCAAGAAGGAAGAAGGGAAAGCAGAGGAGGCAGCTAAGAATTGGTCTCTCCTATGTTTTTGTTTGCTGGGTTTGCCTCTTAGAATTGGATTTTCTTTTTTTTTCCTTCTATACTTCTTTTGCAATCTGAAAGGAAAAATGTTCTATACTTTTTATAATTCTTGATGGAGCACAACACTAATCTAATGGTAAAGAATTTACAGTGAGGTGTTGATCCTTTTGTTGTTTCGTTGTTGTAAAACAGATAATGTTAGTGGCTATCTAATACTTGGTAGCTAACAATTTTATAGTCAATTTTTACTCTGTTGAGCATTTAGTTATCACTATTTCAATGAAAATTTTTCTTTTGATATTGAATTGATAATTATTATCATGGATCAGTGATTGTTTGCAAGGTACAACCAAACCTTTCATATTCCTTATACCTACACTTCATGTGTTCTTTATAAAGCATCACAATTTTCTTCAACTTTTTGGTATTTTGCATATTAGTTGGTTTGTGGTCTCTATTCCATAGAGCTTGCTGTGTGGGCTCCTTGCTTTCACTCTTGGTGTGAAGAAAATGATCTGTCATTACAAGGTATTTCAATTTTTTAGTCACTCAACCTCCTTTGAAAGCACATTTGATTGTTTTTCAATTGATTTATTGAATAACTCATTTTTTCCTGTCTTTATGAATGCAGAGCTCTATAAGACTATTTTAAATTTAGAGATGAACTTGGCTGTTGCAAGATTTGCTTACGTAGTTACTGTTCATATGTGTTTGTGAAGGTAGTCTCGTGCTTGAGTTATTTCATTAAGTATAGTAAACTATGATGTATTGAATGTAAATCATAAAAGTCTATACTCTCTTTTTTATGCAACTAACATGTTATCAGTAACACATTTTAGTTAGAGATTTGTGTAGTTTAAATGCTTGCAAACAGCTTTTGATTTTTCTCTTTTGATTTTAAATGCTTGCAAACAGCTTTTGATTTTTCTCTTTTGATTTTAAATGCTTGCAAACAGCTTTTGATTTTTCTCTTTCTCACGTTTATAAATCTTTTCAATGAAACTAAAAGACTAACACATTTTAGTTAGAGATTTGTGTAGTTTAAGTTTGTGTTATCTAGAATTGTTGTTGTTCTTTTGATTTATTGATTTGCAACTGTATGTAAATTGATTTTGAAACCAAATCATATAATTTTATACTATTTTTTGTAGATTCAAACCCCTTTGTCTTTTCATTTTGTAGATAGGGCAAGAAGGAAGAAGGGAAAGCAGAGGAGGCAGCTAAGAATTGGTCTCTCCTATGTTTTTGTTTGCTGGGTTTGTCTCTTAGAATTGGATTTTCTTTTTTTTTCCTTCTATACTTCTTTTGCAATCTGAAAGGAAAAATGTTCTATACTTTTTATAATTCTTGATGGAGCACAACACAAATCTAATGGTAAAGAATTTACAGTGAGGTGTTGATCCTTTTGTTGTTTCATTGTTATAAAACAGATAATGTTAGTGGCTATCTAATACTTGGTAGCTAACAATTTTATAGTCAATTTTTACTCTGTTGAGCATTTAGTTATCACTATTTCAATGAAAATTTTTCTTTTGATATTGAATTGATAATTATTATCATGGATCAGTGATTGTTTGCAAGGTACAACCAAACCTTTCATATTCCTTATACCTACACTTCATGTGTTCCTTATAAAGCATCACAATTTTCTTCAACTTTTTGGTATTTTGCATATTGGTTGGTTTGTGGTCTCTATTTCATAGAGCTTGCTGTGTGGGTTCCTTGCTTTCACTCTTGGTGTGAAGAAAATGATCTGTCATTACAAGGTATTTCAATTTTTTAGTCACTCAACCTCCTTTGAAAGCACATTTGATTGTTTTTCAATTGATTTATTGAATAACTCATTTTTTCTGTCTTTATGAATGCAGACAGGAAACTGTACCCAGAAGACAGAGAAGCAACTCATTGTTGGTATATCTTTCAAATTACAATGCGGTGAAATTCTTGACTTTTGTTTACTTTTTTGCAGGTTAGTCATTAAGTCAGTGTATTGTGGTTAGGTATATTTTGGAATCCAAATTCTGATTTGAATTATTTTTGTTGCTATATTGACTGGGGTTTTGGTTAGTTGCTTTCATATGTGCTGTGACAATTTTTATTGGTTTCCTGTTTGTGTATGGTGGATCCATCTTTGGTTCCCAGAATAGTGGTTAATCTGCTCTCAAATATGTCAGAAAATCATTCAAAGGACTTGGATCATCAAATTTTGGTGCAGACGATGACAACGATGGCAAGCCAGATGAGTCTTCACATATCCTCTCTTTTTTCTCTTGCTCCCCACCTACATAGATTATACACTATGCTCAATGATTGAACTATATTTTGCACTTGCAGTACATTTTTATCAATGGCCAATTTCCAGACCTTGAAACCTAATCTGTTACCAATGAAAGTCTCTGTTTGGTGATTATCTTTTGATCATATCGCATGCTTGATGGTTTTTTTTCAACAGGTACCAATGTGGCTGTAGAAAAGCTATGCCATCAAACATTTTAGAGGTATTTTTTTGTTTTGCTTTTATTTCTGTTTTTTTGGTTGAACTGGTTGTTGTATGAGGTTATTTGTTACCGTGTGTGGGAATAATTTTTGGAATGGTGTTTGGTTGGTTTTGATGTTTGGGAATGGAAAATTTAATTATTTTTTATGTCTTAAGGAGTTCAATTTCATGTTGGTGAGGCTTCGCAAATTGGTGTTTCGCTGCTTTACTTTAGTTATTTTGAGGGCTTGTGAAAATGATTTTTTGGTATGAATAAGCATTAATCAATTGTGAAGGGAATGTTCTACCTGTGTCTAGAAAAATTTAGAGATGGTAGGTTGTTTCTTAGAATTCCAAGGAATTTGTGTCTAGGAAACCTCAAATGTTCACATACATAAAGTTTTGATGTTAATTTATACTTGCTTTTCTCATGAATCTAAACAACCATTTATCGATAATGTGTACTGTTTTTTAACCTTATTTTTGAAAATGCTTATTTTCTTTTGTTATTAGAAGGGAGGGTGTTAACTTATAATTTTTTAACCTGTTAATATTAATTCATGGTTATTTGCTTTTCTCCTAAACCTAAACTAGGATTCATTGGTAATGTACAATGTTTTTTTGTTATTAGAAGAGAGCCTCTTAACTTATATCTCTCTTTAGGAAACTCATGGTTTTTTAGGTTGGAGTAGAAATTGATTCAAATAATACAATGTGATCAATACATTTTTTATAATTTAGATGTCAAATAGTCTCATGAACTTGCTGATATTGGTATGTTATTCTTCCTTTTACCCCTTTGTTCATTGCATTTGTATTTCTTGCTTTGCTAAGATGCTTCTAGAATTTTTCTTCTTTTTTGATTTTCTATTTTCAGGTTGAATACCCTAACAATGAAGATATTCAACAAGCTATTCTCAATAACTCTTCTAATAGTGAGGTTGTCGAAGATGGGCTAACTCTTAATAACCCAATTATGTAATAATGAACGTTTTTAGAATTTTTTGTCCCTTTTCTTTTGTTTCTAGCCTTTTTAATCTACTAAACACATTTTAATTTCTAGACTTTCCCTTCAATTTTTACTAAGCTGATTGTAATATTACAATGATTATTTTTAGTCCCTAAAGCTTTGACCCCGTGCATCGCACGGGTCACGGCACTAGTTATTATTATGTAAATAATTTACACTTTACACTAGGTAGTAGACATACGCCAGCATTAGAATTCATAATTATTTACAACTCATGTAATCATATTATCTTTTTGCATTTATCCAATAAAAAAAAACTTTGTCAATTCCATTAACGTTCTCAAAGTCTAATCCCGTAATTTGTAATAAATTTCAATAAAATCAATTCCGTTTTTCTTTTGACAAAATAAAATTAATTTCATTAAAAAATACTGAAAGTAGTAGTTAGTATATTAGATACAACATATCTATTTTAAGTATAAATATTTTAGTTAAAAAACACTCACATAAAAAGAGGCCTGGGCTAGGTTGTGGGGGTAACATTCCTAAAATAATTGTTCAATTATTTTAGTTGATTGATTTAATTATATTGGTTGGTGACTAATTTTAATTGCAATTGGATTAATTGTTGTTAAGTGAGTCAGTAATTTATCGTCAAAGTTACCTATATATGTTTTTTTTATAAGCAAAAATTTCATTCAAGGAGCACTGGAAGTGCTCAAACCCAATCAACAAAAATTACACCGTGTTTAGGATTTGTAGTGGATTGGACCACCACGATGAAATAGATACAGATGAATTAAAATTTAATCTATAAACACTCCAACTCCAAGTTAAGCTCTTGATGCGGGTTACCGTGGAAAAAACATTCGCCTCCTCATCCTTAAAAATAGCTCTGTTCCTAGCGAGCCAAATACTCCAGCAAGTTGTTAGCCATAACATATGTTTCGTACGCTTTGATTTTTTCCCTTTGCACAATGTTGCACAACCAAGAAAGAATTCCTCCAAGGGCGTTGACAAGTCTAGCACTACACCAAGTCAAGCACTAACTCCTTCTCAAACTGAAATTGCGAAAGGACAATTCAAAAACAAATGAGGTGGCCGGGTAACTTTAATCAATTCCGTCTTGAATAGCATCCCGGTGTACATGATGTCTTTCTACAAAGCGCCGAAGGTTGTAATTAAGAAGATGATAAAAATTCAAAGAGATTTCTTATGGGGAATCAAGGAAGGGGAGCACAGAATGTATTGGGTGGCTTGGGACACAGTTTGCAAATCAAAAAAGGAAGGCGGGTTAGGGATCAAAAATCTCGAAGTATTCAACATGGCACTTCTTTCCACATGGAAATGGAGATCTTTGACGGACAATAGTGCTTGTTGGAGTCGCTTATTATCTCACAGGTATGGCGATTTAGCTAACTCTTTTGTTTATGCCTCGTTGGAGGGCCACACAATGCGAAACCATGGATCAATTTGGTGGAGGGATTTGATCTTATTGGATACTAAGGTGGAGGAGCAAAGAAGATTTGCGTGGAGCATAAGAAGAGGTTTGGGGGATGGTAGTCTAATTAATTTTTGGAAGGATCAATGGCTAGGCATAGAGCCCTTCTTCAAGGTATTTCCCTTACTCTTTGAAACTTGTGGTCAGCAATTTAAAATCGTGGCTGAATTGGGTTGTTGGACCGGTGATACTTGGCGGTGGAATGATGTTTGTCAGCACTTTAGTGATCCCGTGACCACAGCAGAATGAGAGATTTTGAAGAGTATTCTACTGTCTGTTGTGCCGACTAGAGGAAAGAAGGACATGTGGATTTGACCGCACGATACCTCAAAGACTTTCTCGGTTAAATCCTACTATTTGGAGCTGAATTCCGCACTCATACAGCAGCAAATCCATTCGATACAACATGTATTTTCGGCAACCTTGTGGAAAACGATTGTTCCATCGAAGGTGGTAGTGTTTGGTTGGCGTCTTTTGTTGGACTCTCTGCCGGTGCGAAGGCAATTGCTTAGGAGGAATACATATATATGTGACACTGTGTGTATTTTGTGTGGCTGCCAAATCAAATATTAAATTGTGTGAGGGTTGCTAAATAGATTAATTGTTGAGATGAGGCTTATTGGTAAAGGGGGAGTAGAGTTATTACCAAAAAAATAACAAAAATTACCAAAAAAATGGGGAGTAGAGTTAGGGTACATTAGACTTTTACGACACTATTACACCCACACTTAAATATCTCATCCAGAACTTGATGAATTAAAAAGAAAAGAAAAAGAGTGAGAAAAAGGAGAAGAGGATTCGAGAGAAGAGAAAGAAAAAGAAAAGAAAGAGAAAGAAGAGAGAAAGAGAGAGCACGAAGGAGAGAAGAGAAGGAGAAGAAGAGAGAAACCACAACTCAGCTCAAATATCTACTTACTCCCTCACCATTTTCGTTTTCATCACCTTCAATCATTCATCCATATCTTCTTTTGTCACAAATTTGGAATTCATGGTAGCATATGGGTAAAGAAGAGCATTACGAGCTGTTGGATGCCTAGGGTTCGAAAAATTGGGGTTATTTGGGAGCTTAGTTGGTGCTTCAAGAATGAAAGTGCTTGCTTGATTGTTGTTTTAACCGCGAGTCAAAGTGAGTTCTTCCATTTCTAAGCTTGTGGTTCTATTGTCAATATGTGTTCTGAATTAGATATCATGCAATTGTATGTTGTTGCTGAGATTTGATGAATGTTGGATGCCAATTTTGATGCTCAACACACTGTTTGGAGTATTCTGGATATATGTTCGGTTATTCAGTAACTGGGAACAATCTAGTGGTCCAAAAATTTTGTGGTTTACCATTTTAGAAACTAAACTTAATGTTTGTTAATTTGGTACTGGTTTGGTTGCATTTGGAGTTGTATAGCTCGAGTTATAGGTGACACAAGTAAGGTTAAAATTCTGGAAACAATCTAGATATAGGTTCAGTATTTTGGGCATGGTATTTCCATTCGAACTCCTTTTGGAATGATTCTTGTAGTATTGAAAACTAGACTTAATTGGCCACGATTTAGGCTCAAGTACCATGTAATTTGAGTGAGTCTTGATCATTTTAGGAGGGTTCCAAGTTAGGTCACAGTAGCTGTCCCCTGTTCTGAACATAGTAGCTTGTTTGATGAAACTGTATCGATTGGCCCACTATTTTCCAAAACAAAAGTCACAGTCGGAAACTAGACATCATAAGATTTCTAATGAGTGGTCATTTGTAATTTTGCATTACCGTTTGATATGTCAAATGTTTTCTTGAAATTTTGATAAGGTTGCTGGAAATTTCTGAATAGTAGGTGTTGTTTCTTCAACCCTCCCCATTGATGAATGAATGCTTATGCGAATCCAATAGCTTTGTTTCGAGTGAGTAAACTACCTAGTATCTATGTATGCACAATATAAATGAATTAAAGAATGGATGATGTACTTGGGGTAGTGTACGTCGTAGCTTTTATATTATGTAAGTCTAATAGGTAATTATTAAAAGATACTCGGAGCGTATTATGGTAAGGGAATTATGGTAAGGGAGTCTCGAAAGGACTCACTGAGATTATGTAATCTCACCCCTCATTGTTGTTGTTTTTCAGATAAGCAGGTTAAGTTAATGAAGGACACGGCAAGGAAAGGATCCAAATTCATGGAGTACCTTGAAGATAGACGTGTAGCATATTATTTTTGTGCTAAGTCTCATTTAATAAGAATTATGTATTAGGATATAAGTATTCATATATTCGTAAACTGGATTAAGTTGTATGTTGACTCCGATAGGTCTTTTGAACTGAGTAATGTTTTTAAGTACTGAACAAGTTGTATTTTATGAAAATCCTATCAATGTGAGTCTTTAATATTGTTTTTGTTAATCCAAATTACGGATGCATACTCCGAAAGATCTAAAGGTAATATTCTGGATTTATCACCGGTTAAAAATCTAGGATGTTACATTTTGGTATCAGAGTAGTTCGACCCTGTCGGACTTAGAAATGTAGTAGTTAGTCGAGTAGTTAGGTTGTGTCAGTTAGAGACTTTAACGATTAATTGTCGAAACGTTTTAGTAAATTGCGTGGTACCTCGAACTTGATCAACTCGAAGTATCATTCAAGTTACTAAAAATGACGATAATTAATGGCCATAGCCCCGAAAGTTTCAGAAACCCTAAACCATAGGATTCTCAGCCTCCTTTTTATCAGAGTACATAGTGGAAGTAGAGGGCTACAGATGATGGTGCATCAACAATTGATGGGCATTCGAGCTTGTATGTGGTAGCCTAATTGTCAGATTTGGTCGAGCATCCCGCCAACGAGAAGTTATGAGGTCATCGATCGAGGAATAGCTTCATTAGAAACCCTCCGTATAGAAAACGTTTGTCTCTTAAGAGTTGTTCTCGAATAGTGAGCCTTCTTTAAATCTGACTTCCGTTTTAAGCTTTCCATCGAGTATCGGGCAGAGGCCCTGCTTTGACATCTTGATTTCCTTCTCTTTTCTAGTTAATATTGTTTGGTTATCCGAGTTAAGTATTGTCCTGACCCTTCAGAAATCCGTGTCGGCACACATTGTACGGTATAGAAATGTGGCCATTATATGGTTATAACCCCCAGTTTTTTCTGATTCAGCCTTAGTTCCAGTGTATATCACTTCGGTTTCACAACCAGGTTCTTGTTTCCTTTCTTATGTAAGTCAAACCCTAGAAATATTTTGTTGCCTTTATTGTTCTGTTCACTAAACACAGAGGTCTGTTCTTTAGTAGTGCATCCTTCCTTTGTAGAACATGAACCCCATAATAGTTAAGATTGTTTGATATTCGGCAAACCCGAATATTTGTTAGAAGTCTTCATGTCCTTCAGGCAGGATCCTGACTGCCGAGAGTTTCAGGCAGGATCCTGACTGTCCTTCTCTTTTCTAGTTAATATTGTTTGGTTATCCGAGTGAAGTATTGTCCCGGCCCTTCAAAAATCTGTGTCGACACACATTGTACGGTATAGAAATGTGGCCATTATATGGTTATAACCCCCAGTTTTTTCTGATTCAGCCTTAGTTCCAGTGTATATCACTTCGGTTTCACAACCAGGTTCTTGTTTCCTTTCTTGTGTAAGTCAAACCCTAGAAATATTTTGTTGCCATTATTGTTCTGTTCACTAAACACCGAGGTCTGTTCTTTAGTAGTGCATCCTTCCTTTGTAGAACAGGAACCCCATAATAGTTAAGATTGTTTGATATTCGGCAAACCCGAATATTTGTTAGAAGTCTTCATGTCCTTCAGGAAGGATCCTGACTGCCGAGAGTTTCCCTACACCCCTAGTTGTTGAGTTAGTTTTACACTCATATGTAGACTTGTCTTCAGACTAGCCAAGAAAGAACGTGGTAGGTTCTCCCTTCCAGTGGGGTAGTCGCAAGTTATCTTACGGTATAGCTCGTTATGTGTTTGGTTTTGACTCTATGGATTTTGAGGTGAGCCTTTTCATACATGATTTGGTTTCAGAACGTGATACGTTTCTTCTTGGTATGACTTTTGATGGAAATTTTCTTTGAATATTACATGAAAAGACTGTTTTGTTTGAGGCAAGTGTGAATTATTTTATAAGATAATTGAAATGGATTCCTTATACATGCTTGATAATGAGTTAAGTGTTAATATTTCCTTGTGAATATTAGTGATGCATGCTCAAATGTTTTTGTGGCTGCCTTGGAGTCCCGGTACCTTAAATGCTGCATATGCTTGATTTTGTGTTTTGAAAGTATTGCTCCGAATATGGATGTTGTTGATTGATAAGATGATTTTGGAGGTGTCTTTGAAATTAAAATAAGGACTGAAAGGAGATTTGACTGCACAAGAGATGGGAACCACTTATGAAAATGCCCTTGTATGATTTTCTCTGTCATTAATTATCTCATCTCTTGGATGCAATCACAAACCACTTCAATCCCTAGTGTAATAAAGCACCGTATGTACTAATTTGATTGGTTTCATGAGCATGACGTGGTTTTGAGGAAATTAAATGATTAATTATCATTGATTGATTTTGTTGGAACATTGAAAGTGCGATTGCATAACCTAGCTTTGATGGACTTCATGCTTGACAATATTTGATTCTATGAGTTCCTCTCACATCCCTTCTCAATAACCTTAGGGTTTCCATTATCTAGGTTTTTAAAGTGAATTTTCTAAAATTTGTGTGTGCATGGGACAATGATGAATTGATTGTTGGCGAATTGATGATTTCATACTTAATTGATATTCTTGATCACAAATGGATGGGTTGTGTGGTAAAATTGTTATGTTGAATGTTGAAGACCTTTCCCTTCAAAATGATGAGAATCAAGTGCTTTATTGAGTGTTTGTTTGTTTAGGTAGAAAGAATGATTGCATTGGAAGTGCCAATTTGTGTTGTAAATGAATGTTCTTTGACGTCACTGGGATTGTATGATAGTTAGGGTATGTTAGAAGTACTTAGAATAGAGAGGAAAGCACGAAAACAGATTTTCTGCAGTCTGCTACAGTTTCTGATTGTTACGGCTCGGTAGCCTTCCAACTTATTTTGTCCATAACTTTTGATCCAGAACTCCAATTTTATAGTTCTTGGATGCATTGGAAAGCTAACGAAAATATCTGTGATTATAAATAAATTATGGATTGTGTTTTCTACTCATTGTAAGAAGTATTGTTGACCAATCCTAACCATCACCTTTGATCCTAGATCCATTTGGTGTTTATGTTCTATTTGGTTGAATGCTCTTCTTATTGTCTATGATGAGAATGGAGTATGTTTGTCAAAAAATTGATGACAAATTTCTCTACTAATAGAGGCATAGCAACTAGGAAACCGCTTTCACTCTTTATTGGGAAACCAATTTGAACCCAATAGTTTTATTTTGAAGTTAGGTCTTGACACCAATGCACTTCACTTAAATTCGGTAGAAGTTTTGTCTCCATAAATTGTTGTCTTGTTCTAGCACCGGTTTGTCAAAACCCCTTAAAGTCATATTCCATCATCCTCTTTTCACACTACTAGAATTTTCGTCATTTCCTGCGAAATTTCCTGCGGATTTTCATTAAAAACTCGCAGGAAACGGATTTCCAGCGAATTTTTCAGCGGATTAAGGTTCCCAGTTATTTCGTTCGTGGATAATTGTTTCCTGCGGATTTGCATATCGGCAGAAAACTTCGGCAGGAAATTCAGCAGGAAATTCGGCAGGAAGTCCGTAGGAAATTCTGTAGAAAGTTTCGCAGGAAATTCAAAATTTCTGCACAAAAATCTGCAGGAAATTGCAGAATTTTTTTCTTCAAACCAGCAGCAAATTTTATTGATTGGTATTATTTTTATTTTTATTATTAATGTGATTATTTATAATCTTGGTTTGTGCTGTTATTTTACGAATATATATACATACATATATGAGATGGAATACAGAAAAAAGAAAATGGGTAGGCAATCCTTCTTTTACAAATGAATGATGCAAATATGTAATATAAAGCCAATTTGCCCAGTTGCTAGAAAAACGTAAAATTGCAAGTCTCTTCACCCCTATCCCCAAAACTAACTTAGACAAATTCTGCAGTAGAAACATGTCAAGGGCTTGAGACCCATTGCCATTGTCACACGTCATCCGATTTTCTCTTGCACTCCTCAATCCCCAAAACCTCCAGGAACTAGAATCCCACAGTACCTTGGTCTGTCTTGAGTGTCTCCGTGCGTGTTGGTTCCACATATATAAACATGACCTTGTCTAGTGAGGAAGACTGTGAAGTTGAGCCCTGCTGCAACCTGAGAGACATTCATTCATTTATTGTTTAACTTCAAACAATGTATAAGACTTCAAATATATGGCAAACCACTTTTATCAAAGATATAAAACCCCTTAAAATGACTTAGTAAGAAGCTAAAACTACAAAAGGCTTTACTGCAGACTACATGGAAAAACTTGATAACCAACCTTGAAATATATCTAACTAAATCAAAACATAATATCACATGGTAGAAAAGGTTATAAATATTAGAATCAAAGTGGATAATTGGGTCCCATTGGTGGAAACAATATTGAGATTCTCAATATTGTGTGTTGCTGTGATTCTGGTTCGCAACAAATTGAAATCGAAAATTTCTGTTCACAAAAAATACAATGAAATTTCTTGTGGATTTTGGATGATATCCAAATATTATTTCTATCATTTTAGAGAACTAGATTACATACCTCAGGCCAGTTACTACATCGAAATACTTTTCATCAGCTTTCCATATTTTGCCAATTGACCCAAATAACTTGGCTATAAGATTTCCATCTTCTTCAGTTGCAGCTGCCCCCAAACTCCTAACTGCCATGATAAAACTTAAGTTCATTTATTCATGCAACTATATAACTGTCAATAATGCAAAGTGGGAACGAGAGGAATACAATAAGGAATAGCCATTATATTCTAGAAAAGCACAAGATACAGAATTACCATAATGCATAAGAGAAGAGACTTTTGATCATGTTATTTATGAAAAAACACCCTCTTCATAATTGAGACTATTTACCCATGCAATTCATGCATCCAAAAAAATAAGGAATAAAAAATAAAAAGAAGAAAGAGAACGAAATGCTGAGACTGGAAGATCAAACTTCAATAAACCTACATATCAGAGACTACATTCCAGTTTCCATCCTTCATAAACAGCCAAAAACGTAGAGCAATTTTCCCAAGCTTTAAACACTGATTTACCTTTAGTTCCCCTTCAATTGTGACATCATTGGAGGGTTTCTGAGGGAATTTTACATGGTATATGCCTTTGTGCGGATCTCTTCTTTTTCAAATTTTTAATTGGCCGCATAGATTTCTTGTTATCCTTCGTGGCCAAATCTCACATTGTTACACTGCAAATAAATGAAGAGGACCACATAAACCTACCATCAATACAAGATGCATATCAAATCATAGATTAATAGCTATTGTGTCTAAAATAGAAGAACAGAATGATGCATATCAAATCATAGATTAATAACTATTGTGTCTAAAATATTTACTGTGGACATAGCATACATTGGATATGTAAGTAAATATTGAACAGTTTATTTGAACAACATTGGATCTTGTTTGCAATAGTTCCTTGTGTTAGTCGTGGGAAAATTTGGGAGTTCCATTATCCCTTTATAATATTTGTGTAGAAGGAAAATAGCATAAAACCTTTGATGCTAGGTTCTTTGATGGGATGCAGCATGTCTGATATAATATTAAAAAATGGATGGACAAGCTTATTTTCTATCCAATAACATAATTAATCACAAGCTTGTTTCCTTACCTTAAATACATATTGTTCTTTGTTTCATGTGCAGCAAAAATTGATTTTCTTTGATTTATTTGAGTTGGTGTTGGTAGATCAATTAAACTAGCGAGAATACATACTGGAACTTCACATCTCAAATTGAATCCATTTCAAATGTTCCAGTTTTACATAATCTAGTTGCAGCAGTATACTACTTACACAGTCAAATTTCTGCCAGTTGCAGTTTACACTTTACACCATGACAATTCGGAGTACAAATTCCCTAAGTATAGATATGTTGTATGAAATGAACAGAACAAGCACAGATTTATATGCAACCATACAATGATTCTAGATAGCTGTTTCAAATAATAATAATAATAATAATAATAATAATAATAATAATAATAATATAAATACAAAAAAACACTCAAAATCACTCAAACCTCACACTCAACGCCAAAATCACTTAAAGATCATCACAACTCAAGCATACAATCAGTATACACAGTACGAAAATCACTCAAAATGTTTAAGAAAAAACGTTAGGGTTACCTTCACAAAAGAAGATGAAACGCGATCAGAGAAGCACCGCACGAGAAGAAGATGAAACGCGATCCGAGATGTAACGCGCGAGAATCACAGAAGATGAGAGAAAACAGAGAAGACGACGGCGAACTGAGAACTGGCGCTCTGAGAAGACGATGGCGAATATTGAGAACTGAGAACTAGCAAACTGAGAAGACGACGACGCTCTGATGAAGGTTCACATTGTTGACGGCGCTCTGACGACAGTGCTGGGAGAGATTTTGAGAGAGAACGATGGATTTGTTCTTCTTCGCGTTAGGGTTCCATGAGAGAAAGAGGGATTTGTTCTGATCTTCATGTTTTTGAGAGAGAACGAGTGATTTGTTTCTGATCTTCACGTTTATTTCACAAGTTTTTTTTATTTCAATTTTATTTGTATCAAGATTATCTTCACGTTTATTTCAATTTTGTTTCTGATCTTCACAATTTTATTTCAATTTTATTTTTTCTGTTTTTTATTTAATGTCAAAAATAGGAACTTTTTTTTAAAAAAAATCTTTATTTTTTTAAAAATAAGAATTAAATATGTCAAAAAAAAAGATTTAAAAAAGAATATTAACAAAAAAACTTTTCATATTTTTTAACTTTCCTGCGGAATACTGTTCTCAGGAAAATTCGTAGAAAACCCAAAACTTTCCTGCGGATTTACCTGCCAACTAATTGTTCGCAGCAAAGTTTCTACATAGCCATAGGGTTGTAGAGAAATTCTCAGGAAATACCTGCGGAAATTTTCCGCAGGAAATTCCGCAGGTAATGCCGAGATTTCTAGTAGTGTCAAACAAAAGTCTTACCCTTGAACTTTTTAACCGAGAAGGTGGTCATGTATTGTAAGATTTGAACCATGAATGTATGAATACCATAGACTTTTATTCAAAGACATTGCTTTCACTTTACTGTATTCAGTGTGCCTTATAATTCCTTAAAGACTGATATGGATTCTATATTTACTCTTGCACTCCAGTAGCTTCCTTGTGTATATAATTTTGTTGTATCTTTAGAGTTGCATTGAAGCTATTTTAACATCAGTCATATGTTGATAGTTTGAAATCTTACTTAGTCAGTTTTACTCCAACTTTAGAGCTTGTTGAGTTAGACCACAGTTTGACGTTTTATGTGCATAAGCTAAACTCTGAAGTCTGAAGTTTCTTGAAGAACTCCATTCCCATGATATTTTTTTCCGCATTCATGAGATTAGGTAAATTATATTTTAGTAACGGTTGAACTAAGTTGGGGTGAGTTAGAAGACTGTTGAATTTAGTAGGAAACACAAAACAACTAGCCTTTCTAAATAAACACAGTTTTGTGTTCGCTTGCCTTTAAAGAACCTTTTTAACTCAGCTCAACAATTGATTGATACCTTTTATTGAAAGATTTTTCTTAACAAGTAAATTATTAGAAAATTTTCACATGTTCTAACATAGAGGTATGGTTTTTATGATACGGTGATTCATGGTTAGTACATGAATTGATTTTTTTCCCAAATTGTTTTGATGATGTCTCCACATTCTTATGATATCTAAGACTGAGTTTGTAATTTAGTATCACGACAGTTCCATTTTGGCAAATCCTTTTCATTCATTATAACTGTATTATTTTCTTAAATGCCAAGTCTATCTCTTTAAACTTCACATTTTGTAAGAAAGTGTCGTTGTTCTAACCCTTTTGATAGGTTGTATTAAATGAGAATTAAAAGACCTTGTTGTAATCACCCTCAAGACCAAGACTCTTTTGTTAGTCGAAAATCTTTTGAAGTGTATCTATCCTTGATAGAATAACCGGTCAAACTTGAACAATTTTTTGGGACAAAATTTTTCAAGTTGGGGTGTCTTGTAACATCCCCAAAATAATTTTCAATTATTTTAGTTGATTGATTTAATTATATTGGTTGGTGAATAAATTTAATTGCAATTGGATTAATTGTTGTTAAGTGAGTCCGTAATTTTTGATCAAAGTTACCTATATATGTGACACTATGTGTATTTTGTGTGGTTGCCAAATCAAATATTAAATTGTGTGAGGGTTGCTAAATAGATTAATTGTTGAGATGGGGCTTATTGGTAAATGGGGAGTAGAGTAAGGGTACATTAGACTTTTACCACACTAACACCCACACTTAAATATCTCATCCACAACTTGATGAATTAAAAAGAAAAGAAAAAGAGTGAGAAAAAGGGGAAGAGGATTCGAGAGAAGGGAAAGAAAAG
The DNA here is from genome assembly GCA_039519185.1 of Astragalus membranaceus. Taxonomy (NCBI): domain Eukaryota; kingdom Viridiplantae; phylum Streptophyta; class Magnoliopsida; order Fabales; family Fabaceae; genus Astragalus; species Astragalus membranaceus. The sequence continues at coordinate 27,985,996 of CM076851.1, forward strand.
AAAAGAAAGAGAAAGAAGAGAGAAAGAGAGAGCACGAAGGAGAGAAGAGAAGGAGAAGAGAGAAACCACAACTCAGCTCAAATATCTACTTCCTCCCTCACCATTTTCGTTTTCATCACCTTCAATCATTCATCCATATCTTATTTCACAAATTTGGAATTCATGGTAGCATATGGGTAAAGAAGAGCATTAGGAGCTGTTGGATGCCTAGGGTTCAAAAAACTGGGGTTATTTGGGAGCTTAGTTGGTCCTGCAAGAATGAAATTGCTTGCTTGATTGTTGTTTTAACCGCAAGTCAAGGTGAGTTCTTCGATTTCTAAGCTTGTGGTCTTGTTTTCAATATGTGTTCTGAATTAGATATCATGCTATTGTATGTTTTTGCCGAGATTTGATGAATGTTTGATGCCAATTTTGATGCTAAACACACTGTTTGGGGTATTCTGAGTATAGGTTCGGTTATTCGGTAACTGGGAACAATCTAGTGGTCTAAAAGTTTTGTGGTTTACCATTTTAGAAACTATACTTAATGTTTGTTAATTTGGTACTGGTTTGGTTGCATTTGGAGTTGTATAGCTCGAGTTATAGGTGACACAAGTTAGGTTAAAATTCTGAAAACAATCTAGATATAGGTTCAGTATTTTGGGCGTGGTATTTCCATTTGAACTCCTTTTTGAATGATTCTTGTTTTATTGAAAACTAGACTTAATCGGCCACGATTTAGGCTCAAGTCCCATGTAATTTGAGTGAGTCTTGATCATTTTAGGAGGGTAGAAAGTTAGGTCATTGTAGTTGTCCCCTGTTCTGAACATAGTGGATTGTTTGATGAAACTGTATCGATTGGCCCACTATTTTGCAAAACAAAAGTCACAGTCAGAAACTAGACATCATAAACTAGTATCTATGTATGCACAATATAAATGAATTAAATAATAAATGATGTACTTGGGGCGGTGTCATGAGCTGTCTCAAGGCCCGAGAGGTTAAGTTAGTGTGTTCTATTTATTTATAGAACGCGGGTTCCCCATAATGTACGTCGTAGCTTTTATATTATGCAAGTCTAAGGCGTTAGGGGGATGAATCATAGGTAATTATTAAAAGATATTCGTAGCGTATTATGGTAAGGGAGTCTAGAAAGGACTCACTGAGATTATGTAATTTCACCCCTCATTGTTGTTGTTTTTCAGATAAGCAGGTTAAGTTAATGAAGGACACGACAAGGAAAGGATCCAAATTCATGGAGTACCTTGAAGATAGGCGTGTAGCATATTATTTTTGTGCTAAGTCTCATTTAATGAGAATTATGTATTAGGATATAAGTATTCATGTATTCGTAAACTGGATTAAGTTGTATGTTGACTCCGATAGGTCTTTTGAACTCAGTAATGTTTTTAAGTACTGAACAAGTTGTATTTTATGAAAATCCTATCAATGTGAGTCTTTAATATTGTTTTTGTTAATCCAAATTACGGATGCATACTCTGAAAGATCTAAAAGGTAATATTCTGAATTTATCACCGGTTAAAAATCTAGGATGTTACAGTGGGCCTAAGGCATTGGCGTTAGAGACCTTGGTTAAGCCACATGAAATATTTTGCATTTAGAAGTCAATGTTAGTATTTACATTATATGGAGTATTTGCAACCTTTTTCCGAAGTTTCCTTCTACTCTTCTCTTTTTTCCTACCAATTTACTAGAGAGGGTGATTTTGGGGCATTTTTTGACCTGAAATCACCCCTATGTATTGTTTTCTTTCTCTTTTTATCTAATAAAATGGTTATCACGTCGATCTAATTTCCGTTTCTTGTTTTTTCATGATTTCGCCGCCGAGTGTGGCGTTGTTTTGCTCGTCATCTTGGTGTGGTGGTTTTCGCTTTCCAGTCTTGTTGCAGAGTTCATTTGGTTCAAATTGACATATAAACCTTGATCCATTACATATTCAACCATTATTTGGGCCTGGATGTTGTAGACACGGAAGCATGAATATTCTGGTTACTTTAATTTTGTCAGGTTTGTAGGCATTTTGTCGTTTTATGCTATTGACGTGGATGTTGTAGTTTGTTCAAAGATTCATCTTAACACCACACATACATAGGGGTGGGAATAGGCCAGGCCGGCCTACAGGGGCCTACGACCCAGCCTACATCAAGCCCAGGCCAGCCCAGGCTTTTTTCTAAATAGATAAGGCCAAAGTTTTTTAAAAGCCTATTTAGGTAAAAAGGCCAAGCTACAGGCTATCGAAAAAAATTTTTAGGCCTTCCAGACCGGCCTATTTAAACAAATAATAATAATATTTTTTATTACTACTATTATTATATTAAATTTTCTACTTTGTTTAACTTATAAATTTGCTTACATTTTTTGTTTATTCAGAATAATGACCTACAACAGTTTTTAACATATTTAAAAGTAATATTATAAAATAAAATTTAAATAAAATGTCCTATAAATATAACTCTAAAAGATTTTCTTAGATCTTGAATTAGATCTTAATTTTATTGATCGATTAGCTTGTTTGTCTATTTATAAAGTCTATACTAGTCAAATGTTGTAGACTTTCGTAATTTTTTTTGGTGAAATAGGTTTTTAATCAGGCTTGCAGGCCTCGTCAGACTTTCCTAAAGGCCAGTCCAGGCCTCAAAAGTCGGTCTATCACAGGCCACAGGCTCAGGCCCAACATTTTCAATGCAGGTCAGGCCCAGGCCATGCAAAGCGTGTGAATAAATGCCTTGACAGGAATAATCTGGTTTTGATGATTGACAAAAGAAGGTCAAAAAGGTCAAGACTGCAAAAAGCGGAAAAATGTAATCAAGCTCAAGCCAAGAGTTATTTTATTGTTGTGTGTGTATTAGGACAATTTGTAAGTGAAAATAAAGCTCTCTAAAATAAAAATCTCACACACTCACACAAGTTTTTCAAAATACATGCATACTCACGTAAACATAAAAAGTATTTTTGAAAGCTAAAAATCGATTTGCACCTTTTATAAACATCCATTGAAATCGATTTTCAGGTCATCAAGAATGCATATAATCGATTCATACAAGCATATATTTGATTCACATTGTTTCCAAAAATAAAAGAATCAATTTCACATCTTTTCCTTTCCTTGCATAATCGATTCCTAAGCAATTTATTTTTAAAGGGAAGAATCGATTCATACCTTTTTTTACTAAGCTGAAAATCGATTCCTACACATCTCAGACAAGCCAAGAATCGATTCATACATTATTCCACTAAGTATGAAATCAATTCCTTACCTGTCTTAAGTCCGTGAATCGATTTGCATCTCTCTTCAAACAAAGCAAAGAATCGATTACCATCTTAAAATATTTCAGGCACATAATCGATTGTCACCTTAGTTAAATCAGGCACACAATCGATTATTGTCCTAGATCCAATCAAGCATACAATCGATTATCTTATCCAAGGCATTCAAGCAAATAATCGATTACTCATTTTCCATAAATGTTTCAACGGTCATATTTTCTATACGCCTATAAATAGCAGCCTCACTCTTCACTCTCAAAAACACCTCACACTTGCATCTGAAATTCTATTATTCTTCTTATCACTCTCACTATTCTTACACTTGCTAAATATTTTATTTTGAGAGCTTTATATTTCATATAGTTTGAATTGTAAACTTGCGCTTCAATTTGTTTTATCCACACTATTGAGTGTGTTATCAAAATCCTTTGTATTTCTTATTTTTGGGTGTGATCCCAAGGTATTCAAGAGAGGTGATATCTCTTGGTTGGGTGAGATCCCAAGGTATTCAAGAGAGGTGATATCTCTTGGTATTTTCATAGAGAGGTGATATCTCTAGGTTTTGAAGGTCTTTACATAGGGAGGTGATATCCCGGTATTGTAAGTTCTTTGGTTGTAAAGGTTTCTAGCTGAACCTGTTTTAAAAGCTAGTGATTAGTTGAAATCCATTGGTGCTTTCCTTGGGGACTGGACGTAGGCCTGTGGTTTGGCCGAACCATTATAAATCTCTGCGTGTCTTCTTCTTTCTCTTCATCTTCTTTATTTTCCTTGCAAGTTATTTTTATTGCTTTATCACTGTTATTTCAATTCAAACTTTCTTAAGCGCCTTACTTGATCAAAATCTTTTAAAGACTTTATTTTTAATCGCAATTTTATAATTTCACAATTCACCCCCCTCTTGTGTTTGAAGTCACTTGGTCAACAAGTGGTACCAGAGCTAGACTCTTGGTAAAGACTAACTGTTTCAAGAGGCAAGATGACTTCAAACAATGACTCCTTAAACAGACCCCCATCTTTCAATGGTGAAGGGTATCATTATTGGAAAACAAGAATGAAAATTTTTATTGAGGCTGTAGATTGTGATATTTGGGATGCTGTCATAAATGGTCCGTTTGTTCCCACTCATCTTGTTAATGATGTAATGGTGAACTAACCTAGATCTCTTTGGACCAAAGATGAAAAAGAAAAGGTTCAGTACAATTTGAAATCTAAGAACATCATTACAACTGCGTTAAGCATCAATGAGTTCTATCGCGTATCACATTGTAAAACCGCCTAGGAAATGTGGGACGCCCTTCAAGTGACCCATGAAGGTACTACTGAGGTCAAAAGGGCTAGAATGAACACATTAACTCATGAGTATGAGCTATTTAGGATGAAACCGGGTGAAACCATCCAAGAACTAAACAAACGTTTCGTCCATATAGTTAACCATCTCAGAGGCCTTGGAAAATCTTTCGAAAATGAGGATTTGACCAATAAAGTCCTACGATGCTTAAATAGAAACTGGCAACCCAAAGTGACAGCTATCTCGGAATCTAAAAATTTATCTTCTATGGACTTAACCACCTTGTTTGGTAAATTGCAGGAACATGAGCTCGAATTAAATCGACTCATTGAAAGTGAGGAAGGTGAAAAGAAAAATAAAGGACTTGCGCTAAAAGCATGTATCAAAGAAAGTGACACGGAAGATTATGATAGCTTCAATGAAAGTGATGAAGACATGAGTGAAATGGTTCGAATGTTCAAAAAGTTCATAAGGTATAAAGGTAAACCAAATCCTCAAAGCAAAAATGAGGAAGGAACTTCCTTCAATCCAACATGTTATAAATGTGGTAAGAAGGGGCACATAAAGCCGGATTGTCCTCAAAGTCAAAAACGTAGAGATCTTCGAAAGAAATCAAAAGGAAAAAGGGCGTATATCGCTTGGGATGAAAATGATATGGAATCATCCGATGTGTAATATCCCCAATTTTCACTAATTACATTATTTGGCGTGAATTTATATTGAGTGATTAGTTTAGTTGGTTGAAAGCTAGTTAGATTGAAATTGACTTGTTTGGATAATTAATTAATACAATTGAGTGTCTAGTTGAGTTAAGCTCATCAAAATTAGGGTACTTAAAGCTGTTAGGAGTTATGAGGAATAGGATGGGTAAGTGAGGGACAAAACTGTCTTTTAACATGGCTTATATTTAAACCATTCTTCAGCTGAAACCCAACACATTCACCTCATTCTTCAACATTCAAAAACAGCAAAAATAGAGAGGGAGGGGCGTGAGGAAGAAGGGAGAAAGAGGAGAGAACTTCTCAAAAGATTCATGCATGTGCAATCACTTGCCACCATGGTGTTCAGCTTACCTTCCCCTTCCCATTGATCCTAATTTCGACATCATCCTCCTCCTCTATTCCCAAATCACCATTTATGAAGTCCCAAGCTCAAATAGTGAAAGAGGTGTCTACTAGCATTGCATGCTGTGACTGAAGCTTGAAACTCAGTACTAGGACTTAGTTCAAGCATTAGGAGGAAGAATTATAGCTGGGTTTTCAGTTGGGAATAAGTTGGAGCGAGTCCGGGCGAGTTCGTGATTTCTCCGTTCGTCCGTATTCGCGAGATTTCGGTGTCGGGAGTATCGTCGTCACGAAAAGGTGAGTTCTATACTCACTAGGATTAAAATTGTATGTGTTGTGAATTCTGGATCGAGTCTCGCGTTTATGAAAATCTGGTGTGAAACCGTTTTTGCGTAAATATCGTTTGAATCATGAGATTGATTGAATTGTTGGACTGAAACTTATGAATTGGCATGTCATGATTATTGAATGATGTGTTCTGGTTGTTGACTGTGTTTTATGGGCTGGTAAAGTGGAAGTATCGATCGGAAAATGTATCGGAATCGGTTTGGGATGATATCGTTAAGAAAATGCAAGTATCTGGGTTACTGAGACACACGCACGGATCGTGCGTTATGGGAGCACGGATCGTGCTGTGTGTTCGCAGGTAGCCTGGAAATGGTTTTGGACATCGCACGGATCGTGCGTATGGGCGCACGGATCGTGCGCTCTGTTCTGTGTAAAATGAATTCAATTTCTCAGTCACGCACGGGTCGTGCGCCTCAGGAGCACGGACCGTGCGTGGGCTTCGGGTTGCCTATTTTGAAAAGTGTTATAAATCATCCCGAACGGTTCCAATTGCATTCCAATCCTTTCTTCCACCTTCCCCAATAATACTATAACTGAATTGCCCTGAATTGAGTGGTAATTAACTGTGATGGGATCCAAGTTTTATTAGTGCCATGTGATTGGTTATGTTTGGATTATATTCAGGTGCAGTGAATGCTCATGTGATTGACCATTGGTTTCATGTTATTACTTTGTGATTGATACATGTGCCGGACTGACTGGTTTAGTAAGATTGTTAAGCTAAGTTAGCAAACCTTAGTAATCCATGTGAGATCACTAAATTATAAGATTAAGTTAATAATTAGACCACCTAATGTTAAGAATAAGATTAGGTCATGGTAAGGCTCAGTGAATGAGTAGATGTTCATGTTAAAGCTCAGTGAATGAGTATGCTTTCAGGTTAGGCTCAGTGATTGAGCAGTTTTCATTGTTCATTGTTATTGTATATTGTATATGCATCATTGTTTAGGCTCAGTGATTGAGCATAGTTCATTGTTAGGGTGACGACCCTATTTCAGATTAGTGTGCTGGGGGAGAGGAAGTCATGATCCTTATGAACCTAGGCTCCATCAGGGACCCACTAGTGATTAGTGGGGACGGGTTCACCGGAAGCTTATTATGCCAAGTGACCGGTGACACGCTAAGAATCATTGTTAGGCTCAGTGATTGAGCATAGTTCATGGTTTAGGCTCAGTGATTGAGATTAGTACCACCACATAGTCAACTTTGAGGACTATGAGTTTTGGAGTTTAGAATATGAATCAAGCATAATTGAACCGAGAGGTTTAGTAAGGGGTCGCGATAGAACTCACTGAGACAAGTTGTCTCACCCAATCCATTGTTGTTGTTTTTCAGTTAAGCAGGGAAAGTTGAAGACCGTGAGGCACGGCTATGGAGACGCTTGAGGAGCTGCCGCTACCTTTATTTCATTATGTCTTGTATTTCAGTTTCCTTTGTATTTCTGTATTTCTATTCAGTATCTTAAGACTACTCGATTGTACGACTTATGTATTTCAAGTTGTGAATCGCTTCCGCAGACTTTCGGTTTTGAGTATTGAACACTAGTTGAGGGTGTAAGGACCGACTTTATTGATATGCAGTTCAGTTATTTTAAGCATGTTTGATGAGTGATTCATCGAAGTTTAGTATGTGTTCAATATGTTAAAAGGAAAGTCACTCTGATGTTTGCCAGTAGTGCGCTTCGGTAGTTTCTACAAGTTAGAAATTAACGGGGTGTTACATGATGAATCCGAAAATGAGGTAACAAAACTATGTCTCATGGCAAAGCATGAGGAAGATGAGGTAAACTCCTTTGAAACTGAACTTGATTTAACGTATAATGAGTTGCTTAGTACTTGTGAAGAACTAAATAACGAGTCAACTAAACTTAGAAAAATCGTTTCCACTTCTAAGAAAACTATTTCCACTCTTCAATCTAAAATCGAAACTTTAAACAAGGAAATAGAGATTCTTAAAGAGAAACAAATTTTTGTAAGTGAAGTCTCCTCTTGCAACTCTTATAAAAATCAAAAGGAGCATATTCCCAAGTGTGAAGAGTGCAATGTTTTGAAAAATAAAATTGATGATTTGCACAACACTCTTGCAAAATTCACCAGGGGAAGAGATAATCTAAATATCATTTTGGGAAACCAAAGGGGAACTTATGATAAAGCTGGTTTGGGCTATCAACCAAAGAATCATGAAAAATCTTTCAAAAAGTTTTTTAGTCCGAACATCACATCTAGTAGCCCTTTTACAAAATGTTATTATTTTGGTACAAAAGGTCATACATCTTCTATTTGTAATACAAGAAAGAACATTGATATGAATAACAAATGGAAGTGAAGTCCAAAGGGCACAATTCCCAAGACTAACCCAAAAGACCCAAGATGATTTGGGTACCAAAAGCCAAAAATTGATTTTGTGTTGTAGGTGTGCTTGAAAGCCAAAAGCTCAAAGTGGTATCTAGATAGCGGCTGATCAAAGCACATGACAGGAGACTAAGAGAAGTTCTCTCATTTAGCTCCAAAAAGACTTGTGTTTTATTGTGACAATACAAAAGGTAAAATTAGTGGCGTCGGCACTATTGGTAAGATCGCAAATCCTGTTTTGAAAATACACTGTTAGTTGAAGGCTTGAAGCATAACTTGCTAAGTATTAGTCATCTGTGCAACAAAGGTAATAAGGTTGTGCTTGATTCTTATACTTGTCTCATGATTGAAATTACTATGCACTCGTTATTACTCTCGCTATACATGGACTTTGTTTATTTTTCATAAAAACGGCGCTTTTGATGCTTTTCGAAAACTTGATATGATCATTGCATCTATCCGAAGTGATCATGGTGGTGAGTTCCAAAATGAGGCTTCTGAAAATTTCATGCAAATTGATTTTCACTTATAGTTTGAATATATGCCTTGACATGATTTATTTTTTTTTTTCCCGCTTTTTGATAATGCCAAAAGGGGGAGAGTTATGTGATTTGCATGTTTCACGGGGAGTATTTTCTTAAATGTTTGCATATAGAAAGGGGGAGTATAATCTGCGCTTATCTCTGATATACACATTGTTATGAAATATTCTCATCTAACCCCTTCATTGAGCAAATCCCTCCTAATGATGTTTGTCATCATCAAAAAGGGGGAGAATGTGAATATATGCCTTGACAGGAATAATCTGGTTTTGATGATTGACAAAAGAAGGTCAAAAAGGTCAAGACTGCAAAAAGCGGAAAAATGTAATCAAGCTCAAGCCAAGAGTTATTTTATTGTTGTGTGTGTATTAAGACAATTTGTAAGTGAAAATAAAGCTCTCTAAAATAAAAGTCTCACACACTCACACAAGTTTTTCAAAATACATGCATACTCACGTAAACATAAAAAGTATTTTTGAAAGCTAAAAATCGATTTGCACCTTTTATAAACACCCATTGAAATCGAATTTCAGGTCATCAAGAATGCATATAATCGATTCATACAAGCATATATTTGAGTCACATTGTTTCCAAAAATAAAAGAATCGATTTCACATCTTTTCCTTTCCTTTCATAATCGAATCCTAAGCAATTTATTTTTAAAGGGAAGAATCGATTCATACCTTTTTTTACTAAGCTGAAAATCGATTCCTACACATCTCAGACAAGCCAAGAATCGATTCATACATTATTCCACTAAGTATGAAATCGATTCCTTACCTGTCTTAAGTCCATGAATCGATTTGCATCTCTCTTCAAACAAAGAAAAGAATCGATTACCATCTTAAAATATTTCAGGCACATAATCGATTGTCACCTTAGTTAAATCAGGCACACAATCGATTATTGTCCTAGATCCAATCAAGCATACAATCGATTATCATATCCAAGGCATTCAAGCAAATAATCGATTACTCATTTTCCATAAATGTTTCAACGGTCATATTTTCTATACTCCTATAAATAGCAGCCTCACTCTTCACTCTCAAAAACACCTCACACTTGCATCTGAAATTCTATTATTCTTCTCATCACTCTCACTATTCTTACACTTGCTAAATATTTTATTTTGAGAGCTTTATATTTCATATAGTTTGAATTGTAAACTTGCGCTTCAATTTGTTTTATCCACACTATTGAGTGTGTTATCAAAATCCTTTGTATTTCTTATTTTTGGGTGTGATCCCAAGGTGTTCAAGAGAGGTGATATCTCTTGGTTGGGTGAGATCCCAAGGTATTCAAGAGAGGTGATATCTCTTGGTGTTTTTATAGAGAGGTGATATCTCTAGGTTTTGAAGGTCTTTACATAGGGAGGTGATATCCCGGTATTGTAAGTTCTTTGGTTGTAAAGGTTTCTAGCTGAACCTGTTTTAAAAGCTAGTGATTAGTTGAAATCCCTTGGTGCTTTCCTTGGGGACTGGACGTAGGCCTGTGGTTTGGCCGAACCAGTATAAATCTCTGCGTGTCTTCTTCTTTCTCTTCATCTCCTTTATTTTCCTTGCAAGTTATTTTTATTGCTTTATCACTGTTATTTCAATTCAAATTTCTTAAGCGCCTTACTTGATCAAAATCTTTTAAAGACTTTATTTTTAATCGCAATTTTATAATTTCACAATTTACCCCCCCTCTTGTGTTTGAAGTCACTTGGTCAACAAAGCCTACCTCGTCCCATCCTATTACCACCCCTAGGCGCACACACTAACACTGGTCACAACCAGGTTCGAACCCGGGAGCCGACGTCCCTATGTCGCTGAAATTGTCAAGGCAACCAACACTGAGGGGCAATGTATTTTTCAAATTTGAATGAATGAAAACCTTCTTTAGTCAAACAAAAAATTATATGGAGTATTTAAAGACTAAGTGTTGTGGCGGAGGAGAGCGAGAACGTTGAAACCACGAAGGAAGAAGAAGATCTGAAAGGGAGGAGTTCTAAGAATATCAAAGATGGTGACCTTGCCCTCTCCAATTCCTCCTCTTTGCCACTTATCGCTAATGGTAATGAGGTTGATAAAAAGAAAGAGCAACAACGATCATACAAGAACATGGTGTTGGGAAATACATGGAAAAGAAGGAACACAGGATACGACCATGGAGGATATGGGTTTTGCCAAGGTTGACGACCTTGTGGAGGAATATGAGGATGAGGTTTCGGTGATGGAAAAGAAGCATGGAAGGTATGATTGTCCAGCTTTTCAGCTTTCTGAAAAGGCGAAACTTCGTATTCAGCGACCATGGCGTCGAGGGCTCATTGTCAAACTCTTGGGAAGGAAGATTGGTTATAGGGCTTTGAAGAATAGGTTGAATCAATTGTGGGTGAAGAATGGTGTGATTAACATCATCGACCTTGGTCACTACAAGGAGGGTTGCATTGAGAAACCTCATGGAGAATCTATTGTGAAAGGCAATGATCAAAATGTTGAAGATGAAGGGGCTTGGACGGTGGTGCTGAAGCCGAAACGGGTTCCTAGAAGAAAGGAAAAAGAGGTTTCCGGCGAAGAGGTTGCCGGCGGGAGTACTACTCCGGTGGTGGGCAAGGGTAGTAGTGGAATTTCAGGATCAAGATTTAATGTGTTTAATGCGGTTTCCAATTCCGTTGAAGAAGTTTCCAACTTGGTCACTACTGAGATTTTGTGCCTAAGTTAGAGGGCAAAAGTCAAGAAACGGCTCCCAAAATTCAAGGTGATTCAATGGTGGTGGTATCACACAATAATGGTTCGCATGATGATAGGAGAGAGAAGGAAAATGAATTAAAAAAAGAAAAAGCAAAAGAGAATAAAGAAGGAAAAAATGGAATAGCAAGTGAGGATCGTAGTACTCAAGGCAAGCCTAATTTTAAGGAAACACGTGGGACCTCTATGGCAGCATCTAAGGAAACACGTGGGGCCACAAAAGCTATTTCTATGAAAAGATCAAAGAAGGATTCTAGTGATTTAAAGAATAAAATGGTTGTTGACTCCCTAGCTACATATTTTACTGATGCTTTTAAGGAAAGAACTGACGCAAAGGGTCACACCCCCCTCTATTCATTATGTGCCTGTAGTTACCAATGTATTGGGAGTTAGCGCTTCCAAGAAAAAAGATGGCGCTAAGGGCCCCACCTCTTCTATCCAATACGCACCTGCGAGTCATAGTGTGAGTGGAGCTAGAGTTCTCTCTCCTGATACGAGTGGGCCAGGAAATGGGCTGTTTGTCAACCATATTTATAGTGGCCCATTTCACTTATTAAAAAAACCACCTGACCAGCCCACCTCGCAGGATTTATCTATTGCTACTATTTGCACCTCCAAGGATACTGCTCAAATAGATAAAGATGTTTTTGTTGATGCTAGAGAGCAAGGTGAGTCCGAGAATGATGATTCAGACATGGAGGCAGTGGCGGAGACCCCTGGTCTCTCTCATTAGTTGCTTTTTCAGGTTTGTTCTCCTACCATTAATTTTATTTTTATGATGTTACAAAATAAAATTATGGTTTGGAATTGTAGAGGGGCTGCTAGTCCCGGTTTCTATAGAAATTGCAAGCAATATTTGGATATTCACAGACCTGACATTCTAGTTATCATGGAAACTAGAGCTCACCCCAACAGGTTGCGTAATACCTTCATGTTGCTAGGATATGATGGGTTCCTTTTTGCAGAGAGCAGAGGGTTTGCTGGAGGCATCATCACTGCTTGGAAGTCTGATCTTGTGACTATTCAAGAAGTGGCAAACAATTTTCAAATTCTTCATTTGCAGGTGACTTTATAGGGCGACGACTGGAGCTGGTTCTTCACCCCAGTTTATGCTAGTCCTTCTGAGGAGTTGCGGCAGCATCTTTGGCGTGATTTGGCTGATATTTCTTATTCTATGCAGGATAAGTGGCTTCTTGCAGGTGACTTTAATGAGGTGGCTACTTCCGATGAGAGGAAGGGAGGCGCCCCAGCAAATGTTAGCAGGTATACAAACTTCTCAGACCGTATCAACAGATGCAAGCTGATGGATTTGGGTTCGGTGGGCTCCAGGTTTACTTGGAGAGGTGCTCTTTACCATAACACAACTAGAATGTTTGCTAGACTTGATCGAGGCTTATGTAATGATCATTGGAGAGTAGCCTTTCCCGATGCTCTGGTGAAAGTGTTACCAAGGATCAAATTCTCTAATCATCACCCATTGCTTCTTTGCTTACATGGAAACACTAGTGTTGGGGTGGAGAGACCCGTTCGGTTTGAAGTAGCTTGGATGACTCACCCAACTTTCAATGAGAACTTGTTGAATTGGTGGGACAATGGGAATCATTTTCCTGATAATCTAAAGATGTTGGAGTTGGATCTAATTAACTGGAAGAACACCACCTTTGGCAACATCAAAGCCAAAAAGAAGAAAATTTTTTCCCGGTTAGGCGGTATTCAAAGAAAGTAACAGTACACTTCCATGAATCCTTTTCTCGTTAGTTTTGAAAAAGAGCTTCAGTTGGAGTTAGCAGATATTCTTCATAAGGAGGAGCTTCTTTGGTTTCAAAGATCTAGAACCCAATGGCTTCAAGATGGTGATCGAAATACCAGGTACTACTACATCAAAGCTACTAATAGAAAAAAGCGAAATAATATTATTATGTTGAGGGGTGACGATGGCCATTGGAATGATAATGTGGTTGATATTAAGACTATGGTCTCTTCTTATTTCATTTCCTTGTTTGAAGAGGATATAAATGGCATTAATTATATTCACACTAAATATAAGTTTCCAGCTATTAGTAATGAGGAGGTTGAGCATATTGGCCGAGATGTGGAGTACAGTGAAATTAGAAAAGCTCTTTTTGACATGGATCCTTGGAAGGCACCTAGCCCCGATGGTTTCCAAGCTGGTTTCTATCAAGCAAATTGGAGTATTATCTCCTCTTCTTTCTGTGATCATGTTAGAAATATGTGGCAGTGCCCTGATGATATGGGCATTATTAATACTACTGATATTTGTCTCATTCCTAAGGTGGAGAAACCTAAGTTTGTCACCCAATTCAGGCCTATCTCTTTATGCAATGTTAGTTACAAGGTTCTCACAAAGATTGTTGTCAACCGGTTGAAGCCTCTTATTCCTAGTATTGTCTCTCCTTATCAGACTGGTTTTGTTCCTACTAGAAGCATTCATGAAAATATTATTGTTGCCCAAGAGCGTGTTCATAGCATGCACAAGATGCGTGGCAAGACGGGGTTTTTTGCTATTAAAATTGATCTTGCCAAAGCTTATGATCAGTTGAGGTGGGCCTTCATTAAAGATGCTTTGGTGGAGGTGGGTCTGCCTAGCCATCTCATTAATTTTGTTATGCACTGTGTGACTTGTGTCCAAACTAATGTGATGTGGAATGGAAGTCGATCCAATTTTTTCAAGCCAGCAGAGGTATTCGTCAAGGAGATCCCATATCCCCTTACCTCTTTGTTTTCTGTATTGACAAGCTTACTCATATGATTATGGAAGAGGATGATGATGGAAATTGGTGCCCGTTAAAAGATGGTAGGCTTGGTCCTGCTGTTTCTCATCTTATGTTTGCTGATGACTTGCTTCTTTTTGGGAAAGCTAATGAGAGGAATATTAAGAGTGTTACTCAAACTCTCAACACATTTTGTGCTATGTTAGGTCAAATTGTAAGTGTGGAGAAGTCTAGTATTTTTTATTCCAGGAATAGTCCAAGATATATTAGAAGACAGTTGACAAGACTCACTGGTTTTAGAGAAACTCAAAACTTGGGCAAATATTTAGGGGTTCCGTTGATTGGAAGAGCCCCTAGGAAACATGATTTTCAGTTTTTGGTGGATAAGGTGAAGGAGAAGCTCTCAGGTTGGAAGCAAAATCATATCTCCTTTGCTGGGAGGGTTATGCTCTCCAAGTCCGTAATTGAAGCTATTCCTATTTATTCTATGATGACCATTCCCATTCCTAGGAGTTGCTTGGATGAGATCCAAAAGCTTCAAAGGGATTTTATTTGGGGTGATGAAGATGGAAGGAGGAAATTTCACATGGTTAATTGGAAAACCTTAACTCTTCCAAAAGTTCATGGTGGTCTTGCTACACTAGTGCAAAATTAGCTTTAAAAAGCACTATTTTGAATCGGTTGTTTGGATAACCGATTCCAAATGTGGACGCGGTGGCAAATTTGCAATTAAATGGAATTGTGGCAGATTTTTTTAGACATTTAGAATCGGTTGTTTAAACAACCGATTCGAAATGTGCCAATTTAGACATTTGGAATCGGTTGACTGAATAACCAATTCCGAATATCTACATTCAGAATCGGTTCTTTAAACAACCGATTCATAATGTCTGTTTCATTACAATTTTCACGACCCCCCTTGTTATTTCAGTTTCCCTCTCACACTTTACCTCTCAAACCCTAACTTGTTCCCTCGCTCTCACACGCAGCAAATCCCTCTCACACGCAGTAAATCCCTCGCTCGCAGCTCACTCGTTCTCATTCCCTTCGTTCGCAGCTCACTCGCTGCAAATCCATCTTCATTCGCATCAAATCCCTCCTTCGTTCGCAGCAAATCCCTCCTTCGTTCGCATCAAATCCCTCCTTCGTTTGCAGCTCACTCGCAGCAAATCCCTCCTTCGTTCGCAGCAAATCCCCTTCGTTCGCATCTGGTCGCAGCTCCCTGCCATCTCTTCGCAGCTCATCCTTCGCTCTGTCGCATTTCAGTTTGCTCCTTCGTTCTCTGTCGCATCTCTTCACTCCGTCGCATCCCTCTCACGCGGTATTTCTCTTCTTCTCAACATCTGTTCCCTTATAGCATCTGTTCTCTTTCTCAGCTCACTTCCTTAGTTGCCGTCTTCAGGTGTAGAACATTGCCGTCATATGTTTTCCTCACGCCGTTCCCTCATCTCGCTGCTACCAGGCTCGCCTCGTCTTTTCAAGAGAAAGCATTCTGTTACTATTGAAATCTTAGTCTAGTTAAACGTGTTTTTAATTTTGGCAAAGTTGTTAGTTGGATAATTCTGTTTCATTTGATGAAACTATAATTGATATATAATACATCTAAATAGATGTTGGATAATTCTGTTTCATTTGATTTTAGGACTAGATTGTGTTATCAAGCTTACATAATTGAGCTGTTAGTTTTGAACTGGATTTCAATAATTAAGGGTGCATTTTGTTACTTTGATTTTAACTAAAATGGTTGGCTATATTGCTCATAGAAAGGTGCATTTTGGGACTTTGATTGAAGTTGAAGGGTGCATTCTACATGCATTTCTTCTAGTAATGATAATCTTCAAAAACAAAAGGGACTATTATTGAATCAATAATGCTCCCTCATGGAGTTAACTAACATGAATTTTGTGTCAAGTTTACTTTGTTGTTAGTTATTGTCACTAAACTTAGTAAATTTAGAAGGAACTATTATTTCCATTTTAATGACCGAGTCTTATTATTTCCATTTTAATACCCAAGTCTAGTAACTGACCCTATATGTGTCTGACATGAAGCACTTACTTGGATCATAGCTGGATGGAAAGTAATCGTATGAGTGATGAGTATGCGAAAGGAGTTGAAGAGTTTCTAAATTTTGCTCAAGCAAAGCTTCCCAAAACTGTTGTCAATTTTTCTTGTCCTTGTGTTATTTGTGTTAATCAGACCCCACAATCACTTTCCATAATAAAGGACCATCTCTTTTTTCATGGGATCTGCATGGGTTATACCACATGGATATGGCATGGTGAATCAAGAGACACCCCAAGTGTGTCCAGAAGAGAGAAAGTCGATGAAGATATGAATGACCGAATGGAGGATATGATCCGTGACATCGGTCTTGAATCTTTTAAGCGGGTGCATGTGTATGATACTCTATGCAAAGATAAAGAAGAGCTTCTGTATTTGGGATGCAAAAAATACACACGGTTGTCTGCGACGATAAGATTGATCAATCTGAAGGCAATAAATGGGTGGACCGATAAGGGCTTCACTGAATTACGTGAGTTGTTGAAAGACATGCTTCCCGAAGGTAACACATTGCCGAATCGTACCTATGATGCGAAGAAGATATTGTGTTCGATGGGTGTGGGGTATAAGAAAATACATGCATGCCCCAATGATTGCATATTGTATCGAAATGATTTTGAGAAGTCGCACAAGTGTTCCACATGCAATCTTTCGCGCTACAAAGTGAAGACTGGTGAATCTAGTAGCGATGATGATGATGTCACAAAAGGTTCTCCCGCAAAGGTTTTGTGGTATCTTCCAATAATACCCAGATTCCAACGCTTATTTGCTAATGCAAAAGATGCAAAGAACATTAGATGGCATGCAGATGAGAGGAAATGTGACGGACAGCTTCGCCATCCAGCTGATTCTTTGCAGTGGAAGAAAGTTGATCGTTTGTTTCCGGATTTTGGCGTCGAGCCAAGAAATCTTAGACTTGCGCTTGCTTCAGATGGTATGAATCCATATGGTAACTTAATTACAAATCATAGTTCGTGGCCCGTTCTCATTGTAATTTACAACCTTTCTCCTTGGTTGTGCATGAAACGCAAGTATGTTATGTTATCTATGATGATTTTTGGCCCAAGACAACCAGGTAATGACATAGATGTTTATCTTAGCCCGTTGGTTGAAGACTTGAGAAAAATGTGGGATCAAGGTGTGGATGTGTTTGACGGGTATTCTAATGAAACATTTAAGCTGCGAGCGATGCTATTTTGCACGATCAATGACTTCCCAGCATATGGGAACTTGTCTGGGTATAGTATTAAAGGACATAAAGGTTGTCCTATTTGTGCAGAAGGCATGTACCACCATCAACTAAAACACGGAAGAAAAATTGTCTACCTTGGGCATCATAAATTTCTAAGACGTAATCACCCATATCGTAGGTTGAAAAAAGCTTTTAACGGGTGCCAGGAAAATGACATTGCTCCGAATGCCTTCACTGGAGAAGAGGTCTATCAAGTGGTTAAGGACATCAATGTTGCATTCGGAAAAAAGCAGAAACATTCAAATGAGAATACCAATTGCAAGTGGAAGAAGAGGTCTGTATTCTTTGATCTTCCATATTGGTCTTGTCTTGATGTAAGACATTGTCTTGATGTCATGCACGGCGAGAAAAATGTCTGTGATAGTGTCATCGGGACGCTTCTTAACATTAAAGGCAAGACAAAGGATTGCATAAAATCTCGTTTGGATTTGCTTGAGATGGGCATAAGAAAACAGTTACATCGAGTGGCAAGAGGTAAAGGCACATATTTGTCTCCAGCATGTCATACCTTGTCAAAAAAAGAGAAAATAAGCTTTTGCGAGTGCCTAAGGGAAATCAAAGTGCCACAGGGTTACTCTTAAAATGTAAAGAGTCTTGTCTCAATGAAAGATCTCAAATTAGTTTGCTTGAAGTCTCATGACTGCCACGTGTTGATTCAACAACTACTACCTGTTGCTATACGCGGCATCCTGCCAAAAGATGTCCGACATACCATAACTAGGTTGTGCTTATTCTTCAATACTATATGTGGTAAAGTCATTGACCCTCAAAAATTGGACGAGTTGGAAAATGAGGCCGCTATTATCTTGTGTCAGTTGGAGATGTTTTTTCTGCCCTCATTCTTTGATATCATGGTTCACTTAATTGTTCATCTAGTGAGGGAGATTAGATTATGTGGTCCAGTTTATTTAAGGTGGATGTACCCAATCGAGCGATACATGAAGATCTTGAAAGGATATGTGAAGAACCAATATCGTTGGAAACAGTTCAAGACAACACTCACGACCAAATATGTCTTTGGCAAGGGGGATAAGTCCGGTGAAACAACCCCATTTCACAAGTATCCTAGTATATCTACTGAGACATGGACCGCATTTGTTAAAAGCCTCCTTACTTCGTAATTTGTGGTATTGTTTTCACCACAACTATTTTTGTTTCTTAAATATTATTCATTTATTATATATGATGGTGTGTGTTCTTTGTAACAGTAGTTGGGTTACTGCTAATTGTTTGTTTCAGTGGTTAAGTTACTGCTTATTGTTGTATTTCATGCTCTATGCTTAGGTTTAACTTTTTAGGTTGATCCTATTTTTCTGTGTCTCTTTCTGTGAGTTTGCAAGTAATCTAGTTTTGTTGCATCCCAGAGTTAAAGTTTGTTCATGTTGGTGTTGCTCTACTGTTTCTACTATATTTGGTTCTATTCACCATTGTTTTAGTTCTATTCAAGCATTGCTTCTGTTCTTATATTCATTTCACTTTCATTGTTGTCATTGACACTGTACTCTGCTTGTTATATACTGCTCTGCCTCTGTTTGTACAGACCTCTTTGTGTCTTTTGGTTCTCATTGTGCTGAGTTTTTTTATGGACCTTTTGTAGGTATTTGATAACCAAAAGGCATACACTCATAAGGAAATTTTGGAGGTCCGCAAGCTTTGGGCGGAATTTTATTTGAAGATTCGTCCTGCAGGAAATATATGATTGGCTAACAAGTTTGATTTTTTTTTTGTGTGGAAAGCTAACAAGTTTGATATATATGTATTTATTATAGTACATGTATTAGTTGCTGAAAGAAACATTTAGTTGCTGAATTAGTTGCTCCCACCTGTATTTGTTATAGTACATGTATTAGTTGCTGAATTGAAAGACATATGTATTTAGTTCCATGTTTTAGTTGATGGTGTGTAGTTGTTGAATTGAAAGAAACGTGTAATTGTTGAATTGAATTGAAAGAAACATATTTATGTATTATTATGAGTTGCTGTAAAAATTTTATTAGGTGATTGCAAAAAAAAGGGAAGAAAATAAAACCGATTCAAAATGGCTATTTATTAACAGACATTTGGAATCGGTTGTTTATAAAACCGATTCTAAATGGCTATTTATTAACAGACATTTTGAATCAGTTGTTTATATAACCGATTCAAAAAATAGTATTTAGAATCAGTTGTTTATATAACCGATTCAAAATCTCCCCATTTGGCATGTTCATGTTTGTTGTCTGAGATAGCATTTGGAATCGGGGGTATTCGAATCGGCAAATAACCGACTCCAAATGTGCCAAACAACCGATTCAAAAAGCCTTTTTTGCAGTAGTGCTATTAGGGACCTCAAGACTATGAATAGCGCTTGCACTATGAAAATGGGTTGGGCCTTGCGTACTGGGTTGGATACTTTGTGGTGTAATGTTCTTAAGGGCAAATATAGTAGAGGTTTACAGGAGAGTGGACCTATTGTTGCTAAGCCTATGGACTCTTTCATTTGGAAAGGAATTGTTAATGTGTGGAATGACATCGAGTCTTTGGAAGCTTGGGAGTTTGGAGATGGCACAACTATTAGTCTTTGGAATGATATTTGGGTTGATTCTACTACTAGGCTCATAGGAGTTGCTGACGACGTTCCAATTGAGTCTTTGGAATGGAAAGTCTCGGATCTGGTGGATCCAAGTGGGCATTGGACTGTGTGAATGTTGGAGAACCTTGTTCCAAATGATGTTTTGCGGAAGTTCAAAGCTCTTCCGGTTCCTAGTGAGGTTGATGGCCCTGACCAAAGAATCTGGTCAGGTAGTAAGAATGGTGAGTTTTCTATTGCTAGTGCATATGATTTGCTGCGAGAATTGCCCCTCCATACTAATGCAGATATCTGGGACCGTGTTTGGAAACTTGAGATACCTAAAAGGGTTCGTTGTTTTATCTTGGCAAGTGATGCATGGACGTTTACCAACTAAGGCACTGTGTGGAAATTAGAGCAATTCAAATGTCAATTGTTCAAATTGCCCTGGTGTGGAGGAATCGTTGATTCACGTCTTCCGTGATTGTCGTCTTGCTGTGTTTATGTGGCGTCACCTCCTTCCCATTGTGCATGCCAACAAATTTTATGGAGGTAACCTTACAGAGTAGATTATGTTTAATCTTAATTTATGTTGCAAAGAGACGTTTCAGGTTCCTTGGTCTTCTATTTGGGCCACAGCTTGTTATCATTTATGGATGTGGAGAAATAAGGGAGTGCACGATCCGGAGTTTGTTAGGCCTTATAATCCTGCCCATGTGGTCTTGAATTTCATTTCCCATTTCTTTGATCATAGTTTGGTTAATGTGGTTGTTGCACCCAGAGTTCGAATTGAGACTTATGTCAGATGGACACCTCCGTTAGAGGATTGGGTTCGATTAAACTGTGATGGGGCCTCTAGAGTTAATCCGAGTACTGCAGCTTGTGGGGGTGTTCTGCGCAATGCAGCTGGTTCTTGGATTGTGGGATTTGCTCATACTTTGGGTTTAGCTAATGCTCATGTGGCTGAACCCTGGAGTGTTTTTGTGGGATTGCGCCTGGCTTATGATAGAGGCTTTAGGAGTGTTGAACTTAATCTGGACTCAACTTTTGTTGTCAACTGTATATCTGGGAATTCTGCAGGTAGTTCTGAAGGGCGTAATCTCGTTCGCCGTATTAGACAGTTGCTAACCTTGGATTGGACGGTTTCTATTAAGCATGTCTATAGGGAGGCTAATAGGGTGGCTGATGGTCTTGCTACTCTTGGTTGTAGCTTGATGGAGGACAACCCTTTTGTGTTGTTTGATACTCCTCCTGATAGTGTTAGGCTGTTAGTTGCTAATGATGTTGTTGGAGTTTCTACTTCGCGTTTAGTTTCCGTGTAATCGCTTTTGGGCTCATCGCCCCGTTTTATATCAAAAAAAAAAGAAAAAGAAAAAGAAAGAATTTTCACATAAAATTACATATCAACTTTGGCAACTAATTAATATGTACATCAATTACATATCAACTTAGAAATGAGCTAAATGGGTATTGCGTTAAGCTCAAAAACCAAGCTTTTGGCAACTAATTTTTTTTTTGATAATCAATGTTAGTGGGGGTGGGGGAATGTTAGTTTCCAGGGTTTGATCCCGAGACCTCTTGCACTCTTTTGGTGCACTCATTTAATATCTCTTAGCAACTAATTGAATTTCCCCAATAATATACTGTTACGTCCCCTTTTTTCTTAATGGCTTGTTTGGTTGAGGAGAAACAAGAAAACGAGAGGTAGGATAAAGAGAAGTAGGAAAAAGATGGGGTAGGATAGTCAGAAAGAAAAGAAAAAGAAAGGAGAAAAATTCATTGATTAATAGAATCGCGATTTTATCCTTATTATTTTGATATTTTATTTTGAAATAAGAATATTGTTGTCTATTGATTAATAATATGTAGCGACCGAAAAATCCGGGTGAGGATTCCTCGAAGGTTCAAAAATGAAGCCGCCACCAAAGTTTAGTTTAAGGGCAAACATTGGAAAATCCCTTTTGGAATGGATAAGGGTCCTTGAGACCAGATAAGGGTTCGGGAGTCGGTTATGCGTGGGGAAGGTGTTAGCACCCTACGACATCCTTCCTAAGGAAGGTTACCTGCTAATTAGTTGTAGGAAAAAAATGTTAATTTTGAAAATGTTAATTTTTACCCTTTTATTGAAAGAAAAAGACTTAATAAAATTTTGGTTTTTTGTGCTTGACAGGAGTGGGCCCCCGCTCCTACGTATCTCCAGGTGTGATGGAGAAATCAAAGCTACGTAGTTCTTAGTTTAGAAAATGTTTGTTGGTTGGTGTTTTTTAATATAGGGGTTTTAGGATTGTGTGATCTGTGTTGAAGGACCACTGGGGGTCTGAAGGAGCGTTGGGGCTCTGAAGGGCCGCTGAGGGCTGAAGGAGCATTGGGGCTCTGAAGGACCACAGTTCACTTATCCTAAAACGATGACTAACCCGGCCGTACGACCGACTTAATCCCCTACTTTAAAAATAAGATTTTTGATTTTTGAAATGAAAGAGATGTGTTTGTATTTTTTTTTAATTTAAAAATTATTTATTTTAAATAGGAATTTTAGGACATGATCCGTAACGGTTCATTAGCGACCTAAAAAGCAGACTAACCCGACTGTACAGTCGACTTAGTCCCCTATTTATATTTTTTTAAAAAAAGGAATGTCTATTTTCATAGAGAAAAATGGATTTGTGAAAGAAATTATTTATTTGTAGAACGAAAAAAAATGGTATAGTGGTAAAATGGGTTGTCGTTTGCTACAGGGGTTTGTATTTTGGGAAGGGGGTGCGAACAGTGAGACCAATTCATTTTTGTGAACTGGGCTGTGTTTAAAAAGATGGACTTGTTGTCAAAAAAGGGTGGGCTTACTGTCAAAAAAGATGGCTACGAGTTGGGTTTGTACTTGGTGCTGTATGATTAAAACATGGGAGGTATGGATAGCATCCGGGGCTGTATTTATAAAAAAGGAGTGCAAGCAGCGAGCCCAGCTGGTTTTTACTTACAGATCTGAGCCCTAGGAGCAGTGGGCTTCAGGGGTGGCGTTAGTGAAAAGAGGGGGTGTGAAGAGTAATCTGAGCTCAAAAAAAATAATAAAAAAAACTTAGATCATATAAAATAAAACAGATGCAAATCCCAACCCTAATATCCAACTTTCCCTCTCTCAGCGCCGCTTTGCTCCCTTTCTCCCTAACCCTAACTTTCATTTTCTCTTCTCCTCACCAAACCGCACCACCCTTCTCTTCTTCTCTTGGCGCCAATCATTCTTCTCTCCCTCACCAACCCGATCCTCACCTCCTCCCGGTAAGCCCACGTTCTCCTTCTCTCGTCACTGTTAAGACCTTGGCAAGTGTACCAAATGTCGTCGCAAGTAATAAAATACGGTAAGTAACCGGTCGATTCCACAGGGATTGCGCGTTGAAAACAGTAGCAAAGTTGTAAATTCTTAGATTGTAAAGGTTTTGGTAATTGAGTAATCAGTAACAGTATACAAACGTGATTTAAGAATACGAGAAAAACGACTAGGGATCGAATCCTCTCACCTCACCTATCACATGAACCTTAGCCAATTCAAGTTAATTATTCAATTTCTAGATTCAATTCACTAATTAAGGTCAAGGGCAATTCCTTGCCTCAAGACCCCTATTACCCTAAGAGTTACCCTAATTCCTTAGGCGAGTCATGCCAGAGGGTAATGCATTAAGATTAAGAATTTTAATGAATTCACATAAGCTACCACATACTCCTATGATGATTACTAGCATGTGATCTAACTACCCAATTTCCAGCTACTAATTCATATTCCTATGCAATCACTAGCCTGGATCATCACAATTATCATATGTAATTGAAAAGCATTAAGAACATAGGTATTTAGACAAAGTAAATCGAATAATAACTGAATTGATTAGAACAATGGTTCACATGATAGGGTTGGGAGATTCATCTCTCCCTAATCTAAGCAAATTAGTTACAATCCATCCTAAGAGTAGAAACCAACATAAAATAGAAAACAAACATAAAGGAAGACATTAGAACCTTCAATCCCTTGTTCCCAAGTGGTGAGAAGGCCCCAAAATCGCACCCTCCACTTGCACCAAAATGTGGCTCAGATCCCAAGACGAAAGTCCCAGGAAAAACGCTGAAACTGCTTTAAAAGCCCTAATTTTCACGCACCATCGCGACGCGGCCCGTGCCCGTCGCGTCGCGAAATAAGACAGAAACATCTGGCTTCGCAAAATTGCTTCGGGTCGCGTCGCGAACCCTCCTGGTCGCGACGCGAAACAGGACAGAAACATCTGGCTTTGCAAAATTCCTCCTGGTCGCGACGCGATATTGAACAGAAATCAAAGCCCTCCATTTTGCTGCATTTCCGGGCAAGTGTCTGGTTCGCCGAATGATGCCACAACCAATTAGAGGTCTTCAAGTCCAATTTAGCTCCAACAGTGAAGGAATTACTTACAAATGAACTTCCTACTACAATTATCTAAAACTTAGACTAAATCCCCAGATAATGACTGTGATACAATGAAAAACCTGCACAATTGGTCCTAAAAATGCATAACTTACATCATATGATTGAGAGTCAACAGTCACCGACCTTAATCTCTTCTTCCCCCAAACTCAACGTTAATTCGATTTTCAACACAGAGAGAGAAGGTGCGATTTCTAGAGAGAGAGAAGAGCGAGAGATTTCCGGGTTGGGTCCGGCGGGATCTCCGGCGAGAGAAAAAAAAGGGGATCTGCGAGAGAGAAAGGGAGGGGCTTCGCGAAGGACGACGGCACGACTAGAGGGTTCGGCGGCGTCACTTGGTGGTGACGGCGAGGGTTCGCGACGACGTGGGGTGATGATTGGCGACGGCGAGGTGACGGTGAGGACGAGGTTTTTGGTGGTGGTTTGCGGCAGTGGTTTCCGTGGTGTTTCGCGAGGAGAGAGAGTACGGTGGTTGTTTGGTGGAGATTCTGGTGACTGTTTTGGAGTCTATGGTGGTGAGAGAGAGGAGCGGTGGCGCACGGTGATGAGAGAGAAAGAAGGACTGGAGGAGAGGAGGCAGTGGGTTACGGTGGTGAGAGGGAGAGGATGAAGTGGTGGTGGTTCTGTTCTGAGTTGGGTGGTTACGGTGGTGTGCACGGTGGAGAGAGGGAGACAGGGGGAGAACGAAAGGAGGGAGGATGATGGATGGTGGAGCTGATGGTGGTGGGTTTTTTCCTCCCTTTCGATTCTGTTCTTCCTCTTTTTTTCTTTTTTGTTTCTTTTTTTGACTGTGTGTGTGGGTGTGTTTTCTGTGTGTCCGTGTATTCCCCCCCCCCTTTGTGCTGTTTCTGTTTCTGTTTTTTATAGAGGATGCAAATCAATGAGACAAAAATTGTGCTGTTATGCTTTTGCAGAGAAGGCAAAGTAGTGGAGCAGAGGTGGTGGTACTGCTGTTTGCAAGGCCAGCATTGGTGGTGCCAAGAATGGGAAGACAATAAAGAGGATGAAGAAATGGGCTTTGGCATAATGCTCAGAAAGATTTTCAGTAAGGACAGCAACTTGTGCTGCCTTGCTTTTTATTTAGTTTTTGCTTTTTAATTAATTTTTTTTGTACTATTTTGTATTTAATTTTTTGTCTACATGTATGTACTAAAGTTGACTTCTTTATTTGTAAACAAAAAACTGATTATAGTAATAATAATAATAAAAAAGTAATTATTCAAATCTGATTTTTTTATTACATTTTCTTATTAAACTAATACCTATAACAATAAAATAACGAGTACTAAAATGAGCACTCGTACACGACGACAAGCGACACGCATGCACAACGAGAATGAAACCTGTACATGATCGGGAATGACACGCGTAAACGGCAAACACAATATTTTAGATTTTTTCTAGTAAACTTTAAATTAGCCGGACAAAATTAGGGTATGACATAATACAATACCTCTCTTCTCACCTTCAATTAAACAAAGGAGAAAGAAGAATCGTCTCATCTTCCTCTTATGCCAAACAACTTATTTAATCTACTCTATTTCTCATCGATTTCTTTCTTCTCTCATTTTCAATTCTTTCTCTCTTCCCTATTTCTCTCTTAAAAGTCAAACCTGCTCCAATAATAAAAGACTCTGTAATAAATTCTAAGAGCCAACTCACCAAAACTTTCGTCACTATAAAAAAAGAAATTAAAGGACAAGAGAACGACTGATACATTATTTATTATTCTACAAGAAATTAAACTTCACGACTGATACATTATTAGTCATTGCATCTGACTTAATTAACAGCTATTTTAACCATTTCTAATAGTCGTGTAGCTAGATAATATATTTGATCAAAGACTTCAAAAATTCATCGGGGTTACAGTCATAGATAAGGTCTGATCCTCACATGCTGATGTTGGTGCAAAGGAAAAACAATTAACTACATCAACCTACTCAAACACTAGGAATATACGTGGATTGATCCCTTCCATCCCAAATATGAGTTGTATTTTAATATTAATATTTTTTATCAAATAACCGAGTTAGAAAATTATGACAGGGACAAGTAGAATAATATAGTAACCGAGAGCACTCTCTTCCGGCTTAACTAAGGTCCTGAGTTCAAATCTAATATTGGGCATGCAACAATATTAAATCTCTTGAGGGAGAACTTTGCCGCCTATTGTTGTCCTACCCGGCTCGGGGAATTAGTCTCTACTGTTGCGCGCAGATGATACCCAATTTATACCAAAAAAGAAAAATATAGTCTTATAAAAAATAAAGTAGAACTAGCGCTTTTACTCTTACAGCGCACGGGACAAAAGTTTTATTTAATACATAAATATTGTAGTATTGTATGAGTGAAGATAAAATTAATTATATCTCATCGAAGTATGTGACAAATTAAACTATACTTTTTTTATTGAATTTAAACTATACTTAAAAATATCATTTTTAATTAACAAAGATATTGAAATTGAATATTCATAGATAATAAGACAAAAATATCTAAAGAAAAAAAAGCTTAACTCATAATTCAAAAAAAAAACAACACAATTAGAATGTGAAACACGTGGGGTATCATGTAGGGTTGGATGAAAACCACTAATAAAATGAAAGCAAATATACAAAGTTGAAAATGGGGGCTCTATTGTAAATGTGGCTGAAGTTCTTGCATGAGTAAATGCTGCAACGTGGTACTTGAATATAAAATAAAAATAAAAATATAAACACTAGTTTAAGCATGACCCTAGCTAATAGATGTTGGTGTGAAATGACTAAAATAAAGAATACAACACAAAATATAAAGTGAAACCAGCGACGGACCTATGACTTAGTGAGGGGGTTAAAAATCCATTTATCCCTAATACAAAAATATTTTTATCCATTTATTCCCTATATGAAAATATTTTGAACCCCCATGAAATTATAATTTTGTATTAGCCTGGATCCCTAGTTTTGCACTCAATTGCACCCAAATACCTCACACAAACACATCACTAGGTCAAATATGAGTTCTCTAATTTATTTACTTTAATATATTAAAGTTATTTTAAAGTTTATTTTTAGCGATTTATGCTTTTAAAAATTCTGAGCCCCTGACTTCGAGTCTTTGATCCGCCACTGAGTGAAACATGTGGGTATTATGCAAGGTTGGATGAAAACCAACAATAGAATAGAAGCATCTATACAAAGTTGAAACAGTATGATGGGGTTTTATTCTAAATGTGGCTAAAATGTGGCTAAAGTTCCTGCAGGAGTAAGTATCTATGTAATATTATATATTACAAGACAAAGAAGCAACTCTCAGTAACGATGGATGCAACTAAACACGAAGTGAGGATTTATTCCTATAAACAATAAATCGGAAAAAAATTTAAAAATTTATGTGTGATTTGGTAGTGACCGAACTAAATGGATATAATATATATTTCAGGTTCGATAGTATAAGGAGAATAATTATAATTTTTTTTTCAAAAAAATTCAGAAAAATTTGGTCGATCCTCGTGTCCTAGGGTAGCTTATGTCACTGCACCAATGGTGTTAGTTTGTAAAATATATAGCCTAATAAATGTGAATAAAAATTAAATAATAAATATAAATTAGATAAGAAGATTATAGAAGTAAAAAGGAACATTAACAAATACATTGAAATTGAACGTCCATAGATAATAAGAATAAAAAGTTTAATTTTTTTAATTACATAATCCATATTCATCAAATCTATATCGATAAATCACTGCGTCACTATAAGAATTTTGGGGATTTTCGGGGGACAAAATCCGCCGAAAATTGGGCGTTATTGGCACTCCGCCGGAAATTAACCCGTAGATAACGGTTACCGGCAGATTTTCCGCCGGTAAACATAATACAAACCGCCGGTAATTATTTAAAAAACCACCGGAAATGCTAACTAATCCGCCGGTAACATTTTTTAAAATAAAATTTAATTTTCAAATCCGCCGGAAACCTAATAGAATCCGCCGGTAATGTTGTTTTTTAAAAAAAAAACAGTTTTTTAATTCGTTTATTTTTTAAAAAAAATATTCATTATTCATTTATTAATATTTATTATTTAATTCGTTTATTTAAAAAAATATTATTTATTATTCGTTTATAAAAATATTTATTATTTAATTCCAAAATAAATATTATGAATTTTATAATATAAATATTTATTTTTTAAATAAATACTAATTAAACGAGAATTGAATAATGCTTTTAGAATGATAAAATTTGCATAAACATCCATACAAGAAAGTAGTAATTAAAATATATATTACAAAATATAAAATAAAATATCCAAGAATTGAACATTGCTTTCCTTGGAATTGGTTTGCCTCTGCTTGTCTCTTTCCTGCTGACACGATACCGTGGCTCTTGACAAAACTTGCATTCCAGCAACTCTCCATCATTTATGCCAAACTCATTGTTATAATAGATCATGCAACCAGACACACAACAATCAATTCTTATGGAATTTAAACCAAGCTTCGATACCAATCTTTTAGCATAATAACTCTCCGGCAAAAGTCCTCTAACGGGGGTTGCATCCAACATCATTTTAGTCATGTATTTCATGCACAATTCCGCAATGTTAAATTGAGACTTAAGACCCAACAACGAACACACATTGATAACTTAGAGTCTGTAGATCCTTCAAATAATGGTTATTTGTCTCACTCAAAAACATATGAAACCTTTGAGCTTCCTCGTTTGGAACTTCTTCAGCAATATATTGTGGTTATTCAAAATCCAAATTTACACTGACAGCATCAGATATCATCCCCTGAACAACATCAAACGGCTGATATCCCGTAGTCGTTGGATTATTACTTGATGTGGAAGCTACGACTGGACTTGACATGGGACCTTCTACTTGAAAACGATCATTATCAACCGCAGGAACTCCAGCTGCTACCTCACCATGACGGGTCCATATCCAATAATTTGGCTTAAATCCATTATTACACAAATCAAGTCGAATACCACCTTCCTTTTTTCTAGATCGAATCATACATTTGGAGCAAGGACATCTAATTCCACCTTGTCACTCAAATTCTTTTTGACGCTTAGCAAAAAGAACAAAATCTTCGACTCCTTGTACAAAACATCGCTTCAACCCAACTCTTCCAGGATACATTCGATCATACATCCAACTACGATCCATTTTTTGTGTATGTTCCTTATAATATACGCAATACAACATATATCATACATGTGTATTAGAACAATACACATTGGTATTGGTATTTTTATGTTTGACCAAATATACAAAGTAAATTAAATAAACTATTAACTATTATTTTTGAATATATATTAATATTTTGATTTTTTAGTAAATGGTAACAATTTTTTTTAATAATAATGATAACATTTTATAGGTAATAATAATTTTACTTGGGTTTAATTATATTATATATATATAGAATATTATATATATATATATATATAGATAATATATCGTATTTGATTTTACTAAATAATAACTAATAATTCGTATTTTAAAAAACTCAAAAATTTCAGATAATTATTATTATACAAATAGTGTAAACACAATCTAATTATTACACAATAAGTTAAATTTATTTTATTTTCGCAAAAAATTTAAGATAATAACATCAAATAACATTTTATGAAAAATAACTTTGTTAACTAACCGGTAGTGAAGAGAAGTCTCCGACTTTAAGCTTTCCGGACTCTTGAACAAAACTTTCAAGCAAACTCCAAAACTCCAAACTCCAATCAATTGCAAAACAAGTAATAACAAAAAAATATTAAACAACTATATTTAAAAACTAAATATTAACTAAAACGGTCAAATATCAGTTAAAAAACATACTTTAAATCAAACTTAACAATAATCTCGCAGGTAGAACAGAACAGATTTCGAATGGAGTGGATTGAGAGATTTCAGAGAAGAGAGTGAAGAGTGACTGAAGAGTGAGTGAAGAGTGAGTGAAGAGTGGGTTCATATATATAGAGGAAGGTTGCAACAGCTCATTTTGCAATTCCGCCGGAAATGTCAATTACCGGCGAAATTTATGGCTTACCGGCGGATTCCAGTAAACGGTACGCACACAACTTCCAATACAGAAATCCGCCGGAAATGAACAATACCGGCGGATTATTTTATTATCGGCGGCTTTTTGATTTTATCGGCGGATTTTTGAATTTACCTGTGGATTTTTGAATTTAACGGCGGATTTTTGAATTTCGATTTTTAAATATTTTCTGCCGAAAATTCCTCTTACCGGCGGATTTTATTAAATATTATCTTTTAATTTACGAAATTATCCGCCGGAAGATGTAATTATCGGCAGATTGTTTTTAATTTTTTTCACAAAAATTTCCGCCGGTAACACCTATATATTCTGTCGGTAAGTTACAGTCGAATTAAAATCTGCCGGTAATTTACTAGGGGATCAAATCCGCCGGTAACGCCAAAACTCCGCCAGTAATGTACTGGCGGATTTATTCCGCCGGAAATAGCCCCCCGGAAATGGGCGAAATTCTTGTAGCCCTTCTTAGCACCTAACTCCCTCTTTTCCCTATTTATGCTTTAACGTAATTAACAATGTGCGAAATTCTTGTAGCCCTTCTTGGTGCCTAACTCCCTCTCTTCCCTTTTTATGTTTTAACGTAATTAACAATGTATTTTGAGGCACTTTAGAGTTTCAAAAAAAATTTAGATGTTCAAATACGTTAAGTTCATTTTTCAATAACTAGTTTGGTTAAAAAAAAATAATTTCGTAACAAAATACGTAAAGTGTGATGCTAAGCAGTATGTTTTGGGGTACTTTAGCGTCTAAAAAAAGAATCAATGTTCAAATACGCAAAGTTCGTTCCTCAATAACGAGTATAGTGAAAAATAATAATAATAATTTCGTAATAAAAAACGTAAAGTCTGATGCTAAGCCATGTGTTTTGGGGGTACTTTGGTGTTCGGAAAAAATTCAAACGTATACAAAGTTTGTTCCTCTATAATCAGTTTGGTGGAAAAAACAATAATTTTGTGACAAAATACGTAAAGTTTGATGCTAAGCAGTGGTTTTTGGGGTACTTTAATGTTCAAATTTTTTTTAACTATTCAAATATGTAAAGTTTGTTCATCAATAACCAGTTTGGTGAAAAAAATAATTTCGTGACAAAACACACTTAACTGTCTAAAACACACTGCTTAGCATCACACTTTACGTATTTTGTCACCAAATTATTATTTTTTCTACCAAATCGGTTATCGAGGAACAAACATTGCGTATTTGAATAGTTAAATTTTTTCCGAATGCTAAAGTACCTTAAAACACTCTGCTTAACATTTTACAAATGATGTCGTCATTGTCACCGCTGATAAACATTTGCGTCTGGGAAAGCATCGGCGTGGTTTTGGGGGACTCCGGTACCGTGAATTTCCTATTACGGGTTTCTGGGTGGTAATTCCACCGCTTGTATCTCCGTTATGAATGGTTGGGAATGCTCACAACGGTGTTCTAGTAGCTTCAAGCACTTCGGTAAATCTTCGCATGTCTGTTCATTGTTCTTGCAGCTGTCTCTCCCCGGCTTCTAGGGCTTAGGAGCGAAGCAGCTGCTCCCCGTTTCTTCGTTGTTGTTCCACATTTTGAGTCTACAGGAAATGGACTGTTTCCAATAGCTTCTCTACCCTTGGGTCAGTGCTGCTGCCGAAATCATTGGTTCCTTTGGTTCCATCAGTTCCATTGTTATCGTTTCCTCCGTTTCGAGTTTTCACCGTTGTAGATGACTAGGGAGGATGAGATTGATGTGGGGCGTAGGAAACGATATACCAGGGCCCCACGGTGGGCGCGCCAATGTTTCAATTGAATCCTTGAGCAGGAATTAGACCGAACACAAGAGTGATAGAAATTATGAAGAATTATATGAATATAGTGCAAATCAAGTAGAAAACGAGTGGATAAAAAAAATTGTACAAGGTCTCATAAATGAGATTAAATGAATATTATGGCTATTATGGTCGTTACAAGATAAAAGGGAGGAAGACTGTCATTATAGCTGTTCAGTCGAGCGGTTGGAGGTGGGAGTTTGGCAACCAGTTGGTTGATATGATGTATGGATTCCTTCTCATTCAGCCGAGTGATGTTCGACCGAGCTTTGTATACCGACCTGTCCGGTTGGGAACACTATAGTATGACGACTCTCAATACTCCACATATACCCTCCTTTAAAAACTCTTTGATAAGTTTACTCAGTAATATTATCATATTTCATTACCGATCATGAACACTAAATTTCAGATAATTTGGACATTCATAAGTAATATCTTATAGTAAAATTTTACATATATTTTTCGAAAGAGCATTGATATTCGGTACGAAATTCATTTCACGAAATGTCCGAAAGAGTAATCCAAAATGAAAAAAGTGGGAGACTTTAATATTACCTGTTTTGGAAAAACATAAGTAATCCACGATGAAAATTTGAAAAACATAAGAAGTAATCCACACTCCAATTTAAAACCAACGTATACATTGAGTCAATAAAATATAAAATAAATTACTGGTTAACAATAATTATTTAATTACAACTTTTAAAATAATATACTTGGAAAAACATTTGCTTCCTTAACCATTTGGTCATGGTTCGATCTCTGACAAATGTGTATAGAAAAAGATTTGTTGCAAGAAGTCAATCTCTTAAATGGATAAACCCCAAGAGGTTGGCCTAGTAGAGCATGATAGAAGTTATACCCGAGAAGTTTCAGGTTCAACTCCCCATGCACTAGTCCGGGGCGCGTCATCCCCTCACCCTAAATTATTATGTATCAAAAATATCTCTTAAATGGATCTCCAATACGAAGGATTAGTCTCCATATTCGTCACAAAAGATACCTTAGTTTAAAAAAATATATAAAACTACCGAATCCTCTCGTGCTGATTACGTGCCGGTTCAGATGACCACTTGATAGATATATGAATTTAAATGGGTGTGTGAATCACATGGGATCAGTTGTTCTGCTATATAAAAAACAAGGCAAGAGGTGTCGGCTTTAATGAGGTCCCCTTAAATATATTACAATGGGCCACCGAATCCTCTTAAAAATTTATGTAAAAAATATATTTGTGTAAATTGTGTTTAGTCCAATCTTGATAATAGTTTTGGTCACACGGAATCTATATTTTAATCCCAGTTCGTTACCGGGCAAAGAATATTTATTATGGATGGTTGTGCATTGAGAAGTATTAGGTGTAAAGCATATATATACCCCCAAAATTACTAAACGGACGAAAATGCTTTTTAAATTTCAAAAATTTTCAGAAATACTTCAAATCAAGATAAATTCGGAAGTATTTTTTTTTATTTTTCAGAAATATCTCATTTTATGGTATTTCCGCAACGCATTTTACATTCCCGAAATACCGTAAAATGAGATATTT
This sequence comes from Astragalus membranaceus, assembly GCA_039519185.1. Lineage (NCBI taxonomy): Eukaryota > Viridiplantae > Streptophyta > Magnoliopsida > Fabales > Fabaceae > Astragalus > Astragalus membranaceus. Next base: position 28,020,025 of record CM076851.1, read on the forward strand.
CCGGAAATCCCTAAAATTTGCCTTCCGAGTTTATGTAAATTTGAGGTATTTCCGAAAATCAAAAAAAATTGTCTTCCGAATTTATCTAAATTTGAGGTATTTCCGGAAATACCTCAAATTTGCCTTCCGAATTTATTATATAATATAGTGTTTCCGGAGTGCAAAAATAAAAACTCAAACATTCATTTGATTAATTAAAAATGCATTCTACATTGATTTAAAATAACAGATTGTAACAACAAACAAAACGAAGACATAATAGAAACTAACAGATTGCAACAACAAACAAAACGAAAACATAATAGAAACTACTGAGATGGTGGTGGAGTCAAACGACGAAGGATCTCAGCGACGGTCCTTCTGGTTTCGACGTATAAATGCAGATAACCCCCCTTCCATCTAAACATAACATGAATGGTCATCATGGCTTGGACGTCATCGTCGTTGTGGACATCCATTGCAGACCAGTGCACATGTCCATTAACCCAAGCTGGTTTCCGATAAATTATACTAATTATTTCATGCTAGTCGCCTCCGGCTCCGCCTTCACCTGCAGCTGCTGAGGATGTTGTTCCACTTCCCTTCGAGTCCAGGATGACAGCAGCTATGCATGTCCAGGATGCCTATGATCGTCTTTTGTTAGTCGACGGAGTCGACGACATTCCCGAGGATGTCTATGATAGTTTGTTGGCTACTTTACAGATTTTGAACATTTAGTTGTATTATTTTTTGTATTTTTACTGTATTATTTCGCGTAATTTGATTTCACGTTCGGTTACAATTATTTTGCGCGATTTTAAATAATTTTTTTTTTACATATTTCCGGAAGGCAGAAATATGAGTTTTCCGGAAATACCTCAGAAAAATGTATTTTCGAAAGGCAGAAATATGGGTTTTCCGGAAATACCTCAAAATTGGCTTCATAAAATTTGTAATTTGGGGATTTAGCGTAAAAAAGGGGTATGGGGTTCGCAGCCACCTCCTAAGGGATGATGTATCAAGATCAATGTCCATGGTTCATATCGTGCTAGTTATGGTAGATCAGCCTGTGATGGTCTAGCCAAAATGTTTTACATGTAAATTTAAATTCAATCTGTTAGCTTATATGCTATCCATTATCAGCTTATCTGTTATCTGTTATTTTTTACCAAACAAAACCGATTATATTTTATCGAATTGCATTTTTACATCAATGTCTTTGTACTATCATTATATTCTCCCCAATTATAAAAATAAAAACAAAAATAAATATAAATAATGTGTGTTAAATATTATGTATCTTTCGTTTATCAGTTAAAAAATAATTAAAATGTCGTATCTAAAAAGAAAAAATAATTAAAATGTCATCAAAACTTGGTTTGAACTATGAGCTTTTCATTGGGGTATTAACCTCGCGAAGGAACTCAAGGTGCGTTTGATTTGCTAAAACCTAAGGAGGGAGGTAACGTGCATGCGTTTAGTCATTTTGTGTCTATCTGTCTAATCTATTAATTTCTCTCTCATCTTTCGCCCTCCTAAAAAAAGGCTAAAGTCACGAAAGGTACCACTTACCTAAGACCCCTAATCCAAATCTCTCTTATTGAATACAAAACCTTATATATAAATCTTGTGGAGTCTTGAGCTCCATTTGCCAAGACTCCCCCCTCCCCTATCCTCTATTTTTTTATAACCCCCCTCCCCTTCTCATTTTTTTCTTTATTTATTTTTTTTAATATTTGAGAGTAAACTAAAATTTACGGAAAAAAATAGGATCTATAAATACGTGTAGTTTATTTCTCGATAGTTGGATTGGTGACAAATAAAAATTAATTTCGTAATAAATTATGTAAAGTGTGATGTTAGCCAGTGTGTTTTGAGCTACTTTAAAGTCTGAAAAGAAATTTAGTTGTTCATATATGAAAAGTCTGTTGGAATGAAATAGCAATGCAAAACAGTGTATTTAGGGATACTTAAGTAGTCGGAAAAAATTAACTGGTCAAATAGGCATAGTTTGTTCCTCAATAACCCGTTTGGTGAAGAAAAAATTTCATAACATGTTTATGTAAACTACGATGCTAAGTAGTGTGGTTTTTGATGCTTTAGTGATTGCAATAATACGTTTTTTGATGCTTTAGTGTTCGCAAAAAAGTCCAAGTATTCAAATATGCACAAATTGTGCCTCAAAAACCGGTTTGGTGAAAAAAAATAAAAAAATTTCGTGACAAAATACATAAAGTGTGATGCTAAGCATTGCGTTTTGAGTTACTTTAGTGTTTGAAAAAAAAATTAACCGTTCAAATACTCAAAGTTCATTCCTCAATATCAATTTTTTTTAACTATTTGAATACGTAAAGTTTGTTCCTCAGTGATCGGTTTGGTGAAAAAAATCATTTCAAAACGAAATGTGTAAAGTACGATGCTAATTAGTGTTTTTTGATGCTTTGGTGTTCGTAAAAAAAATTCAACTACTCAAATATGCAAAGTTTTTGTCTCAATAACCAATTTGGTGAAAAAAAATATAATTTCGTGACAAAATACGTAAAGCGTGATGCTAAGCAGCATGTTTTGGGGTACTTTAGTGTGCGAAAAAAATTATAACCGTTCCAATACTCAGAGTTCATTTCTCAATAACTGATTTGGTGAAAAAAATAATAATTTCGTGACAAATATGTACACACTCTATTTTAGTTTTAAAGTTTGTAATCGCCTTTTTTATTACATATTTTATTTAATTCATACTTACCTTCAATTTAAACAATATTTTCTCATGTAGTGTGTTTTTGGATGCTTTAATGATCGCAATAGTATGTTTTTTGATGCTTTAGTGTTTGCAAAAAAATCCAATGATTCAAATATGCAAAATTGTGCCGCAAAAACTGGTTTGGTGAAAAAAATATAATTTCGTGACAAAATACATAGTGTGATGCTAAGCAGTGTGTTTTGAGGTACTTTAGCATTCAAATGATCAACAAATGAGACTTTTTCATATTGCAATTTTAAAAACAAATTTTAACAAAACAGAAATTTCGTATTAACTGAAGTTTTTGCTCTGTGCGACGCACAGGTCCACGCGCTAGTACATATTAAACTCTAAATATATTTTTTAGAAGTCGTCCTTGAAAAATAAATTTTTTAGAAGTTAGTTAATTTGCAACTGTGTACGTGTTGTTTAGGAGTGTACGCTATTCTTTTTTTTTTTTATAAGAATGAATGATATTCTTTATAATTTCTCATTGACATCCATGGCAACCACAAGACATAGTCATCATATCATGGCCATTTGTCTCTATGCCTATAAATAGGATCGTTTTCTGCCTTGTATAGCAACTACAAACCAACACAAATTTGGGAAAAACATGAATTCCCTTCGATTAACACTTGTGACAGCTTTGTGCTGTGTAGTGTTTGTGCTTGGAGGTTTACCCTCCTCCTCAGATGCACAGCTAGATCCATGGTTTTACAGGAAAACTTGTCCTAAACTCCAGTTTATTGTGTTTGATGTCTTAAGAGAAGTTTCTCAGAAAGATCCTCGTATGCTTGCTAGTCTCATCAGGGTTCACTTTCACGACTGTTTTGTTCTAGTAAGTAATTAAAATATTATATTATATTTTTCTCTTTTTTATTCTTATTATTTTAATTAAATTTTTCGTTGATCTCTATTAAATGAGTATCTCTTATTTTTAAGTATTAGTTATAAATATCTATTTCTGTCATTTTATATTTATAAGCTAGTTTACCCGTTAATTTACAAAATACTTTAAATTTAATCTTCTAATTTATCTGCTATCAACTCTCTCTTATAAGCTTATCCACTAAAAGTCAACCTATCCGCTATTCTAACTTATAAGCTATCCGCTATTTTTTACTGACTTGGATAAAATATTATGTGTGGTCTATAGATAAGTTGAGATAATAATCACTTAAAATCATATATATATATATATATATATATATATATATATATATATATATATATATATATATATATTTATATATATATGTGGAGAACCAAATAAATTGAGTATGTGAATCATGGCTGTAACAGGGGTGTGATGCATCAGTATTATTGAACAACACTGCTACAGTTGAGAGCGAACAGGATGCTGGTCCAAATGCCAACTCCTTAAGAGGTTTGGATGTTGTGAACCAGATCAAGACAGCTGTTGAAGAAGCTTGTCCTAACACAGTCTCTTGTGCTGATATTCTCACACTTGCAGCTGAAATATCTTCACTTCTGGTATATACATATAATCATTTTTAACACATAACATAATAATTATTTTATTCGTCTTAAAATAATAGTACAAGTTTATATTTATAGGCTGGCGGTCCATATTGGATAGTTCCCTTAGGAAGAAGGGATGGTTTAAAAGCAAACCGAACACTTGCTAATCAAAACCTTCCAGGTCCGTCCTTCACCCTACCTCAACTTAAATCTGCCTTTGCTGCTCAAGGCCTCAACACTGCAGATTTAGTTGCACTCTCAGGTACATATGCAATATTAATTTTCTTATAAAACTATCTATAACAATAACAGAAAACTATTTTTTCCATTTTAGTCCTTGAAATTTCAAAATCATCACTTTTAGTCACCCAAGTGTTTTTTCTGTTTAAAAGTGCTGATGTGACTTTTTTTATTACATGGCTAGGGACTAAAAAAAATAATTTTTTTATATTTGCAGTGACTAAAAGAGAAGCCACCACAGTTTTCTTAAACACAAAAACACGTTGGGAACTAAAAATGATAGTTTTATAAATTGAAGAGACTAAAACGAGAAAATATTTTTTTACATGGACTAAAACAAAAAATTATTATATTTGCAGGGATTTAATAATATTTAAACCTTAAAAAGTTTACAACAAAAAATGTTGGCAATATATAATCAATATTGAAAAAAAAATATTTTGAATACTTTTAATTAAAAAATATTATTTTTTATCTTAAAAGTACCCAAGAAACAATACATATTCCTGGAATATAAGATTTTCATATATTTTTTTAATTTAATTTATATACACAAGAGGTGTATAAGTGTTTTACGGTGTTTACCAATTATAGTTTGACACATCATTAAAAATAAATTAATCAATTAGTAACCACCAGTTAGTCAATCCATAATCAATCACTTCATAAAGTGTGATTAGCCGTGGTTGTAAAAACCTTTACATAGCATATGTATATAAATTAAACTCATTTTTTTTCAGGCGCACATACAATTGGGAGAGCACGTTGCCTCTTCATTGTTAACAGACTATACAACTTCAATGGTACTGGCAAACCTGATCCAACTTTGGACACAATTTACTTACAAGAATTGCGTAGTAGATGCCCAAATGGTGGACCTGGAAATAACCTCGTAAATTTTGATCCAACCACTCCTGATATATTTGACAAAAACTACTACTCCAATCTTCAGGTTAAAAAGGGCTTGCTTCAGAGTGACCAAGAGTTATTCTCAACACCTGGAGCAGATACTATTAAGATTGTCAACAAATTCAGTAGTAACCAAAATGCTTTCTTTAAAAGCTTTGGGGATTCGATGATTAAAATGAGTAAGATTGATGTGTTGACGGGAGGGCAAGGAGAAATTAGAAAACAGTGCAATTTTGTTAACAAAAGGTCTGTTGAACAAGATATAGCCACTGTAGTTGAGGGTGTATTTAGCTCAATCTAAGTAAATTATGATTATGGCGTACTCTTCAATCATTAATAAAAGAGTAATAGGCACAATCATGTCTTGTGCCCGCTACTATAGTTGATATGTACTCTATGTGTGTAAGATTATTTCCTTTCATGTAGTATTGTTGATCAATTTCATGCTCTTTCAGTTTGTCATCTGTTTTTTAGTATTGAAAGGGAAGAAAGTTAAACTTAATAACCATTTAATATTGTTCTGTAGCGTATTTCTAGACATGTATCCGATCTTAGACACAAACTTCGATCCTTGATAGTTGGTAGGAGTTGGGCTTGATCAACCGAGCTCTGCGTCCGATCTGAGGCAGGTGGTACCTGCGAAGGCACTCAGACGCTCAAGTCAGCTAGAGAACTGATTAGAGGTAGGAATGTAGGAAAGAATGTGTACCTTTAATGAAGCATTCAATGCTTATTTATAGAGTTTGGTGGTGTTTGACCTGATGGATCAGGACCGTCCGATCTTGCGCTGCGATTTTGGCCATTGATGAGTGGATCTTGCATTCTTAAATGGGGCATTTTGTAAATGGGCCAATCATATCTATTTAGTGTAAATTTGGACTAAATCGATACATGTAACTTTTTTCTTATATAAAATATCAAATGGAGTACTTTCTTTAATTTCTTCTACACCTTTTTCGGTTAAATTCTGTTACCTATTTTTGTTGCAAGTAATATATTAAATGGTTATTAACCAATCAAGTGGTAGTTGGGCTTGTATCCCATTCCAAGGTCACGGGTTCGAAATTTGAGTGTGGCAAAAATTCTGTTGGGAGGGGAGAACCACACGAACTGGCAAAGCCGGGTATACACGTAGTCAGCCAGATTTCTTGGTGTAGATTAGTCATCAACAAAGCCAATAGAAACTGCCCTCAATAATATTGGTAACCAAAAAAAAGAATGTGGAACTCAAGAAAGAGAAGGAGAAGAAATCACTCTCACGATGAATTGACTTCTATCCCACCACCGTTGAAATTTACATACTTTGGATCAATAGAAATATTTTTAAAAAGAAAATTGGAAGTTACGTTGAAAAAGTATCAAAAGCTGTCTGTAATTATTTCGTTAAATGTGTTTGAAAGTTTACTTATTTTGAAAAGGAAATATGAAACATGACATGTGATACAATACTGGTATTAGAGTACTCTTCTGAGATATCGAAGGAGTGCACTAAAAGAGTGCAAGAAGGAGGTCCTAGATTCAAATCTCGAAAACTAATATTTTCCACTCCCACTAACATTGCTTATAAAAAAACATATTTTGAGAATCTTTCTTCCTGTTGAGTTTTTTTAATAGAAATATTTTTAAAAAGAAAATTGGAAGTTACGTTGAAAAAGTATCAAAAGCCGTCTGTAATTATTTCGTTAAATGTGTTTCAAAGTTTACTTATTTTGAAAAGGAAAGTTTTGATTTAAGAAACATGACATGTGATACAATAGTGGTATTGGAGTACTCTTGTCCTATGAAATTGTACGTGTGTTGTGTTGGGAAAATCAATTACAATTTCCAATAATTAATAGTGGAGAAAATTCAAGAGACAACTTTAAAGAGATGAATAAATATTTTTAGAATGTTGAAGAAAAATTAAGAAGTTGGATAGAAAACGTGACAATGTTATTCATATGTTGAAATAATTTCCAAATGTGAGACAATTAATGTCCACTATGCCAAATGCATGAATGCAAGTTTTGTTCTCTCTTATAAATAGAGAGACTTGTGAAGATATGAGATATCCCATTTTGGGGGATCATGTTGTGAGGTGAGGCATCCCCATCCCCACCATGGGTGATCATGTGGAGAGTGAACATCCCCATTTGGAGAGGTGAGTATTTCTCCTTGAGTGATTATGTAGAGTTGATGAATCACCAACCATGTCCTAGGTAGAGGAGAGTGTTGGTGATAATTTGTTGTGAGATGTGAGTGTTATCATTCCTTGTAACTCTTAGAGCAAGAGTATTGTAGGGTGATACACATATATATTGGGCATGAGTTATTGTTAACACCAAAAAATAACTGAGTCGTAGACCGAGGGCCGAGTGAAGATAGGGAGTGGAATTGAAGTGCTGAGGCAGGCCACCAGACAAAGATTTAAGAGATATTCGCCAAAGAGAAGAACTCAAGAGAATCCCCTAGGGCATACCACAAGACAACTCCCCGAGGAAGGGGTCCGCCCGAGGAGCAATAAGCAAGGTCGGGGAAGAGCAAAGCCTCATCATCCTATAGAGTGCCACGGCCGAGGTGGGCTCGGGTGCCTGAGTTACTTCCCGAGGACGAAGGCTAGCTGAGCAAGCCAAGTGGCTGAGGTAAGGCAGGCTTGCTTGGAAGGCAAGTAAGAGGGAGCACGAAGACAGAACGTGGGAGCAGTTGAAAGATCAAGGGAAGGAGCGAGGCCTTGAAAAGCGGAGTGAGGGAGTTCACCCCACTAACCGTGCTAGTAAGATCGTGGGTGGTTACTCCGCCTCTTTAGGGCTTAGGAACGATGATAATCGTTGATCTTAGATTAATCCAACGGTAGGCAAATGTTGGCTATAATAGTGGCCGACGAGGGCCTATGTATATAAATAGAAGAGCAATTGTACAGAAAAGACAGATCAATCAAAAACTCTACGTTTATTTCATCCATCTGCTTTTATCGCACTTTATCTTTATTTTCATGCATTAGCCAGTAGTATAATCCAACCATCGCATCCCATTCACTCAACCTGACCCTTTCTAGAGGAGTCAGGATACCCACAGTCAAGGAGCAGAGTTCCCTCCTTGGCGCAATTGCTTGAAGAACAGGGGAATCAAAAACATTCCCAAACCTCTGGCCGAATCCATGGCTAGGACCTAAGCGTTTGACGAAGAACAACAATTTGGCACGCCTGGTGGGACAGGAACGGGTGAACAGACCATTGCGTTTGATTCGCCTGGGCTGGATTATCATTGGCGTATGCACTTACACTCTGGTAAGAACTTAAGCATGGAGCCACCTTCTTCATCAAAGAAGGCAACTGCTGTCAAAGGCAAAATCATGGAGCCAGTAGGTGTTTCGGGGAATAATGCTGCAACAGTTACTGCTGAATCAAATGAACCACCTCACCAAGAGGAAGAGCCCGTAATCATGACCACATCATTCATTCGGCAATAGATAGACATGGGGATACATGACATAATGTACCAAGTGTCCCAACAATTGGCTGACATAGTTAAACCTATGGTGCACAACAAGGTGCAACAGGCCAATGAATTGGAACAAAGGCATGCAACGCAAGGTAGCAGTGCTACTAACCCCATTTTCCCCGACCAATCACATGGAGGACATCCTAACTCTCTGGGGGGCACGCATCAGTCTCTGCCATACACCAACCCTATTGAACCTCAGCAGGCATCCTCCTATACTTCTATGGGAGGCAAGCATCAGGGTTCACCGAGTGGGAGTTTGACTGGGCCTGAGCAGGCGTTCTCTCATCAGGTATGTCCTACTCATGTAATTCTTCATCCTGGTACTTTTGCCACTGCCAACACTGGGGGGCAGTTTTTGGCGAATGTCACTAATACGGCTTCTCTTCAACGGGGACAAGTGCATTTGGCCAGAAGGCCGCCCGAGGTAGTAGGCTCGGTGGGTTTGCGCAAGGACCATCCTATGGATGTTCTGTCGCGGCTAACTACCCGGCCTACGCAGGGGGGCAAGTCTTCACCCAGAATCAGGGAATGGCAGAATCAGTGGGTATTGCCCGAGTCAGCAGTCGTGGGCCCAGAGCCCATCTGACTCGACAAGCCTACCTCCTAGTCAGCCCTATCCCGGAGCACTCAGTACCTACCCGACGGGTTCCTATATACAGACACGGATGGGTGTTGCCCCGACAGGAGCAGCCATGGAATCAACTTCCACCTCACCGAGGCATGCAAACATCTATACCAGGAACTGGCCTTGTTAACCTGGCCCAAGTAGTGCCTAGGCAGCCATGGACAGACGCTCCACCTCAGGTACCACCACAGCAAGGGGCGCAGGGTCCCCGAGATACACTATGGCGACCAACGCCTCCACCTGAAAGACCATCGGGGTCCCAACTCCCGGATCCTAATTTGAAAGCTGACACCATCAAGAAGTTCTTCGGTGTTCAGTTGAAACCGCTCGACAGGCCAGTATACAGGAAGCCTTACCCCTAATGGGTTGACAGATTGGTGCCTCTGCCCAAAAGATTTAAAACCCCTGACTTTGCCACATTTTCCTGCGTTGATTGTAAGTCTATCATGGAGCACGTCGGCCGATTCACGACCCAATGTGGGGAAGGAAACCAGAATGAGTTCCATAAGTTGCAGTTGTTCTATTTGTCTTTGACAGGGATTGCCTTTCTCATGGTATTCTTCTCTCCCACCTAATTCTATATAGACCTGGGAAGACATGAAAAGGTGCTTCCATGACAGATTTTATTGGCCACAGCCTGAAGTTACGGCTGCCGATCTCATGCATTTACGACAGAAGGTGGATGAGGCTGTGACAGATGTCATTGAAAGATTCAGAAAGATGGCCGGAAAGTGCTCAGTACCCTTTCCAGAATCACAACTTACTTCCATGGCCATCTTTGGAATGCACCCGCAATTGAAGGAAAAGCTTGTGGGACAAGCTTGTAGTGACCTCAGTGGCTTGGCTTCCAGGGCAATACAGATTGAACAATTCATACAAGAGAGAGAAAGAAAGAGGGCTACTAGGGAGTCGAGGGCCTCAGTTGGTATCAGTAGTTGATGCGGCCGATGTAACACCCCTTTTCTACCCGAAAAATTTTTGGCAAAAATCAGAGTTTTCAAAAACGTTTTTCAATACACCCACAAGGGATGCCACATTTACACCATTCAACATCACACGCCAATAATAAAATTTCACCATTAAAATAGTGCGACACATAGCACGTCATAACATCACCACGCAGCGGAATAAAATCAAGGTCCAATTGAATAATTATAACATCACCATAAAACTTCAGAAATTAAATAATAAAGACAACTAATAAAACTAGCGTTCATCTCCCCGAGTGCTACGTATTAGAGCGACGACACCGACTCAACTAGCGAAGGTAGACATGCCTTCACTCGCAATCACCTGCACGTTACCAACATAGGGGTAACATTCAAACAGAAGGGGTGAGATATCTAACAGTATAATAGCATATATGATAGGCAATATGCTAGAGTTACGACAACAATATCTACCGCTTCACAACAACATCAAATTACAAATCACCAAGAATTATCACCAACATCATGAGTAAGTATATGAGATGCAACCCACACCAACGGATATATGCATGTGGTACCAATCATCACAAATAAAATAGCCAATAAAGGCAACATCACCTGTATGAGCATCACCATCATCACCTATAGCTCCAAGGCCGAAGCCTTCATCACCAAAACAATGCATATGGAATGTATGAGACACCATGAACAATGCACCAGAGACAATCAACAACAATAACAACAAATGGTCATAGACCCATTACCTATCACCTTAGCCCATGAAAGAGGCACATCACCTGTTACATCATCACCAATAACACCAACACATATGGTACAGTCTAACAACATGACCGTAACATCAACAACCACCGACACCAAAAACACCAATAGATTTACAACAAACAACAACATTAATTTTTAGCAACAGCGACATTGGTTCACAGCAACAGTAACAGTTATTTTACAGCAACAGCAACACTTACTTTACAGCAACAGCAACATTCATTTTACAGCAACAGCACATTTATTTTACAGCTACAGCAGCTTTTATTTTACAGCAAACAACACCTTAACTTACGGCAACAACAACATTTATTTTATAGTAAACAGCAACATTAATTCATTTTACAGCCACAGCAGCAGACAGAAACTGGAACCCAGCAATAGGGCGCCTAGCAGGCAACGGCAACAGCAGAAACTGGCGCCCAGCAACAGGGCGCCTAGCAGGCAGCAACAACAACCAGAAAGTGGCGCCCAGCAACAGGGCGCCAACAGGAAACAACAACAAACAAAAACTGGCGCCCAGCAACAGGGCGCCTAGTGCAACAGCAACACAACAAGAACTGGCGCCCAGCAACAGGGCGCCTAGTGCAACAACATCACAACAGGAACTGGCGCCCAGCAACAGGGCGCCTAGAGCAACAATGGCATCAACAGACATGGCGCCCAGCAACAGGGCGCCTAGGACAACAGTGGCAACAACAGACTTGGCGCCTAGGAGCAGGGCGCCTAGCACAACAGGCAACACAACAGACTTGGCGCCCAGGAGCAGGGCGCCTAGCACAACTGGCAACAACAACAGATTTGGCGCCCAGGAGCAGGGCGCCTGGCACAACCGAAGCAACAACAGTCTTGGCTCCCAGGAGCAGGGCGCCTAGGGCAACAGCAGCAACATCAGATATGGCGCCCAAGAGCAGGGCGCCTAGCACCACAGCAACAGAAACAGACTTGGCGCCCAGGAGCAGGGCACCTAGCACCACATCAACAACAACAAACTTGGCGCCCAGGAGCAGGGCGCCTAGCACAACAGTAGCACAGGCAGGCAACCAGCAACAGCAGAACATGGGAACATCACTGGGCGCCTAGGGCGCCCTTCACAGCAACACAGAACCGCACAAGACCACACTGGGCGCCTAGGGCGCCACTTTCAGCAACACAGGAACACACTGGGCGCCCAGGGCGCCACTTCCAGCAACAACCAGAGACAGAACACCATGACTGGGCGCCTAGGGCGCCAAAATCAGCAACAGAAGCAACACTGGCTCGGCGCCCAGCAACAGGGCGCCTCCAGCAGGAACCAACGCGACACAGACACGACGCCCAGGAGTAGGGCGCCGTTTCCAGCAACCAAAACAACAACACCAAATCGCACCAAACACCAAACACCAAATTTCACCATGATCAACCAATAGCAATCATTATGCATACATTCTAACATCGCCAAATAAACACCAAGCAAAATCAAAGGGGCAACCTAGAGCCTAACTCCCACAGAAACCCCCATCATACACCCTATTATAAAGTAGAACCCACCCTTACCTTAGATTTGCCGAATGCGAGATCTCCTTGCACGAAAACTCCAAAGAACCACAGCAACAGAGCTCCTCTCTTCTTTCTCCTTGGTGCGCCGTTTCCCTCTCTCCCATCTTCGCAAATCTCTCTTTCTTTTTCTTTTCTCCAAGAATGCGCAAAATGATTCCAAACCCTAGCTAGTGCCTTCATCCATGCGGATTACATGAGATGGATCTGAAATGTACTTCCAAAGTTGCGACACATGAAACACGTCGTGCAGATTCGAAAGGTTAGGCGGTAAAGCCACTCTATATGCAACATTCCCGACTCTCTCTGAAATCTGATAATGACCAATGAAACGGGGAGTGAGCTTCTTCGACTTTAAAGCACGTCCAACACCGGTCACTGGAGTGACTCTCAAAAATACATGCTCACCCGCTTGAAACTCCAAATCTTTCCTCCGCTTGTCGTGATAACTCTTCTGTCGACTCTGCGAAGCCTTCATCTTCTCACGAATCAACTTCACTTTTTCAGTTGTCTCTCGAACAATCTCCAGTCCAAGCACCACACTCTCTCCAGACTCATACCAACACAACGGGGTTCTGCACTTCCGACCATATAATGCTTCAAAAGGTGCCATCCCAATACTAGAATGGTAACTGTTATTATACGTGAACTCTATCAGTGGAAGGTAGGAATCCCACGAACCTCCTTGTTCCAAAACACAAGCCCTCAACAAATCTTCTAATGACTGAATTGTCCTCTCTGACTGACCATCTGTCTGAGGATGATAAACCGAACTCAACCTCAACTTAGATCCCAACTTCTCTTGCAAACTCTTCCAGAAATCTGTAGTGAACCTCGGATCTCTATCCGAAACAATACTCATAGGAACTCCATGAAGCTTTACAATCTCCCGGATATAAATCTCCGCCAACTTCGACACCGGATACGTGATGCTGATAGGAACAAAATGAGACGATTTCGTTAACCTGTCAACAATCACCCAAATTGCATCATACCCTTTCGCAGTATTAGGCAATCCCGTCACAAAGTCCATCGAGATGCTATCCCATTTCCACTCTGGAATTTCTAACGGTTGCATCAACCCAGCAGGCTTCTGATGCTCAACCTTTGACTTCTGGCAAGTCAAACATGCATAAACGAACTGCGCCACATCTCGCTTCATACCAGGCCACCAAAACAACTTCTTCAGGTCTTGATACATCTTTGTAACTCCCGGATGAATACTTAACTTACTTCTGTGACTCTCTTCAAGAATGACTCTCTTCATGTCTGCATCATCAGGAATACAAATCCTACCACGGAACCTCAACACACCTTGGGAATCCAACCTGAACTCCTCATTCTCAGATCGATCAATCCCGACCGTCAAGTCTACCAGCTTAACATCTGATTTCTGTGCCTCTCTGATGCTGTTCAGAAAATCATTACCAATCTTCAACATTCCTAACTTAACACTCTGAGGCGTCACTTCACAAACCAGACTCATATCTCTGAACTCCTCAATCAGTTCTAACTCCTTAACCATCATTGCCGACATATGCAAAGTCTTCCGGCTCAAAGCATCAGCCACGACATTAGCTTTGCCTGGGTGATAGTTCAAACCGAAATCATAGTCCTTCAACAACTTTAACCACCGTCGCTGCCTCATATTCAACTCCTTCTGGTCAAACAAATATTTCAAGCTCTTATGGTCACTAAACACCTCAAATCTAGAACCATAGAGATAGTGCCTCCTCCAAACCTTCAGCACAAAGACCACTGCAGCTAGTTCTAAGTCATGCGTAGGATAATTCTTCTCATGAACTCTTAACTGCCTCGACGCATACTGTAACGCCCAAGTATTTAATTAAATTATTTAATTAAAAATTTAGGTATTCAATTATTTATTTTATTTATTTTAATGGTGTAAATATATTAACATTTAACTAAGAGGCGTATGATCAAATATTAAGGGATGGCGTTAGTGATCAGGCTTAAGTTGGAGGAAAGCCCGTGACCCAAGTCCACTAGCTAGGCGCATGTGAAGCACCTAGGCTAGGGTTGGCGCATTTTTGCAAATTGTGTGAGAAAGAAAGAAAAGAAAAGCTTGCGAAATAGAGGGAGGAGAAGAGAGAAAGAGGGACAGCGCATCCAAGAGAAGAGAAGGAGGAGGGTTTTGCGAATTCAAGGAGAGGAAGGGAGCTGTGTTGCTGAGGTTCTGTTGGTGACTTTCTCAAGGGAAGTGGTGCTCTCCTACTATAAGATAAGGGTGGGGTTCTTCCTTATAATGGGATTTTATGATGGGGTTTATGTGGGGGTAGATCCTATGATGCCTAGGGCTTGATTTTGATGTGTAGTTGATCATAGGAAATTGAGATTCATAGTTGTTATAATAAATTGCATGTTAGGTGTTCGATAAAATGTTTGTTTGGTGTTGTGGGTAACGAATTGTGATGATTAGCATTGGTGATTTTGAATTGATGAGCTAAATTAGTTATATGATGTTCATATGTGGTGTTTTGGTGAATTTGATGTGTTGCTGATTTGGGGTCCCTGGTGCTGGGCGCCATGTTGTTGCTGGGTGGTTGCGTGTCATGTTGCTGTTTTTGGCGCCCAGTGCATGGGCGCCGTGTCTGGTGTCGGTTTCGTGTGCAAGTGTGCGCGTGTTGCCTGTGTCTTGGCGCAGGGGCGCCATGGGCGCCAGTTTCCTGGGTGTGTTGCGCGCTGTCTTGGCGCCGGGGCGCCATGGGCGCCATGGGCGCTGTGCCTAGTTGTGTCCTGATTGGTGTTGCGTTTCGTTCTAGGCTGTCTGGGCGCCAATGGCGCCAATTCCCGTGGTGTTGCTTGTTGTGTTGCTCCCTGCTGCTAGGCGCCCTGCCCCTAGGCGCCAAAGCCATCTGTGTTGCGTTGGCTGCCAGGCGCCCTGCTCCTGGGCGCCAAGTTCAGTGTTGTTGCCTGTTGCTGGGCGCCCTGCTCCTGGGCGCCAGTTTCCTGTGTTGCGTGTTCCTGCTAGGCGCCCAGTGCCTGGGCGCCATTTTCAGGATGTTGCTCAAATGTTCCCCGGTTTTGTTTTTGACATAACTTTTGACTCGGGTGTCCGATTTAGACGTTTCAAAATGTTTCGGAAAGCTTATTCAGAGGCCTAACTGAATATTCTTATTTGAGGCAAAGTGGCCCATTTTTATGGAAAAGTTGTTTACCGTTGGTGTAGTCGTTAAATGGTGATGTTTTTAAAAGAAAATTGTCGTTTGTCTCCGGTGTTGTGAAAAACCCTCGTGTCTCAAATGTTTTAGAAAATTGTTGTCATCTTGGTGTATTGGTGCTGTTTTGGAAAATTGTTGTCTCCTTGGTGTCTTGGTGTTGTTTTGGGGAATTGTTGTCCTCTAGGTGTATTGGTGCGGTTTGATGCTAGGTGTGAAGGCTCAAACCTTGGTGTTGTTGGAACTAGGTGTGAAGGTTCCAAGTATTGGTGTTCCGTTGTGTCGGGTGGTTGGTGTTTTTGGAGTCGTTGTGGCTAGGTGTGAAAGCCCAACTTAGGTGATATTTGGTGATTGTTGTTGGTGTGTCACATTGTGACTAAATTGGTGATTGTCTGTGTGCATTCATGGTGTCGCATACAGCATATGCATTATTTTGGTGAAGACCTTTGGTCTTGGAGCTAGGTGTGAAAGCTCAAATTTTTATAAAACTGGCGAGCCTGGTGTGAAAGCTCGATTTTTGGTGAATTGGTGAGCCTGGTGTGAAAGCTCTCAATTTTGGTGACGTCCCTATTTACGGACAAGATTTTTGGTGATTTTGGTACCACATGCATATGCCCGTTGGTGTGGGTTGCATTCATGCATCGTCATGACATTTGGTGTCTGGTTGAGATTGTTTATAATTTGATGTAATGTTATAATTTATGCGTGTTTACGATTTGATGTGCGTAGTGAGGTGGTAGTCATAGCTGTTGTATTCTAGCATAATTCCTATCATTTTATGCTATTATATTGAAGATATCTCACCCCTTCTGTTTGAATGTTACCCCCTATGCGGTAACGTGCAGGTGATTGCGAGTGAAGGCTTAGGTATCTTTGCTATTCTGAGTCGGTGTCGTCGGTGTCGTCGGTGTCCTTGCTTTGATGTGTAACACTCAGGGGGGATAAACGCTGAACTTAACTGTTATATTTTATTGTTTGGAGTCCATTCAGGACATCATGATTTGGCTGTTTTTAAATTTATTTTTATTTCCGCTGCGTGGTGATGTAATTTTTGGTGATGTGGTTAATTAAACAAGTGTTATGGGCTTAGTCCCTTTTTGATAAGATATTTAAATCATATGAGACATTTTATTTAGTGATGAATGTGTGACATCCTTTTTCGAAGTATGAACCAAATTTTTTGTAAACTCTGATTTTGTTAAATAATTACCGGGTAGAAAAGGGGTGTTACACATACGCAATAACCTTCCCGTCTTGCATAAGCACACCACCTAAACCCATTTTTGAAGCATCACAATACACCACAAACGACTCTTCCGGATTGGGCAACGTCAAGACAGGAGACGTTGTCAATCTCTTCTTCAATTCCAAGAAACTTTCTTCACAACGGGCGTCCCAAACAAAAGCCTTTCCTTTGCAGGTTAGCTGAGTTAACGGAAGTGCTAACTTAGAAAAACCTTCAATGAATCTTCTATAATAGCCGGCCAATCCCAAAAAGCTTCTAATTTCAATAGCCGACTTCGGAGCTTCCCAATTCAACACTGCTTCTACCTTCGACGGATCCACCTCAATGCCATTACCAGAAACGACATGACCGAGAAAACTCACTTCCTTCAACCAGAACTCACACTTTGACAACTTCGCATACAACTTCTTTTCCTTCAGTACCTCCAATACTAACCTCAGATGCTCTGCATGCTCTTCCTCTGATTTAGAGTAAATCAGAATGTCATCGATGAATACCACCACAAACTGATCTAAGTAAGTATGAAAAATACGATTCATATATTCCATAAATACTCCTGGTGTGTTGGTAACACCGAACGGCATCACCGAATACTCATAATGACCATAACGGGTTCAGAAAGCCGTCTTCTGAATATCTTTGTCCTTCACCTTGATCTGATGATAACCCGAGCTCAAATCAATCTTACTGAATACTTGAGCGCCCACCAATTGATCCATCAAATCGTCTATTCTCAGAAGTGGGTACTTGTTCTTAATTGTCACCTTATTCAATTGTCGATAATCCATAGAGTCTCATACTACCATCCTTCTTCTTCACCAACAACACAGGAGCTCCCCACGGCGATACACTCGGCCTCACAAACTTCTTCTCGAGCAGATCCTCAAGTTGCTTCTTCAACTCAGACAATTCGGATGCGGACATCCTGTACGGTGCCATAGAAACATGTTTGGTACCAGGTACAAGATCAATAGAGAATTCAACTTCCCTCTCTGGCGGTACACTTGGAATCTCATCAGGGAAAACATCAGGAAACTCGCGCACCACCTGCAGCTCTTCAATGATAGCTTGATTCTCCACAGACAACGATGCCATTAGTGAGAATAACTGAACTCCTTCCTTCATCAACTTCCGCAACTGACTAGCGGATAACAGACCAGATTCCTCTCCTCCAAAACTCACCGACTTGCTACGACAATTAATATGGACATGGTTATGCTCTAACCAGTTCATACCCAAGATTACATCCAATCCGCTCAACGGCAAACAAACAAAATCCACAACAAAATCTCTGTCGAAGATTGACAAGGGACACTGAGAACACACCCGAGAAGTAGTTACCGACCCCTTAGCTCGAGTGTCGACAACCATCTCTCCATTCATAGCAGACAATACAAGACCCAATTTCTTACAACAATCAGCAGCAATAAAGCAATGAGTAGCGCCAGTATCAACAATAGATTTTAAAGGAGCACCATTAATGAAGCACGTACCTCTAATAAGTCCATCATCTTCAGTAGGCTCTTCACCTGCTAAAGCGAACACTTTTCCACTGGACCTTTCTTTCTTCGGCTTTGGACACTGAGTACTAATGTGCCCTCCTTCACCACAGTTGTAGCAGACCACCTCCTTACGCTCACACTCAGCCACCACATGACCCTCCTTACCACAACGGTAACACTTCTTCACTTCAGCTTTGCACACGTTACTCTTGTGACCAGCTTTGCCACATTTGTAACATACAATGCTAACAGGAGCATCTCCCCCACTAGTCCTCTTGCCCACAACAGCTTTCTGTTTACCCTTACCAGCAGGAACATCATACGGCTTACCACGACTTTGAAATTTGCTCCTCTTCTCATTCATAATCTTGTAGTGAGCATTGTTGTCTTCCTCATAAATTCTGCAGCTATCAATCAAGTCGGAGAAAACACGGATCTTCTGGTAACCAATCGCCTTCTTAATCCCAGGTCGCGGCCCATTCTCAAACATAATGCATTTGGAAAACTCAGCAGTAGCCTCACTGTAATGTGGGTAAAACTTTGCTAATTCCACGAACTTAGCAGCATACTCAGTCACGGACATATTCCCTTGTTTCAGCTCCAGGAACTCAACCTCTTTCTTACCTCGAACATCCTCCGGATAATATTTTCTCATAAACTCCCTGTGGAACACGGCCCAAGTGATCTATTCGTTTACAGTCTCCAATCTCTGCCTAACCTCTAACCACCAGTCATCGGCCTCCTCTGCCAGCATATGCGTACCATAACGAACCTTCTGTGCTGGAGTGCAGTCCATCACACGAAAGATCCTCTCCATCTCTTTCAACCAAGCTAGAGCCCCATCTGGATCATATCTGCCCTTGAAGGTAGGCGGATTCTCTCTCTGAAAGGTAGCCAAACTACGAGACCCAGCATTCTCACCAGCATTCTGTTGACCCTCCACGGCCTGAGCCATAGCAGCCAACGCAACAGCAATAGCAGCATCGTTCCTTCCAGCCATCTCAACTAATCACTACAATCATAAGCAACAGTTAGAACTAATTGACAATACTTAATCGTCAATGACACAATAACTTGACACCTTGGCCGGACAGACCAAAACTGCTCTGATACCACTAATCTAACACCCCTTTTCTACCCAGAAATTTTTTGGCAAAAATCAGAGTTTTCAAAAACGTTTTTCAATACACCCACAAGGAATGCCACATTTACACCATCACACGCCAATAATAAAATTTCACCATTAAAATAGTGTGACACATAGCACGTCATAACACCAACACCTATGGTACAGTCTAACAACATGACCGTAACATCAACAACCACCGACACCAAAAACACCAATAGATTTACAACAAACAACAACATTAATTTTTAACAACAGCGACATTGGTTCACAGCAACAGTAACAGTTATTTTACAGCAACAGCAACAGTTACTTTACAGCAACAGCAACATTCATTTTCCAGCAACAACACATTTATTTTACAGCAACAACAGCATTTATTTTACAGCAAACAACACCTTAACTTACAGCAACAACAACATTTATTTTATAGTAAACAGCAACATTAATTCATTTTACAGCCACAACAGCAGACAGAAACTGGCACCCAGCAATAGGGCACCCAGCAGGCAACGGCAACAGCAGAAACTGGCGCCCAGCAACAGGGCGCCTAGCAGGCAGCAACAACAACCAGAAACTGGCGCCCAGCAACAGGGCGCCAACAGGCAACAACAACAAACTGAAACTGGCGCCCAGCAACAGGGCGCCTAGTGCAACAGCAACACAACAAGAACTGGCGCCCAGCAACAGGGCGCCTAGTGCAACAACATCACAACAGGTACTGGCGCCCAGCAACAGGGCGCCTAGAGCAACAGTGGCATCAACAGACATGGCGCCCAGCAACAAGGCGCCTAGGACAACAGTGGCAACAACAGACTTGGCGCCCAGGAGCAGGGCGCCTGGCACAACAGGCAACACAACAGACTTGGCGCCCAGGAGTAAGGTGCCTAGCACAACTGGCAACAACAACAGATTTGGCGCCCAGGAGCAGGGCGCCTGGCACAGCCGAAGCAACAACAGTATTGGCGCCTAGGGCAACAGCAGAAACATCAAACATGGCGCCCAGGAGCAGGGCGCCTAGCACCACAGCAACAGAAACAGACTTGGCGCTTAGGAGCAGGGCGCCTAGCACTACATCAGCAACAACAAACTTGGCGCCCAGGAGCAGGGCGCCTAACACAACAGTAGCACAGGCAGGCAACCAGCAACAGCAGAACATGGGAACATCACTGGGCGCCTAGGGCGCCCTTCACAGCAACACAGAACCGCACAAGACCACATCGGGCGCCTAGGGCGCCACTTTCAGCAACACAGGAACACACTGGGCGCCCAGGGCGCCACTTCCAGCAACAACCAGAGACAGAACACCATGACTCGGCGCCTAGGGCGCCAAAATCAGCAACAGAAGCAACACTGGCTCGGCACCCAGCAACAGGGCGCGTCCAGCAGGAACCAACGCGACACACACACGGCGCCCAGGAGCAAGGCGCCGTTTCCAGCAACCAAAACAACAACACCAAATCGCACCAAACACCAAACACCAAATTTCACCATGATCAACCAATAGCAATCATTATGCATACATTCTAACATCGCCAAATAAACACCAAGCAAAATCAAAGGGGCAACCTAGAGCCTAACTCCCACATAAACCCCCATCATACACCCTATTATAAAATAGAACCCACCCTTACCTTAGATTTGTTGAATGCCAGATCTCCTTGCATGAAAACTCCAAAGAACCACAGCAACAGAGCTCCTCTCTTCTTTCTCCTTGGTGCGCCGTCTCCCTCTCTCCCGTCTTCGCAAATCTCTCTTTCTTTTTCTTTTCTCCAAGAATGCGCAAAATGATTCCAAACCCTAGCTAGTGCCTTCACCTATGCGCCTATGCCATTGGGCTCTTGGATCACGGGCCCCCGTCTACTACTCAGCTTAATTACTAAACACCACTCCCTGATTTAAATAAAACGTCATATAATTAGTGGAGATCAAGTTTACCTAAGGAGGTTTAATGAAGGGGATTGAGTCCAACACTCAACCTCAAAGAGAGGTCCAATCGTGGAAAGCCATGTGTCCCTTATGAATGACTCTTCATGATGGTCTTCTATTGTAGGCGCCTCCTTTTGCATGTTGGCATGTGCCTCCATGTGACTTGTGACTAAGCATGATGCCATTGAAGTGTTTATGCATTGGTATGGTTTGAGGTGCTTCCAGTGTTGGGTATGACTTGTGACTAAGCATGATGCCATTGAAGTGTTTAGTGCAGGATGGTGCAGATGCACCTTTAGTGCAGTTGCCCTGTTGTAAATATATTTAGTGCAGATGCACTGTTGTTAATGCTTTTAGTGCAGATGCACTATTGTTTTCCTAGTGCAGGTGCATCAACTGCAGGTGCCCTGAACAAACACATCAAACATACCAATATATATATATATATATATATATATATATATATATATATATAGTGCTAAATTATGAATGACATTCATCTTGAAACCATAAATGTTGTTATTTTATTTGTACTACCATATTTAACACATATTAATTACACTTGATTTCAAGTAATTAGTTATATTTAAATGCATAAATAACTCTATATAAAATAGAGTTATCACACCCCCAAACTTAAATCGTTGCTTGTCCTCAAGCAATGACAAAAACACTATTAAGATTTTTATAATCAACAAGAACAGATCAGCTCATATCATTTCAAAGAATGATCTTGCATTTTATGAACTTCATTTTCTTAGAAAATTTTGTTTTTGTGCCTTTGATTTTCCAAACATCCAAAGTTATTAAAACTCATTAGTGTGAGTGTGTGTCCTCCTGAGAATCAATCAGTTCCAAAAATAAGTAAAAAGTTTCTCTTAGCCTTTTGAAAATTTTAGATCACGTTTGGTCAAAACAAATGTGTTTTAAAATATAGACTAAACTAACGACATCTTCAAGACTTGGGGGGATTTTAGCACAACAAAGGACTTTGGTTGAGTATTTCAAAACTGTTGAGTCAATACACTATTCTTTTTTTTGTGGTTTTTTCTTTATTGCAGATGCACCTGGGTGCAAGTGCACTCGGTATTTTTGTGAAGTGCAGAAGCACTGAACTTTTTGTAACGGTGCAGGTGCATTGAGTGTAGCTACACTTGATATTACATTTCAAGACTTGTAGCATATATTGCCCTCCTCACTGATCTCCTTAAGCATACTTTTTCTTTGGTTTGCTTTTCTTTTCTTCTTTTTCTTTCTTTTGAATTTTGATGTTTTTCTTTTCTTTCAAACCAAATGCACTATTGGAACAGGTTCAGTTAATATGATTTAGGAAAATATAGCTAGTTATAATATTTTGAACTCTTTTGTAGTGATTTTGGTAACCTATTACATTGACCATTCAAAGTTTTTCATACTTTGCCTTAGTATTCATAAAAACTCCCCCAAACTTAATTTTTTATGCTCTTCTATTTTTTTAGTAAAAATTTAGCTTTGACCTTGGCTTTCTCAAAATTCCTTTTTGCATTAGATAGCTTCTCAAATAGCAAGGTTCCTTTCAAAACTCAGCTTTGCTAGGTTGAAGTAATAATAACAATGGTCATTTCTGGAAAAACAAGGCTCTTTTCTTTTTCTTTCTTTCCTCATTAAAAATTAGTTCAAAATTAAGCATTTCTCTAAGAAAAAGAATTCAAGCTGATCATGCTTCAAAATTATTTAATCCTATTTGAGACAATTTTTATGTTCTTCAACTAAAGCTTATGCACCTATTGTTTTTGCAAAAGAATGCAATTGACAGTTTTATGCATTTCAAAAGAAGCTTTGTTGAGTGTATGAAAAAAAGAACATTTAACTACACAAAATAGGCAAACAACACATAATAACAACAGACACACATAATACACACATACTTATAGCACATGCATGAAATGTTTAGAGTGCTTCTCCCCCCCAACTTAAGTTTGAGCAGTGTCCTCACTGCTCTAAGTTGAGATAAAAAAATGAAGTTTGTGCAAAAACGGGGAGAGGGGTTAGTACATGTGTGATAATTAAGTCATAAATATTTATAGCAAAATATAAAACGATAAACAACATTTAAATTTTACTCATTTTTGGCTCCACTTCTGAGCCTGTTGCTTGCTCTTATGGGAGCATGAGTCACCTTCTTCTTCTTGGCCTTTGTGTCTTGGGGTTTCAATGCTGCTTCCTTTGATGCTGGTACAGCGGTTGCCTTTAGTCTTGTAGGAACTGGGGGTGCAACTGCATCTGATGCAGGTGCATCAGACTGCACTGCTGCTGGTGGTTTGTCAGCTTGGTCATCATTTGGCAGTGCAGATGCATCAAATGCATCTGCACTGAACTACACTGATTTCTTTGCCTTTTTTATAGGTTGCTCTCAAACTACAACCTCAGCCTCCTTTGCTTGTTCTTTCTCAGTGGGTTGGTTTTTCACATTTTCCTCTTCCTCCATTGTGTCAGCCCCGTTGTTTTTTTGGTTATCTCCTTCTCAGCAGATTGGTCTTTATCTTGATTCTTCTCAACACCTCCTAAACCTGGGTCCTTTTGCAAAGGTTGCACAACTGGAGCACCTTGCTTGAAAAATTTCTGGGTATTCCCCAGTAATTCTCTCTTTTTAGCAGCAAGTTCTTCCAAGACCAGCCTCACAGTATCTTCCTCATTTTTTGGAATCACTGTCACTGCAAGGATTTGCTGGGGTGTATCTGCACTAGGTGCAAATGCACCAGTTGTCATCTGTTCAGGATCTCCTTCCTGCTCGCCCTCAGAATTTGTTTTTGTCTCCTCTTCAAGGGTGGTTTCCTTAATAACCTGCAATTGCTCAAAAACAGTGTTAGAAGGAACAGGGATTGGTCCAGTATGGGGTGTTGGATCTTGCTCTTGAGTAAGGAAGGGTGATGGTAATTTTTCTGGTGTGTTTTGTTTTTCTGGTTGCTTTTTTTGGGTGGGTATTGGTGATGGTGGTTAGGTGGGTGTTGGTGATTTCTTCTGTGGTGATGGCGGATTGTGGGGTGGAGTTGGTGTTTTGAGTGGGCTCTGTTCTGGATTTTGCTGTGCAGGTGCATCTGGTGCAGCTGCACCAACGGGTGATTTTGGTGGTGATGGTGGAGTGGTTTCTGGTTGTGGTTGGGGATTGGTTTGTGTTTGAGTTTGTCTTGTTTTTGTAGCATACTTTCTTCTAGCCACCTCCTCCATGTTCAATTCTTCCTCCGTCCCATTTTCGTCGCTCTCTTTATCTTCTTCGTTGCTTTCAGACTCATCTTCCTCTACTTCCTTTTCAATGTCTTGTACTGCCTTTTTGGCCACAGGATCTTCTTCACTGTCCTCCATTTCTTCACTCATTAGTTCAGGTTCCTCCTCAATAATTTTCTTCTTCCCTTTTTGCTGTTTCTTAGTTACCCTCTTTCTTTTCAGATTCTTTTCCTTCTTACTTTCTTTCTCAACATCTTCTTCTTCCATTATTTCTTCTTCCTCTCTTTCCTCTTCTTCACTCTGAAATACCCAAGTTGGGAACACTGGGGTTTCTAGTTTTGATGGCACCTGAGATATTTCCATTAACCTAAGTTGCATCCATTCATGATGTTCCTACTGGAATTTCTAAACTGCCTGGTTCTTCTGCACCAAGTGCTCTTGCACTAGGCTAGTTGGTTCCTTCATAATCTTAGTTATTTCCTTCATCTCAGCAGATAATGGGCCAAGTGGATACTTTCTCTGTTGCTGTTCACTAACACTAATTTCAACCCCTTGCTTCATGCAAAGTTCAGTAATCAAACATGGAAAGAAAAGAAATCCTTCTTTCTTTGTTGAACAATCCAAAATTTGCTTATTAATTATTCTCCCTATATCCACATTGTCATCTGTTAAGATTGTATCCAAAAGGATCAATCTATCCTTAGAAAGTGTGTATGTGTGTGATGTAGGAAGAATAGAGCAATCAACAAAGAGATACCAGTTGCCTAGTTCAGGGATAATGTATCTATTCTTAAGCTTGAACTCTGTGTGAGTGATTTTATCCCATTTGGAATTCTCTACTGCTATTCTAGCCTTTACTCTTTCCATGTCTTTCTTTCTATATTTTTCCACTTTTTCTTCAAAATTAGTACCATCATAAAATAGATTATAATGATTATTAATTCTTTTTGCATCAAAATAAACCCTTCCGCCTCTAACTAAAGAGTGGTTCAGAATTTTACCTCCCTTATTATCTTGAATTCCTGAGTAGAATTCCCTCACAATGTGCTCCAAATAAAATGCCCTGTGCGGTACGAACAAGTCCCAATGCTGATTGGTTATGGTTGTCATGAAATTGGGATGAGCCTTCATCAGATTGTACCCTCGTTCAGGTAGGAACTTCATTTCCCAGAAATGAGAAAAATCAGGGTTCACAGTGATTGAAGAAGGTGCAGATGCACTGGGTTGCTTCTTTGAAATCTGCCTTGATGATGGATCTATACCAGTTGTGGTTTTGCCTGAAGTCTTGATTGTGCTTTGTTTGGGACCCATTTGAACGAGTTTGCAGAGAAATTTATGGGAAATTTTTTTGGAAAAACTTGCGAGAGGTTGAAGATAGGTGTTACAGAAATTTGGGAAATTTTGAAAGAGAGAGAAAGTGATTGGTGAGGTTTACGGTTTTGTGAGAGAGAAGGTAATTGTGGGTGAGAAAACGGTAGCCATGGGGAATTGGGACGGTTTAAAGAGGTGAATGAGTTAGTGATTGGTTGATTTGATGGGTGCAGTAGCCGTTAGGGGTATGTGGGATTGCATGCAATAAGACACGTGGGAGTCTAGGTGGGACAACTCAACATCTTAGCCACTAATCATGATTACACATTGTTGTGCTGGCATTTTCGAAAGTTTTTCACCCAAGTGAAATTTTTGAATTATTGGTGCAGGAGCACTGAGAAATGAGAGCTGCAGATGCATCTAGGTGCAGATGCACCGAAACCTGTGTTCCTACAAAACACTTGAAAACATCAAACTGAACAAAAAAATAGCAAAATTAATATTTTAATAACATGGGTTGCCTCCCGTAAGCGTTTGTTTTAAGATTCTTTCAACCTGACTATCTCTTTATATTAGAGATTTTAAAAATGTGTGGTGAATTTATCCCTCACCACATGCTCACCATAGTACATTTTTACTCTTTGGCCATTTACCTTGAAAGTGGTATTTGTGGCTGCATCATATAAATCAACTGCACCATGGGGGTAGATTTTGACTAACTTAAATGGTCTTGACCATCTTGATTTAAGTTTTCCAGGGAACAATTTCAACCTAGAGTTATATAACAAGACCATTCCTCCTTCTCTAAGCTCTCTCCTTTGGATTTTCTTGTCATGCTATGCTTTGGTTTTTGCTTTGTAAATTTCTGCATTCTCATAAGAGAATTGCATAAATTCTTCTAATTCATTTAATTCCAAAAACCTTTGTGCACCTGCTTTGTTGAGATCAAAATTTAAAATTTTGATAGCCCAATATGACTTGTTCTCCAACTCAACAGGTAGATGACATGCTTTGCCATAAACTATCCTATAGGGGGACATACCTAATGGAGTTTTGAATGCTATTCTGTATGCCCATAATGCTTCATCTAAGTGTAAAGACCAATCTTTTCTTGCTGGTCCAACCATTTTTTCAAGCATTCTTTCAATTTCCCTATTTGATAATTCAGCTTGTCCACTTGTTTGTGGGTGGTAGGCTATAGCAATTTTATGTTTAATCCCATATTTTGTAAGAATATTCTCAATGAGTTTATTGCAAAAATGTGAGCCTTCATCATTGATGATTGCTTTTGGGGTGCCAAATCTTGTAAAAATGTTTCTTAGAAGGAATTTACTAACTGATTTGGCATCATTATTAGGCAATGCTAATGCCTCTACCCATTTGGACACATAATCAACCGCTACCAAGATATATTGATTGCCAAAAGAAGATGGAAAATGACCCATGAAATCCATGCCCCATACATCAAAAAGTTCAATTTCTAAAATATTGGTTCTAGGCATTTCATGTCTTTCAGAAATATTACTTGCTCTTTGACATTTGTCACAAGTTTTGACCATTAAATATGCATCTTTAAACAAAGTAGGCCAATAATAACCAGACTGTAATACCTTAGCTGCTGTTCTAGTGCTTCCAAAGTGACCTCCATATGGTGCAGCATCGCAGTGCAGGAGCACTGCTTGCTGTTCTTCTTCATGGATGCATTTCCTCATTAACTGATCTGGACACATCTTATAGAGAAATGGATCATCCCAATAATATTGTTTGACTATATGGAAAAATCTCCTTCTTTGTTGGTAAGTCATATCCACTGGTACCACCTTGCTCACAAGAAAGTTGACTAGGTCAGCAAACCTTGGTGCAGCTGCATTAGATGCACCTGCACCAGGTGCAGGAGCACTGGGTGCTGTTAAAGTAATTGCTAACAGTTTTTCATCAGGAAAATTTTCCTTGATTTCTCCTTTCTGAGTACCTGTTCCTTCACCTTCAAGTCTAGATAAATGGTCAGCAACTTGGTTCTCCACCCCCTTTTTGTCTCTGATTTCAAGATCAAATTCTTGAAGGAGGAGAACCCATCTTATTAAAACAGTTTGGGAATCGATTCTTTGCTTTGGTAAATGAGTCATGAATCGATTTCTATCCTTTGCACAAGGTTGGAAATCAATTCTTGGCTTTAGGAAAGAAGTCATGAATCGATTTCTAACTTCCACAAAAGAGTTTTTATGTTACGTGTCTTACCTATGTGCATGCATGCATTTTGAAAACTGTGAAGGCTATGAAACTATGAGATGAGCTTACCTTCAGAAGTGGCTTACACAATATCCTAAGACACGACCCAAACCCTAGAGATTACCCTTACTTCTTGAGTCTTGTTTTCCTTGGATTTCCGCTTTGTCATTTTCCGCTTTGAACATCATCATCAAAACCTAACCTGCTTGTCATTTTGACTTCGAACACATCATCATCAAAACCTAACCTGCAGAAACAATATAACCACATCAACGACACCTGGAACTCAATCTAAAAAATGGTGCACGGGTGAGAAAGAGCGTCCAAACCATATAAAGAACATAAGACAGATTAAAATAGCAAAGGCAACCACAATCCATCAAATCAATATCAAACAGTCACTCTCAAAAGAGTGACGAACACAACATGTTCATACAGCAAGATGTCACAAAGTGAAGCCACAAAGGGCTCGTACGTAAAAAGTGAGGGGTCACATCCCACCGTTAAAATCACTATAGTATATACGACAAACATAACCTGTATGCTCAGTTAATCATCAACAACAACAACAGCAATAACAACAATAACAATAGGACCGAGATACCTTGCCCGATAAAGCCCTACGGCGAACAACAACAATAGGACCAGGATACCTTGCCCGATAATGCCCTACAAGAAAACAACAGGACCGGAATAGCCCGAACCGGATACCTTGCCCGATAATGCCCCGAAGAACACCCAAGAGAGGACTATGAGGACCGGAATACCTTTCCCGAACAGGATACCTTGCCCGATAATGCCCTACTAACAACAACAACGACGACGACGACGAAGACAACGACGACAACAACAAGATGAATACACATGCACCTAATCAGACGTGATATCGCACAACGACAACGACGACAACGACAACGACGATGACAACAACAACAACAACAACAACAACAACAACAACAATACCTATCATCATCACCATCCTTTGAGGTACGGTTCGCCCATACTGCGGCGAGTCCTTGCCCATACTCCGACAAGGTTCCTCCTATACAATTTCAACTATCGAGGTACGGCTCGCCCATACTGCGACGAGATTCTTCAACACGAACCGGCTTGCTAATCATCGACGAAGGATAACTTGCCCCTTGAGCGACAATTTTACGATGACAATACACATAAGACCAGCCAACAATAACAACAAAACATTACCAACAAGTCACTTAATGACTTACAATTTTGAGTCGATCTCGGCTACGTTAACAGATATTAAGATATCGATATAGAACTCAAACAATATTAATTTGTATCATATAGTCTTACATATCATTATAGTCCATTAGCCTATTAGACATTAACTCGTCCTATCACTGTTATAACTAACTCTTCATTCTCATTTTTAATTATGAGTAATACTCAAGTCATATGGGCTCATTAATTCGTTCTAATTATTTCGTTCTTACTCTTAACTCACCCTCACTGTCAACTCGATTCTTCGTCTACAAATCAAGGAACATCAGACGACATACAATTGCCTACTCACACTAGATTCATTTCCTAAACTTGGCATATTAGCAATAGTCATCCGAATCATTATGTTACAGTCATCCAAATCAAATAATTTACAGACACTTAAATCATTTACAGTCATCCATAATAATTACAGTTATCCAAATTGAATAAATTGAATAATTGAATAAATTAAATAAATACAAACAAAAATAGGAATAGCGATAATCAATACTGTTCTAGTCATATCCTCTATTCCCCATATAGAATAGAAACCCTTTTCCCCCGTACCTGATATCGAAGTGCATTCCAATAGTGAATCAACGAAGACAAAACACGGATTCCCGAGCATAATTTAATTCCATCAAAGCAACGTTTGACTCGAATGCGTAACAACAACAACAACAGTCCAAGGGTCATACACTAAAAATATTAAATGTAACTAATTGCTCATTCAATGAATTAAAAGTGTTTCGAAAAAGAGTACCTATCAGAAGGTACAAGGAGCTGACAATGGTTCTGGAAATCGTGAACCCAAGAATTCATAGGTCCGAATCGGAAATGAATACACGGATTACAGGGTGCTTGTCTTAATCATACTAATCAACAACGGTTTGTTGGAAGGCGTTCTTTGGCGAAATCATGTGTTGTTGGATTAGGACGCAATTAATTTGCGTAGACATTAGGCGGGAAACATCACAATTGGTGAATTTGATATCATCGGGAATTGAAATTGCAAATGATTGCGATAAGGGAAGTGGTCTACGCTAGTTAGAGGTTTGAAAACGAAAAAGGGTAGGTGTTATCAAGATGAGAAGAAGTCTATGTTCGTGTATCCCTAAGGCGGATGTCAATGGGTTGGGTGTTGAAATTCCGGTGAGAATACAGGTAATGGTAGGGGGAGGTCAGGCGGCGGGACGACGTAGGTGATAGATTCGCCGTGGAGCTGGAGAGCTTCGAATCCGTCACAACGGCTATGGAGTTTCACGCATTGAAGGCGAAGGCTTGAACACGGTTTGGGAACTGAGATAGATGAAAACGACACTAGAAATGGATTCAACGTTTGATTTTGATATATATAGCCCAAAATATAAAATAATTTTTAAAACACATGACATCTAAAATACTAATATTTATAAAATAAATTAGATATATATAATAACAATTATATATTACAAGTAGCATATAAAAATATATTAAATATGATTTCAACCAATTTTAACGACTCAAACACAAAATACTTTAATCTTATCAATCAAAATAATTCATAAGACTAGAACATACTAAAAAAATCACAACGAACGAAAATCGGGGTGTTACAAACAACACCAGGAAGGATAAAGTTACTACATATTTCTAAAAACTGTTTTAAATGCTCACGGGGATCCTCATGGGGAGATCCACCAAATTGACCAATTGTTTGTAGCATTTGGAACATCATGGGTTTAAATTCAAAATGTACAGCATCAATATGAGGTCTTGCTATACTTGTTTGCATATTCTGATGATCAAACATAGCATAATCCCTCATGGGTCTATTTCTATCATTAATCATACCTATTGGTCCCATGTTGATGAATTGATTTCTGTGATCATCTTCAGGTTCATGATGTGAGCCATGACCACCTCTGACTGATCCTCCAATGGAACTTGGTCTAGATCTCTCTTCTTCACTTTGTTGAGACATTGGGATTCTGCAGCTTTGAAGTCTTTGTTTCTGGAGTCTAAGCAACTTTTTAAACCTTCTCTCTATCTTTGGATCTAATTCAAATTATGGTGTTTTGGCTCTGTGCATATGCTAGTGCATCTGCACCTGATGCTTCTGCACAGACAACAAAATATCAGAGTAATAAAACACTAATTTATAAATCTAAATAACAAAAATTAATGGCACTCCCCGGAAATGGTGCCAAAAACTTGGTGTGTGAAAAAGATGTGCAAGTATACACAGTTACTAACAAGTAGTATAAAAGATCGAACCCACAGGGATTGGATTAACTCTTGTAGTTTAAAAGTGTATAAATTAGTTTGAACTATACTACTCACAAATTGGGATGATGGTGATAAGTAAACAAAATGCAAATAAGTAATAAAATGTAGAGGAAATTAGTTGAGAATGATAGTTGAGATGTTTTCACTAAATAAATCACTTTTGAGAGTTTTGTGTGTTTATGTGGTGCGGAAGCATTGAGTGCAGCTGCATCAGTATGTGCCTTTCAACTACTTTCTTCAGAGTTTCGTTACAAGCTTCTTATGTTTAGGCTTGCTAAATAAGTTCACTCCTGCCTTTAAAGTACCCACTGTATCACCCTAATGACTATGTTATCCTATGTCTATGACTTAACATGGTTTTAACAAAGTTTTCCTTATTACACAAGTTAACAAAGCCTTCATTAAAACACTCACCCTTATTAGTTCTTGATTTTTAGTTATAAACCATGTCTGTGAATATAACTCTACTTATTCTAAGCGATCAACCTTAAAATAAGATGGATGTAGTATGACACAAGAACCAAAATGCATACAACACTTAAAAGCACAATAACTTACTCAAAAGCTTATTATAAAGTTAGAACATCTCAACCAAAGAGGTTTAGCTCATAATATGCATTGCAAGGCAAAAATAGATCAAATGAAATATGTTGATATAATGGAAAGTACAAGAGATACCAATAGGGTAGAGATTACACCGATTGAAGAACTCTTGCATAAGTTGCCCAGCAGTCTAGATGCACTGATTTCCTGCACCTAACTAACTTGATGAAGAAGTGAAGGGAGAAGTCGTCAATTCCTTCCTTACCTTCTTACAAACTAACTACTAACTTAAAACTATGAAAAGAAATAAAATACAAGAAATGAAATGATTATGGATTATATTGGAATGTATATGGATGTTCTTTCAAGTGAGAAGTGGAAGCCTTTATATAGACTTGGAGGTTTCCTTCAAGTGAGGTTTTGCTTGGAGATCAAGTTAACCTAAGGAGGTTTAACCATGGTTACTTTTCAGAACTTTGATGAAGGGGATTGAGTCCAACACTCAACCTCAAAGAGAGATCCAATCGTGGAAAGCCATGTGTCCCTTATGAATGAATCTTCATGATGGTCTTCTATTGTAGGCGCCTCCTTTTGCATGTTGGCATGTGCCTCCATGTGACTTGTGACTAAGCATGATGCCATTGAGGTGTTTATGCATTGGTATGGTTTGAGGTGCTTCCAATGTTGGGTAATCTGTCTTTAGTGCAGGATGGTGCAGATGCACCTTTAGTGCAGTTGCCCTGTTGTAAATGTATTTAGTGTAGATGCACTATTGTTAATGCTTTTAGTGCAGATGCACTGTTGTTTTCCCGGTGCAGGTGCATCAACTGCAGGTGCACTGAACAAACACATCAAACATACCAATATATACACAAAGTGCTAAATTATGAATGACATTCATCTTGAAACCATAAATATTGTTATTTTATTCGTACTACTATATTTAACACATATTACACTTGATTTCAAGCAATTAGTTATGTTTAGGTGCATAAATAACTCTATATAAAATAGAGTTATCGATGACCGTGAATTAAGGGCCGTCAGAACGGTGAAACCACCATCAGAAGTGACACAAGGCCAGTGGATGACGCAGGCAGCAGTGGAAACGCTGGTCCCTGGGGTTTCCTCCAAATCTCGTTCACAGAAGAGGAGGTAACAAAGGGCGAGGGCTTATAATAGAATGAAGGAGACGATTTAGATGCTCACCTCGGCCCGAGAAAGGAATGTCCAGACCATCCCCGCAGCCACTGTGGCTACGACTTTGGAACAGGCCTTCACAGAATCGGCCGAGGAAACAGCTCCGGAGCATCAAACCCCCGACGTAAGTGGCCCTAGCGCACCCACTGAAACGACAGAAGAACCCAGTGCCGTGATAAGGATGATGGATGTATCTCATAGCCTGCTGACTAAGGCAGTGATAGAGTGTTTGTATGGGCCCAACAACCCCAAACCACCTCAGTCAGTTAATGCACCCCAAGTTGAAGGGGCTATGACAGAAGAAGAGCCGACCGAGGACGACCTCATGGGGGAAGATGAAGAGAACCCCTTTGGCCCATTGAACTTTGATGGAGACTCCTTGACGGGATTAATCCTTGACGACATCATGGACGAGGCCGATGGGGAATGTTATGCTGATATAGAGATGGTAAGCCTTCTTCCACCAGAATTCTGGGGCAATAAAGATCAACCAAGGGCTCTCGAGGGAGATGTCTACGCCGAGGAAGGCGAATGGGCTGCCTTGACGGAACCTGAGGGAGTAGTCACAGATGGAATGTTGTTTGAAAAACCCACAGCAGACATGACTAGACACCTGAAGCCATTATATATCAAAGCTCATCTGAATGGGAAGCTGTTTAATTGTGTCTTCGTAGACGGCGGTGCTGTGCCGAATATTATGCCATTAGCCACTATGAAGAAACTGGGGAAGAACGCCGAGGACCTCATCCCAACCACTATGACCATGACCAGTTTCATGGGCCACCCATCCCACCCTTTGGGAGTGTTGGTAGTCGATGTAACAGTTGGGAGCAAGGTAACTCGCTCGGCCTTCTTTGTTATAGAAGGAAAGCCCTCATATGCTGTGATCCTGGGAAGAGATTGGATCCACACCAGTGAATGTATCCCCTCTACCGTGCATCAGAATTTAATGATATGGATAGGGGATCAAGTGGAAATAGTAGAAGCAGACCCTAGTCCTTTCCCTGCAGAGGTAAAGATGTTTGAGGTCATTTTCTACTCCCCTCATTTGCATCCCATTTCTATCCCAGGGGAATATGAGGAAGGTGGCATAGAGTCATCCGACTGGACCAAAAGGGGTTTTGAGTTCAAGATGTTGGCCGACCCACGGCCTAGCAGTAAGGATAATGATTAATCTCCCACCAGAGGTACAGAGCCTGCTGGATCGGTTGCACCTATTCCAAATTGAATCCAGCATTAAAGAGGCTATGTTTGGTGCAATAGATGAAGGGCACGAACTCGAGGAACATTCATACCAAGAGGATTCGGACGACTCCCTCGACGGGACGTTGACCGAGCCTCCTCACCTGGAGCCCATCTAGAGGAAGATGCCCACTCTTGAAGCGCACGACCCTCTATTGGAAGGGAACCTGGGGAGCGAAAAAGAGCCAATGATGACCAAGGTCAGTGGTAAATTACAACCTCAACAACGAGATCGAATGTGGCTCTAATAAGGGACTACCGTGACTGCTTTGCGTGGGACTACCATGAGATGTCAGGCCTTGATAGAGCCTTGGTTGAAGATAGGTTTCCCATCAAGGAAGGTTGCAAGCCCCATAAACAGCCACCGAGGAGGTTCAATCTGCAGCTAATGCCACAGATCAAAGCAGAGGTGGAAAGATTGCTCAAGGCAAGATTCATAAGAACTTCCAGGTACGTAGAATGGATGTCTAATATAGTCCCTGTTATCAAAAAGAATGGTCAGGTCAGAGTTTGTATTGACTACAGAGATCTGAATTTGGCCACTCCCAAAAATGAGTATGGTATGCCTGTGGCCGATATGCTTGTCGACGTCGCGGCTAACAATGCCATATTGGCCTTTATGGACGACTACTCTGGGTATAACCAGATATATGTAGCCGGAGCTGACACCCATAAGACTGCCTTTAGGTGCCCTGGCGCCTTAGGTATCTATGAGTGGTTGGTAATGCCTTTTGGCCTAAAAAATGCAGGAGCCACGTACCAAAGGGCCATGAATGCTATTTTCCATGACCTCATTGGTAAAAGCATGGAGGTATACATTTATGATGTGGTGGTTAAGTCCAAGAGTTTCGAAGCCCACCTAATGGAGCTTGAACAAGCTCTGAAAAGGATGAGACTCCACAATCTCAAAATGAACCCTGCTAAGTGTGCTTTTGGTGTGTCTGCAGGCAATTTTCTAGGCTTCTTGGTGCACAACCAAGGCATTGAAGTGGACAAGAACAAAACTCGAGCTATCCTTGAGGCAAGACCCCCCAGAAACAAGAAGGAGCTGCAGAGTTTACTAGGCAAGATCAACTTCCTAAGGAGATTTATCTCCAACTCGGATAAAAGATGAAAGCTTTTTCACCCTCGTTGAGGATAAAGAACATTGAGGACGTGATATGGGGAGCCAAGCAGCAGGAGGCCTTTGATCAGATCAAGGTTGCCTTAACTAATCCTCCTGTCTTGGTGCCTCCGCAGTCTGGGAAGCCTCTGAATCTATATATTGCGGCCGAAGATCAAGCCATCGGCTGCTTGTTAGCTCAAGATGATGATAATGGCGACGAACGTGCTATCTATTATCTTAGCAGGATCCTCAATGACGCTGAGACTAGATATTCTCCTATTGAGAAGCTTTGTTTGTCCTTGTTTAATGCATGTACTAAATTGGAATATTACCTATTACCTAAAGAAGTTTTGGTTGTGTGCAAAGTGGATATTATCAGATATCTTCTTAATAGGCCCGTCTTACAAGGAAGACTTGTCAAGTGGGCCATTAAGTTAAATGCATTTGCCTTGACATACATGCCACTAAGAGCTGTCAAAGGACAAGCCTTGGCCGATTTCCTGGCTCAACACCCTTGCATGGAAATACACGACACCCCAGCCGAGTCTATTAACAATCTAGGCCTAAAGCCTTGAGTCCTCATGTTTGATGGCTCAAGTACCCAAACGAGGGCAGGAACTGGAGTGGTCATCACCAACCCCTGCGGTCAAACGTGGAGTTTCATGCGCAGGATAGGGGATCAAGCATCCAATAATCAGGTCGAATATGAGGCCTTGATCATGGGACTTGATATCCTGGCCTCCATGAAGACTCAATATGTGGAAATCAATGGGGATTCACAACTGGTGATCAAGCAAAACACTGGGGAATACAAGTGTTATAACACGAAACTTAAACAATTACGAGCCTCGACGCATAACTTGTTAAAGTTGTTCGCCAATGCAGTCATCATGTATGTCCCCAGAAGCGAAAACCAAGAGGCAAACGATTTAGCCCAGCAAGCCTCGGGTTACAAGGAGTCAGTGGTCGAGGTATGGCAACAAGAAACCTTAGTTTCGGCCGAGGAGGACCCTGTCGATGCTTGGATTGGAGTATTGACAGAGTATCTCCGTGATCCAACGGCCGACACCGACTTCAAGACTAAGCAAAGGGCGTTGAAATATATTCTGATAGGGGACCACCTATACAAAAGAAGCACCAATGGGGTGTTGTTACGATGCCTCAAAAGAAAGGATGCGTATATGGTGATGGCATAGATCCATGCAGGAACTTGTGGTGCACATAGGTCTGGCCCCATCATGAAATGGCTGATATACATACATGGATACTATTGGCCGACAATCACGACCGATTGCTTCCATTTTGCAAAGGGATGTGAGGCTTGCCAGCTGCATGGGCCAATCCAAAGAGTGCCTGCAGATGAGCTTCATCCCATTGTCAAACCTTGGCCATTCAGAGGGTGGGCCATGGATTTAATTGGCAAGATATACCCTCCGAGCTCAAAGGGCCATAACTTTATTATTGTGGCCACCGATTACTTCACTAAGTAGGTGGAAGCCGCACCTTTAGCAAGTGTCAATTAGACTGCGGTGATTAGGTTCATAGAAAACCAAATCATGTACAGATTTGGCATTCCTGAAACCATCACGGCCGATCAAGGCACAATGTTCACCGGGGAACAAGTGGTGGCCTTTGCACAAGAGTATGGCGTCAAGATGAGACATTCGTCTCCTTATTATGCTCAAGTCAATGGGCAAGCAGAGGCTACCAACAAGATCATCATCGAGCTCATCAAGAAAAACATAGAGCACAAGCCTCGACGGTGGCACGAGACCCTTAATGAGGTCCTTTGGGCTATGAGAAATTCTAAGTTCCACGGCCACGGCGGTAACTCCCTATCGTTTAGTCTATGGGCAGGATGTCGTGTTACCATTGAAAATCAGTGTGGCGTATTTAAGGGTGGCTCGGCAGCATGACCTCGGCATAGATGAATACCAACAAGTCATGTTAGTGGAGTTGGACTCGTTGGACGATGACAGGTTGGCTGCCCTCAGCAGAATTGAGATGAACAAGGCCAAAACGGCCCAAGGCTACATTGTAAGTGAAGTATACGACGGTGGGGCATACCGTTTGATTACGTTCGACGACGAAGAGTTCGAAACAAAAATCAATGGCAAATATCTCAAAGCATATTATCCTACTATATGGGAAAGTATGCAAGGGAAAGAAAATTGGTAATTACAAAAAGTAAAATTGTCATGGTGCCTCGCCACACACCGGCGGCCTGTTGACACAAATTTACAGGAATATAAACAGAGAGAGCATCAATACTACTCGCTGGGAGCAACAACTATCTCAGGGCTTCCTACAGTAGCCTCGGTATCCAATGTAGCCTCATCCGACACAGCATTCGTCCCTTTCGCCGCAAAGGCATCCATCACACCGTCCATCACCGCAGCAACAATTTCATCTGTTATAACCTCATCCGTCTCAGCAGCAGTGACTTCACTTGCCATAACCTCACCTGCCTCAGCAGCAGCAGCCTCTCCCAATATCTCCAAACCCTCTGGGGGGAATCCATCAACGAGCGTACTTCTGATACTGTCACCCCCACTTCAGCTGCAACGTCGTCCGAGAGGTGTGTAGTTACCTCGGCAGCAGAGGCGTTACTGGAAGTTGGAAGGTCAAGAGATGGTGGTGTCTCATCAAGTATGGCTTTAGTAGGGGCCTCAACATCCTCTCAATCCACGTGGGCGAGGGCTTGCTCATAAGATGACCTTAGGGCTCCCATCCTTCAACGGCTTGACGTAGAGCAGCATGGCTCTTATCTAGATCCGCCTCCAGGCCAGGTCGCTGGGGGAGGAGGTGTGCGAGAGGAGGATCTAATGCTGAGCTACGACTGAATAATTAAACAATATCAGAAGAGATGGTAGAAAGTTTATCTGCGGCCACCGAATGTTGAGGAGTAAGAAAAGCTAGTTCAGCCTGGAGAGAAACTATTTGATCTTCAATGGTCTTGATCCTGCAAGCAATTCTCTCCTGTTCGACTATAGACTCTTGCTTGGTCTGGCTGAGGGAAACGAAGGCAGCATTGTAACCATCCTTCTCAAGCACGAAGGGAGTCTAAACAATGCAGGGAAGCTAAGGCCCAATCCTAAGTGGCTTTGGCTCGGCCATACAGAATGGAGATGTCCCCAAGTTGCAGAGCTATCTCCTTAAGAGCATCTTTCTTGACAGAGGAGACATCATTGGAGTTACCAAAAGAAAGTTCAATAGGGAAAAAACAGAATAAAAGCGCCCTTGGTGCACTGATGAAAAGAACTTACCCTTAACCGTTTGAGAGGTGGGGGTGATGACTCGGTAACAGAAGTGGCGATAGCAATGGAGAGAAAGGGTTCTGGTTCGTAAAGGAAGAAAAGTGAACAGTCATGCGTGGCTGTAGCTATTTATGGTTTTCGCAAATCTTAGGAACCGTTGCGCCTTCCTATTATCCCGCGCAAAGGAAAATGCCAAGTGTCACCGAACGAAAGGTTAGTCACTTCAAATGGTCACGTCAAGTCATATCAAGGTTTTTTTTGCACCATCAGTCATGTCCTTGCGGCCATACGACAACACAAAAAGGGGGGCAATTGTTAACACCCAAAAATAACTTAGTCGTAGACCAAGGGCCGAGTGAAGATAGGGGGTGGAATTGAAGTGCTGAGGCAGGCCACCAGACAAAGATTTAAGAGATATTCGCCAAAGAGAAGAACTCAAGAGAAGCCCTCGGGGCATACCACAAGACAACTCCCCGAGGAAGGGGTCCGCCCGAGGAGCAATAAGCAAGACTGAGGGAGAGCAAAGCCTCGGCCTATAGAGTGCCATGGCCGAGGTGGGCTCGGGTGCCTGAGTTACTTCCCGAGGATGAAGGCTAGCTGAGCAAGCCAAGTGGCTGAGGTAAGGCAGTCTTGCTCGGAAGGCAAGTAAGAGGGAGCACGAAGACAGAACGTGGGAGCAGTTGAAAGATCAAGTGAAGGAGCGGGGCCTTGAAAAGCAGAGTGAGGGAGTTTACCCCACTAACCGTGCTAGTAAGATCGTGGGTGGTTACTCCGCCTCTTTAGGGCTTAGGAACGATGATAATTGTTGATCTTAGATTAATCCAACGGTAGGAAAATGTTGGCTATAATAGTGGCCGACGAGGGCCTATGTATATAAATAGAAGAGCAATTGTACAGAAAAGACGCATCAATCAATAAAAAACTCTACGTTTATTTCATCTATCTACTTTTATCGCACTTTATCTTTATTTTCATGCATTAGCCAGTAGTATAATCCAACCCTCGCGTCCCATTCACTCAACCTGACCCTTTCTAGAGGAGTCAGAATACCCACAGTCAAGGAGCAGAGTTCCCTCCTTGGCGCAATTACTTGAAGAACAGAGGAATTAAAAACCTTCCCAAACCTTTGGCCGAATCCACGGCTAGGACCTTAGAGTTTGACGAAGAACAACAGTTACTAATATTGTAATCATGTTTGAGATAATGACTGAATCATGTTGATGTGTTTCCGTGGACGTAGGCAAGAGGTGCTGAACTACGTAAATTGTTTGTGTTCTTCTTCCTTTATTCTTGCAGTGTGTTTATCTGTATTCCCTCAAAGATTCTTGGGTGTGTGAGTGAATCTGTTACTACAAGAAAAGAATTAAATTGAGACGGAATTTCGGGACAGAAAATATTTTCATCCCGAACGTATTTAATTAGGACGGAATTTGCGACACATTTCTTTCACAAATGATTTTATAAACATTTATTCATTATTTTGGGATGGAATGTATTTTCTGTTGCTACTTTGAGACGAAATATTTTTGTCCGTCCCCAATTGGGGACGCACATTATATTTTCGCCACAATTTTGGAAGGAAATTTTATTTCCGTCTCAATCTCGAGACAAAATTTAAATTGTCTCAAATATCTTTTTAAATTATTTTTTGAGAACCTTGGTGCCATCATGGGACAGAAATTTAAATATTTCTGTCACAAACTAAAAGTATATATATATATATATATATATATATATATATATATATATATATATATATATATATATATATATTAGGGGTGGACAACAAACCCGAATCCGACTCGAATCCGTAAAACCCGCAAAATCCGACAAGCTTTCAGATGTGCTACTTCGGCTTGGCGGGTAATCGGTTTTGTCCAATGGGTTAAATTGGGTTGCTCTGGTCGGAACTGGTTCTCATAAAAACAAACCGCCCAAAACCGAATCCGACCGGACAAGCAGTGACATGACTATATAGTCTATACTCATCACTCATCCTACCTTACTGCTTTTGTTACTGCTTCTGTCACAGCGTAATCACAGGGCGCATGCCTTTCAAATCAAGTCTAAAGATTTGATAATAATAAAGTAATAGTATATGAGTTAAAAAAATATAGTTTTGACTTTTCAAATATGAAAAGAATAATATTTTTTCTTCTTAAAATAATTATACGTAGGCAATGCACTATTCATTGTCACCTTCCTTGTTCATTTCTCTCGTTTCCCATTTTCTTTGTGATTTTTTTTCCATCAAGATCTGGTCCTCTTTTTTGGCGTCAGAAAACAATGTCTGCTAGAGTTCATACTAAATCTTTGTGCTTTATAGTTATTTTAACCGAACCAAACCACCCGTGTAACCCGCAATCCGATCAAACCGAAACCGCCCAAACCGGTGGTTCTAATGGGCGGAAATGGATGGAGATTTGCCTCTCTCGGTTTTCCTTGGGTGGACGATTTTGAAACCGAATCCGGTCTACCCGACCGTTTGTCCACCCCTAATATATATATATTGTTATTATCCTTGTATCTTTTTCATTGACTAAAAGCATGGGTGTGTTGCCTTTTGTTATAGAAAATGATTAAAAAAATGTGGATGAAAAACGACTGGTTACAAGGTCGGCGGGTAGCAAATCAAAACCCTCACGGGTGAACCACAATATGACCATAAATGGTAGTACAAAAATTTATCAATGGTTGAGATTTAATATTGACTAATTCAATCTTAACCACTCATAGCATTTTACACAATATCTCGGGGTCAATTTTAGTAGTTCACTAGTGAGGAATTTGAATAAACAAAAATTTAGAAGGCAGTTAACCAAAGTATTTTAGCGGCACACACACTTAAACAAAAAAGTTCGGCCAAAAAGTTTAGCGCCATGTTGCTCGCGCTATTAGGAAACCCTTTCAAGAAACAGCACACATTCTCCATCTTTGCTCGCGCTATTTGTAATCGTTTGCCATTTTTGTAGTTATTCTTTTCATTATGCTGCACATGTACTGGTTATTGTGAAGTCACACGTTTGAGGGATAATTCCCAAAAACTTTTTGGATTAGTATTCTCACAGTCAAGCAATATGCGATTTAAATCTTAAATTCTTAATCATGGTTTGTAGTGGCAGAAGCTTCGAATGCAGAGTTACAATTGCTATATAATTCCTAGTGTAAGCTGATGGTGATAG
Organism: Astragalus membranaceus; assembly: GCA_039519185.1. NCBI lineage: Eukaryota > Viridiplantae > Streptophyta > Magnoliopsida > Fabales > Fabaceae > Astragalus > Astragalus membranaceus. Next base: position 28,062,484 of record CM076851.1, read on the forward strand.
TAGCCTTAATGGAACTATCAATATAAAATATCAATTCCATTCGATGGGTAAAAGAAAATAGTTAGAATAGGAAAGGAAACTTGGATGGTGAGATGCATCTAAAATGGTAGTGTAGTATTGTTGTCTAGTAATTCTCGTTCTTACTAAGCACAATATCCAGAGTAATTTGTATTGAAATATAGGAAGCTGATCTGAAGTTCCACATTTTTTTATTTGTTTCACTTCTTTTGTCCAAGCTATACTACTATACACATCATTTGTTGTTTGCAATTAGGAGTTTATGGTTTTGGATTCCCTTTGTCAGTGAGTCTAATTGTAAATTAATTTTTCAACGTGTAAAATTGATGTTTGTTGCTAATGATTTTTTCCTATGATTTTCAGAAATCAGAAGGTGGGTTGCTCATCTACTTGTTCACTTTTCTTTCGTTTTGTGGATTTGCCAAATAAGGTACTTTAACTGCTTTCGTTTTTGTTTTCTCTATATCTCCCATTCATTAATTCAAGTGAAGTAGTATGCTACAAGGAAGATATCTTGTGTGAGCTCTTTTCTGTTAAACATCTTGAAGTTACCTGCCTCTGTTGTCAGATGAAAATTACATTGCTTGGAGATCATATCCAAAAAATTTACAAAAGAAAGAAATGGATGAAGTATGCATTTTATGAAAAGGAAAGAAGAGTTATGAAGGTGTGATATAAAGATAGGATAAGAAAGATTATCTTTTTTTAATGTCTTGGAATTCTTCACAGGCTTATGTTAGTTATTTTGTTGCAGGGCAGAGAGAATATGAAGAATTTAAAGTCAAACTTAATTATTTGGTTTCAAAGGCACGAAAGAAACTAGAAGAGGAGTGAGCAGTGTTGTTAATGGCGGATGGCGGTTTGTGGCGGCCACCCAAAAATCCGCCATAAACATATGGCAGATGGCGTAACGGCGGATGGCGTAACGGCATATGGCGGACGCCATGGCGGACCAATTTTTTTAAAAAAACTAAAAAATATATGTACTAATATACACAAAAAAACTACAAAAAACAAAAAATAATCCAAAAGACTATCAAAATAACAACAAAATTATAAAAAACAAAGAAAAACAACAAATTAGGAATAAAAGAACATAATAGGGGGAAAAAGAAAGATAGTGAAAGAGTAGAGAACAGATTAATGAAGATTAAAGAATAGAACAAATATATATATATATATATATATATATATATATATATATATATATATATATATATAAAAACGAATAGAAAGAGAATTGAAATATATATATATATATATAATATAAAAAAAAAGTAAAAAATATACAAATATATAAATATATAAAAAGAGAAACAGAATAGGAAAATTATATATACAAAAAAGAAACAGAATAGGAAAAACGACAGAGACAGAAGAGATTTGAAAAAGAAGAAATAGAGCACCTGTGCAGTTGGTGGTGGTCGCTGGCGAAAGAAAGAGGTGGTAGGGGAGGCGCTGTCGCGAACGACAGAGAAAACCATAAGCGTGAGAGAGAAGGAGATGTTAGCGTGAGAGAAGGAGGTGACGGCGTGATACTGAAACGTATATTTTTAAAAAATGAAACAAACCCAACTGTAAAAAAAAAAACCCTAATAAAATAACTGAAGTTTTTACTCACAGTAAAACAAATTTTTACCCTAATAAAATAGCTGGATTTTAAAATTTTACTAACCCTAAAAACAAATGGGTCACAAACCGGGTCTTCTTGACCCGCGTTTTTCTTGAGGGTTGCGCAGCACAGCGCTGAACAAGAGAAGCCATAGATGGCCATCTGAGAAACAGCACATAACGGCCAAACAACACACAGATCTCCCGTTTTTCCGCTTTTCACCGCCACTCCGCCACGGCCGTTAGCCTTGTGGCGCCCGCCATTGCACCGCCATTTGAATTCCGACATATCTCCATTTTTATATGGCGGCATGCTCAAATACCGCCACGCCATACCGCCATGGCGCCGCCATAACCGCCATTTGACAACACTGGGAGTGAGTTATGCTAAATGAAACTAATGAGCTTTGCTTATTACTCCCTCCCTCCCATCCGTCCCATATTATATGTCGTTTTGGGTCATTTCACACATATTAAGAAAAGTAGTTAATTTTGTATGAGAAATAGAAATTGTGAGTTAGTTTATCAAATTAACCTTTATTAATGACATTGGGAAGATAAATTAGTAGAGTTATGAAAGAAGGGTACGGTAGGAAAGAAACATTAATGTTTCATTGAGATTCTAAAAAGTCATGTATTATGAGACAAATTTTTTTGGCTAGAAAATCATATAATATGGGACGGAGGGAGTACTTGTTGTTAGGACAATGTAGATTTGCTTTTCTCTTTCAGTTTCTATTTCATAGCTCTTGTCAGGTATATGTAGGAAGTGCAGGTGCACTAGATTGAGAAGACAAGGAACTGCGAAAACTTGTGTATATTTCACTAGGGGTGAGCATTGGACGGGTTCGGTCAATATCCGAAAAGTGAGAATAACCGAGTGGGCCAAATGTAGGCCCATTTCAACCCGCAGAAGGTTCGGTTTGCGTCGGGTGCGAGTGGACACGGTTTCGGTTTGGGTCGGTTGGGTCCAAACGGGTTGGGCCTATTGGACTAGATTGTTGTTTGGATTTTTTTGCTGGGAAAAGCTTGATTTTTTTAAAGCCAAATATAGTTTTTTTTTGTCAAATTTGTGAGCCCAATTTAAAAGCAAGTTTTATTGAAAAGGTTTTGGCCAATGGCCCATATAAAACACTAAAGTGAAGATTATACCAATTTTCTCAACTATACCAATACCCTGTTAATCAAAAACCAAAACTTAAAGTGAAGATTATACCAATACCCTGTTAATCAAAAAACAAAACTGAAAGTGAAGATTATACAAAACTGAAAGTGAAGATTATACAATCTCAATCTCAATAGATTTCCATTTCCAATATTCTCACCTATACTAATACCACTGTTAATAAAAAAAAAACTGAAAGTCCATAATTATAAGTCCATAATCCATAAGTCCATATTATAAGTCTAAGTCCATAATCCAAAATGTTTTTAATAAAACTGTCTAAACTCTAAAGTTAGTAAATGTTCATCAAGATGCTTCTTTTCTCGGATTTGGTCTTCATCAGTCATCACATCACATCGAATGTGTAGTACCTTTAAAAAAACAAATTAAGTATCAAAACAGAATGCATCATGAATGAGATTACTGTAATACTACTAGGAATCAAGAATGAGAGTACTGTAATGTTGCTAAATTATCCATATTGTATCAAATGTATCAAAATTATCCATAATGCATCAAAATAAGTATCTTAATTAAGTACTTACCAAGCAAAATTGCAACAAATGCATCAAAATTATCAAGAATCACAGCAACTTCGATCTGAATTACAGCAGCAAACTTGGATCTGAATTACAGCAAAATTATCCAAAATGCATCAAAATTGCAACAAAATTATCCAGAATGTATCAAATGTATCAAAATTATCCATAATGCATCAAAATAAGTATCTTAATTAAGTACTTACCAAGCAAAATTGCAACAAATGCATCAAAATTCTGAATTACAGCAACAAACTTGGATCTGAATTACCAAGCAAAATTGCAACAAAATTATCCACAAAACTAAATGTCTAAAATAAGTATCCACAAAACTGAATGTATAAAATCTAAAGAAGGAGAGGATAAGATACCTTAACAACCAATATTTGGTTGTGATTGAGATGAGGAACTAGCAGCAGACAGTTCAACTCCTACAAAATTGTTTTGTGCTTGAGTAAATTCTTGATACATAACAAAATGGAAATTATAAATGAAAATCAGTTTGATTGTATTAATTGATACTTGATAAAAATCAGAACTTAACAACTGTCTATATTTACCTGATACTACATCTTCAGATGACTCATAAAGGTCTTCTAGGTTGAGGTCCTTGAATTGAAAGAGAGAAGGCCTCAACCAATTTTGAGCACAAATGAGTGCTTCTGCCATTTCTGGATTTAGGCAACTTCTAAAAGGCTGGTCCATTACTAGAAACTAGAAATTATAACAATAACAGATACACAATAGAAACTTCACAAATAGAAATAGCAATTAGGAAATAGAACCTTCAGATTTAAAAATAGAAATACAAATTCACAATGGAACCGAAAGTGAAAAACATTATCTAAGTAAAAAAAACCCTACGAACAATATGTCTATTACTAAAAAATAATCAATATAATTAGGAAACCAACTCAAAAATAATCAATATAATTAGGAAACCAATTTGGGACGGAAATTTCAACTGTTGTGTGACAAATTTTTCCGTCCCAAATGAATTTTTTTCTTGTAGTGCGTGTGCGGTTTTCCCAGAAATGTTGAGTTGGTTGAATCCTTCGGGAGTTCTTCATGTATAGATATTGTTGTATTCGTGTTGTACGAATTATGATTGAACTTATTTGGATTGTTTTTGCAACGAAATAGTATATAGATGTGACATAATTGTGTGTTTGTGGGCTCTATTTGAATTGTTTGGTTTGTTTCTGGTGGGAAGAAATGATTGCAGTGGCAGACCCAGGACCCCGGGGTTAGGGGTGTCAAATTTTTTAAATATGCAATTTGCTAAAAATATAATTAAAAACAACTATAATATATTTAACTAAATAAATAAATTATACATTTCATAATTGTCCTCTACGTGATTTCATATTCTGAAATCGTAGAATAATAAGCTCAGAGCCAATTTTATTGAATACATCACTCTCAATGTATGTCACTGTCATACCCCAATTTTGTCCGGCTTAGGTCCAAACCCTAAATTTTCCACACAAAAAAAATATATAATAAATTATGCATTGCATTTTGGGTCCTAGAAATCATTCCAAAGTTTTTGAAATCATTTTTAGGGTTAGAATGCACTTTTTGGGAAATTAGGGTTTTTAGGGTCAAAAAGGGCATTTTGGTCATTTCTCACAAAATGGTCTATAAACATAATTTTTGCATGAAAATATTTTCTTAATAAGCCTCATGCATAAAAATAATTTTTTAGAAAGTATAAAATTGATTTTATCATGCATATAATGTATTCTTGATGAATAAGGAAATAATCGATTACGTCATATCCTTCCTTCAAGCAAATAATCGATTATCTACTCTGAAAATCAAGCAAATAATCGATTATCTACTTGTTTCATTCAAGCCAATAATCGATTATTTGCTCTATGAAAACAAGCAAATAATCGATTATCCCCTTCCCCTTTTGAAGCACATAATCGATTATTAAGATGCCCATATTTTCAGGAAAGCAAATAATCGATTACCTTCTTATTTCATTCAAGCAAATAATCGATTATTTGCTCTATGAAAACAAGCAAATAATCGATTATCCCCTTCCCCTTTTGAAGCACATAATCGATTATTGAATCTGAGATCCAAGGCACATAATCGATTACATCTCCCAAGTTATTTCCAACATAATCGATTACCTAGTTTCCTAAAATAGATCAAATCTGATTTCCTATAAATAGGAAGCTCATTTTTCATTTCAAGGGGACGCATTCTTCACGAGATCAGATGAAAAAAACTCATTTTTGCGAGATCCCTCACATTTTAGAAAAAAAACTCTTCTACGCTTTATTTTTTCGCTCTATCCGTTCCGTTGGTCCGTCAGAGTCGATCTTCTGCAAGAGTTAGTCGGGATTTGCGTTCTTCAGATTTGTAATATCTGTCTTCATCAGAGGTATTTCAGTCTTTTCATTTGTTAATATTTAGTTATTGTGATCCATGTGATTTAAACTTAGCTATAGCATTTATCTACTCGTTCTTGTATATTATCGTCCATTGTTGATGACGAACCATATGATTCCCACTTATGCCTAGTGCATCATGTTCTAAGTGGTGAAGATGGTCTCGAGTGATTCAGCTTGCCCCTTTCAAACCCTTTCAAAAACATTTTTTTAATTAGAACTACGTCGCTTTGATTCCCGTTTGGGATACGTAGGAGCGAGCCACGTTCTCGTCAAGCGCCACAAATAAAAACTCTTTTCACCCCCCTAAACCAATCATTTTCATAAAACAAACAAAAATCATTTTCAAACCCATTGTTGCTAGTAGCTCATCAGAGCCTCTGTTCGTTTAGCTATTAGTGACAATGTTCTTTTCTCCTAAAAATAATAAACGACGATCCATCATAACTTTTGTTAGTTTGATCCTCGTACAAATCAATCTCTTTCGAAAATCACTTTCAAAAAGATAATAAAAACAAGTTGTTATCAATAGTCCATCAGAACCTTTGTTCGTTTGACTAGCGGTACAACTCTTTTTGAGCATTTAGCAGTGATTCATCATAGCCTCTGCTAGTTTAATCATTTGCTAATGCTCGTCCTATTTCAAAAAACTCACTAAAAACGATAAAAAAACAAAAACTTTTCAAAAAAGAACCAAGAACTACGTAGCTTTGAATTCTCCATCGCACCGGGAGATACGTCGGAGCGGGCCATGTCCCGTCAAGCACTTTTTTCTAAAAACCCTTTTTCCCCCCTTTCTCACCAAAAATAAAATTTCCAGTATGTTTTCTCATTCGTCTTCAAACAAGAAATAAATAGGCAAATCTAGGTATTTTTCAAATCAAACGTTAAAACCACACATTTAATTAGAGGTTCCCTTTCGGTAGAAAGGACGTGCGCGGTGCTAACACCTTCCTCGCGCGTAATCGACCCCCGAACCTATATCTCTAGTTTTCAAAAGACCATTCGCCTTGTCCAAAAGACCTTTTTTCAATGTTTTGGTCTTAAAATTAAAATATTGGTGGCGGCTCCAAAATTATTCCACGTTGTACATTGAGAAACCGAAGCCGGGATTTTTCGGGGTGCAACAGCTGGCGACTCCACTGGGGACATTTTTTAAAAAAAAAACGAGGGTCAAGCCTAACTAATTAAAATGTGTGGTTTAATGTATTGTTGATTTGATTAGTACCTTGTTTGCCTTTCTTTCTTATCATTGATTAGAGGCATATGCATTTGTCTTTTTTGTTGTTCCCTTCTTCTCAATTCCCTTTCTGAAGTAAGTAATGTGTTTGTTGTTGGTATCCTAGGCTAGTTGTATTTGAATAATATTGAACCATAGGGTAGACAACATGCTATTATCTGGATTGCTCTGGTTTTCATTTCAGGTGGGGGTAGTGCTAAGGAAAATGCCCTTCACACACACTACACTTGTACCCCGAGATTATATGATTAGAGAAAAAGACCATAACCCAGGTCTGTTAGGATACCATAGGATGAGTGGATTCGAGTAGTGGGAGCCCATCAGGACCTTTGTCCGTTTGGCTACTCGCGAAAGTTTCAATCAGAGTTGTGCTCTTCCACGATACCTTGTACCTAGCAGTTTGCTGCATTTACAAGGAATTTCGTGAAAGAGACCGTGGCTCTGATGACCTTTGTGAGGGTGTGAATAGAGCTACATGAGAAGATTACCCCTAAAGTGTCTTAGATCATAGGTCTCACCTCTTTTTTAGGTCACAAGGGCTTTTCCAAAATTGTGTGTTGCATTATTACATCTAGTTCATTTCCACCAACGTTTTTGAAAAAAAAAAAACAACAAAATCAAAAAAGAATATGTTTTTCCTTCATGAGGTGGCATATAGGGTATCCTGCCCTAAATTTTCAAAACCCCACCTGTAAATATCTGTCTTTATAAACAAGCATCCTCATCACCCGCATTTTACATCATAACAGCATGCATTACATAAGCAAAATTCTGAAAAATTCATACAGCATTCCTCATGCATCTAAATACAAAAATAACATAAAACCATATGCATTGCATTCATTTACGCATTCATACTTGTACTCATAAAAAAAAATGTTCTATCATCAGAGAGAAAAACGAAAGGCAAGCTGGTTCGCCAACACCGATACTCCACTCGTCTACAAGCAAGATTAATGACTAGCAATCAACATCTCGAGAATGAGGACCCCCTGGGTCAAGATGGGTCGGTTGTGGAGATTCTTAATCCTGAGCAGCTGGCTCAAGAGAATCAAGCTTTGAAGACCAAAGTGGAGGCTATGGAAGCACAGATGGTCGAAGTAATGAGTATGCTACAGAATCTGAGGGGTGGGGCCGCCGCTGGGGCCGCCGCTGTTGTAAATTCCGAAGGGGTTGTTACTTTCGTTTCTCCTCCGGTGTCCGCTGAAGTTACAACTACTCACACCTCTTATGGACAGGGGGTCAGTCACTTTGCCCATCCTCCAGGAGCGAGCAGACAGAGTCATCTGAATGCACCGATATATCCTTGGGGGATGCCAATGGGTTATATGCCGCCTGCTGCTGAAGCTATTCCTGTGGGGCCGAGTCAACCTGTCACGACTATGCCTGGTGGAGCTGCTATGGGACCACAAATTCATACTCCTAGTCCTGATACTGTACTGCCAAGAGGTTCACCTAGTCCTACTCTAGGAGTTACTGTGAACCCTCAGAACGCTGTCCATTGTATGGGAAACCCTGCTCAGTATGGGGTTATTATCACGTTCCGGGGAACTACCCACAAGGTCACTTGTTTGGGAACACTCAGCATGGGGATCGGTATCACTCGCTTGAAGAGCGCTTAAGAGCTATGGAAGGATCAGGAACTAGAGCCAGGGATGCCCGAGATTTGTGCCTTGTCCCAGATGTTGTTATACCCCCTAAATTCAAAGCACCTGACTTCGATAAATATCGCGGCACCGGGTGTCCATCTAGCCATTTGACGATGTATGTTAGAAAAATGGCCGCTTATGCTCATGATGACAAGGTGCTCATTCATTATTTCCAGGACAGTCTGACTGGGGCATCACTAGATTGGTACATGCAGCTGCAATCCTCCGAAGTTCACAGTTGGAAGGATCTCTCTGAAGCCTTTCTAAAACAATACCAGTATAACATGGACCTTGCTCCAGACCGGTCTCAATTACAGCACATGAGCAAAGGAGATAGAGAGTCATTCAAAGAATACGCTCAAAAATGGAGGAGCATAGCTGCTCAGGTGAAGCCGCCATTGACTGAAAAAGAGATGGTGTACATGTTTATGGAGACCCTTCCAGGGCTGTATTATGATAGGTTGGTGGGGAGTGTTTCGTCCAAATTCTCAGATATGGTTGTCATTGGGGAACGATTAGAGCACGGATTGCGCAGCGGAAAGATTGTTGGAGGTTTTGGCGATTCTAGTGGACAAAAGAAACCCTTTCCCAACTTCCCCAAGAAGAAAGAAGGGGAAACCAATGTTATTTCCGCAGGGGGAGGCCCATCTTTCAGCTCTCCACAGCAGGCGGTGTCATTATCTTTCAACTCTCCGCAGCAAACTAATTCGGGCTACAGAGCCCAGAACTATCAAGAGAAGAGGCGTGCTAATTTTGATCCGATCCCAATGACCTATACTGAATTGTTCAATCATCTTGTCTCAAAGAATTTGGTCAATACTCGCCCCATGAAGCCTATACAACCTCCCTTTCCTAGGGGGTACAATGCTGATGCTACTTGTAGTTTTCATAGTGGAGGAGTCGGCCACACGGTGGAGGACTGCAAGGCTTTTAAATATGTAGTTCAGGATTTGATTAACGCCAACTGGATCTCTTTCAAGTCGAACAGTCCCAGTACAACTACAAACCCCCTACCGGGACATGGGACACCATCTGCTAATGCAGTAGAGGATTCTGTGGGGCAGACAATGATAAAAGATGTTAAGTGTATCCAGACTCCTCTGGAAAATATACATGCTGAGTTGTGTCGTCGTGGTGTTATCAAGAAGGGCTGTGTATGCGCCGATCCTTTATGTGTGGGTGCCTGTGAAGTTTTCAAGTCAGTCCTGCAAGACCTGATAGATCGGTGCGTGGTTCAGATAGGGACCCATGATATTGAAGATGAAAAAGAAATCAATGAGGAAGTAATAGCGGTGCCTATGAAAGAGAGATGTTGGGATACCCTAGGGGAGTCCAGTGGAAAGTTTGACTACTTGGTCAGGTATGACGTTCCCAAGAGTGCTCAAATCCGAATGGAAGACATCCAGCCCACAGGATGGGATGAGGAAGAGGAACAATACGACCAAATTGCTGTCATCAATAATGGTCCTAAGTCAGAAGAGGGATGTTAGGATACCCTAGGGGAGCCCAGTGGAAAGTTTGATTACTTGGTCAGATATGACGCTCCCGAGAGTGCTCAAATCCGAATAGAAGACATCCAGCCCACAGGATGGGATGAGGAAGAGGAACAACACGATCAAATTGCTGTCATCAAGGATGAGGGTGGTGCAAACCTGGTTTGTCGCTGCAGTGCTGGTGAAAGAATTAAAGAATGGAAAGACTGTTGATCTTCCTGGGACCTTTTGATTTAAAGTAGTCATTTGTAATGCAACCCTGTGGCTCTGCCCAAGGCCACAGGACCAGTTGTTAGGGGCGCACATGTTTTTATTTTCTAAATCATCATCATCAATAAAAACGTTGTTTTTGAATTCCAATCAATAAAAATCAATTCCTTTTCATTTCATGTGTCTCTTCTTTTCTTTATTATTTTTGCCTGCATGTCTCACCTTCCATTCTGCTTTTTCGCCTCGGCAAAAAGCAAATCCACAGCAATTGTCTCTCAAAATAACAGTGCCAACGGTCCATATTTTGACTTTGATCACCTTATCAATCAAGCAGAGTGGGTCGTTGAGAAAGACCGGGAAAATCCTCCAGAAGGTTAATGAAGCAAGGAAAAAGGGTTATTCAGCATCACGAGGAATCCACTGAAGTGATCAACTTGGGGACCGCTGAGAACAAGAAAGAGGTCAAGATGGGTGCTTCAATAAAGGAAAATTAGAGCTCAAAAAAGGAAATAAAGAAGAAGGGCAAGTGCATGAAAATAAGTGAATTATTGTCCCAGAGTTAATTTTTGAGGAAATAAGTAATCATGATTTGAAATGAAGTCGGACTACCATTCCATATCCAAAAACAAAATCCTCTCCTAAACACCTTAAGCCAAGAAAATCCCAAAGAGAAAAACAAAATCCCTCCTACCCACCGTAAGCCAAGAAAATCCCAAAGAGAAAAAACATAATCCTTTCCGACCCATCTTAAGCCAAGAAAAAGCCAAAAATCCAAAAGTCACCTTAGACAAGGACCACCTCGAAAAAAACGGTGCATCGTTCTTTATCAGTTCACCCAAGCTCAAGAAAAAGAAGAAGTCAAAGAAGGAGAAATCATCCCAAAACCAAAAGAAAAATAAAAAAGAGATGTAAATAGTGAGTTGATACATGTTACCACAAAACCCAAGAGGTCCTCGTCTCAATAAACCTTCAAACACTTTCTCATTTCCATGCACCCCTCCTCTCATAAACCGCAAACACTCTCCTTTGACCTCGACAGCCCGCCCTCCATAGACCCTTAGCCAGGAATAAAACCTCCTAATACCTCATCAAGCCAACACCAAATAAACACCATCCTGCCATTAGCCCCAAATACTTCATTAAGCCTACTCATCTCTCCTCCACAAAACACCACAATCCCGAAAGGTCCATTTCGATCAATGATTGATTGCTGTTATTTTCTCAAAGTTTTAGCTCAAGGACAAGTAAATTCATTTGTTTACAATATGCCAAGTGGGGAAATCCTGTCGCTCTTCACCCCTCCTACAACTGGGGAAATTGATCCTACACCTATCTCATCCCTTGTCGCACTCACATTCATTGAAATCATACAGGGGCAACCCCCTTTCCTCTCTAGTGTATGGGTCAGAAGCAGTTCTTCTCATCAAGGTTGAAATACCCTCTCTACGAGTAGTCATGGAGGCCAGGTTAGAAGAAGCAAAATGGATCCAAACTCGTCTAGATCAACTGAATCTCATTAAAGGGAAAAGAATGGCTGCCCTGCGCCATGGCTAGTTGTACCAACAAAAGATGAAGGCAGCTTTCGGCAGGAAAGTCCGTCTTCGAGAATTCGGCGAAGGAGACCTTGTACTCAAAAAGATCCTACCTATCCGGACTGACTCCGTGGGAAGTTGAGGCCCACTTATGACGGTCCATATGAAGTCAAGAAAGCTTTTTCCAGAGGAGCGCCGATACTCATAAATATAGACGGCGAAGATCTCAGGAATCCAGTCTTATGCCTAAAAGAAATAGATGAAAAAAAGAGAAAGACAAGCCAAGTAAGAATTAGCTCGCTAGGTTGAAAACCCGCAAAGGGCGACCTAGGCAAAATCAGAGCGACCCGGTGGATTAAAAACCCGCAAAGGGCGATCCAGGCAAAAATTAGGGTCTGAAAACTTAGGCATGAAAAGTAAAGAAAGGCATACAACTCTCCTACAAGCTTGGATGAGGGAGTGATCAAGGTCAAGGACATAGATGTTTGGCACTGTTCCACAGAGACGGACAGTCAGAATTCAGCTTCTCTCCTTTTTTCGTGTCTTTTTACAGTTTAAACTTTCAAGTGTAATAAATAATCGGCGTAACTTCTTGTGCGACCGGTTTCCACATTAATAAAGTTCAAATTTCTCGTATTTGTTCACTCTTTTATTTTCTGCTTTTTCTGCTCAAAATAAACGTTTTATGATGATGATGGTCCTGAACTGTAAAACATGTGCATATATCATAGAGCATTGCAAATCATTACGAGATTCTTAAGAGAAAGCACATCCTCAAAATCAGTCAATCATGCAAGAGAAAGCAACTACATCCACGATTGCTTCCAACCAGCAAAGTCAAACCAGCATGCACCCGGCCCATGAGCCCCGCAAGTCCAACAGCTTCTTCAGTCTCGTGTCATGAGCGTCGCGGGTTGGCTGAACCAGCAAAAATAAAAAAAAAATAATAAAAAAAAAAAGGGCAATAAGCAAACACCGTCATGCATTACATTCATCATGCATAAAATCATGCATTTATCAGGCAGGAAAATAATGAGAGAAATTCAGGCATTTGCATTCATCATAAGAGAAAGAAAAAGAAAATAGCAATCATGGCATTTGCATCATGCATCTCATAGAAAAAACAAAACGAAGCCTTCCATTGCATACACTGGCATTCCATGCGGTCAAACCAGACCTTTGTGTCCTTAAACCAGACCTTTAGGGTCCATAAACCAGACCAATATGCAGACACATATTGCTCCATAAACCAGGCTTGTCGGCCCATAAACCAGACTCGTTGTGATCCTTAAATCAGACTAATGTCGGGTCCATAATTTATCATTCCATCAAATAAACCAAAGCATTTCACAACTCTCAAGCATTGCATTTGCATACCCGCACTTCATAAATAAAAAAAAGCAACCATCAAGGAAAGCCAAAAGAGAATATCAAAAGCGTCCAGCATTGCATGCATCAGCGTCACATGCATCCACGTAGCATACATCTGCATTACATTTGCATAACCGCATCTTGCACATTCATCATTACACCAAAATCATAGCATTGCATGCACATGCATAACATGCCCTTGCATAACATGCACCCATACTCCATGCACTATTCCTTGCATCAACTGACGTATGCAGGTACCTCAATCCAGTGCGGCAGCATTGGTCATTTCAATCAATCAATCAACAGGATTCGTGAATCCCTTCAGGACCCAAGTGTCCCTTCAAAAAGCAGACTTCACCTCGTATTCGAGCTGCGGGTAAGTCCTTCAGACCCCAAGTGGTCCTTCAGACTAGTTGTGTCAGCCTAAGACACAATGGACGTCCTACATGGTCAACATATCAGTTCCGGATCTGATCTTGACCCATCATGGCTGCTCGGAAAAGGCCACCCCTTCAGGAAGACCGTTTTACTAGTACCGTTGCCAGTTTGCGCTCCATCAGACCCATTGGTCCATCAGGCTTAGGCATGCCCTTCAGACCTTGTCGGTCCTTCAGTTTAACTCCAATCAATGCGCCAAGCATCGACTGCGAATTAGACCTTCAGAGCCTTGGTGCTCCTTCAGACCCTGAGTGGTCCTTCAGAGCCTTAGTGCTCCTTCAGATCCCGAGTGGTCCGTCATTCTCTCTCTCGGTTAATGCGCCAGGTGTTAACCATTCCCCGTTTGTTCTCAAGCCCATCTTTTCAAAAAATATAGAAAAAGAAAAAGAGGAAAATTCGGGTTTACCCAAGTGGACAAAATCGGTATAATTTCTGAATTCTTTATCTTCATTTTGCCTTGGAATATGTTTCGGCCAATTCATATTCCTAGTTAAAATTCAGATAAAGAGGGGCAGCTGTCATACCCCAATTTTGTCCGGCTTAGGTCCAAACCCTAAATTTTCCACACAAAAAAAATATATAATAAATTATGCATTGCATTTTGGGTCCTAGAAATCATTCCAAAGTTTTTGAAATCATTTTTAGGGTTAGAATGCACTTTTTGGGAAATTAGGGTTTTTAGGGTCAAAAAGGGCATTTTGGTCATTTCTCACAAAAGGGTCTATAAACATAATTTTTGCATGAAAATATTTTCTTAATAAGCCTCATGCATAAAAATAATTTTTTAGAAAGTATAAAATTGATTTTATCATGCATATAATGTATTCTTGATGAATAAGGAAATAATCGATTACGTCATATCCTTCCTTCAAACAAATAATCGATTATCTACTCTGAAAATCAAGCAAATAATCGATTATCTACTTGTTTCATTCAAGCCAATAATCGATTATTTGCTCTATGAAAACAAGCAAATAATCAATTATCCCCTTCCCCTTTTGAAGCACATAATCGATTATTAAGATGCCCATATTTTCAGGAAAGCAAATAATCGATTACCTTCTTATTTCATTCAAGCAAATAATCGATTATTTGCTCTATGAAAACAAGCAAATAATCGATTATCCCCTTCCCCTTTTGAAGCACATAATCGATTATTGAATCTGAGATCCAAGGCACATAATCGATTACATCTCCCAAGTTATTTCCAACATAATCGATTACCTAGTTTCCTAAAATAGATCAAATCCGATTTCCTATAAATAGGAAGCTCATTTTTCATTTCAAGGGGACGCATTCTTCACGAGATCAGATGAAAAAAACTCATTTTTGCGAGATCCCTCACATTTTAGAAAAAAAACTCTTCTACGCTTTATTTTTTCGCTCTATCCGTTCCGTTGGTCCGTCAGAGTCGATCTTCTGCAAGAGTTAGTCGGGATTTGCGTTCTTCAGATTTGTAATATCTGTCTTCATCAGAGGTATTTCAGTCTTTTCATTTGTTAATATTTAGTTATTGTGATCCATGTGATTTAAACTTAGCTATAGCATTTATCTACTCGTTCTTGTATATTATCGTCCATTGTTGATGACGAACCATATGATTCCCACTTATGCCTAGTGCATCATGTTCTAAGTGGTGAAGATGGTCTCGGGTGATTCAGCTTGCCCCTTTCAAACCCTTTCAAAAACATTTTTTTAATTAGAACTACGTCGCTTTGATTCCCGTTTGGGATACGTAGGAGCGAGCCACGTTCTCGTCAAGCGCCACAAATAAAAACTCTTTTCACCCCCCTAAACCAATCATTTTCATAAAACAAACAAAAATCATTTTCAAACCCATTGTTGCTAGTAGCTCATCAGAGCCTCTGTTCGTTTAGCTATTAGTGACAATGTTCTTTTCTCCTAAAAATAATAAACGACGATCCATCATAACTTTTGTTAGTTTGATCCTCGTACAAATCAATCTCTTTCGAAAATCACTTTCAAAAAGATAATAAAAACAAGTTGTTATCAATAGTCCATCAGAACCTTTGTTCGTTTGACTAGCGGTACAACTCTTTTTGAGCATTTAGCAGTGATTCATCATAGCCTCTGCTAGTTTAATCATTTGCTAATGCTCGTCCTATTTCAAAAAACTCACTAAAAACGATAAAAAAACAAAAACTTTTCAAAAAAGAACCAAGAACTACGTAGCTTTGAATTCTCCATCGCACCGGGAGATACGTAGGAGCGGGCCATGTCCCGTCAAGCACTTTTTTCTAAAAACCCTTTTTTCCCCCCTTTCTCACCAAAAATAAAATTTCCAGTATGTTTTCTCATTCGTCTTCAAACAAGAAATAAATAGGCAAATCTAGGTATTTTTCAAATCAAACGTTAAAACCACACATTTAATTAGAGGTTCCCTTTCGGTAGAAAGGACGTGCGCGGTGCTAACACCTTCCTCGCGCGTAATCGACCCCCGAACCTATATCTCTAGTTTTCAAAAGACCATCCGCCTTGTCCAAAAGACCTTTTTTCAATGTTTTGGTCTTAAAATTAAAATATTGGTGGCGGCTCCAAAATTATTCCACGTTGTACATTGAGAAACCCAAGCCGGGATTTTTCGGGGTGCAACAGTCACCAGACAGTCGTTCATCCAGAAACTAGAAACAAAATAGGGTTCTCAAATTCAGAAATTCAATCAGAAATTATAAACAAAATAGGGTTCACTGCAATCAGAATTTCAAGTTTCAACCAAATCAGAATTCAATCAAATTCAGTGGCGTTAGAGACAGACAAAATAGGGTTCAACCAAATTCAATCAAAATCAGAATTCAAATCAGAAATTATAAACAAAATAGGGTTCAACCAAATCAAGTTTCAACAAAATAGGGTTCACTGCAATCAGAATTACATACCTGTGAGTGTGATTCTGTGACTTTGAGACTGAGACAGACGCACGCAATTTCGCAAACGCAGGAAGCTTCACTGCTTCAGCGAGAGAAGAAAGTTGCTTCGCGAGCGCGAGAGAGAAGGCAGCAGAGGAAGGCTTCGTGAGAGAAGCTAATCCTTCATTCGCGAGAGAGAAGGGTAAAAGCTTCAGTTGACTGCGAAGAAGAAGGCTTCGCGGTGAAGAACGGAAGAAGAACTGAAGAAGAAGGCGGTGGCCGCTTCGTGGAAACAGTGGCGTGAGAACTGAAGAAGAAGGCAGCGTCGCTGTGTCACGTGTTGTGCGTTTTTGTTGCTACTGCGTGCGTGTTTTGCCTTTTGCGAGAGAGTGTGTGTTTGGGTAAGTGAAGTTTGGGTATTTGGTGCAAATAGGTGCCAAATTTGGGCTATTGCTGCAATTTAAAATATTCAGGGGTGTCAAAAAAAATTCTATAGGGTGGTAAGCAGAATTATTTTTTTTCAGGGGTGTCAACTGAACCCCCTCACTTGTAGCTGGGTCCGCCACTGAATGATTGTGTAACACACGTGTAAGTTTTCTGAACGGTTATGCGTTCGGGGCTCATAGGAAATGTGGGAATCACAAAGAATTAAGGGATGATGCGTAGGCCTCTTGAGATCTATGAACTCCGAGAGACATCTCGAGACCATGAAAACACCGAGGGTGATGAAACATTACTTATTTACTAGGCTTAATAGGGTGTCGTTCTAACGCTTTACCAATAGAGAAGTTTAGGACTGTCGAGAGGAAATTTGAATCAGAGGGATGATGTTGTGAGACCTCAATTATGGAAAGGACCCCATATATGATCATTCAAGACTACAAAAGTTGGTTACCTAGAGAGGACATGAGAATCTACTTGGATGTTTGAAGTGTTGAAAAGCCCATTTATCTAGAGATTGCAAGAAAGAAGAGGTAACAATTATTTTTAATAAACCGGGTATCCTCTGTGCGCAACTGCAGAGACTAATCCCTCGAGCGGGGTAGGACCACAATGGACGGCAAAGGTCTCCCTCAAGAGATTTAACACTGTTGCATGCCCAAGGCTGGATTCGAACCCAAGACCTTGGTTAAGCTGGAAGAGACCCATATCAATCTCATCCAAGTGCTCTTGGGTAAGAAGAAGAGGTAACATGTTTCCCATTTGGAAGTCAAAACATTTTACCCACAAAAATTGATCAAAAGGTAAGGGAAACTTAGGGTCCGTTTGATTTGCAAACAGGTGAGTACAAGATTGGATAGTACTGAACAGGACAATACTGGTTAACTTTTTATCTCGTATATTGTTTGGTAAACAATTGACAACACAAGCAAAAAGAATACAATTTACTATAATTTTCTTTCTAATGTGTATAATTATTTTATATAACATATTTTATAATATAATTTAAAAACTATAAAGAAAAATGTGTGATGGAGAAGATAGAAGAGAGAGAGAGAGAGAGAGAGAGAGAGAGAGAGAGAGAGAGAGAGAGAGAGAGAGATGAGAGAAAGAGGTCATGAGATGAGAAGATATAAGAGAGGGGGGTGAAAGGAGAGAGAAGAATGAGATAGGAGATAGAGAGAAGCATGAGATGGGGGGAGAGAGAGAGGAGAGGGAGAGAGAGAGAGAGAGAGAATTAGAGTAGGAAAAACAATATTTTGGTATTATTTTGGATGATCAGAAAATTGTATATGAGATAGAAAGTTGTATTGTGGTTTTGTGAGAGACAAAAATTTAGGTTTCTGTCGCCTTGCTCCCAGTTTTGTCTAATACCATAAACATTTTCTAAATCAAACATGGTACAACTGGAGTTATCCGGTACAAATCCCTCTTTTTTATCAACTCAAACGCATCCTTAAGGTTATAGGTAGGAGTATAAAACATCAAAAAGCAAACGGTGTTAGTAAATGAAAATAATTCTTCGAGTAGTCCAAATTGTTTTTCCTGTAGGAGAGTACTCTCTTCTCTGCCAATTAAGGAGTGTCCGCCAAATAGGAAGATTAGTTATGAGGCTAAGAACTATGGTCACTCCTTGAGCAATATCCACAAGGAGGAACTGGTGAGTTAGGTTGGATAAAGCAAAAGAAAGGACATATGTCTGTTAGTTCTCGAAAATGCCTTCATCCGGATAATTGGATATGCATTTGACTTCACAGACAAAGTATTTGCCTATTTCCCCTCGTGGCTTATTTCTTACTAGTGCGTATGACCCGTGCACGGGTATACATTATCCTTTCAAAAATTACAGAATTATTAAAATATTTGATATAATATATTTTTTGAAATATTTATAAGAGATCCCATTGTATATATTAATACTTTAATAGAGCAGTGTTTGTATGTACATGCAGATAATTTCATGGTTTTTTCCTATGGACGAATTTGCGGAAATATACTCATTTTAATGATTTCAATAAAAAATACGATACTTAATAGAGTTTATGACTCTTAAATGAAAATAGTAAGTTAATGATGTCTAATACAGAATCATAGTGTTAAAGATGTTTAAAAATATATAGTTGAATAAACAATGTTTAAAAATTATTATCAGGTCAGGGTGACATTCAGAATAAACAATGTTACATAATTGGTGCCTAAATGGTGTACTTGTTTTTGAGACTAACAACCTCAGGAAGATCAGTATTTATCTTCAGCTTCGAGGCATGCATAGAGCTTTGCAGAGTGAGTTGACCTGTAAAGTGAAAATATTAAGGTAAATAATTATTATATGCATATTTATTAAAAGTTACAACATTGAATCTTTGCTAAGTAATACCTTGAAAGTCTTTCAGCTTTGCAAACCTGACAACTGCGCAGTGTCAGCAATAAGAAAGGAGGTAAGCTCACCCACAAGAGCACCAAAGAGAGTGATATTATATCAGTACCTACACGATGGAGACATTATAGAACACGTGACTGGTAAGTACACGATTCGAGTCCTCCTCAACCTTCTTCTGGCGACGGCAAGCCCAATACCACCAATCATCATCGTTGATGTTGGAGTCAATGGAAGCCAAAATAACAAAGTGTGCTCCTAAAAAACCAAACGATTAAACAATGAACATGCTTAAAGACGGAAAAGTGTTTACTTGGTATAGTGATGTCTAAGAATGTTGACTAATTAGTATTATATATTATTTTACCTCAACCATTTCTTTGACATACGATATAGTATGTTTTGCAGCAACTAAAAGGAATTCATCTTTAGGTCCCCCACCCTTACTTTGCGTGCTAATGGTTAGAGTGGGTGAGGCAATACATACTGTACAAAAAAGATATAATATTATACATGTATAATATATTGATGAAACCATTTGGTTCAATTCTGATAGTAGGTGATTACTGGTATAACAACAGTGTCCACAAATATTATGGTACTTGTCGTCCACTTGAACACGGATTTAAGATCAATATAATGGCCGGATTCAATTTTTCATGTGTTTTTGTAAGATCAATATAACGGCTGTCTCATTTTATTTGCAGGTTTTTTAAATAATAAGGAGCGATATTATGCTTACGTGTAATGAAAATAGACCTAAACATGGTTTGGCAAAAAGTTAGTAGCTCCATACTGGTATAACAACAGTGGCCACAAATTTTCTGTTACTTGTCATCCACTTGTACACGAAGGTAAGAGCAATATAATGGCAGGTTTCAAGTTTTAAGATGTATTTTTTGCATTCTGGTATACATAGAAAATGTATGAGCTTTGAGTATACTATGTAATTAGATCAAATATGTATACAACTGTGTATGGATTTCAACAACCATATCAGTATATAAACTTCACATAACCAAATAACAGCCAATATGTTGTATGCCTTAAATTCATTGTCATGGATAAATTTAGGACATTATTTCCAACATGCTAATAACTTTTGTTTAATAATAGGGTTCAAAAATACCTCTTAGTCGGCTAAAACCAACTCGGTTGCCAATGGTGAGTTGCCACCATTTCTGGAGAAAACTTGCCACTTGCGGAGTACTTTGACCAGTATGGAGGCTGTGTCGTTGTCTGGATCAATAGACCCTAAAGTAACAACCTTTTTTTGGGAAGAACTGCTACGGATTTGCATGAGGAGGCCATATTTTTTAGAATAGAACTTTCAGGTACGTATGCTACTCTATGCTTAGCTTTGCTCTATGGATTTATCAGGAAAACAGAACTAAAGGGTTTTTTATATTTTTAGCAATATGAGACAGCCAATAGCCAAATAGCCATAATATTGGGCCTGTAATGTCGTTTTCCCTGAATGGCATGTTTTTTACTGCTGTTGACCAATGAAATGAGACTGACGTGTTTAATTTGCGCACTGTTTATGGGTCTGAAAATACATCCCTTAACTTTTGCAAAACATCAATGTTTTGTATATGCAAAAAACTTGCTGGATAAGTCATATCCCTTAAACTTTGGTAAAATTAAATGGCGGGCATAATAAACGTTAGGAATATATCGTTTTGTTTTCAGAATATTATCTTTCAGCTGAATATTAATTGTTGTTTCACGGTATTTATAGTATCAGGAATCTGGAATAAACTTTTCCTTATTTTATAAGTTTTGACTTGAAGCATCAAAAAGGCAGAAATTAATTTAGGCCAAGTAGTACAGATTTAATTGTAGCATATAATGCTTTTTTCACATTGAATACGTTTGTAGCATATAATGATTTTTTCATTGTATGACAGCAAATTTGTTTTTAAAAGAATACAGCTAATCACGCAAGCGAAGTTACTAAAAAATAAATAATAGTTTAAAGCGTTATTGATTTTGTCATTATTTCGATAGCTGATATTGTGAACGCTGTGTTTTTTATTTCAGCTGTGTATAACGCCTTGTTGAGTTGGAAGCTGTTTTGGACTATAATTGCCAGCTGTAATTACGTCATCAATGACGTAATTATTTTGGTCGGGTGACGTGGACAGCTTAGGTGGATGATTCATGGTTTAGTATTATTAAGATTAAGATTAAGATTTTTCACATTTTTATTTCATTACGATGAAATGAGTATGAGTAATCTTTTTCTTTATTGATAATTTTTCTCTAAGAATAATTTGTATCAAAAGGTTTTAACGAGACTCTCACTCTTCTTTATGGAAAAAAAAATCGAGCTTCTCATTACATTTTTTCCATACACATGATGTCAACCTCCAAAATATTTCTCTTCATGTTGTGGAATCATATTGTTTCTTTAGAGTTATCTCTATGGCACCATATATTAGGTAATACATCACACCATATACTTCAACACATTGCAAAAAAAAACCCTACTTACATAAGAAACAATATAAGAAACAAATCTCTGGTCCGTAAAAAAACCCTATTTACATAAGAAACAATATATTAGATAATACTTGACACCATATACTTCAACACATTACAAAAAATTTATCCGCTATTGAAATCAACTTTCTCATTTAATAAGATTAAAAGTTTAACTTCTTTCCTAAATTGCCCTTTTCATTAAATGATGTTTTATATTCTTAATCAATGATATCATATTTAATTACACCACTTAAATAGGGGTAAAGTTGAGAATGATCATTTAATACATCTTAAAATAAGATTTTGTTTCTTATATTTTAGATCATCAAAAAAAATTGGTTTATTATATTGTGGGCCGTAAGTAGTATTCAATACTCCCTTCGTCTCATATTATATAATGTTTTAGCCAAAAAAATTGTCTCACAACATCCAATTTAACAGCATAAAACAGAAAAATGCCTACAAATGTGACAAAATAAAAGTCACCGAAGTACTAATGCCTCCAGATCTGTAACTTCGAGACCCTAGTCATTGGTTGAATCTGCAGTGGATCAAAGTCGATCTGTTGATCTGAAACAAACGAACACCGCTATAAGACAAAAAATCAAAAACACCGCACCAAGACGATAAACAACAATAACACCGCACTCAGACGACAAAGTCAAGAAAAAAGATACGTAGTAAAAGGTGAGCAAGGAAGAAGAGAAGAGTAGAGAGAAGTTTGATAAAGGCAGCCAGGTTTTTTATACCCTTTACTTTACCCTTTAATAATCTCTATTTTTCTAATTCTATTAATTTATCTTTGCCATATCATTAATGAATGGTAATTTTGATAAAGTAACTCATAACTTTTCTTCCCAGGGAAATTTAACTATATTTCTTAGTTTATGTAAAATAGCCAAAGTGATTTAAGTATAATATGCGAAGGGAGTATAAATTAGTGGATTAACATCTGGAAACATAGCTCTCACCAAAGAAACATAGCCATAATATCGATGCTAGTAATGAACAAAAAAAATATCTATGCTAGTAATTACTCCCTTCGTCACATATTATATGATATTTTAGCCAATTTTTTTCATATTATATGACATTTTACAATATCAATGAAGCATTAATTTTTCTTTTCCTATCATATCCTTCGTTATTTAATAATATCGCTTCTTCCAATTCTATTAATTTATCTCCCGTAACTCATGGGAATAGATCCTTTCAAGAGACTTTATGATATAGTGAAATCTCAGTGACACATTGAATAAGACAAAAAGTGAGAGAAAAATATTATAAAAATTGAGAAAGAAGGTTGTATGTGTTATGAAAATAACCAAAACTTGAATAAGAACAAATACTAGATATTCTATTGAGACAAGAAATGAAGGAGATATTGAATATCTTTATATAACGAGACATACTTTAGATAAGATAAGTGTAGTGGAAAAATTGTCTGTCTTTTCCTCTAGTTTGTACTACACTTATATCAGTTCAATTGAAGCACATATTGTAAACCAAAATTTTACAAACCACAATAAATTTGTTGTTTGACATGACCGGTTGGGCCATCCGGGGTCTATAATGATACAAAAATATTTGAAAAATCATGTGGTCATCAATTGAAGAACCGAAAGATTCTTCAATCTAATTAGTTTTCATGTATCTCTTGTTCACAACTGAAGTTTATAATTAGACCATCACCACAAAAATTAGAAGTGAATATCTCAAATTTTTAGAACGAATACATATGGTGATATTTGTGGGCCAATACACCCACCATGTAAACCATTTAGATATTTATGATTTTAATTGGTTCATCAACTAAATGGACACATATGTATTTGTCATCAAATCTCAATTGGAAGTTTGTGAGATTGTTCTCTACTCTAACTTCTCTAAGAGCTCATTTTCTAAATTATCTAGAAAGCATCAGATGAGTATTGTATGTTTATTAGAATTAATATTGGACATCACGTAGCATATGTTCATTCATAAAATGGTCTTGAAGAACCATTCTCTAAACGTCTAAAGTTAATTATATGACCAATACTTATGAGATAAGAACTTTCAATTTCTACTTGGGAACGTGCAATTTTGCATGCTGCAATATTGATTTGCATCAGGCCAACAAATTATCACAAATCTTCCCCTTTATATTTGGGTTTTGGTCACGAACATAATATTTTCCATTTTAGAATTTTTCGGTGTGCGGCGTATGTTCCAATTTCTCTACCACAACGGACTAAGATGGGTCCTCAAAGAAGGTTGAGAATATATGCATGTTGGATATGAATCTCCATTTATTATAAAGTATCTGGAACATGAGATTTATTTACAGCTCGATTTGCTGATTGTCATTTTGATGAATCAGATTTCCCAACATTAGGGGGGAGAATAAACAGCTGGAAAAAGAGATTAGTTGGAATGAATTATCATATGTGTCATCTTGATCTTCGATCTAAACAATGTGAACTAGAAGTTTAAAAGATAATTCATTTGCAAAGCTTAGCAAATCAATTACCAAATGCATTCACTGATCCAAATGGTGTGACCAAATCATATATATATCAGTTGCTAATACTCCAATAAAATGGATGCCCTTGTTGGACAGTTTAATATTGCAAATGAGTCTCAACCGCACCTGAAGCGCGGTAGACCAATCGGTTCCAAAGATAAAAAAATCTTTGAACAAGAAAAGGAGCTAAAAAGAAAATTGGTCTTAGCGAGGATATAGAAACTCTAAAAGAGTCTTCAGACATCATTGACATTTCAATTCCAGAAGAACTGATCAGGTAGCTGAAAAATTCTGAAATTAAAGAGATATCAATGAATTATGTCAAGAATTAAATACAATGGAACCAAAACGAAGTCAACGTTGACAATATTTTTGTTTATAATTCTTGTTGTCAAACACTTTATTCCTAGCGGTGTGATCGGCCAGAGGTTTAGACGATTTTGATTCCTCTATTCTTCAAGCAATTGCGTCGAGGAAGGAACTCTATTCCTCGACTATGGGTTCCCTAACTCCTCCAAAGAGTGTTAGGTTAGGTGTGAGAGGAATGTGTGGCTTGGATTATCTACGAAATTAAGATAACATAAAGAAAGTGGTAAAGATAAAGTAAATGCGAAGAAAATAGTAGTTTGATTGATTGATGTGTGTCAATCTGTCAAGTGCTAGCTACTATATATATATATATATATATATATATATATATATATATATACACGAGCCTTCATTGGCCACTATGCAGGCCTGCATCTGCTCACCGTTAGATTGACTAAGATCAATGGTCATAATTAAGCCTAATCCTAAAAACTGAGTTCACTCTTCACGACCTCACTAGCACGGACTAGTGGGTTAAAACCCTAGTCACTCCTATTTCCACGGAGTCTTCTGTTCCTTGACCTTAACAGCTTCAACGTTGTGTGTCCACGTGCATTGAATACTTGCACTCCAAGCAAGTATTCCTCGCCTCGGCCACATCCCTCCTCGGCCATGCCTCACTTTCGGCCTTCGTCCGTTGGAGCTTTGGCCGGATCACCCTGTGGTCGAGGTACCTTCCAATTGAGTCTCGCTGTACCTCGGTGATTCTTCTCATTCCCATGGGGTTTCAATCTTTCTCCGAATATTTGTCCTTATGCTTCTAGATTGAGCTTTCCCTGTATTGAGTTATTTCTGCCCTGTTGCTTCTATGGCTGCCTCGGCCCTTGTCATAGCCTTGATCTCTCATTTTTCCCTCGGCTAGCAACTTGATTTATTTTGGGTGTTAACAATAATATAGCGCTAAATATGATAAATGATAGTGAGGATCATGAACCAAAGTATATTAAAGATTGTAGACAAAGTGAGAATTGGCCAAATTGGAAGCTGAAATTGAAGTAGAATTAAACTCGCTTTACAAGCAAAAAGTTTTTGTACATGTATAGAGATTTGTGGAATATGATCAGAATACTTGTTCTTATTCAAGTTTTGGTTATTTTCATAACAGTATAGAGATGTGTGGAATATGATCAGAAAAATAGCTCAGAGTTCTGGAAATTATTTATGCGGATTCGTGTGAAAGTGGATGTTCGTAAACATTTGAAGAGGTGGAAGAAGATTCGCTCGTTCAATGGTGTTATTTCTCAGGTCCGTTTCAAATACGAACGATTGACAGTTTTTTGTTTCTTCTATGGAATGTTGGGACATACTGATACTATGTGTGAGAAACTATTTTCTCTAGGTGTTGACAATGGTGAGAGGGGGTGGAGTTCGGACCTCCGTGTGGAGCACCGCCGTCAAGGGACGGCGAGCAGCAGTCGCTGGCAGGGGCGGAGCCAGGGGGACCTGGCGGGGCCATGGTCTCCCCCAGAATTTTAAAAAAATTTAATTTTGATATAAAAATACTCAAGGGCCCCACCACTATTAAGTCATACACTTTATGGTCGGCACCCCTCAAATGAAAATCCTGGCTCCGCCCCTAGTCGCTAGCTTCGTGATGACGGGGACAATGGCATTAATTACAATGCTAATAATATGGGTCGCAATAATGGAGGCATCAATGATCCGGCTCCTCATTTTGAAACTTCTACAAGAGTGGAGGCTGGTTATGATAACAATAATAATGTGGCCAACCATTTCTTTAATGATGATAGGAATATTATTATTCCTCCAACTCAGCACCCTTATACAGCAAATACATCTGATCTTGTTCCTCTTTCTACAGTAAATGCGGGCCCACATGTTGTTAATGTTGTGCAACTGGTTACCGGTTCTGCTGGTCCACACGCGATCCGTACTGTGCGTGCTGCTGCACGTAATCCTGCCACTGGAATTGCGAGTTTGCCTCAGATAGCGAGTGGTTCATCAGTGGGGACTACTTCTGCTTTCGTTGAGGATCTATGTTGTAAGAGAGGGCGAACAGATGATGGGGAAGGTCAGAGCATGGATGTTACTTCAACTGATACTTTGGTGCATTTTTTATCCGGTAGGTCCTGGCAGTCAGGCCTGCCGGGAACAATGAGTATTCTAAGTTGGAACTGTCTAGGCCTGGCTCACTCGTCGGCAGTTCCTTTGCTTCGGGACCTGGTCCGGTGTCATAAACTGGATATTATATTTTTGTAAGAAACTTTTGCTAATGCTCAGCTTATAGACTCAGTTCGTTGTATGACTGGTTTTGATAGATGCTTGGCGGTTGATAGAGTTGGTCAGAGTGGGGTGTGGCTGTTCTTTGGGTGAATTCTGTGAATTGTTCTGTTACAGGCTATTCTCGACACCATTTGGACATGGAAGTAAACAATTCTAGAGTAGGGAGGTGGAGGTTAACAGGATATTATGAGTGTGCCAATAGAGCTCATAGACGTCACTCTTGGGATTTGATCAGGCAGCTAGCGGGTATGTCTCAGCTTTCGTGGTGTATGTTGGGTGATTTTAATGATCTTCTCTCTCCAGATGATAAATGGGGAAGGTGTGACCATCCACCTTACCTCATGCGAGGTTTTAGAAATGCTATCCTTGATGCCCGTTTGATTGATATTGATATGGTTGGCTATCCCTTTACTTGGAGGTTTGGTTTGGGGACCCCTAACGCAGTTGAGAAAAGACTTGACCGGGCTTTTGCTACAAGCTCTTAGTTTAATGTCTTTCCTCAAGCTCAGCTTTGCAATCTACTTTCTCCAAAGTCACACCATTTGCCTTTGTTACTTACGTTTGTTCCTTCTAGAGTTGAGTGGCGTGGAACTCGTTTTCGGTTTGAAAAGTATTGGCTGGCTGAACCTGAAGTGGCCGAAGTTGTTCATGATGGGTGGAATAAGGGTGGAGGTCACCATGTTCTTGCTAAAGTTGATAGTTGTGCTTCGACTTTAACTCCCTGGGACCGTAGCATTCACATGAGGTTCCGTGAGGATATAGAGGAATGTAAGAAACAACTTGAACAATTTCGACATAGAAGAGATGTTAGTGGTGCTTCTCATTTTAAAAAACTATCTAGGATTTGTGTAGCTTGATTATAAAAGAGGAGTTATTTTGGTAGCAGTGTGCAAAGAAGTTTTGGCTTCGTGATGATTGTGTTATTGTGGAGGATCAGCCCCATGTGAAAAGTGTGGTTGTAGGCTACTTCGAGGAGCTCTTTTTGGGCAGAGAAGGTGTGTATGATCCGGTTTTATCATCCCTTAATCAACGTGTCAATGACATTGATAATGGTGATCTTATTCGGCCTTTTCATAAGGATGAATTTCGTGATGCTTTGATGGAGATGGATTCCGATAAAACCCCTGGGCCCGATGGTTTCAATCCAGGCTTTTACAAAAGATTTTGGGAGGACTTTGGTGATGAGATTGTTCCGGCTTGTATAGGGTGGCTGGACACGGGTCACTTTCCTACAATTCTTAATGATACCAACATTGCTCTTATTCCGAAGAAAGATAATCCGGAGACAATGATGGATTGAAGGCCAATCTCTCTTTGCAATGTCATCTATAAACTCGTTTCCAAGGTACTTGCTAATAGATTAAAGTTTATTCTCCCTAAATGTATTTCTATTGGCACTTAAAGAAAAGTTGGTTTTTTCGGCGGGCAAAATCCGCCGGAAAAGTCAAAATTCCGCCGAAAATTTGGACTTTCTGATGGATTTTTCGCGCCGGTAGCCAGCTCGCGGCAAACGGTTTCCAGCGGATTATTTGTCGGTAATTTCCGGAGGATTTCGTGGCGCCCAAAAATCCGCCGGAAATTTCCAGCAGATAATCCGCCGGAAATTTCCAAAAAAATCACATAACATTACCGGCGGATTATCCGCCAGAAATCCGCCGGAAAAAACTTGTTTTTTTTAAAAAAAAATAAAAATCCGTCGGAAATCCCGTTAAATCTGCCGGAAAAACTTTTTTCTTTTTTGAAAAAATAAAAATCCGCCGGAAAATCCGTCGCAAATCAATTTTAGTTTTATTTAAAAATTAATATTATTTTATTAAAAAATTTAATTATTAATTAATTTACAAATTAAGAAAATTAAAATTAGGAATTAAAATTACTAATTAATTAAATTATTAATTAATTTATTAATTAATAGATTATATTAATTAATTTTAAATAATTAATTAATTTAATTAAAAAAATTCAAAATTATTTATTTTACATTAATAATTACTTTAAAAACTTTAATTATTGATAAAAAATAAAAATTAATAATTAATTTAATTATTAATTTATTTATTTATTAAAAATAAAAATTAAGAATGAAAATTAATAATTAATTTAATATAGTAATTAATTTTAAATAATTAATTAAATTAATTTAAAAAATTAAAATTGTTTTTTTAAAATAAAAAATAATAATTAAAATTAAAAATATCGTTCTTAATAATATACGAAATGAAAAACAATAACAGGTCTGAATTGAAGACAATTTAATTTAATTCAAATTTAAAATCGAACAATAACATGTCTGAAATGAAGACCATTGAAGAGGAATGAATAATACTAGGCAGTGAATTGAAATGTTTATTTTTATCTGCCCTTTGTCCATTCATTGGTGTGAAATTTATATCCATTGGCAAAATATGTGTGCCATTATTTAACACATCTTCGAGGACCGTCTGATATGTTCCTCAAGTGTTGGTTGGTAGGAATTGGTGGGAGGGCATAAACATGTTGCCTAAAGCACGTTGGAAAATGTGCATTAATATGAGCAGAAGATTGTTGCTCACTTATGTCCTCTGATGACAATAATTCCCTAAAAAGAAATAATTAATTGTTACACATTTGTCTACTTTATATTAACAAATTAAGATCGATAGTTAATGTTGAGGAACATACTCAATAAATGGTTGCACCTCAGTACAGTTTATCAACACATGAACATGTGCTGAACTTAACTCTTCATCTGTTAGACAGTGAATTGACTCCTTCCCAGATGGACGATCGGGTCGACAAAAGACAAACAAAGCTAAACGATGTCTAGGACATTCAGTATCCATTTCATTTCGACTCCTGCTGCCAGGAGCAAACCCATTCTTGAAATAATAAGAACAAAAATGCGTTGTTTCACGGTGTAAGTAAGAAGAATATATCGATCCTTCAACTCTAGCTTTGTTTTGGTTATGGACCCAACTGAAGAGGAAGAATACAACATAGCTCAAGTGAGGCCCAAATCCAAGAGAGTCAAGATCAAGCCCAAATACTTGAATGACTACAACACCCGTTCGAGTTACTTATTATTTACTGCTTTACTTTTACCTCATGATGTAAGAAGGATCTAGTGAATCCATTGTCCTTTTCAATTCTTATCCTTTTGTATGACTCATAGAGAGATCTTTCTAGATATTGTATGAGTCACTATTTGACAGCTGTAATAGTACACTTGAGGGTACTATATTACCATTGAAGAGGAATGAATAATACTAGGTAGTAAATTGAAATGTTTATTTTTCTTTGTTAAGGAGGAGCTCCCCTCAAAGGAGATTGTTCTTATTTCATTGTGCTTGTTAGACCTTTCACTGGTGCTTTCATCATGGCTACTCCACCTCCCACACCCTCACTTGAAGATATGATTCAACAAATTCTCAACAATCAACAAACATTTCAGCAAAACTTCGCTACGCTTTCCGCAGAAGTTCTTCAACTTCGCACTCATCCCACCATTCCCACTCTTCTGCCTACGCCAGATCCATTGAACCACCGTCCCTTCGCCACTTCCTCCATCAAGCTCGAGATTCCACGCTTCGACGGCACTGACCCAATGGGGTGGATTTTCAAAATCACCCAGTTCTTCGATTTTCATCACGTTTCTGAAGATCAACGGTTGCGTCTTGCTTCCTTTTACCTTGAAGGCGAAGCACTTACCTAGTATCAATGGATGCACGCCAATGGACAGTTGGTTTCGTGGCCAATGTTTCTTCATTCGCTGGAACGAAGAACCCAAAGGGTTCTCTGTTCAAGCTTTGTCAAACGGGTTCAGTGAAGGAGTATCAAACGGAGTTTGAATCACTCGCGAATCGTATTGTGGGACTTCCGCCGCCGTTCTATCTCAGCTGCTTCGTTTCTGGTCGAAATCCGGAGATCCGCTGTGAGGAACAGGCTTTTCAACCTATCTCTCTTTCTCATGCAATTAGTTTGGCTAAATTACTAGAAGAAAAAATCAATGATAAAAATTCCTTTTTAACTCGTAAAACGCCATTTTTTTGCAACTTCTAGCTCATCCACAGCTACCCAGAAACAGCCTCTTAAACCACCACAAAACCCCATTGTTCCTTCGAGCAACCCTAGCAAACCCTCGACACCAGTTCATCGCCTTTCACCCCAAGAACTTCAAACTCGTAGAGAAAAGGGTTTATGCTACAACTGTGATGAGAAATATGCTCCTGGCCATCGCTGTAAACGAACCTTTCACCTCCTCATAGCTGAACCAGACCATCACCAGAAAACTCTGACCCAACAGCTCTCTTACTAGAAACCCAGAAAATCCTCACTACCACCAATACCCAGGAACTCACTGCTGAAGTGCCACAACGTCATATTAGCCTACACGCTCTATTAGGACATTCCATTCCCCAAACACTTCGTGTAGTAGGCCACTTAAAACAGCACCCTGTTGTTGTCCTTGTAGATGGTGGCATCAACCAAAATTTCATTCAAGACCACATAGCCAAACATTTGAACCTACCCCTCACACCAATACAACCTTTCCAAGTCCCGGTAGGAAAGGGTGAGCTGTTAAAATGTGAATTTTTATGTGCCAATCTAAATATTGCTGAGTTCTAATGAATTTTTGGTAGATTTGTTTGTACTACCTATAGTGGTGCTGATATTGTTTTGGGAGTTCAGTGGTTAAAAACTTTAGGCCCTGTTCTTACAATTATGACAAGTTAACTATGCATTTTATCAAAGAAGGGTCTGTTGTCCAAATCAGTGCTGAGCCAAAACCACAACCCAGTGAATCTTCACTCCACCAGCTAAAAAGACTCATTGCCACACATGTTGTTGACACATTTTATGAGCTCCAAATTATCAACCAACCTGCCAGCAATGACCCACCAAACACACCAGAACCTTTTATTCAAACCTTACTAGACCAATTTGCTCATTTATTTGAAATGCCAAACTCCCTCCCTCCTAGCCGTCCCACTGACCACCACATTCCATTACTTGAGGGTTCCAATCCTGTCAATGTGAGGCCCTACATATACCCACAATTCCAAAAACAAGAAATTGAAACTCAAATCAAATCCATGCTTGAACAAGGCATTATTCAACCAAGCTCTAGTTCCTTCTCATCCCCTGTCCTCCTAGTCTGCAAGAAAGATGGCTCTTGGAGATTTTGTGTGGACTATAGAGCCTTAAATTCAATAACCACCAAAGACCGTTTTCCCATTCCATCCATTGATGAGCTTCTTGATGAGCTTCATGGCACCAAATGGTTCTCTAAGCATGACCTTAGATCCGGATACCACCAAATACGCCTCAACCCAAATGACATTGCCAAAACAGCTTTTCGTACCCACCAAGGCCACTATGAGTTCCTTGTAATGCCCTTTGGCTTATGCAATGCTCCTTCCACCTTCCAAGCCACAATGAACATCATTTTTGCACCTTACTTAAGACAATTTGTCATAGTATTCTTTGATGACATCCTTGTTTATAGCAAGACCCTTGATGATCATCTTCACCACCTCCAAACAGTCTTTGAATGCCTAGTCACACATCAGTTTTTTCTTAAGCTCAGTAAATGCACCTTTGCCCAACCCTCCATATCCTACCTAGGCCATATTGTCTCAGCTAATGGTGTTGGACATGATCCTGAAAAGATAAAAGCAATGGTTAACTGGCCATGTCCCAAAGCTGTGAAACAATTGAGAGGTTTTTTGGGGCTCACAGGGTTCTATAGAAAGTTCATCTGCAACTATGCTTCTATTCCTCATCCCTTGACTGAACTTCTTAAGAAGCATTCGTTTGTTTGGTATGACATAGCACAAACTGCTTTTGAGAATCTCAAAAAAGCTATGACAGCAGCACCTGTTTCGGCTCTGCCAAACTTTGAAGAAGAATTCACTTTGGACACTGATGCCTCAGGGCTTGGTATGGGTGCAGTTTTGTCACAGAATGGGCACCCCATTTGTTTCCATAGCAGGAAGTTTTGCCCCAAACTCCTCAATGCATCTACATATGTTAGAGAGCTCTGTGCAATTACCTCTGCTATGAAAAAATGGAGGACTTATTTGCTGGGTCGCACTTTAACTATAAACACTGATCAGAGAAGCCTAAGGGAACTCATGACTCAAGTGATACAGACTCCTGAACAACAATACTATCTGGCTAAGCTTCTTGGGTTTTCCTACACCATCCAATACAAGCCAGGCACTCACAATCGTGTAGCTGATGCTCTCTCTCGTATTCAGGATGAACCTTCTCAAGCAATGATTCTGTCTACTCCTCATTTTGATTTTCTTGCTAAATTCAAAGAGGAGGTAGCCACTAATGAGGATTATCAGACCTTGAAGCTCAAGGTACAACATGATTCCTTTAAGTTCCCTCATTTTACAGTGAAGAGTGATTTACTCTTTTTCAAAGAAAATTTGTTTGTTCCTACTGGTTCTGTTTTTAAGAAACTCTTGTTGGAGGAATTTCATGCTTCTACTATAGGGGGCCATAGTGGTGTTCACAAAACTTATGGGAGACTCAAAGAAAATGTTTTTTGGGACAATATGAAGCATGATGTAGCTGACTTTGTCAAGAATTGTGTAGTTTGTCAACAAACAAAAATTCCTGCTCAGCTCCCATATGGGCTTCTCTAGCCTCTGCCTATTCATTCTTCTATTTGGGAGGATATTTCAATGGATTTCATAATTGGGCTTCCTTCATTCCAAAATAACACTGTTATCTTCGTGGTGGTTGACAGATTTTCCAAGGCTTCTCATTTTAGTATGCTTCCTACCAACTTCACTGCTTCTAAAGTTGCTGAGTTATTCTTTGATATGGTCTACAAACATCATGGAATGCCTAGAAGCATTGTTTCAGACAGAGATCCAATATTCCTAAGTAAATTCTGGCAGCAATTCTTTCGTATCAGGGGAACTATTCTGGGAATGTCCTCAGCCTACCATCCTCAGAGTGATGGTCAGACTGAAGTGGTTAATAAAACTCTTTAGCAATATCTAAGGTGTTTTGTTCACAATCAACCTAATCAATGGGGTAAGTTTCTCCATCTTGCTTTGTGGCACTATAACACTTCTGTACACACTTCAACTGGGTTATCTCCATTTCATATTGTCTATGGAAAACCACCACCATCCATCCCTCAATATATTGCTGGAAGTTCTTCTGTTGAAGCTTTGGATACTACACTCAAAAACAGGGAAGACATGATTAAACTGTTGGAAAAAAAAACTGCTGAAAGCACAGGAAACTATGAAGATGTATGCTGACAAGCGTAGGGTGGAACACTCTTTCAAAGTAGGTGACATGGTTCTAGTGAAACTTCGACCTCATAGGCAGAACTCTGTGATTGGTAGCAGGAACAAGAAACTCTCTAAACGGTTCTTTGGTCCTTATGAGATTGTGAAGCAAGTTGGCTCTGTGGCCTTTGAATTGAAGCTGCCTGAGACTAGTAAAATCCACCCTGTTTTTCACTGCTCTCAACTGAAACCATTCTTTGGGTCTGTCACTACTCCCACTGATCTTGCTGATGCTGAAATCCCTACTGCTGCACAAATCAAACCTGTAACGCCCAAATAATTTAATTATTTATTTAATTAAATTATTTAGGTATTTTATTAGTATAGTCATATTAAAATAATAATATGATGTTTTATTTAAATCAGGGAGTGGTGTTTAGTAATAAGCTGAGTAGTAGATGGGGGCCCGTGATCCAAGAGCCCAATGGCATAGGCGCATAGGTGAGAGCACTAGCTAGGGTTTGGAATCATTTTGCGCATTCTTGGAGGAAAAAAAAAGAAAGAGAGACTTGCGAAGAGAGGAGAGAGGGAAACGGCGCACCAAGGAGAAAGAAGAGAGGAGCTCTATTGTTGTGGTTCTTTGGAGTCTTCGTGCAAGGGGATCTCATATTGGGCAAATCTAAGGTAAGGGTGGGTTCTACTTTATAATAGGGTGTATGATGGGGATTATGTGGGAGATAGGCTCTATATCGTCTCGTTGATCTTGTTTGGTGTTGATATGGTGATGCTTGAATGTGTTCACGATGTTTGTAATCGGTGTTTGGTGATTGACTATGGTGAAAATCGAAAATTGAACCCTAGGCGCCATGGGCGCCATTGATGTGTCGCATATGTGGAGGTTGTTTTGGTTGCTGGAAAAGGCGCCCTATTGCTGGGCGCCATGTCTATATGTTGTTGCTGTCTTAGTTGTTGGAAATGGCGCCCTGCTCCTGGGCGCCAAGTCTGTGTCGTGTTGCATTTCTGTTGAAGGCGTCCTGCTCCTGGGCGCCGTGCCTGTGTCTGTTGCTGTTGAAGGCGCCCTGCTCCTGGGCGCCAGTTGCTGTATGGTTGCTGATTTCTGTAGGCGCCCTGCTCCTGGGCGCCAAGTCTGGTTTTGTTGCTGTGGTGCTAGGCGCCCTGCCCCTGGGCGCCATGTCTGATGTTGTTGTTGTTTCCCTAGGCACCCTGCTCCTGGGCGCCAAGTCTGTTCCTGTTGCTGTTGTGCTAGGCGCCCTGCTCCTGGGCGCCATGCCTGTTTGTGTTGCTGTTGCACTAGGCGCCCTGTTGCTGGGCGCCAATTCCTGTTGTGTTGCTGTTTCACTAGGCGCCCCGTTGCTGGGCGCCAGTTTCTGTTTTGCTACTGATACTCTTTGCGCCCTGTTGCTGGGCGCCAGTTTCTGGTTGTTGTTGTTGCCTTCTAGGCGCCCTGTTGCTGGGCGCGAGTTTCTGTGGTGTTATGGCCTGTGCTGGCGCCCTGTTGCTGGGCGCCAGTTTCTGTTGTGCTGTTGCCTGTGTTGGCGCCCTGTTGCTGGGCGCCAGTTTCTGTCTGCTGCTGTTGCCTGTTGGCGCCCTGTTGCTGGGCGCCAGTTCCTGCCATGTCTAAAACAAATGTTGCTGTCTTCTAAAAACGGTGTTGCTGTCACTGTAAAACAAATGTTGCTGTTTTCTAAAGATGATGGTGCTGTTTGCTGTAAAATAAATGCTGTTGTTTCTGTAAGTTAAGGTGCTGTTTGCTGTAAAATAAATGCTGTTGTTGCTGTAAGTTAAGGTGTTGTTTGCTGTAAAATAAATGCTGCTGTTGCTGTAAGTTAAGGTGCTGTTTGCTGTAAAATAAATGTTGTTGTTGCTGTAAGTTAAGGTGCTGTTTGCTGTAAAATAAATGCTGCTGTTGCTGTAAAATAAATGTGTTGTTGCTGTAAAATGAATGTTGCTATTGCTGTAAAATAAATGTTGCTGTTGTCGTAAAATAGATGTTACTATTGCTGTGAATTAATGTTGCTGTTGCTATAAATTAATGTTGCTGTTCGCTGTAAACCTATTGGTGTTTTTGGTGTCGGTGGTAGTTGATGTTACGGTCAAGTCGTTAGACTGTCCTATAGGGGCTGGTGTTATTGGTGATGGTATAACAGGTGATGTGCCTATTTTATTGGCTAAGGTGATAGGTGATGGGTCTATGACCATTTGTTGATATTGTTGTTGATTGTCTTTGGTGCATTGTTCATGGTGTCGCATACAATTCATATGCATTATTTTGGTGATGAAGGCTTCGGCCTTGGAGCTATAGGTGATGATGGTGATGCTCATACAGGTGATGATGCCCTTATTGGCTATTTTATTGGTGATGATTGGTACCACATGCATATACCCGTTGGTGTGGGTTGCATCTCATATACTTACTCGTGATGTTGGTGATGATTTTTGGTGATTTGTAATTTGACGTTGTTGTGAAGCGGTAGATATAGTTGTCGTAACTCTAGCATATTGCCTATCATATATGCTATTATAATGTTAGATATCTCACCCCTTCTGTTTGAATGTTACCCCTATGTTGGTAACGTGCAGGTGATTGCGAGTGAAGGCATGTCTACCTTCGCTAGTTGAGTCGGTGTCGTCGCTCTGATACGTAGCACTCGGGGGGATGAACGCTAGTTTTTATTAGTTGTCTTTATTATTTAATTTCTGAAGTTTATGGTGATGTTATGATTATTCGTTGAACCCTTTATTTTTATTCCGCTGCATGGTGATGGAGTTACTGCTATGTATCGTACTATTTTAATGGTGAATTTTATTTATTGACGTGTGATGTTTATTGGTGTAAATGTGGCATCCCTTGTGGGTGTAGTGAAAACGTTTTTGAAACTCTGATTTTTGTCAAAAAAATTCCGGGTAGAAAAGAGGTGTTACATTAGAGGTATCAGAGCAGTTTCGGTCTGTCCAGCCAAGTTGTCAAGTTATTGTGTCATTGACGATCAAGTATTGTGAATTAGTTCTAGTTGTTGCTTATGATTATGGTGATTAGTTGAGATGGCTGGAAGGAACGATGCTGCTATTGCTGCTGCGTTGGCTGCTATGGCTCAGGCCGTGGAGGGTCAGCAAAATGCTGGTGAGAACGCTGGGTCCGCATCCGAATTGTCTGAGTTGAAGAAGCAACTTGAGGATCTGCTTGAGAAGAAGTTTGTGAGGCCGAGTGTGTCGCCGTGGGTAGCTCCTGTGCTGTTAGTTAAGAAGAAGGATGGTAGTATGAGACTCTGTGTGGATTATCGGCAATTGAGTAAGGTGACAATTAAGAACAAGTATCCACTTCCGAGGATAGACGATTTGATGGATCAGTTGGTGGGTGCTCAAGTGTTCAGTAAGATTGATTTGAGATCAGGTTATCATCAGATCAAGGTGAAGGACGAAGATATTCGGAAGACGGCTTTCAGAACCCGTTATGGTCATTATGAGTATTCGGTGATGCCGTTCGGTGTTACCAACGCACCTGGAGTATTTATGGAATATATGAATCGTATATTTCATACTTATTTAGATCGGTTTGTGGTGGTGTTCATTGATGACATCCTGATTTACTCTAAATCGGAAGAAGAGCATGCAGAGCATCTGAGGTTAGTATTGGAGGTATTGAAGGAAAAGAAGCTGTATGCGAAGTTGTCGAAGTGTGAGTTCTGGTTGAAGGAAGTGAGTTTTCTCGGTCATGTCATTTCTGGTAGTGGTATTGCGGTGGATCCGTCGAAAGTAGAAGAAGTGTTGAATTGGGAGGCTCCAAAGTCGGCTACTGAAATTAGAAGCTTTTTTGGGATTGGCCGGCTATTATAGAAGATTCATTGAAGGTTTTTCTAAGTTAGCACTTCCGTTAACTCAGTTAACCTGCAAAGGAAAGGCTTTTGTCTGGGACGCCCGTTGTGAAGAAAGTTTCTTGGAATTGAAGAAGAGATTGACAACGTCTCCTGTCTTGACGTTGCCCAATCCGGAAGAGTCATTTGTGGTATATTGTGATGCTTCGAAGATGGGTCTAGGTGGTGAGCTTATGCAAGGTGGAAAGGTTATTGCGTATGCGTCGAGACAGTTAAGGGTTCATGAGAAGAATTATCCTACGCATGACTTAGAACTAGCTGCAGTGGTCTTTGTGCTGAAGGTTTGGAGGCACTATCTCTATGGTTCTAGATTTGAGGTGTTCAGTGACCATAAGAGCTTGAAATATTTGTTTGACCATAAGGAGTTGAATATGAGACAGCGGCGATGGTTGGAGCTGTTGAAGGACTATGATTTCGGTTTGAACTATCACCCGGGCAAAGCTAATGTCGTGGTTGATGCTTTGAGCTGGAAGACTTTGCATATGTCGGCAATGATGGTTAAGGAGTTAGAACTGATAGAGGAATTCAGAGATATGAGTCTGGTTTGTGAAGTGACACCTCAGAGTGTTAAGTTAGGGATGTTGAAGATCGGTAATGATTTTCTGGACAGCATCAGAGAGGCCCAGAAATCAGATGTTAAACTGGTATACTTGACGGTCGGGACTGATTGATCTGAGAATGAGGATTTCAGGTTGGATTCCCAAGGTGTGTTGAGGTTCCGTGGTAGGATTGGCATTCCTGATGATGCAGACATGAAGAGAGCCATTCTTGAAGAGAGTCACAGAAGTAAGTTAAGTATTCATCCGGGAGCTACAAAGATGTATCAAGACCTGAAGAAGTTGTTTTGGTGGCCTGGTATGAAGCGAGATGTGACGCAGTTCGTTTATGCATGTTTGACTTGCCAGAAGTCAAAGGTTGAGCATCAGAAGCCTGCTAGACTGATGCAACCGTTAGAAATTCCAGAGTGGAAATGGGATAGCATTTCAATGGACTTTGTGATGGGATTGCCTAATACTGCGAAAGGGTATGATGCAATTTGGGTGATTGTTGACAGGTTAACGAAATCGTCTCATTTTGTTCCTATCAAAATCACGTATCCGGTGTCGAGGTTGGCAGAGATTTATATCCGGAAGATTGTGAAGCTTCATGGAGTCCCTATGAGTATTGTTTCGGATGGAGATCCAAGGTTCACTTCAGATTTCTGGAAAAGTTTGCAAGAGAAGTTGGGGTCTAAGTTGAGGTTGAGTTCGGCATATCATCCTCAGACAGATGGTCAGTCAGAGAGGACGATTCAGTCATTAGAAGATTTGTTGAGGGCTTGTGTCTTGGAACAAGGAGATTCGTGGGATTCCTACCTTCCACTGATAGAGTTCACGTATAACAACAGTTACCATTCTAGTATTGGGATGACACCTTTTGAAGCATTATATGGTCGGAAGTGTAGAACCCCGCTGTGTTGGTATGAGTCTGGATAGAGTGTGGTGCTTGGACCGGAGATTGTTCGAGAGACAACTGAAAAAGTGAAGTTGATTCGTGAGAAGATGAAGGCTTCACAAAGTCGACAGAAGAGTTATCACGATAAGCGGAGGAAAGATTTGGAGTTTCAAGCGGGTGAGCATGTATTTTTGAGAGTCACTCCAGTGACCGGTGTTGGACGCGCTTTGAAGTCGAAGAAACTCACTCCTCGTTTTATTGGTCCTTATCAGATTTCAGAGAGAGTCGGGAATGTTGCATATAGAGTGGCTTTACCGCCTAACCTTTCGAATTTGCACGACGTGTTTCATGTGTCGCAACTTCAGAAGTACATTTCAGATCCATCTGATGTAATCCGCATGGATGATGTGGAGGTACGGGATAATCTCACGGTGGAGACGATGCCTGTACGGATCGAAGGTCATGAGGTGAAAGTTTTAAGAGGCAAGGAGATTGCGTTGGTGAAAGTAGTCTGGCTAGGAGCTGCCGGAGAGAGCATGACGTGGGAGCTGGAGAGCAAGATGCGGGAATCCTATCCCGAGCTGTTTGAATCAGGTAAATTTCGAGGACGAAATATTCTAAGTGGGGGAGAGTTGTAACGCCCAAATAATTTAATTATTTATTTAATTAAATTATTTAGGTATTTTATTAGTATAGTCATATTAAAATAATAATATGATGTTTTATTTAAATCAGAGAGTGGTGTTTAGTAATAAGCTGAGTAGGCATAGGCGCATAGGTGAGAGCACTAGCTAGGGTTTGGAATCATTTTGCGCATTCTTGGAGGAAAAAAAAGAAAGAGAGATTTGCGAAGAGAGGAGAGAGGGAAACGGCGCACCAAGGAGAAAGAAGAGAGGAGCTCTGTTGCTGTGGTTCTTTGGAGTCTTCGTGCAAGGGGATCTCATATTGGGCAAATCTAAGGTAAGGGTGGGTTCTACTTTATAATAGGGTGTATGATGGGGATTATGTGGGAGATAGGCTCTATATCGTCTCGTTGATCTTGTTTGGTGTTGATATGGTGATGCTAGAATGTGTTCACGATGTTTGTAATCGGTGTTTGGTGATTGACTATGGTGAAAATCGAAAATTGAACTCTAGGCGCCATGGGCGCCATTGATGTGTCGCATATGTGGAGGTTGTTTTGGTTGCTGGAAAAGGCGCCCTATTGCTGGGCGCCATGTCTATATGTTGTTGCTGTCTTAGTTGCTGGAAACAGCGCCCTGCTCCTGGGCGCCAAGTCTGTGTCGTGTTGCGTTTCTGTTGAAGGCGTCCTGCTCCTGGCGCCGTGCCTGTGTCTGTTGCTGTTGAAGGCGCCCTGCTCCTGGGCGCCAGTTGCTGTATGGTTGCTGATTTCTGTAGGCGCCCTGCTCCTGGGCGCCAAGTCTGGTTTTGTTGTTGTGGTGCTAGGCGCCCTGCCCCTGGGCGCCATGTCTGATGTTGCTGTTGTTGCCCTAGGCGCCCTGCTCCTGGGCGCCAAGTCTGTTCCTGTTGCTGTTGTGCTAGGCGCCCTGCTCCTGGGCGCCATGCCTGTTTGTGTTGCTATTACACTAGGCGCCCTGTTGCTGGGCGCCAGTTCCTGTTGTGTTGCTGTTTCACTAGGCGCCCCGTTACTGGGCGCCAGTTTCTGTTTTGCTACTGATGCTCTTGGCGCCCTGTTGCTGGGCGCCAGTTTCTGGTTGTTGTTGTTGCCTGCTAGGCGCCCTGTTGCTGGGCGCCAGTTTCTGTTGTGCTGTGGCCTGTGTTGGCTCCCTGTTGCTGGGCGCCAGTTTCTGTTGTGCTGTTGCCTGTGTTGGCGCCCTGTTGCTGGGCGCCAGTTCCTGCAATGTCTAAAACAAATGTTGCTGTCTTCTAAAATGGTGTTGATGTCACTGTAAAACAAATGTTGCTGTTTTCTAAAGATGATGGTGCTGTTTGCTGTAAAATAAATGTTGCTGTTGTTGTAAGTTAAGGTGCTGTTTGCTGTAAAATAAATGCTGCTGTTGCTGTAAGTTAAGGTGCTGTTTGCTGTAAAATAAATGCTGCTGTTGCTGTAAGTTAAGGTGCTGTTTGCTGTAAAATAAATGCTGCTGTTGCTGTAAAATAAATGTGTTGTTGCTGTAAAATGAATGTTGCTGTTGCTGTAAAATAAATGTTGCTGTTGCCGTAAAATAGATGTTACTGTTGCTGTGAATGAATGTTGCTGTTGCTATAAATTAATGTTGCTGTTCGCTGTAAACCTATTGGTGTTTTTGGTGTCGGTGGTTGTTGATGTTACGGTCAAGTCGTTAGACTGTCCTATAGGTGCTGGTGTTATTGGTGCTGATATAACAGGTGATGTGCCTATTGTAACACCCTAAAATTATTTAATTAATTTATTTAATTAAGTAATTGGGGATTTAAATTAAATTATTTGGTGTAATTTAATTAATTGACTTTATGCTAATATGTGTAGGAAGTGTTAGAAAGTGGAGGTGCCAAACCAAATGGACTTGGGCCTAAGTGAGAAGCCCAAGCCCATTATTCTTGTCACATGCGAAGTGTTAGTTAGTTGGGGGCTAGGTTTTGTGGCCAATTCGTGAAATCAAGAGAGAAAACGCAAGAAAGAAAGAAAAGAGCGTGAGATAGAGAGAGAGCAAGGAAGGGCGCCGTAAGGAGAGAAGAGGAAGAGGAGAGAAGTCGCAAACAAGGAAGAGCAAGGAGCTTGATTCTGTTGCTGTGGTCCTGTACGTGACTATCTCCGGAGCCTCCGTTCTTCAATTTCGAGGTTAGGGGAGCTCTATCATTCTATCTAATACTTCATATGATGAGTTCTAGATCTAGGGTTAGACTAGATTTATTGATGCATTGTTGATGTTGGTTCCTAGATAAATATGTATGCGAATTGATGTATGCACGGATTCTTGACGTGTTCTTGATGCATTGTTGGTATTGGCCATTATATATATGTGTGTATGCGAAGTGGAATTAATCATGAGACTGAAAATTCTTGATATGTATGCGTTTGTGTTGGTGACTTGTGGCATTCGAATTGATCATGAAACTGAAATTGTGTTGGATTTGCTTGTGTTGTTCGCAAAATTGGATGGATGGTGTATAGGCGCCTAGGGCGCCAAGGGGATAGGGAAGACAATGCCCAATTGAATTTTTGAGAAATTGATTAAAATATGTGTATGTTTAGTTGCTGGAAAATTTTGAGTTTTATACTTTAAAGTTGTTAAGAAAACAATTTTTAGTGTTGAAGAAATTGTTGAACAAATTCTGGGTGTGCTGCTGTTTTTCTGGGCGCTGAGTGCCTGTGCAGGGCGCTGGGCGCCTGATGGCGTGTGTGCTGTGCGTGTCTGGCGCGCCTGGGCGCTGGGCGCCTGTGGCGTGCGTGTTGCGTTGTTGCGCCTGGGCGCTAGGCGCCCGTGTCTTGTTTG
The DNA here is from genome assembly GCA_039519185.1 of Astragalus membranaceus. Lineage (NCBI taxonomy): Eukaryota > Viridiplantae > Streptophyta > Magnoliopsida > Fabales > Fabaceae > Astragalus > Astragalus membranaceus. Next base: position 28,105,448 of record CM076851.1, read on the forward strand.
TGTTGCGCTGTGTTGCGCGTTGTTCCCCTGGGCGCTAGGCGCCCGTGTCCGCGTTGCGCTGCGCTGTGCGCGCGTTGTTGCCCCTGGGCGCTAGGCGCCCGTGCTGTGTTGCGCTGTCTTGTGCGCCTGGGCGCTGGGCGCCAGTGCACGTGTTGCCTGGTTGCCTGGGCGCCTAAGGCGCCTGTTCCCTGGATGTTGCCTAATTTTTCCAAAAATTGTTTTTATCATAACTTTTGACTTAGACGTCCGTTTTGAACGATTCGAAAAGTGTCGTGAAGCTTTTTACGTTGTCTATTTGTGGGTTCAATTTTTAAAATGAAAAATTGTTATTTTCTGACTGTTTGTGGGCGCCCGAGTGGCTGTCCCCGGTGATCGTCCCAGTGACATTGAAAAATGACGTGGAACTCTTTAAAAATCCCTTTTGGTGTATAAACAACAGTTTTAACACGGTAGTGTCAAAATGACTGTTTTGCCCCTAGTGGCCAAAGTTAATGATAATGATGTGTAAATGACGAGGATGCCCTTGGTGGCTAGTCAAATGACTGTTTTGCCCCTAGTGGCCAAAGTTAATGATAATGATGTGTAAATGACGAGGATGCCCTTGGTGGTTAGTCAAATGACGTTTTTGCCCTCAGTGGCTAATGTTTGAGTTGAATGATGTTTATGTGTAAGTGACATTTGGGGCCTGAGTGGCTAAGTGATGTTAAAGCCTAAAAGGCTAAGTGACGTTATTTGTGTGTGAATTATGAAATGACAGGTGCTGTGCCTTTATTCGGCAAACCGGTAAGTGACGGGTCACATAGTTGACTATGAATTGAGTAATTGTGTATTTGTGTATTGTGAGTGGTGCATGTCATAGTGTCTCATGCCCATATGCATAAACCCAGTGATGTTTTGAGGCCTGAGTGGCTAAGTGATGATAAGGCCTGAGTGGCTAAGCGACGTTTTGTGAAAAGGTACCTTCATGCATATACCCGCGAGTGGGTTGCATTTCATAAATCTACATGACATGAAATGAGTTATTGTAAATGATGTAAGAGATGACTATGATGTGAGTATTTGGTGTTTTGGATGCTGATTGTTCTAGTGCGTAGCCTATGATTAGTGCTTATCATATTTTCTATTATATAGACTGAAATGATGCTCACCCTTTCCTATTTGAATGTTACCCCCGTGTTGGTAACGTGCAGGTGATTCCCAGTGAAGGTATTAGCTTCACTTTTGAGTCGAGTCGTCATGCTCTGATACGTAGCACTCAGGGGGGAAAACGAACTCGGCATTTATTTAATGATTTTTGGTTGTTATGTCCATGTGGACTATTTGGTTATGTTTTACTATTTCCGCTGCGTAGTTGGTTGTGTTATGGAGTTTTATAAGTGACGTTGAAATGAGATTGGAGATTCTTTATTTGTGATGTGCTACGCGAATGCATGAGTATTGAGTTGAACTGTTTTTCAAAACTGCTAAGCGACGTTTTATTGAAGTATGTGTAACATTTCCCTATGAACGAGATTTTTTTAAACTCTGATTTTTATAAACAAAGTAACGGGTAGAAAGGGGTGTTACATTAGTGGTATCAGAGCAGTTCGGTCTGTCCGGCCAATGTTGTCCTGTCATAGTGTCTTATGACAATAGATTAGTTCTAAATCTTTGGTTTGTGCTGCAGTGATAGTTCATAATGGCTGGAAGGAACGACGCTGCTCTTGCTGCTGCATTGCAAGCTATGGCTCAGGCTGTGCAGGGTCAGCAGAATGTTGGAGATAATGCTGGTTTTAGGAGTCTGACTACCTTCCAGAGGGAGAATCCGCCCACCTTTAAGGGCAAATATGATCCAGATGGTGCTATGGCTTGGCTGAAGGAGATCGAGAGGATCTTCAGGGTGATGGACTGTACTGTTGAGCAGAAGGTCCGCTTTGGTACCCACATGTTAGCCGAGGAGGCCGACGACTGGTGGTTGGCTACTAGGCAGAGGTTAGAGGCTGTGCAGGAAGAGATTACTTGGGAGGTATTCAGCAGGGAATTTCTGAGAAAATATTTTCCTGAAGACGTCCGCGGGAAGAAAGAGATAGAGTTTTTAGAGTTGATGCAGGATGGGAAGGTCGTTGCGTATGCGTCGAGGCAATTGCGGATTCATGAGAAAAATTACCCTACGCATGATTTAGAGTTGGCTGCTGTGGTATTTGTGCTTAAAATTTGGAGGCACTACCTTTATGGTTCAAGGTTCGAAGTGTTCAGTGATCATAAGAGTCTAAAGTATCTGTTCGATCAGAAAGAGTTGAATATGAGGCAGCGTCGGTGGTTGGAACTCTTGAAGGATTATGACTTTGGTTTGAATTATCATCCCGGCAAAGCTAATGTCGTGGCTGATGCTTTAAGCAGAAAGTCCTTGCATATGTCGGCAATGATGGTGAAAGAATTAGAGTTAATTGAGGAATTCAGAGATTTGAGTTTGGTTTGTAAAATGACACCTCGCAGTGTCAAGCTGGGAATGTTAAAGATCGATAATGATTTCCTGGGCAGCATCAGAGAGGCTCAGAAGTCAGATGTTAAGTTAGTGGATTTAATTAATGGGGTTGGTGTCATACCCCAATTTTGTCCGGCTTAGGTCAAAACCCTAATTTTCCACACAAAAAGAAAAATATAAAAAAATAACTTATGCATTGCTTTTTGGGTCCTAGAAACCATTTTTAGAGTTAGAATGCACTTTTTGGGGAAATTAGGGCTTTAGGGTCAAAAAGGGCATTTTGGTCATTTCTCACAAAAGGACTCATAAAAATAATTTTGCATGAAAATATTTTTTAGAGTACAGGACTAGAATCAAAAAAGCAGGAAGCATTAAAGTGGAGCAGTTTGGAGAAGAAGCCACCCTTGAAGATGAAGACCTAAATTGTTAATGAGCTTTCTTTAGGACACTGTGTAAGGTCCTATCACTGAAGATCTATGACTTTTAGTAGCTGAGAGATGAGTGTTTCAAAACATGCATGGTGCATCAAAATAGTTTTGAAAAATATTTTGGTAGGGGGCTTGAGATTAAAATCCTATATTTTTTACAAAGATAATAGATTATGGTAATAGATTATGTGCCTGAATGTTTTCAGAGCACATAATCGATTACTCTCCTATCTTTACTAAAGCAAATAATCGATTGTTTCCTTATTTACAACAATAAATCGATTATCCTAATCAATTAGGAAGCAAATAATCGATTAGCCTTCATTTGCACATCACACATAATCGATTATGAAGCAAATGGAAGTTTCCATATTTATCAAATAAATCGATTACTCCCTTCTTGTAACTAAGCATATAATCGATTACCACCTTTTTAGGAAGGTTGATAATCGATTATACACTTGTTTTTCCTTCACACCATAATCGATTATCACCTCTTTTGGAAAGTTTCTAATCGATTACTCAAGGTTCATAATCGATTATCATTGTCAAACATCCTGAGCCAATAATCGATTAACATACACCAAGTGTTTTTTAACATAATCGATTATCATGTTTCCTAAAATAGATCAAATCTAATTTCCTATAAATATGACGCTCAAATTTCATTTCCAAGACACGGATTACACACATTTTCACCACAATTTCACAACTCCTCTCTGCTTCTCAGACACAGATTTCCACGAGATCAGAAAAAAAAACCCATTTTTCTCGAAATCTCTCACATTTTAGAAAAACTCTTCTACGCTTTATTTTTCGCTCTATTCGTTCCGTTGGTCCGTCTGAGCTGATCTTCTGCAAGAGTTAGTTGGAGTTGCGTTCTTCAAGTGGTAGTATCTGCCTTCATCAGAGGTATTTCTGTCTTTATATTTGTTAATATTTAATCATTGTGATCCATGCCAAAATTGCCCTATGTGATTTAGCTTAGTTATAGTGTCATTGTTGATGATGAACCACATGATTCCCACTTATGCCTAGTGCATCATTTTCTACGTGGTGAAGATGGTCTCAGATGATTCAACCCTTTTAGTTTATATGTTGTTTAAGTTGATGATTGGCAATGTGATTCACACTTGTGCACTTGTGCACTTAATCTTAAGTGTGAGGATTGACCAAAGTGATTCAACATTCTTTGATACTTTGGTCGCTAAATAATTTGCTTGCTTATGCTGGCCAATGATCATGATTGAGGCAACTTTTTTGCTTGAGCTTACAGCGTCATCGTCTACTCTCATATAGAATATCATCAATACTTAGATAGGTCCATTCCTTACATTGCATCTTCCACTAGATGTGCATTTAGATTCCCTTGCGTTTTGTAGAAATATTTGAGTATGGTTCTCGCCTAGCATCTTCCACTAGATGTGCATTTAGGTTCAATCTCGCCTACTCTCGTATTTTACTTAATGCCCAATTCAAGTTCCTTCCCCGCCTATCTATGTGTTGTGATCTAATATGTGTAGTTTAGGCTTGATTTTTGTTTGCGAATTCAAATATTGTTGCTAAATGATTTGATTCCACTGATTGTGTTATGCTTGAATCCACCAATTCTTTCTTGCATTCATTGTTTTCATTTCTAAACGACCTGGCACAAAAACGGTTACTAGTGGCAATCCATCACAACCTTTGTTGGTTTGATTGTCATGAAAGCCCAATTTCAAAAGAATTTTCGTAAGCATAAAGCAAGCTACTAGTGATAATCCATCACAACCTTTGTTGGTTTGATTATCATGAACGCGTCCATTTTCAAAAAGCATTTTTCTAAGTATCAAAGAATCAAAAACAAGTTATTAGCGGTGGTCCATCATAACCTTTGATCATCATGAAAGCTTTCATTTTCAAAAGACGTTTCCAAAAAGATTTTCATTTTTAAGGCTCGTTAGAACTACGTCGCTTTGATTCCCATTTTGGGATACGTAGGAGCGAGTCAAATTCTCGTCAAGCGCAACCATAAAAAGTTTAGCATTTGCATAACAAAAAGAAAAGAGTTATTTTCATCACTTTCGCAAACCAAGATCATTTTCAGGACGAAAACCTTTTCCTTTCTAAAAACATTTTCAACCCATTGTCGCTAGTGGCTAATCAGAACCTTTGTTCGTCTAGCCATTGGTAGCAATGTCTTTTTCCCAAAAGAACAATAAGCGATGATCACTCATAACCTTTGTTAGCTTGATCATTCGTGCCAATCAATCTCTTTCGAAAACCACTTTCAAAAAAGACAAATAAAAAAACGGGTTGCTACTAATAGTCAATCAGAACCTTTGTTCGTCTGACTGGCGGTAGTGACTCTCATTTTCAAGAGTACTTAGCGGTGATTACCCATAACCTTGGTTAGTTTAATCATCCACTAAATGCTCGTCCTATTTCGAAAACTCACTAAAAAAGATAAAAAAACAAAAACTTTTCAAAAAGACAAAGAAGAACTACGTAGCTTTGAGTTCTCCATCGCACCGGGAGATACGTAGGAGCGGGCCATGTCCCGTCAAGCACTTTTTTCTAAAAAACCATTTTCCCCCCCTTTTTTCCTAATAAATAAAGATTTTTATTAAGACTTTTTCAATAAGAAGTAGAGAGGCAAAATTAAGTATTTTCAAGTCAACATACTAAAACCACACATTTAATTAAAGGTTCCCTCTCAGTAGAGAGGACGGGTGGGGTGCTAACACCTTCCCTGCACGTAACCGACCCCCGAACCCTATTCTCTAGTTTCGCAAGACCAATCGCTTTCCAAAAAAGGTTTTCCTAATATTTTCCTTAATAAATATTGGTGGCGGCTTCATTGTCTTAGGAAAAGTTGTGAACGAGAAAGGTTCTCCCTCGGGGACTTTTTCGGGCGCAACAGCTGGCGACTCTGCTGGGGACTAAAAAACACTTTTTTCAAAAGTGGGTCAAGCCTAATTAATTAAGTGTGTGGTTTGTGATTGATTTGAACATCTTGCTTTGCCTCTATTCTTCTTCTTTGTCATAAGCATGTTGCATCCATATGCATTCTTCTTCTATGTTTGCTTTTGTTTAAAATAATAGATAGTTACTTCTTTGCTTAAATGCTTAGTTCCCTCATGCATATTTCCCCTCTCTTGTCATGTCCCCTTCTTCTCAGCTCCCTTTCTGAGGTAAGTAATGTGTTTGTTGTTGGCACCCTAGATTAGTTGAATTTGATTGGTATTGAACCCTAGGGTAGACGACATGTTATGGCTTTCTATTGTCTGGACTGTTCTGGATCTTCATTTGCAGGTAGGGTAGTTTTTTTAAGGAAATGCCCTTCGCACACACACACTTATACCTTGAGATTATACGATTAGGGAAAGAGACCATAACCCAGGTCTGTTAGGATACCTTAGGATGAGTGGATTCGAGTATTGGGAGCCCATCAGGACCTTTGTCCGTTTGGCTACTCGCGAAAGTTTCAATCAGAGTTGTGCTCTTTCATGATGCTTCGTATCTAGCAGTTTGCTGCATTTACGGGGATTTTCATGAGAGGGACTGTGGCTCTGATGACCTTTGTGAGGGTGTGAATAGAGCTACATGAGAAGATTATCCCTAAAGTGCCTTAGATCATAGGTTCTACCCCCTTTTTAGGTCACAAGGGCTTTCCAAATTATGTGTTGCACGTTGCATTCAGTTCAATCATTTTTTCCTTCAAAATTTTTGAAAAAAAAAAAAAAAAAAAAAAAAGATATGCTTTCCCTTCTCAATAAACGCCTATATGAGGTGGCATATAGTGTGAAAATTTTCAAATCACCGCCTGTAAATATCCTCTTTCTGCAAAAACACAAAAAAAAAAAAGAAGCATCCTTGCATCATCGCATCATTGCATCACTGCATCATTGCATCATTTGCATAAAATTCCAATTTTGAAAAAGAAAACATTCATCTTGCATTCCCTCTCATTACATAAAGATAAAACAAAAAAACAATTATCATCTGCATAGCATAAGCATTTCATTTATAATCATGCAAAAAAAATCCTCGTCAAGTTCATCCAAGATGAGACATTCATGCATAAGCATTATTTCAACAAAGACACAGTAGAACTACGTAAGCTTTGATTCCTCACTACAATGGGGATACGTAGGAACGGGCCAGACCCCGTCAAGCACATTTTTCTAAAACCTTTTTTCCAATAAATCATTTGCATCTCCAATTAATTTTCAAAATCATGTTCCATAACTAAAAAACAAAAAAAAATCATTGTGAGTATCATGCATTTCATTGCACAAAAAAAAAAAAAAACAAGAAAGCATCTCATTCATCATCAAATTTATTCAAAATGTAGCATTCATGCATCATTCCTCCATACATGCATCTTTCAAAAAAGGAAGGGGCGTTGGCATTTCATACTTCGCCTTGCCTCTAAAAAAAAAATAAAAAAAAATAATAATAAAAAAAATCATCATTTAGAAAAAAGCATCATTCCTGCATCTTTCATCATTCAAAAGAAAAAGGAGGCATCAGCATTTCATATCTTGTCTTGCCTCTTGCATCATTCATCACCCAAAGATGCATTGGCATTTCATATTTCGTCTTGCACAAAAAGAAAGCATCGAAAAGAAAAAAACTTTTAGAATAATCACACCTTTCAAGTAGACATGTTTTCATGCATTTCATCTTCATCATGTTTTCATCCATGCAGTGCGTACAACAAAAATGTTGTGATGAGAGACGAGATGTTCTTGCAAAGTAATCTTTCCTTTTTGGAAAAGTTTACCCTCACTCATTTGCAAACTCAAGGTGTTCCAAGGCACTCAGTTTTTCACATCAATAGCTCATTTGTATTTCCTTCAAAAAAAGGGGATTACATCTCATCCATTCCATTATAAAAGACCGAAACAGTTCATCAAAAAGTTTTTATATCATGTTTTAACCAATGTTAATTCTCTGTGAAGCGTTCTTCTAGTAAGCATGCATGCCACGTGCAGTTTCTCTTGTTTGAGTCAGTCAATTTCCTTCATTTATCATCATTCCCCATCCAAGTCTAATCCCGCCCCGTCCACCCCTAAAGCGCATATTCTCTCCCATCAGTGCATACTTGACTTTTGGTTCATTCCCACTAACACTTTAAGTCCTCCATGCTGGGGCAATTCTGTGATCACTAATTTTCCTTGTCGGTATCATATTCCCTTAGTGCAAGTCTTTCTAAAAAATATAATAAATAAAAAAGATAAAATAAGCTCGCTAGGTTGAAAACCCGCAAAGGGCGGCCTAGGCAAAAATGAGCGCCCGGTGGATTGAAAACTCGCAAAGAGCGGTCCAGGCAAAAATTAGGGCACAAAAAAAAGGGAAAATAAAAGAGCAAAGACATGAAGATAGATAAATTATTGTCCTAAAGTTAAGTCTTACAGAAATAAGTAATCAGGATTTGAAATGAAATTTGGCCTTCTCTCCACACCCTCAAGAACCTAAAATCCCAGAAAGACCATTCCCTACCCCTCTTAAGCCAAAGATTCAAAATCAGAAAAACACCCTTTGTTACCCATCTTAAGCCAAGAAAAGCCCAAGATATCCCCATCACTCCGGACAAGGGTTAATTCCACATCAAAGATGGTATATCATTCTCACCCAAGTCAAAAGGAAAGGAAATCCGCAAAAGGAGGGGAATAACAAAGTTTCAAAAAGGAGAATCCCAAAGTGAAGAAAGGAAGACAAATGGAGTATAAATTAAGAGTCAATACATTTTGCCATAAAGCATAAGAGCTCCCCTCCCAAAAAGCCCTCAATTCAATGGGCTCGATCATTTCTCCTTTCAAAAAAAAAAAAAAGCCCTCAATTCATTGGGTTTAACCATCTCTTCTTTCATAAAGCCTTCAAACACCTCACCTCATCAAACCTAGTAACTATCCCCTTCATAAACCATTGACCATCGGCCAACGCTGAATAAGACCCATCCTCCCATCAACCCCAAACACTCCGATAAGCCCAATCATCCCTTCTCCACAAAACATCACAATCCTGCAAAGTCCATTTCGATCAATGACTGGTTGCTTTCGTTTTCTCAAATTTTAATTTTAGGACAAATAAGTTTATCTGTTTACAATGTGTTTGCTCAAAAAGAAAAACAAACAGTCAGAAAAAAGAAAGCTGACAAAATAAAAAGAGGGACTTGCACTCCAAAGCACATTCAAGATGCATTAAAACAAGGTTTAGTGATCACCAAATGAGGCTTCTCTTCATTACCAAAGTCAAGGCATTCATAGAGAACCAAAGATTTACACTGAGGACACCACTCAGATCTAAAAGTTGGGGCACCCCCTTCACCTCTCACACCACTCAACTTTGGGGAGGTTTGTTCATTGCCCACCCCATTCATATATTACCCTCAGTTCATAACCGTCACCATAAATCTGCCGCCTTTCACAACCTCACTCAAAGAAACCATTTGAAATGTCATTCGAAAGTGGGCCAAGTGCGTTCCCATTCCTTCACCTCATTCATTCCTATAAAACCTCACCGGGGCAATCTCTCAACTCACTATCCTAAACAAGGCCTTGTCATTCTAATGGGGGCAACTTTGTCCTTGTTATGACTGGGGCAACATCAAACTCTATGGGTTGAGACTAAATCTCTTTTGCTCCACCTTTCATTTCAAAAGCCGAAGCTTTCCCAATTCATCATCTTCTACACCCCTAGTTGTTGTCACCACTAGACAGGGGCAAGCTATTCGCTCATCAAAGACCTGAATTGGGGCAATCTTGTAAGCTTCGGCAATAGCCATGTCTGTCATTCCTTCACTTGCCATAAAAGTCCATGCCCTAAACCAATTCCAAGTTAACTGACTCATTCATTCACATTTGCATTCCTACGCATGCTTACTAGATAATGCTTCAAAGGAGAGAACACAAGTTGTTTACGTGATATCTAAAATTCAGTCATCATGGAAAGAAAGAGAAAACAAGTGAGGTTGTTTGTAAATAAAAACCTTGAGAACACCAGAGTTTGAGTCAAATTCAATTTTTCAACAGAATGGTCAATAATCATCTCAAGTCCTTGCATTCGAAGTCTCGCATCTCATCATCACAAAAAAGTTTACCTCATGCATCTAGGCATTATAGCATATGCATCAAAGCATTACATTTGCATCTTCACATTTTGTGCATTCACCACATAGCAAAAAGAAAAAACATTCCACGTCAGTTGCACAGAAAAAGCAGAAATCTTTTCATTGCATTGGCATTACATTAATGTTTGCACAAAATCATTGCATGTCATTCATCACTAGAGCATTACATTTAGCATCAGAAAAAGCAAAGAAAGCAAAAAGAAAACAAAGAAAAGACAAAAGCATTCCATGTCATTCATCATTTCACAAAGCATTCATTTGTCATTCAATCATCAAACATTAAAACAGTGCATATGCATAATATTAACGTTAGCATTTCCATAAAAGAAAAAGAACAAGAATCATTGCATCAAACATCAGAGCATTGCATTTTGCATTTCATAGAAGAAGCAAAGAGAAACAAACAGAAGTTAGAACAGGAGCATTTCATTCATCAAAGCATCAATCACCGCATACATTTGCATTCAAACACCAAAACAATACAGTTGCATCACATCATACTTGCATCTCATAGAAGAAAAGAAAGCTAAAGCATCCCATGTCATTCATCATTTCATGTTATTCATCAGCAATATTCACAAAAGGCAAAGAAGGAAGAGTTTTCCATTGCATGTCATCTGCCATTTCATTACATATCATCAAACACCAAAATGTTGCATTCGCATACCTGCACTTCATAAAAAGAGCAAAAGAAAAGAAGAGGAGAAAAGCAAAAGAATAAATAAGGTCAGGCATTGCATTCATCAAGCATATGGAACAGTAGAAGATCATGCATTCATCCGACATAGACAAAAGAAATAAGGAGCTCATCATTCATCATAAGAAAAAAGAAAACAGCAATCATGGCATTTGCATTGCATGCATTTGTTCATTTTTAGCTACAGGTACAAAGAGAGGATGAGCACTTCGGTGTTAGCCCTCGCCCCCAGATTCCAGAAAATGTTCACCAAGTTGGGAGTTCAGAAAGAAAAAAGAAAAGAGAGAAATAGAAAAGAAGAGAGAGCGCTCAAGCGCGCATTGCGGATTGGAGCACAGAGATCATCGCTCCCTTCTGCCCAGGTCTCACATCGTGTACGAGCAACGCGATGGACCGCAGCCCCATGTGAGGTTCAACGGAATAGTTGTATCAGCCTAAGATACAGTGGACGCCGTGCATTGATCAGTATATCAGTTCCGGAGCTGATAACGATCCCCCCGGTCGCTCGAAAAGGCCAGCAGGAAGAGCGTGCTCCTCAAAGCCACGTGCAAACTCGGATTCGTCAAGAGTTCGTTTAAGGATTACAGGTTTTAGGCAGCCTGGGCAATTTACCGCTTTCTGCACGCAAGTGCCCATTTACTTTTCTGTCTGCACGCAAGTGCCCATTTTACTTTTCTGTCTGCACGCAAGTGCCCTTTTTACTTTTCTGTCTGCACGTAAGTGCCCATTTTACTTTTCTGTCTGCACGCAAGTGCCCATTTTACTTTTCTGTCTGCACGCAAGTGCCCTATTTACTTTTCTGTCTGCACGCAAGTGCCCATTTTACTTTTCTGTCTGCACGCAAGTGCCCATTTTACTTTTCTGTCTGCACGTAAGTGCCCATTTACTTTTCTGTCTGCACGCAAGTGCCCATTTTACCTTTCAGTCTGCATGTCAGTGTTCATTTACTGTTTTCGCATCAACACGAAAGTGTCTATCTTTCCAAAAAAAAAAAAAGGGAATTCGGATTTCTCCAAATGGACAAAATTGGTATAATTTCTGAATTCTTTATTTCTATTTTACCTTCGAAATATGTCTCGCGCAATTCATATTTCTTGGTAAAATCCAAATAAAGAGGGGCAGCTGTCATACCCCAATTTTGTCCGGCTTAGGTCAAAACCCTAATTTTCCACACAAAAAGAAAAATATAAAAAAATAACTTATGCATTGCTTTTTGGGTCCTAGAAACCATTTTTAGAGTTAGAATGCACTTTTTGGGGAAATTAGGGCTTTAGGGTCAAAAAGGGCATTTTGGTCATTTCTCACAAAAGGACTCATAAAAATAATTTTGCATGAAAATATTTTTTAGAGTACAGGACTAGAATCAAAAAAGCAGGAAGCATTAAAGTGGAGCAGTTTGGAGAAGAAGCCACCCTTGAAGATGAAGACCTAAATTGTTAATGAGCTTTCTTTAGGACACTGTGTAAGGTCCTATCACTGAAGATCTATGACTTTTAGTAGCTGAGAGATGAGTGTTTCAAAACATGCATGGTGCATCAAAATAGTTTTGAAAAATATTTTGGTAGGGGGCTTGAGATTAAAATCCTATATTTTTTACAAAGATAATAGATTATGGTAATAGATTATGTGCCTGAATGTTTTCAGAGCACATAATCGATTACTCTCCTATCTTTACTAAAGCAAATAATCGATTGTTTCCTTATTTACAACAATAAATCGATTATCCTAATCAATTAGGAAGCAAATAATCGATTAGCCTTCATTTGCACATCACACATAATCGATTATGAAGCAAATGGAAGTTTCCATATTTATCAAATAAATCGATTACTCCCTTCTTGTAACTAAGCATATAATCGATTACCACCTTTTTAGGAAGGTTGATAATCGATTATACACTTGTTTTTCCTTCACACCATAATCGATTATCACCTCTTTTGGAAAGTTTCTAATCGATTACTCAAGGTTCATAATCGATTATCATTGTCAAACATCCTGAGCCAATAATCGATTAACATACACCAAGTGTTTTTTAACATAATCGATTATCATGTTTCCTAAAATAGATCAAATCTAATTTCCTATAAATATGACGCTCAAATTTCATTTCCAAGACACGGATTACACACATTTTCACCACAATTTCACAACTCCTCTCTGCTTCTCAGACACAGATTTCCACGAGATCAGAGAAAAAACCCATTTTTCTCGAAATCTCTCACATTTTAGAAAAACTCTTCTACGCTTTATTTTTCGCTCTATTCGTTCCGTTGGTCCGTCTGAGCTGATCTTCTGCAAGAGTTAGTTGGAGTTGCGTTCTTCAAGTGGTAGTATCTGCCTTCATCAGAGGTATTTCTGTCTTTATATTTGTTAATATTTAATCATTGTGATCCATGCCAAAATTGCCCTATGTGATTTAGCTTAGTTATAGTGTCATTGTTGATGATGAACCACATGATTCCCACTTATGCCTAGTGCATCATTTTCTACGTGGTGAAGATGGTCTCAGATGATTCAACCCTTTTAGTTTATATGTTGTTTAAGTTGATGATTGGCAATGTGATTCACACTTGTGCACTTGTGCACTTAATCTTAAGTGTGAGGATTGACCAAAGTGATTCAACATTCTTTGATACTTTGGTCGCTAAATAATTTGCTTGCTTATGCTGGCCAATGATCATGATTGAGGCAACTTTTTTGCTTGAGCTTACAGCGTCATCGTCTACTCTCATATAGAATATCATCAATACTTAGATAGGTCCATTCCTTACATTGCATCTTCCACTAGATGTGCATTTAGATTCCCTTGCGTTTTGTAGAAATATTTGAGTATGGTTCTCGCCTAGCATCTTCCACTAGATGTGCATTTAGGTTCAATCTCGCCTACTCTCGTATTTTACTTAATGCCCAATTCAAGTTCCTTCCCCGCCTATCTATGTGTTGTGATCTAATATGTGTAGTTTAGGCTTGATTTTTGTTTGCGAATTCAAATATTGTTGCTAAATGATTTGATTCCACTGATTGTGTTATGCTTGAATCCACCAATTCTTTCTTGCATTCATTGTTTTCATTTCTAAACGACCTGGCACAAAAACGGTTACTAGTGGCAATCCATCACAACCTTTGTTGGTTTGATTGTCATGAAAGCCCAATTTCAAAAGAATTTTCGTAAGCATAAAGCAAGCTACTAGTGATAATCCATCACAACCTTTGTTGGTTTGATTATCATGAACGCGTCCATTTTCAAAAAGCATTTTTCTAAGTATCAAAGAATCAAAAACAAGTTATTAGCGGTGGTCCATCATAACCTTTGATCATCATGAAAGCTTTCATTTTCAAAAGACGTTTCCAAAAAGATTTTCATTTTTAAGGCTCGTTAGAACTACGTCGCTTTGATTCCCATTTTGGGATACGTAGGAGCGAGTCAAATTCTCGTCAAGCGCAACCATAAAAAGTTTAGCATTTGCATAACAAAAAGAAAAGAGTTATTTTCATCACTTTCGCAAACCAAGATCATTTTCAGGACGAAAACCTTTTCCTTTCTAAAAACATTTTCAACCCATTGTCGCTAGTGGCTAATCAGAACCTTTGTTCGTCTAGCCATTGGTAGCAATGTCTTTTTCCCAAAAGAACAATAAGCGATGATCACTCATAACCTTTGTTAGCTTGATCATTCGTGCCAATCAATCTCTTTCGAAAACCACTTTCAAAAAAGACAAATAAAAAAACGGGTTGCTACTAATAGTCAATCAGAACCTTTGTTCGTCTGACTGGCGGTAGTGACTCTCATTTTCAAGAGTACTTAGCGGTGATTACCCATAACCTTGGTTAGTTTAATCATCCACTAAATGCTCGTCCTATTTCGAAAACTCACTAAAAAAGATAAAAAAACAAAAACTTTTCAAAAAGACAAAGAAGAACTACGTAGCTTTGAGTTCTCCATCGCACCGGGAGATACGTAGGAGCGGGCCATGTCCCGTCAAGCACTTTTTTCTAAAAAACCATTTTCCCCCCCTTTTTTCCTAATAAATAAAGATTTTTATTAAGACTTTTTCAATAAGAAGTAGAGAGGCAAAATTAAGTATTTTCAAGTCAACATACTAAAACCACACATTTAATTAAAGGTTCCCTCTCAGTAGAGAGGACGGGTGGGGTGCTAACACCTTCCCTGCGCGTAACCGACCCCCGAACCCTATTCTCTAGTTTCGCAAGACCAATCGCTTTCCAAAAAAGGTTTTCCTAATATTTTCCTTAATAAATATTGGTGGCGGCTTCATTGTCTTAGGAAAAGTTGTGAACGAGAAAGGTTCTCCCTCGGGGACTTTTTCGGGCGCATCAGAGAGGCTCAGAAGTCAGATGTTAAGTTAGTGGATTTAATTAATGGGGTTGGTCAATCTGAAGATGAAGATTTCAAATTAGATTCCAGTGGTGTGTTGAGGTTCCGGGGTAGGATCTGTGTTCCTGACGATGAAGAGATGAGAAAGGCAATTTTAGAGGAAGGTCATCGTAGCAAGTTGAGTATCCATCCTGGAGCAACGAAGATGTATCAAGACCTGAAAAAGATGTTTTGGTGGTATGGTATGAAGAGAGATGTGGCGCAATTTGTGTATGCCTGTTTGACCTGTCAGAAATCTAAGGTAGAGCATCAGAAGCCTGCAGGGCTAATGCAACCGTTGGAAATTCCAGAGTGGAAATGGGATAGCATAGCAATGGATTTTGTGACGGGGTTACCGAATACAGCTAAGGGTCATGACGCTATTTGGGTGATCATTGATAGGTTAACGAAGTCTGCTCATTTTATTCCTATTAATATCACTTATCCGGTGTCGAGGTTGGCAGAGGTATATGTCAATGAGATTGTGAGGCTGCACGGTGTTCCGAAGAGTATTGTGTCAGATAGGGATCCGAGGTTCACTTCCGAGTTTTGGAAGAGTTTGCAGAAAGAATTGGGTTCTAAGTTAAAAATGAGTTCGGCGTATCATCCCCAGACCGATGGTCAGTCAGAGAGAACAATTCAGTCGTTAGAGGATCTGTTGAGGGCTTGTGTATTGGAACGGCGGGGTTCATGGGATTCATATCTTGCGTTGATTGAGTTTACCTATAACAACAGTCACCATTCCAGTATCGGGATGGCACCGTTTGAGGCGTTGTATGGTCGCAAGTGTAGGACACCGTTATGTTGGTATGAGTCGGGAGAAGGTGTAGTGTTGGGTCCGGAGATTGTCCGGGAGACTACAGAGAAGATCAAGATGATCCGTGAGAAGATGAAGGCTTCGCAGAGTCGTCAGAAGAGTTATCATGACAAGCGGAGGAAGGATCTAGAGTTTCAGGAGGGTGAGCATGTGTTCTTGAGGGTTTCTCCTATTACCGGTGTTGGTCGAGCGTTGAAATCGAAGAAGCTCACTCCTCGATTTGTTGGTCCTTATCAGATTTCGGAAAGAATCGGAAATGTGGCTTATAGAGTGGCCTTACCGCCAAATCTTTCGAACTTGCACGACGTATTTCACGTGTCGCAACTTCGGAAGTATGTTTCGGATCCATCTCATGTGATCCAAATGGACGATGTAGAGGTGCGGGATAATCTCACTGTGGAGACGATGCCCGTACGGATTGAGGATCGTGAAGTGAAAGCGCTTAGAGGCAAAGAGATTGCATTAGTGAAAGTGGTTTGGCTAGGAGCTGCCGGCGAGAGTATGACTTGGGAGCTAGAGAGCAAGATGCGAGAATCCTACCCAGAGTTGTTTGATCAGGTAAATTTCGAGGACGAAATATTCTAAGTGGGGGAGAGTTGTAACACCCTAAAATTATTTAATTAATTTATTTAATTAAGTAATTGGGGATTTAAATTAAATTATTTGGTGTAATTTAATTAATTGAATTTATGCTAATATGTGTAGGAAGTGTTAGAAAGTGGAGGTGCCAAACCAAATGGACTTGGGCCTAAGTGAGAAGCCCAAGCCCATTATTCTTGTCACATGCGAAGTGTTAGTTAGTTGGGGGCTAGGTTTTGTGGCCAATTCGTGAAATCAAGAGAGAAAACGCAAGAAAGAAAGAAAAGAGCGTGAGATAGAGAGAGCAAGGAAGGGAGCCGTAAGGAGAGAAGAGGAAGAGGAGAGAAGTCGCAAACAAGGAAGAGCAAGGAGCTTGATTCTGTTGCTGTGGTCCTGTACGTGACTATCTCCGGAGCCTCCGTTCTTCAATTTCGAGGTTAGGGGAGCTCTATCATTCTATCTAATACTTCATATGATGAGTTCTAGATCTAGGGTTAGACTAGATTTATTGATGCATTGTTGATGTTGGTTCCTAGATAAATATGTATGCGAATTGATGTATGCACGGATTCTTGATGTGTTCTTGATGCATTGTTGGTATTGGCCATTATATATATGTGTGTATGCGAAGTGGAATTAATCATGAGACTGAAAATTCTTGATATGTATGCGTTTGTGTTGGTGACTTGTGGCATTCGAATTGATCATGAAACTGAAATTGTGTTGGATTTGCTTGTGTTGTTCGCAAAATTGGATGGATGGTGTATAGGCGCCTAGGGCGCCAAGGGGATAGGGAAGACAATGCCCAATTGAATTTTTGAGAAATTGATTAAAATATGTGTATGTTTAGTTGCTGGAAAATTTTGAGTTTTATACTTTAAAGTTGTTAAGGAAACAATTTTTAGTGTTGAAGAAATTGTTGAACAAATTCTGGGTGTGCTGCTGTTTTTCTGGGCGCTGAGTGCCTGTGCAGGGCGCTGGGCGCCTGATGGCGTGTGTGCTGTGCGTGTCTGGCGCGCCTGGGCGCTGGGCGCCTGTGGCGTGCGTGTTGCGTTGTTGCGCCTGGGCGCTAGGCGCCCGTGTCTTGTTTGTGTTGCGCTGTGTTGCGCGTTGTTCCCCTGGGCGCTAGGCACCCGTGTCCGCGTTGCGCTGCGATGTGCGCGCGTTGTTGCCCCTGGGCGCTAGGCGCCCGTGCTGTGTTGCGCTGTCTTGTGCGCCTGGGCGCTGGGCGCCAGTGCACGTGTTGCCTGGTTGCCTGGGCGCCTAAGGCGCCTGTTCCCTGGATGTTGCCTAATTTTTCCAAAAATTGTTTTTATCATAACTTTTGACTTAGACATCCGTTTTGAACGATTCGAAAAGTGTCGTGAAGCTTTTTACGTTGTCTATTTGTGGGTTCAATTTTTAAAATGAAAAATTGTTATTTTCTGACTGTTTGTGGGCGCCCGAGTGGCTGTCCCCGGTGATCGTCCCAGTGACATTGAAAAATGACGTGGAACTCTTTAAAAATCCCTTTTGGTGTATAAACAACAGTTTTAACACGGTAGTGTCAAAATGACTGTTTTGCCCCTAGTGGCCAAAGTTAATGATAATGATGTGTAAATGACGAGGATGCCCTTGGTGGCTAGTCAAATGACTGTTTTGCCCCTAGTGGCCAAAGTTAATGATAATGATGTGTAAATGACGAGGATGCCCTTGGTGGTTAGTCAAATGACGTTTTTGCCCTCAGTGGCTAATGTTTGAGTTGAATGATGTTTATGTGTAAGTGACATTTGGGGCCTGAGTGGCTAAGTGATGTTAAAGCCTAAAAGGCTAAGTGACGTTATTTGTGTGTGAATTATGAAATGACAGGTGCTGTGCCTTTATTCGGCAAACCGGTAAGTGACGGGTCACATAGTTGACTATGAATTGAGTAATTGTGTATTTGTGTATTGTGAGTGGTGCATGTCATAGTGTCTCATGCCCATATGCATAAACCCAGTGATGTTTTGAGGCCTGAGTGGCTAAGTGATGATAAGGCCTGAGTGCAGTGTTTTAAAAACCGGCTCGGCCCGGCCGGTCGGACCGGTCGAACCGGGAACCGGTGGGGTACCCGGGTTGGGTCACGCTGTGGATCGGATAAGCAGTGATTCGGTGTGACTCGGTGGAACCCGGCCGGGTTTAGACAAACTCGGTGACTCGGGTGGGTTTGCTAAAACCGGCCGGTTTACGCACATTTTAAAAAAAAAAGTCACTACTTATTAAAACGACGTCGTTTTGCCTTTCAAATTAAAAAAAAAAATTAAAAATAGAAACCAGCAGAGTGAGATCAGATGAGATGAGAGTTACGCGTTGAGTGAGATCAGATGGCAAAATCCAAATCAAAAAAACCCTAACTTTGCTTTGACCCCAAATCAATCTGAGTCCAACTCCAAGTCGTTGTCGCCGTTGGCTGTTCGTCGCTCGTCGCTCGTCGCCGTCGCCTGTTCGCCGTTCGTCGCTGTTGCCTGTCACGGAGTCGCCGTCGCCTGTTCGCCTGTTCGCCGTTCGTCGCCTTTGCTCAGCTGTCTCTGTGTCTCGCGCCTCGCAACAGGTAAGCCGTCGCCTGTACTTCGTTTTAATTCGTGCTCTGTCTGTGTTCTTGTGCTCTGTCTCTGTACTTCGTTTTCACTGCTTCATTTTATGAGTTCTAGTGCTATTAATTTATGCTGTTATGAGTTATGTAGATTTGCTTGCTATCAGCTGAAATGCTTTTAGATGTTAGTGGCTAAGTCAAGTAGGTGTTTGTAAATTTTGGATGTTTGTTTCTGTAATGATTTTTTGTATGTTTGTTTTGGATGTTGGAGTAAGAGTTTACCTTGTTTAACAGTTTGTTTCTGTAATGATTTATTGTATGTTTGTTTTGTAAGCATTTGGTACAAATAATATGTTATCATCTGTGTTATGTTATGTTCTGTGTTAATCTTTGTAATTATGCTAGGAAAATGTCTTCGTCTGTTGATGCACCACCAATGTCCGCTACTCCTACTGATACATCTAGACCAATGTCACAAGAGGCTTCCACCGAAAATACAACCCCAACGGCAACAAATATTAGAGGAAAAACTGATATAGGTTGGGGACATTGTAAAAGTATTTTGGAGAATGGGAAAAATGTTCTGCTATGTATATACTGTGAGAAAATTATCAGGGGAGGTGGAATTAATAGGTTTAAATTCCACTTGGCTGGAGAAAAAGGCCAAATTGAAAAGTGCAAGAAGGTGCCCCCAGAAGTTCAGAATAAAATGAAAGAAAATATTGATGAAGTCAAGAACAAGAAAAGAAAGACTCAGGCAGAAACTGAGGAGAGTTATCAACATCCACCTAGTGAAGAGAGTGCTGAAGTGCAAATGGTTGTTGGACAATCAACAAAGGAGGTTGCATCTCAAAAGGGAAAGAGTATTGGTCGCATTGGTAGCTATTTCTTGTCTAGAACAACTCCTGGAGCACAACCTACCCTAAAAAGTGTGTTGCAAAGTAAAGAAGTGATAGAGAAGTGTGATCTCGCTATTGCAAAGTGGTTCATAGATGCAAGTGTCCCATTCAATGCATCTAATTCAGCCTATTATCAACCTATGGCTGATGCGCTTTGTAGTATGGGCCCAGGGTATAAGCTTCCAACTATGCATATGCTCCGTGGTAATTTGTTAAATAAGTGGGTTATTGAGATGAACAAAATGATAGATGATTATCGTAATATCTGGAAGTTTACTGGTTGTACTCTTATGGCAGACGGGTGGACAGATCGAAAGAGGCGAACTCTCATAAACTTCCTGGTTTATTGCCCCAAAGGTACTGTTTTTCTGAAATCAGTGGATGCTTCTGATGCTTCAAAAACGGCACAGATGTTGTTTAAGCTTTTCAAGGAGGTAGTGTTGTCCATTGGCCCTGAAAATGTTGTTCATATAGTGACAGACAACGCTGCAAATTATGTTGCTGCTGGAAAGCTATTGGAAAAAGAGTTTCCTACTTTGGTTTGGTCTCCATGTGCGGCACATTGCATTAATTTGATGTTGCAAGACTTTGGAAAATTAGTGGAAGTAAGTGAGGCTGTGTCACATGCCTCAAATGTTACCAAATATATTTATAACCATTGTTATGCTTTGTATTTGATGAGAAAACATACCGGTGGTAGAGAAATTCTCCGTCCTGCTCCTACTAGATTTGCCACTAATTTCATTGCTTTGCAAAGTATTTTAGCTCAGAAAGATGCACTAAGAGCTATGGTAACATCTAAAGATTGGACAACCTCAGCTTATGCCAGGGAAGCCAAGGCAAAACACTTTGTGGATCAAGTCTTAGACTCTGCATTTTGGAACAAATGTGTTGATATAGTGAAAGTCACAGAACCACTTGTACGTGTGTTGCGGATGGTTGATAGTGAAGAAAAACCTGCTATGGGTTTTCTTTACCAAGCTATAAAGATGGCTCGAGCAGAGATGGTGAAAAGGTTTCAAAGAAATAAGAAGAAAGTGGAGCCTTACTTGAAGATCTTGGATGACCGTTGGGATTCCCAACTTAGTAAAAATCTCCATGCTGCGGGTTATTGGTTAAATCCAGCTTGTCGGTATAATCAGACACGATATGATAATGACCGGGACACAATATCAGGCCTCTTTGATGTCATTGACAAGTATTCTCATGGAAATCAAGAACTGCGAAGGAAATTAACTACTGAGGTAGCCCAGTACAAAGATGCCATTGGGGATTTTGGAAGACCAGGTGCAGTGGATGATCGGTTTATACTAAGGCCAGGTAACTTTCTTATTATTTGATTCATAATCTGTTTAGTTCATTACTTTCGTTGATTCTTCATTAATAACATGCCATGTTGTAGATGTATGGTGGGATATGTATGGAACTGGTGCCAAGAACTTGCAAATCTTGGCTATCCGTGTTTTAAGTCAAACTTGCAGTGCTTCAGGATGTGAACGAAATTGGAGTGTGTTTGAGCACATTCATTCCAAAAAAAGAAATAGGTTGGAGCATCAAAAGCTTAATGACTTAGTGTTTGTTCGTTACAATTTAAGGCTCCAAAATAGGTATTATTTATTTATGTTTATTTTACTTTGGTTGTTTATATTTCTATATTCAATCACATGTTCTTAGATTAAGTTACATATGTTTAGGAAAAAGAGGAATCATGGTTATGACCCTATCAATCTTGAAACAATTGGTGACCATTCTAGTTGGGTATTGGAGGAGTCACCACCCCTCTTAACCAATGAAGAGTTGGATTCATTGCGTGGTGATCTTGCAAGTATGACCATCCAACCAAATTCAAGTGATATTGGTACGTTTTATTATATGTGAATAAAGTTTCATTGATTCATGTTTAATAACTTTAGATTTTATTTGCTAACTTCTCTTTTAAAATGTTGTCATAGATCATTTACATTTGGATGAAGATGAAGATGATAATGCCATTGCCGAAGACAATCCCACGGAAAATGAGAATGAAAACAATGATGGCGGAGATGGAGCTTCCGGGGAACCTATTGATGAAGATATCACATATGATGATGATGTTTTGATTCCATCATATAATGAATGATGTTTAGATTTGTGTATTTGTATTAGTATTAGTTGTTGTATTTGTATTAGTTGTTTGTTGTTGTAGTTGGCGGAGATGGAGCTTCCACGGAACCTATTGTTGTTGTATTTGTATTAGTTGTTTGTTGTTGTATTTGTATTAGTTGTTGTTGTTGTATTTGTATTAGATGGATTTGGATAATTTGCTAGCATTGTGAGATTATGTTATTTATGATAGGCAGGATGTTATTTGTGATGGATCATGTTATTTGGATAATTTGCTAGCATTGTGAGATTATGCTAGCATTGTGTTATTTATGTTGGATAATTTGTTGTTGTTGAATTTTTGTTAGATTTTTCTAGGCAGGATGTTAGACTTTTGTTAGAATTTTTGTTAGCATTGTGGGATTATAGCATTGTGGTGAATTTTAGGAAATTAAGTACAGGTACGAAATTTATGTTATAGAGACCGGGTCTTGAAAATTCGCAGACCGGGTCCGAGTCATCCGGTTCCGGTTTTGGTCATGCGGTTCAACTGTCGACCCTTCGGTCCGACCATTGACCCAGTGACCCGGTACCTTCACCGAGTCGGCCACCGGTTCGAGTTTTAAAACATTGCCTGAGTGGCTAAACGACGTTTTGTGAAAAGGTACCTTCATGCATATACCCGCGAGTGGGTTGCATTTCATAAATCTACATGACATGAAATGAGTTATTGTAAATGATGTAAGAGATGACTATGATGTGAGTATTTGGTGTTTTGGATGCTGATTGTTCTAGTGCGTAGCCTATGATTAGTGCTTATCATATTTTCTATTATATAGACTGAAATGATGCTCACCCTTTCCTATTTGAATGTTACCCCCGTGTTGGTAACGTGCAGGTGATTCCCAGTGAAGGTATTAGCTTCACTTTTGAGTCAAGTCGTCATGCTCTGATACGTAGCACTCAGGGGGGAAAACGAACTCGGCATTTATTTAATGATTTTTGGTTGTTATGTCCATGTGGACTATTTGGTTATGTTTTACTATTTCCGCTGCGTAGTTGGTTGTGTTATGGAGTTTTATAAGTGACGTTGAAATGAGATTGGAGATTCTTTATTTGTGATGTGCTACGCGAATGCATGAGTATTGAGTTGAACTGTTTTTCAAAACTGCTAAGCGACGTTTTATTGAAGTATGTGTAACATTTCCCTATGAACGAGATTTTTTTAAACTCTGATTTTTATAAACAAAGTAACGGGTAGAAAGGGGTGTTACACCTATTTTATTGGCTAAGGTGATAAGTGATGGGTCTATGACCATTTGTTGATATTGTTGTTGATTGTCTTTGGTGCATTGTTCATGGTGTCGCATACAATTCATATGCATTATTTTGGTGAAGAAGGCTTCGGCCTTGGAGCTATAGGTGATGATGGTGATGCTCATACAGGTGATGATGCCCTATTTGGCTATTTTATTGGTGATGATTGGTACCACATGCATATACCCGTTGGTGTGGGTTGCATCTCATATACTTACTCATGATGTTGGTGATGATTTTTGGTGATTTGTAATTTGACGTTGTTGTGAAGCGGTAGATATAGTTGTCGTAACTCTAGCATATTGCCTATCATATATGCTATTATAATGTTAGATGTAACACCCCTTTTCTACCCCTCAATTTACACGTCATTATCAGAGTAATTTCCTTTTTAAAAATATTAATTTAATTGATAGAAAAGAAATGCCATATCGTCATAAGAAACTCATCGTTTGCACTCATTAAAGTTTGTGCAACAAACCATCGTCATAAAAATTAAACCTCATAAATCAACACATCACAGTGGAATAAGATAATAACTCACTAAGCCCCTCAAACACATCTCATATTCTCAACATAGTCATTAAACAGTTAATTAACAACTAACAAACTTCAACTACGCCCCCTAGGTGCTGTTAACAATTTGGCAAGTGTACCAAATGTCGCAAGTAATATAATTTATCGGTAAGAACCGGTCGATCCACAGGGATTGCGCGTTGACAATAATAGCAAAATTGTAAATTCGTAGATTGTAGATATTTGATAAATTGAGTAATTGGTAACAGAACACGAACGTGAATTAATAATGCGAGAAAAACGACTAGGGATCGAATCCTCTCACCTCGCCTATCACATGAACCTCAGCCAATTCAAGTTAATTATTCAATTTCTAGATTCAATTCACTAATTTAGGTCAAGGGCAATTCCTTGTCTCAAGACCCCTATTACCCTAAGAGTTACCCTAATTCCTTAGGTGAGTCGTGCCAGAGGGTAATGCATTAAGATTAAGAATTATAATGAATTCACATAAGCTACCACATATTCCTATGATGATTACTAGCATGTGATCTAAATACCCAATTTCCAGCTACTAATTCATATCCCTATGCAATCACTAGCCTGGATCATCGCAATTATCATATGTAATTGAAAAGCGTTAAGAACATAGGTAATTAGACAAGCAAATCGAATAACAACTGAATTGACTAGAGCAATGGTTCACATGATAGGGTTGGGAGATTCATCTCTCCCTAATCTAAGCAAATTAGTTACAAATCATCCTAAGAGTGGAAACCAACATAGAATAGAAAACAAACATAAAGGAAGACATTTAGAACCTTCAATCCCTTGTTCCCAAGTGGTGAGAAGGCTCCAAAATCGCACCTCCAGCTGCTCCAAAGTGTGGCTCCAAATCCCCAAAACGAAAGTTCCTTCAAAAATTCCTGAAACTGCTTTAAAAACCCTAATTTTCACGCACCATCACGACGCGGCCCGTGTCCGTCGCGTCGCGACAAATGACAGAAACTTCAGGCCTCGCAAAACTGCTCCAGGTCGCGTCGCGAACCCTCCTGGTCGCGACGCAAAAAATGACAAAGTTCTGGCTTGTAAAATTCCTCCAGATCGCGTCGCGAACCCTCCTGGTCGCGACGCGAAAATCAACAGAAAGTTCTGACTATGCAAATTCCTCCAGATTGCTGCATTTCCGGGCAAGTGTCTGATTCGCCGAAAGATGCCACAACCACTTAAGAGGTCTTCGGTCTTCAAGTCCCATTCAGCTCCAAAAGTGAAGAAATTACTTACAATTGAACTTCCTACTACAATTATCTAAAACTGAACTAAATCCCAGATAATGACTGTGATACAATAAAAACCCTGCACAATTGGTCCTAAAAATGCCTAACTTACATCATATGATTGGGAGTCAACACAACCCCAAACTTAAACTTTTGCTTGTCCTCAAGCAAACCATCAATTCAGACTGTGGCTGTTTTTTTTCTATTTAGCTGTTACATATAATACATCAACCTTAAACACATCAGCACATCAAATATCATCATCAATCTAATGCAGTGGCAGGACAACTGAATTGGAAATACCGAATCATAAGCAGGCAGCATTCTCAAGTTTTCTCTGTACGCACATCTCACCAGTGTTTCACTCTTGAGGTGCTTCGGGTATTCACTCAATTCACAGTACTTGCATCATCGTTTCATAGGCTTGACAGAGTTCTATATCATTCTATACAAATGAAACGCATACACACATTTTGAGGACTTTAAGGGTTATAGCGGGGCTTAGGTAAGGGTGGATACATTTGGATAAGTAGGTTGCACTTGGAGTTAGGCCTACCTCTCTTTTTGTCAATTTCACGCAATACTCACCCATTTTCCCAAAGCATTTAACAAAACAAGAGAAGGAATTTATTTATTTATTTTTCTCTTTTTTTTTTGATATGTATATATATACATATATATATATGTATTTTTTTCTTTCTTTCTTTTCTTGTTCCTTCTCTTGTATACCACCCCAAACTTAGTTTGTTGCTATTCCACGAGCAACCCCAAACTTAAAAATTTCCCCACTCTCACAGTTTTTGTTACCTAACTCCAAGTTAAGAATTAACTAGGCTATGATTGTCAGAGAAACAACATACAATTTTTAACAGTAGGCTCAGAGGGGCTAGCAGAGGATAAACATTAAGTAGGTGTGGTTTGAAAGGCTCAAGGGTGCCAAAAGAAATGCCTCAGTGTGTATGAAAATCAAATGCAAAAAACGAATAAGCACAATGTCAAGTTCTGCAGACTAATGCAGGCAAGGAATATACACAATATATATAAGAACGTGTTTAGGCTCAAACCTCACAGTTGGGATCATAGAGATGGGACTTGAGAGATGCTGCTCACAGATGATAAAGAACTTCCGCAACGTTTGTCATGACCCCTGCTATTACTTGATGATAAAACTTGAAGTGCGAGTGTCAAAAGGAAAATGCAAACATGCGACCCCAAATGCCACAGATCATCACTATTGAAGCTGCTTTAACAAAACAAAAACAAAATATAGGGCAGTGGTGCCCCAATATCACAGAGTAAGTTATAATAATAAGTACAGACCAACGTGCGAAATAAAGTCAAAATAGGGCAAAATACAACCAACAGTGCAAAATAAAGATAAAAATGTCTGAGTAAAAAAAAACAAGAGAAGGATAAATGAGCCTCCTGCTCAAGGGAATGAAAAGTGGCGCTCACCAGTGGGTTGCCTCCCACCAAGCGCTTCTTTAACGTCACTAGCTTGACGTTTGTCATCCCACTATTAAGGTGGCTGATATGACACAAAGAGCACATCATCCTTCTTCTTTCGCTTCTGGGGCAGGAACATCATGAATTCGAAACATAGTTGTAGATGCTTCCATACCCTTTTGAGGTGAAGGGTGATGAATAAGACATAGAAGGAGTCTAAGTATATGTCAATCTCCTCACTTCTATCCTCCTTGCTACTTGGAAGAATAATAGGAACCATGATTTGTTGGGTTTTTTCTTGTTGGGTTTTCACCCCTTCCCCACATTGGGAGCTTTGATCTTCCCTCCAAACTACATGCTCCTCCATTTCAATCTTTTCTTCTTCCTCATCTTCCTTATCCTCCCCAGATTCTTCTTTTGTTGGGGCTTGTTCTTCTTGTTCCTCATTGGTAGTGCATAACCATGGGTAATTTTCTGATATAGTTACCCACTCATCCTCACAGTTGCACTCCACAAGATACTCCCCACAAGAATCGCAAAAGGTGCGTGTCACACATTTTCCATTCAAGTGGGTTTCTTCACAAAAATTACCGCTAAGTGAGGGTGGCGTGGACTCTATGTGCTGAGGTTGGTCAATTTGCGGCTCATGTGGCTTCCCCATGTTTATCATTTCTTGTTCTTGGGGCTGGAAGAGAATCTTGGACATATGCATAAACTCGGACAAAGCATCTTCCAACCGAGAAGCTTGCTCTTTAGGCTGGAAGATGGTCTCAGTCATTTGCCT
Source organism: Astragalus membranaceus (assembly GCA_039519185.1). Lineage (NCBI taxonomy): Eukaryota > Viridiplantae > Streptophyta > Magnoliopsida > Fabales > Fabaceae > Astragalus > Astragalus membranaceus. Next base: position 28,132,797 of record CM076851.1, read on the forward strand.
AAACTGGGCCAAAGCAACTTCCAACCGAGAAGTGGATTCCATGATTTTTTTTTTCGGGACAAACAGCAATTCTTTCGAACTTTGCCCCCTGCTACACAGTTCACTGAAACACTTCAACAAACCGTTAACAAGTCCAACACACTAACTAAGTATCTAAATAAATAAAACAAAAAATACATACTAAAATAAAATAAAACAAAATAAAACAACTAAGAATTTACTCAATTGCCTTATTGACAACGAAATCAACAATCCCCGGCAACGGCGCCAAAAACTTGTTAACAATTTGGCAAGTGTACCAAATGTCGCAAGTAATATAATTTATCGGTAAGAACCGGTCGATCCACAGGGATTGCGCGTTGACAACAATAGCAAAATTGTAAATTCGTAGATTGTAGATATTTGATAAATTGAGTAATTGGTAACAGAACACGAACGTTAATTAATAATGCGAGAAAAACGACTAGGGATCGAATCCTCTCACCTCGCCTATCACATGAACCTCAGCCAATTCAAGTTAATTATTCAATTTCTAGATTCAATTCACTAATTTAGGTCAAGGGCAATTCCTTGTCTCAAGACCCCTATTACCCTAAGAGTTACCCTAATTCCTTAGGTGAGTCGTGCTAGAGGGTAACGCATTAAGATTAAGAATTATAATGAATTCACATAAGCTACCACATATTCCTATGATGATTACTAGCATGTGATCTAAATACCCAATTTCCAGCTACTAATTCATATCCCTATGCAATCACTAGCCTGGATCATCGCAATTATCATATGTAATTGAAAAGCGTTAAGAACATAGGTAATTAGACAAGCAAATCGAATAACAACTGAATTGACTAGAGCAATGGTTCACATGATAGGGTTGGGAGATTCATCTCTCCCTAATCTAAGCAAATTAGTTACAAATCATCCTAAGAGTGGAAACCAACATAGAATAGAAAACAAACATAAAGGAAGACATTTAGAACCTTCAATCCCTTGTTCCCAAGTGGTGAGAAGGCTCCAAAATCGCACCTCCAGCTGCTCCAAAGTGTGGCTCCAAATCCCCAAAACGAAAGTTCCTTCAAAAATTCCTGAAACTGCTTTAAAAACCCTAATTTTCACGCACCATCGCGACGCGGCCCGTGTCCGTCGCGTCGCGACAAATGACAGAAACTTCAGGCCTCACAAAACTGCTCCAGGTCGCGTCGCGAACCCTCCTGGTCGCGACGCAAAAAATGACAAAGTTCTGGCTTGTAAAATTCCTCCAGATCGCGTCGCGAACCCTCCTGGTCGCGACGCGAAAATCAACAGAAAGTTCTGACTATGCAAATTCCTCCAGATTGCTGCATTTCCGGGCTAGTGTCTGATTCGCCGAAAGATGCCACAACCACTTAAGAGGTCTTCGGTCTTCAAGTCCCATTCAGCTCCAAAAGTGAAGAAATTACTTACAATTGAACTTCCTACTACAATTATCTAAAACTGAACTAAATCCCAGATAATGACTGTGATACAATAAAAACCCTGCACAATTGGTCCTAAAAATGCCTAACTTACATCATATGATTGGGAGTCAACAGGTGCTACAGTATCAGAGAGCGACTCGACAGACATCCCAATAGCTAACACAGAAGGCAGCAAGACCTTCACTCGCGGTTACCTGCAGCGTTGCCACAATAGAGCAACATTCCAAGCAGAAGGGGTGAGAATTTCAACAAAACATAATCAAGCACATAGTAGAGTAATGAAGACAAACAATCACACAACATCATTATCAACACCGCATCATCATCGCCAAACACCAACTCAACCACAATTTGCCAACAAGTCACAGTCATGAATATGCATGATAATGCAACCCACACCTGGGTATATGCATGATGGTACCATACTCGTCATAATAAGCCACTAGGGGCACACCGTCATCATTAAGGGGCCGAAGCCTATTCGTCGCGAGAGGCCGAAGCCTATTCGTCACAATGTGCACATGCTATGAGATTCTATGGACACATGTGCAATTTCACCAAAAAAAAAAACACTCACCTGGAGTACTCATCATCATCGTCATAAGACACTCATAGAGTGTGTTCGTCGTAATTCATCACAATCACATTACAGCATCATTATAATCATACTCATAGAGTATATTCGTCACAAATCATCATAATTCATGTTACATCATCATCATACATATCACCTTTGAAATTTGGGTAACAACACGTTTAGAGTTTAGAAAAACATCCCGTTTTAATTTATAAAACATCACATCTTAATTTGAAGGACATCACATTTTAAATTCGGAAAAACACCACATTTTCAAGCTTGGGAAACACTACATTTGAATTGGGGAAACGTCACATTTTTATTAGTGGAAACCTCACATTTTTATGGAGGAACATCATATTTTTGTGGAGGAAACATCACCTTTAAAAACTGAGAAAACAGTGTGGAAACAGCAAGAAAACAGTGTGGAAACAGCAAGAAAACAGTGGGAAACAGTGACACGCGCTTGAAGCGCGAGCTGGGCGCGACTGAGGCGCGATTGGGCAGTAACAGCGTACCACAGCGCAGCGCGCTTGCGCCTGGAGCGCGACTGCAGCGCGAGCAAGGTGCGAATGGGCAGCAACAGTGCAACGTGCAGAAAATTCAGAAAACTTAATTTTTCACCCAACCCGATCACATCACAATTCTTTTCCGCACATCACCAACACCAAAAACACGTTTTATTCACCAAATCAATCATCAAATCTCACTAATGGTTCATCAAAGAACATCAACAATTCATCAACATAAATCATCAAATTTAATCAAGGACACCATCGAATTTTCATTCCAACAAATCATCAAATTCTTCAAATAACATCAATTTCATCAAAACAACATCAGAACTCTTCAACAATATCGATTCATCAAACATCATCAATTTCATCAACAATATCAATTCATCAAACATCATCAATTTCATCAACAATATCAATTCCCACAAACCCCACAAAACCCCACTACATACCCAATCATGTTAAACCGAAACGCTCACCCTTACCTCGAATTTGTATGATCCGGAACAACGACGAAGGAGTCACGTACAAAACCCAGCAACACAACGAACGAAGCTTCTCCTTCTTCCTTCGAAACCGTAGCCACGCTCACTTCTTTGATCAATGAGGAATCAACACAATGGAGGTTAGGGATTGAAGGCTACAACACTAGGAAAAGGAAGAAAAACGGCATAGAAGGATTAAGAACTCTTACCTAAAGAAAAACTTGAGAAGATTCCCCTCCTTCCACTCCTTTAGCGCAGCGCTCCTCACTCTCTCTCAATTCTGATTTCTTTCTCTCAACAATGTGAAAATGAGAGAAGTTTGGCTTAGACCCCTAGGGTTTAAGCTGTGGGTTCAGCGAGCGCTGGGCCTCCCACGCCAACACCACCCTCTTTACTCGTTCCACCTCCTGAACAACACCCATCATTTTAATTAAATTAATCACGCCTCCAATAAACTTAATAATTCGATTAAATATTTCCGGGGTGTTACAACTCTCCCCCACTTAGGATTTTTTCGTCCTCGAAAACATACCTGATTCAAACAATTCTGGATACGACTCTCGCATCTTATCTTCCAGCTCCCATGTCAGGCTTTCACCAGCTGCTCCAAACAAACAACCTTCACCAGATTGATCTTCTTACCTCGAAGGGTCTTCACTTCCCTATCCTCAATTCGTACAGGCACGGTCTCCACAGTGAGATTATCCCGCACCTCTACATCATCTGGTTGGATCACATGAGACGGATCCGCAATATACTTCCGAAGCTGCGACACGTGAAACACGTCGTGCAAGTTCGAAAGATTAGGTGGCAAGGCCACCCGATATGCAACACTTCCAACTCTTTCCGTAATCTGATACGGCCCAATGAAACGAGGAGTCAACTTCTTCGATTTCAGCGCACGCCCAACACCAGTCATAGGTGTAACCCTCAGAAACACGTGGTCACCCGCTTCAAATTCTAAATCTTTCCTCCTCTTATTATGGTAGCTCTTCTGTCTACTCTGCGACGCTTTCATTTTCTCCCGGATCATCTTTACCTTCTTAGTAGTTTCTCTGACTAGCTCAGGTCCAAGTACTAAACTTTCCCCAGTCTCATACCAACACACCGGAGTCCTACAGCTCCGACCATACAACGCCTCAAACAGCGCCATCCCGATACTGGAATGATAACTATTGTTGTATGTAAACTCGATCAATGGAAGATGAGTATCCCACACACCTCCCTGCTCTAGAACACAGGACCTCAACAAATCCTCCAACGATTGAATCGTCCTCTCTGTCTGTCCATCAGTTTGAGGATGATAAGCTGAACTCAACCTCAATCTCGAACCCAACTCTTTCTGCAAACTACTCCAAAAGTCCGAAGTGAACCTTGGGTCTCTATCCGACACAATGCACAAGGGGACGCCATGCAGCTTCACAATCACCTGAATGTAGATCTCTGCCAATCTCGACACCGGATACTTAATACCGATAGGAATGAAATGAGCAGACTTCGTCAATCTATCCACAACCACCCAAATTGAATCATGTCCTCTCACTGTATTGGGTAACCCCGTCACGAAATTCATGGAAATACTATCCCACTTCAACTCTGGAACATTTAACGGTTGCATCATTCCCGCAGGCTTCAGATGCTCGACCTTCGATTTCTGACAGGTCAAACACGAATACACAAACTTTGCCACATCACGCTTCAATCCAGGCCACCAGAAAATCTTTTTCAGATCTTGATACATTTTTGTCGCCCCAGGATGGATACTCAACTTACTCTTGTGGCCTTCCTCGAGAATTGCCTTCCTCATTTCTTCATCTTCGGGAACACAAATCCTTCCTCGATATCTCAATACATTCTGCGCATCTATCTCGAAATCCTCATTCTCAGACTGACCAATCCCACTCATCAGATCAACCAATTTCACATCTAACTTCTGCGCTTCTCGGATACCAGCCATAAAATCATTGCCAATTTTCAACATACCCAACCTGACACTCTGAGGTGTAACTTCACAAACTAAACTCATGTCCCTGAATTGCTCAATTAACTCAAGCTCTCTAGCCATCAATGCCGACATGTGCAAAGTCTTCGGACTCAACGCATCCGCAACCACATTAGCTTTACCCGGGTGGTAACTCAATTCAAAATCATAATCTTTCAATAGTTCTAACCACCGGCGCTGCCTCATATTCAATTCTTTCTGATCGAACAGATACCGTAGACTCTTGTGATCACTGAACACCTCAAATCTCGATCCATACAAGTAATGTCTCCAGATTTTCAACGCGAATACCACCGCAGCAAGTTCCAAATCGTGAGTAGGGTAATTCTTTTCATGAGTTCTCAATTGTCTCGACGCATAAGCGACCACTTTCCCATTCTGCATAAGCACGCCACCCAAACCCATCTTGGAAGTATCACAATAAACCACAAACGGCTCAACCGGATTAGGCAGGGTCAACACCGGAGACGTGGTCAACCTCTTCTTCAACTCATTGAAACTCTCTTCACATCGGTCATCCCAAACAAAGGCCTTACCCTTGCAAGTCAATTGGGTCAAGGGCAGAGCCAACTTTGAAAACCCCTCAATGAATCTTCTATAATAACCCGCTAATCCCAGAAACTCCTTATCTCATTAACTGACTTCGGGGACTCCCACTGCAACACTGCATCAACCTTAGAAGGATCCACCGCAATCCCCTCACTAGAAATCACATGACCGAGAAAGCTGACTTCTTTCAACCAAAACTCACACTTGGACAACTTCGCATATAACTTTCGATCCCTCAGAATTTCCAACACCAACCTCAGATGTCCCGCATGCTCCTCTTCTGACTTAGAATAAATTAGAATATCATCAATGAAAACCACCACAAACTTGTCCAGATACTCGCGAAAGATTTGGTTCATGTACCCCATGAATACCCCCGGCGCATTTGTCACACCGAAAGGCATTACGGAATACTCATAATGCCCATATCTTGTCCTAAACGCCGTCTTCTGGATGTCTTCATCTTTTACCTTGATCTGATGATAACCAGACCTCAAATCAATCTTGCTGAATACTTTAGTACCCACTAACTGATCCATCAAGTCATCAATCCTCGGTAACGGATACTTGTTCTTGATTGTAACTTTATTCAACTGACGATAGTCTACACACAACCTCATGCTACCGTCTTTCTTTTTCACTAACAACACTGGAGCTCCCCACGGCGACACACTCGGTCTTACAAACTTCTTTTCTAACAAATCCTCAAGTTGCTTCTTCAATTCTGCCAACTCAGACGCAGACATTCTATATGGTGCCATAGACACAGATTTAGTGCCAGGAACTAGATCAATAGTAAACTCCACCTCCCTCTCTGGTGGTATATCTGGAATCTCGTCAGGAAACACCTCGGAAAACTCACACACCACCCGCAGCTCCTCAATCTTCGCTTGGCTCTCAGCAGACAACGACGCTAACAGAGAAAACAGCTGAACCTCTTCTCTCATCACCCTGTGCAGCTGACCCGCAGATAGCAAACCAGACCTCTCTTCAGGCGGAGCGAAACTTACGAACCTTTCGCGACAGTCGATATGAACATGATTATCAACTAACCAGTCCATACCCAGAATGACATCTATGCCACTCAGCGGCAAACAGATCAAATCAACTAAAAATTCTCTACCATATATAGATACCGAACATTTGGCACAAACAACGGAGGTAGTTACCGAACCCTTAGCTGGAGTATCGATAACCATCTCTCTCAACATATCAGATAAGACAAGACTTAGTCTCTTAACACATGCGGCAGCAATAAAACTATGGGTAGCACCAGTATCAACAATAGCAATAAGAGGAAAATTATTGATATAGCATGTACCTCGAATCTCATTCACCACGTCAGACTCAGCCAGGGCGAACACTTTCCCAAAAGACTTCTCCTTCTTGGGTTTTGAGCACTGTGTACTGATATGACCACTCTCCCCACAATTAAAACATACCACCTCTTTCTTATCACAGCTGGAAGATATGTGCCCCTCTTTCCCACACCGATAACATCTCTTCTTATCCCCGCTTGGGCAATCTGGACCTTTATGACCTGCTCTCCCACACGTGTAACAAGTAATGCTGGCTACAGCATCTCCCCCACTTCGCTTAGACCCACCAACAAACTTCCCTTTGCCCTTACCAGCAGACACCTCATATGGTTTACCACGACTCGAGAAGCTCTTTTGCTTTTCTTTCATAACTCTGGAGAAGGCATTACTGTCCTCCTCAAAAATTCGGCAGCTATCAACCAACAGAGAGAACACACGAATTTGTTGATACCATATGGCTTTCTTAATATCAGCACGCAACCCGTTTTCAAACTTGATGCATTTGGAGAACTCAGCACCCTCCCCATCATAGTGTGGATACAACTTGGACAGCTCAGTAAATTTTGCAGCATATTCCGTTACAGACATGTTACCTTGCTCAAGTCTCAGAAACTCGACCTCTTTCTTTCCGCAGACATCCTCCGGATAGTATTTCCTCCTGAACTCTCTCTTCATTGGCGACCATCAACCTTTGCCTAACCGTCATCCACCAGTCATCAGCCTCTTTCTTCAACATGTGCGTACCATAACGAACCTTCTGGGCATCGGTACAATCCATAACGTGGAAGATCCGCTCCATCTCTCAGCCACTCAAGGGCACCATCAGGGTTATACCCGCCTTCAAAAGTAGGAGGGTTCTCTCGCTGGAACGTAGCCAAACTGCGCGCCCCAGCATCACCAGCACCTGGCATGTTGCCCACAACCCCAGCTATAGCCTGCAAAGCAGCAGCAAGTGCAGCATCGTTCCGTCCTGCCATTCTAGCACTGCAACAGAAAACAGAATTTAGATACGAGTAACAAAACTCAAATGCTACTCAACTTGACAACTCGACCACCGGCCAGACAGACCGAACTGCTCTGATACCACTAATGTAACACCCCTTTTCTACCCCTCAATTTACACGTCATTATCAGAGTAATTTCCTTTTTAAAAATATTAATTTAATTGATAGAAAAGAAATGCCACATCGTCATAAGAAACTCATTGTTTGCACTCATTAAAGTTTGTGCAACTAACCACCGTCATAAAAATTAAACCTCATAAATCAATACATCACAGCGGAATAAGATAATAACTCACTAAGCCCCTCAAACACATCTCATATTCTCAACATAGTCATTAAACAGTTAATTAACCACTAACAAACTTCAACTACGCCGCCTAGGTGCTACAGTATCAGAGAGCGACTCGACAGACATCCCAATAGCTAACACAGAAGGCAGCAAGACCTTCACTCGCGGTTACCTATAGCGTTGCCACAATAGAGCAACATTCCAAGCAGAAGGGGTGAGAATTTCAACAAAACACAATCAAGCACATAGTAGAGTAATGAAGACAAACAATCACACAACATCATTATCAACACCACATCATCATCGCCAAACACCAACTCAACCACAATTTGCCAACAAGTCACAGTCATGAATATGCATGATAATGCAACCCACACCTGGGTATATGCATGATGGTACCATACTCGTCATAATAAGCCACTAGGGGCACACCGTCATCATTAAGGGGCCGAAGCCTATTCGTCGCGAGAGGCCGAAGCCTATTCGTCACAATGTGCACATGCTATGAGACTCTATGGACACTTGTGCAATTTCACCAAAAAAAACACTCACCTGGAGTTCTCATCATCGTCGTCATAAGACACTCATAGAGTGTGTTCGTCGTAATTCATCACAATCACATTACAGCATCATTATAATCATACTCATAGAGTATATTCGTCACAAATCATCATAATTCATGTTACATCATCATCATACATATCACCTTTGAAATTTGGGTAACAACACGTTTAGAGTTTAGAAAAACATCCCGTTTTAATTTATAAAACATCACATCTTAATTTGAAGGACATCACATTTTAAATTCGGAAAAACACCACATTTTCAAGCTTGGGAAACACTACATTTGAATTGGGGAAACGTCACATTTTTATTAGTGGAAACCTCACATTTTTATGGAGGAACATCATATTTTTGTGGAGGAAACATCACCTTTAAAAACTGAGAAAACAGTGTGGAAACAGCAAGAAAACTGTGTGGAAACAGCAAGAAAACAGTGGGAAACAATGACTCGCGCTTGAAGCGCGAGCTGGGCGCGACTGAGGCGCGATTGGGCAGTAACAGCGTACCACAGCGCAGCGCGCTTGCGCCTGGAGCGCGACTGCAGCGCGAGCGAGGCGCGAATGGGCAGCAACAGTGCAACGTGCAGAAAATTCAGAAAACTTAATTTTTCACCCAACCCGATCACATCACAATTCTTCTCCGCACATCACCAACACCAAAAACACGTTTTATTCACCAAATCAATCATCAAATCTCACTAATGGTTCATCAAAGAACATCAACAATTCATCAACATAAATCATCAAATTTAATCAAGGACACCATCGAATTTTCATTCCAACAAATCATCAAATTCTTCAAATAACATCAATTTCATCAAAACAACATCAGAACTCTTCAACAATATCAATTCATCAGACATCATCAATTTCATCAACAATATCAATTCATCAAACATCATCAATTTCATCAACAATATCAATTCCCACAAACCCCACAAAACCCCCACTACATACCCAATCATGTTAAACCGAACCGCGCACCCTTACCTCGAATTTGTATGATCCGGAACAACGACGAAGGAGTCACGTACAAAACCCAGCAACACAACGAACGAAGCTTCTCCTTCTTCCTTTGAAACCGTAGCCACGCTCACTTCTTTGATCAATGAGGAATCAACACAATGGAGGTTAGGGATTGAAGGCTACAACACTAGGAAAAGGAAGAAAAACGGCATAGAAGGATTAAGAACTCTTACCTAAAGAAAAACTTGAGAAGATTCCCCTCCTTCCACTCCTTTAGCGCAGCGCTCCTCACTCTCTCTCAATTCTGATTTCTTTCTCTCAACAATGTGAAAATGAGAGAAGTTTGGCTTAGACCCCTAGGGTTTAAGCTGTGGGTTCAGCGAGCGCTGGGCCTCCCACGCCAACACCACCCTCTTTACTCGTTCCACCTCCTGAACAACACCCATCATTTTAATTAAATTAATCACGCCTCCAATAAACTTAATAATTCGATTAAATATTTCTGGGGTGTTACATTAGATATCTCACCCCTTCTGTTTGAATGTTACCCCTATGTTGGTAACGTGCAGGTGATTGCGAGTGAAGGCATGTCTACCTTCGCTAGTTGAGTCGGTGTCGTCGCTCTGATACGTAGCACTCGGGGGGATGAACGCTAGTTTTTATTAGTTGTCTTTATTATTTAATTTCTGAAGTTTATGGTGATGTTATGATTATTCGTTGAACCCTTTATTTTTATTCCGCTGCATGGTGATGGAGTTACTGCTATGTATCGTACTATTTTAATGGTGAATTTTATTTATTGACGTGTGATGTTTATTGGTGTAAATGTGGCATCCCTTGTGGGTGTAGTGAAAACGTTTTTGAAACTCGGATTTTTGTCAAAAATTTTCCGGGTAGAAAAGGGGTGTTACAAAACCAGTAGCTGTTCTTGATGGGAAACATATTCCTACTTCTCCCACTAAAATTCTGGTGCAATGGTCTGATTCTTTCCCTGAAGATGCAACTTGGGAAGTTCTTGACACCATCATTCATCAGTTTCCTGAACTACATTTGAGGACAACGTGTTTGAAGAAGAGGAAGAGGGTGTTATGGACCCAACTGAAGAGGAAGAATACAACATAGCTCAAGTGAGGCCCAAATCCAAGAGAGTCAAGATCAAGCCCAAATACTTGAATGACTACAGCACCCGTTAGAGTTACTTATTATTTACTGCTTTACTTTTACCTCATGATGTAAGAAGGATCTAGTGAATCCATTGTCCTTTTCAATTCTTATCCTTTTGTATGACTCATAGAGAGATCTTTCTAGATATTGTATGAGTCACTATTTGACAGCTGTAATAGTACACTTGAGGGTACTATATTACCATTGAAGAGGAATGAATAATACTAGGCACTGAATTGAAATGTTTATTTTTATCTGCCCTGTGTCCATTCATTGGGGTGAAATTTGTATCCATTGACAAAGTATGTGTGCCATTCTTTAACACATCTTCGAGGACCGTCTGATATGTTCCTCAAGTGTTGCTTGGTAGGAGTTGGTGGGAGGGCATAAACATGTTGCCTAAACCACGTTGGAAAATGTGCATTTATATGAGCAGAAGATTGTTGCTCACTTATGTCCTCTGATGACAATAATTCCCTAAAAAGAAATAATTAATTGTTACACATTTGTCTACTTTATATTAACTAATTAAGATCGATAGTTAATGTTGAGGAACATACTCAATAAATGGTTGCACCTCAGTACAGTTTATCAACACATGAACATGTGCTGAACTTAACTCTTCATCTGTTAGACAGTGAATTGACTCCTTCCCAGATGGACGATCGGGTCGACAAAAGACAGACAAAGCTAAACGATGTCTAGGACATTCAGTATCCATTTCATTTCGACTCCTGCTGCCAGGAGCAAACCCATTCTTGAAATAATAAGAACAAAAATGGGTTGTTTCACGGTGTAAGTAAGAAGAACATATCGATCCTTCAACTCTAGCTTTGTTTTGGTTATGGACCCAACTGAAGAGGAAGAATACAACATAGCTCAAGTGAGGCCCAAATCCAAGAGAGTCAAGATCAAGCCCAAATACTTGAATGACTACAACACCCGTTCGAGTTACTTATTATTTACTGCTTTGCTTTTACCTCATGATGTAAGAAGGATCTAGTGAATCCATTGTCCTTTTCAATTCTTATCCTTTTGTATGACTCATAGAGAGATCTTTCTAGATATTGTATGAGTCACTATTTGACAGCTGTAATAGTACACTTGAGGGTACTATATTACCATTGAAGAGGAATGAATAATACTAGGCAGTGAATTGAAATGTTTATTTTTATTTGTTAAGGAGGAGCTCCCCTCGAAGGAGATTGTTCTTATTTCATTGTGCTTGTTAGACCTTTCAGTTTTTCACCGATCTTTTTGAATCACCCATGAACCTAGAGAAAATGATATTAATTAACATAATAATCATATATTTTAAACTTGTTTCTTATATTATAAAAATTAAGTGACCTTTCAAACGCATACATCCATGTATTGGACAGGTCCGCCAAGTTTAGCTTCGTATGCGAGATGCACCGACAGATGCTCCATAGAATCAAAGAAACCAGGCGGAAATACTCTCTCCAACTTGCATAAGATAAGTGGGATGTCTTGTTCCATTTTTGAAAGATCGTCAGCTTTTAGCGTTGCAGAACCCAAATTCTTAAAGTATTGACTTATTTCAATGAGTGGATTAAAAACGTGTGTTGGCAACGAACTAAAAGCGATAGGAAGTAAGCACTCCATGAATACATGACAATCATGGCTCTTCATCCCATGCAACCTCCTATTATCCACATCCGCACATCTAGACAAATTAGAAGAATAACCGTCTGGCATTTTCAACTCTTTTATCCACTGATAAACTGCTTTCGCTTGTTCGGTAGATAAAGTATAATTGCTTTGGGTTTCAAAGTCCTAGTACCTTGCTCAACCAACAACAAATCCTTTCGTCTACAGTAATGTTCTATATCCTTCCTAGCTTTCTCATTGTCTTTCGTTTTGCCTTTCACGTTCATGACAGTGTTAAATATGTTGTCAAAAAAATTCTTCTCTATGTGCATTACATCGAGCACTACAAGAAAAACTGTTTTTACCGATCAGGACTTTCCGGGTAGGACTTACCGACGGATTTGTCGGTTTTTCCCGTGGATTTTTTTCCTCCGGAACATTTCCGGCGGATTTTAGTCTACGAAAAAAAAATTTAAAAAAACATCCGCCGGTAAGTTGATTTTCGGCGGATTTTTTTTGAAAAAAAAATATGCCGGAAACCCCCTAAATCCGCCGGAAACGTCATTTCCGGCAGATTAGTAGGTATTTCCGGTGGATTTTTAGGTATTTCCGGCGGATTTGGGTCTACGAAAACATCCGCCGGAAATACCTAAAAATCCGCCGGAAATGACGAACCAACTAAAATCCGCCGGAAACGTCATTTCCGGTGGATTTTTTTGAAAAGAGCGGGGAATTTGATTTTTGAAAATCCGCCGGTAAGTGACATTTCCGACGGATTCTCCTTTTAACCGTTGGACTTCGGTTCTTCTATATAATCCCTTCTCCATTCCCACTTCTTCTTCACACCTCTACCAATACTCTCATTCTCTCTACTAAATCTCTTCTTGAAATTCCTCTCTTCCTCTCTCTACTAAATCTCTTCCTCTCTTTGGCAAATTTATTCGATCTAAGCCATACCAGCAGCCCCAGCAGCAGTCACCCCACCAGCCAAACCGGCCAAACCAGCACCCCCAGCGGCGGTCACCCCAGCAGACCCACATCGATTTTAATAATATCGATTCTATTAGTGCTTTTCTTGCATCTGATGATACCTATTATCAGGGTGATGAGTCAGACCAGCAGCTTTGCATCTGATAATATTAATTTTTTAAATAAGAAATATGATTTTGATATTTTAAAAATAATTAATTTTAAAAAAAAAAACGGTTTTTCCTGTGGATTTGTGGACTTTCTGGCGGATAAATTCATACGAATTTTTTTTGGATTTTTCGGCGGATTATCCGCCGGAAATTTCCGGCAGATGTTTTTGTGAATATATGCTTTGACAGGTTTTGATGATTGACAAAAGAAAGTCAAAAAGGACTAGACTGCAAAAGGCGGAAAAATGTAATCAAGATCAAGTCAAGAGTGGTTCTACTGTTGTGTGTGTATTAGGACAATTTGTAAGTGAAAATAAAGCTCTCTAAATATAAAATAAATCACACACTCACAATATGTTTCATAAAAATATGTTTCCTAAAAGCCTATAAATAGAGGCCTCACTCTTCACTCTCAACACCACTCACACTTGCATCCGAGATCTATTATTTTTCTCATCACTCTCACTACTCTTACACTTGCTATTTTATTTTTGAGAGCTTTATATTTCACATATTGAGTTATTTGTGCTTCGACTTGTTTTATCCACACTATTAAGTGAGCTATCAAATCTTTTTTCTTCTTATTTGTTGGGTGTGTTCCCAAGTTCTTCAAGAGAGGCGAGATCTCTTGGTGCTTGAAGGTTTTTACATAGGGAGGTGATATCCCGGTATTGTAAGTTCTTTGATTGTAAAGGTTTTTAGCTGAACCTGTCTTAAAAGCTAGTGATTAGTTGAAATCCCTTGGAGCATTCCTTGGGGACTGGACGTAGGCCTGTGGTTTGGCCAAACCAGTATAAATCTCTCTGTGTCATCCTCATTCCCTTCATCTCCTTTATTTTCCTTGCAAGTTATTTTATTGCCTTATCATTGTTATTTAAATTCAAGCGTCTTATTTGATCAAAATCTTTTAAAAACTTTATTTTTAAATCCCAATTTTTAATTACACAATTCACCCCCCCTCTTGTGTTTGAAGTCATTTGGTCAACAAGTGGTATTAGAGCTAGACTATTGGTCAAGACTAACTGTCTCAAGAGGCAAGATGACTTCAAATGACTCCTTAAACAGACCCCCATCTTTTAATGGTGAAGGGTATGATTATTGGAAAACAAGAATGAAAATTTTCATTGAGGGAGTAGATTGTGATATTTGGGATGCTGTCATAAATGGTCCATTTGTTCCCACTCATCTTGTTAATGATGAAATGGTGAACAAACCTAGATCTCTTTGGACCAAAGATGAAAAAGAAAAGGTTCAATACAATTTGAAAGCTAAGAACATCATCACAACTGCATTAAGCATCGATGAGTTCTATCGCGTATCACATTGTAAAACCGCCAAGGAAATGTGGGACGCCCTTCAAGTGACCCATGAAGGTACTACCGAGGTCAAAAGGGCTAGAATGAACACATTAACTCATGAGTATGAACTATTTAAGATGAAACCGGGTGAAACCATCCAAGAACTAAACAAATTAACGTTTCATCCATATAGTTAACCATCTCAGGGGCCTTGGAAAATCCTTCGAAAATGAGGACTTGACCAATAAATTTCTACGATGCCTAAATAGAAACTGGCAACCCAAAGTGACAGCTATCTCGGAATCAAAAGACTTATCCTTTATGGACTTAACTAATCTGTTTGGTAAATTGCAGGAACATGAGCTCGAACTGAATCGACTAACTGAAAGCGAGGAAGGTGAAAAGAAAAAGAATGGACTTGCTCTAAAAGCATGTGCCAAAGAAAGTGACACCGAAGAGTATGACAGCCCCAATGAAAATGATGAAGACATGAGCCTAATGGTTCGAAGATTCAAAAACTTCATGAAGCGCAAAGGAAAATCAAGACAATGGGCTAATCCTCAAGAGAAGAACGAGGAAGGAACTTCCTTCAATCCAACGTGCTATAAATGTGGTAAGAAGGGACACATAAAGCCAAACTGCCCTCAAAATCAAAAATATGAGAAACCGGACAGAAGACCCCAAAAGGAATCAACAGGAAGAAGGGCGTATATCACTTGGGAGGAAAATGACATAGTGTCCTCCGATGAATCTGAAGAAGAGGAAGCAAAACTATGTCTCATGGCAGAGCATGAGGAAGATGAGGTGTGCTTGAAAGCCAAGAGCTCAAAATGGTATCTAGACAGCGGCTGTTCAAAGCACATGACAGGGGACAAAGAGAAGTTCTCTCACTTGACTCCAAAAAGCAGTGGGTTTGTGTCTTATGGTGACAATACAAAAGGTAAAATTATCGGCGTCGGCACTATTGGTAAGAAACCAAACCCTGTTATTGAAAATGTATTATTAGTTAAAGGCTTGGAGCATAACTTGCTAAGTATTAGTCAACTTTGCGACAAAGGTAATAAGGTTGTGTTTGATTCTTCTATTTGCAAGGTGAAAAATACTGTGGACAAGCAAACCCTTTTTACTGGTGAAAGAGTTGGAAACACCTATACTGTTGATCTAAATGATCTTCCCTCAAATGATGCATGCTGTCTTATTAGTAAAGAGGATGAAACTTGGCTATGGCATAGGAGAGTAGCTCACATCCACATGGATCTTTTAAATAAACTTGCTCGTAAGGAATTAGTAATTGGCCTACCAAAGCTACGTTTTGAAAAAGATAAATTATGCGATGCGTGCCAAAAAGGAAAACAAGTAAAGGTCACGTTTAAACCAAAAAATCTTATTTCTACAAATCGACCTTCACAACTTCTACACATGGATTTATTTGGCCCATCTAGAACTATGAGCTTGGGTGGCAATTACTATGCACTTGTTATTGTGGATGACTACTCTCACTATACATGGACCTTGTTTATTTCTCATAAAAATGACGCTTTTGATGCTTTTCAAAAACTTGCTGAGATCATTCAAAACGAAAAATGTTTGACTATAGCATCTATCCGAAGTGATCATGGTGGTGAGTTTCAAAATGAGGCTTTTGAAAATTTTTGCAATGAAAATGGAATTGACCATACCTTTTCCTCCCCACGAACTCCTCAACAAAATGGAGTAGTGGAAAGGAAAAATAGGTCTCTTGAAGAGCTAGCGAGGACGATGCTAAATGAAACTAACCTTCCTAAGTATTTCTGGGCAGACGCGGTAAGCACCGCATGCTATGTAATGAATAGAGTCCTCATAAGGCCTATTCTAAAACAAACTCCCTATGAAATTTACAAAGGAAGAAAGCCAAATATCTCCCACTTTCACGTATTCGGATGTAAGTGCTTTGTTTTGAATAATGGGAAGGACAATCTTGGTAAGTTTGATGCTAAGGCTGATGAGGGCATATTTCTTGGATATTCCAACTCTAGTAAATCTTTTAGAATCTATATAAAAGAACCTTGTCTATAGAAGAATCAATGCATGTTACCTTTGATGAAACTAACCCCAAAATTGTTGTAGAAAAGAATGTTGATGATCTTGCAGAAATTTTGGGAAACAGTCTTCTAAAAGAACAGGACTAAAGCAAGGAAGATGAAGATCAATCACCTCATCAAGATCTACCTAAAGAATGGAGAAGGTCAAAGGACTATCCTCTTGACAAAGTGATAGGTGATATCTCAAAAGGGGTAACTACTCGAAACTCTTTAAAGAAGCATGTAATCATATGGCTTTCGTCTCTCAAATTGAACCAAACAACATTGATGAAGCTATTTTTGACGAACATTGGACCCTTGCCATGCAAGAGGAATTAAATCAATTTGAAAGAAACTGTGTTTGGGAACTCGTTCCTAAACCTAAAGACCATCTTGTGATTGGAATCAAATGGGTTTTTCGGAACAAGCTTGATGAAAACGGCATTATTATTAGAAATAAAGCAAGACTTGTTGCCAAAGGTTACAATCAACAAGAGGGCATAGATTTTGATGAAACCTATGCCCCTGTGGCTAGGCTAGAATCCATTCGCATGCTTCTTGCTTTCTCTTGCATCATGGATTTTAAACTTTTTCAAATGGACGTAAAAAGTGCATTTTTAAATGGTTATATTCAAGAAGAGGTATATGTTGATCAACCCCCGGGTTTCACAAACTTTGAGTTTCCCGATCACGTTTTCAAATCGAAAAAGGTATTATATGGGTTGAAACAAGCACCTCGAGCTTGGTATGATCGTTTAAGTAAATTTCTACTCGAAAAAGGTTTTGAAAGAGGTAAAGTTGATACAACACTTTTCATCAAACATTCAAATCATGACATTTTACTTGTTCAAATTTATGTTGATGACATTATCTTTGGAGATACTAATGAAACTCTTTGTGAAGAATTTTCTAACATCATGCAAAGTGAATTTGAAATGTCCATGATGGGTGAGCTTCGATACTTTCTTGGATTACAAATCCATCAAACAAAGGAAGGAATCTTTATAAACCAATCCAAGTACTGCAAAGAGCTCCTTAAGAAATTTGGAATGCACAATGCCAAAGAAATCTCAACTCCCATGAGTACATCATGCTCTCTTGACAAAGACGTGGAAGGTAAGTCGGTAGAGGTAAGCAAGTATAGAGGTATGATTGGCTCTCTTCTCTATCTCACCGCTAGTCGTCCTGATATTATGTTTAGTGTTTGTATGTGTGCACGTTTTCAAGCTAATCCAAAAGAATCACATCTCTCTGCAGGCAAACGCATTATGAGATACCTCATTGGCACACAAAACATGGGTTTATGGTATCCTAAAGGGACGGATTGCACTTTGGTTGGGTACTCTGATTCTGACTTTGCAGGCTGTAAAATGGATCGAAAGAGTACCAGTGGAACGTGTCACTTGCTTGGAAATGCCTTAGTGTCTTGGCACAGTAAGAAACAAGCAAGTGTAGCGTTATCCACCGCTGAAGCGGAATACGTTGCTGCAGGTAGTTGTTGTACGCAAATAATTTGGATGAAACAACAATTAAGTGATTTTGGTACAGATCTCAAAACAGTCCCAATTAAATGCGACAACACCAGTGCCATAAATCTCACAAAAAATCCGGTTTATCACTCACGGACTAAACACATTGAGATTAGGCACCATTTTATCAGAGATCACGTTCAAAAGGGTGATTGCATGATTGAGTTTGTGGAAACATCTAATCAACTTGCAGATATTTTTACTAAACCTTTGCCAAAAGAAAGTTTCTCTTTTATAAGAACCGAATTGGGAATTCTAAATCAATCATGCATTGAGTGACTATGTGCAAATGCATCTGTTTCAATTGCTCCATGTTGAATATATGCTTTAGACTGCTCCTTTTTCGATTATTTTTCGCTTTTTGATAATGCCAAAAGGGGGAGAGTTACTTGATTTGCTTGTCTCAGGGGGAGTATTCTTTAAATGTTTGCATATAGAAAGGGGGAGTACCATCTGCGCATATCTCTGACATATTTTTATCTAATGAAATATTCTTATCTAACCCCTTCATTAAGCAAATCCCTCCAAATGATGTTTGTCATCATCAAAAAGGGGGAGAATGTGAATATATGCTTTGACAGGTTTTGATGATTGACAAAAGAAAGTCAAAAAGGACTAGACTGCAAAAAGCGGAAAAATGTAATCAAGATCAAGTCAAGAGTGGTTCTACTGTTGTGTATGTATTAGGACAATTTGTAAGTGAAAATAAAGCTCTCTAAATATAAAATAAATCACACACTCACAATATGTTTCATAAAAATAATTTTGCATGAAAATATTTTTAAACAAATCTCATGCATGCAAAATTGAATAGGACAAGCACATATGATATGAAAATGATTTTTGGAAAGCATATAATCGATTGTTGCATGCATACAATCGATTCTTATGGTATAAGGGAGTGATCCATGTTTTTAGGAAGGCATACAATCGATTTTAGCATGCCATATTCAAGCAAGAAATCGATTTCAACACTTCATGATTCAAGCAAAGAATCGATTCCTTCCCTCTTTTATTTTAGCTTCACAATCGATTCTTTCCTTTTTCCTTTGATGCACATAATCGATTCCTAGCATCTAAACAGGCACATAATCGATTCTTTCATATTTTTAACATAGCACATAATCGATTCATCCATGTCCTTAAAGAAAGAAATAATCGATTTCCTCATTTCCTTCTTTCAAACAAATAATCGATTACTCATTGCCATAAATATTTAAAGGTCATATTTTTTTCCTAAAATCCTATAAATAGAGGCCTCACTCTTCACTCTCAACACCACTCACACTTGCATCTGAGATCTATTATTCTTCTCATCACTCTCACTACTCTTACACTTGCTATTTTATTTTTGAGAGCTTTATATTTCACATAGTTTGATATTGTGTTATTTGTGCTTCGACTTGTTTTATCCACACTATTGAGTGTGCTATCAAATCTTTTTTCTTCTTATTTGTTGGGTGTGTTCCCAAGTTCTTCAAGAGAGGCGAGATCTCTTGGTTCTTGAAGGTTTTTACATAGGGAGGTGATATCCCGGTATTGTAAGTTCTTTGATTGTAAAGGTTTCAAGCTGAACCTGTTTTAAAAGCTAGTGATTAGTTGAAATCCCTTGGAGCATTCCTTGGGGACTGGACATAGGCCTGTGGTTTGGCCGAACCAGTATAAATCTCTCTGTGTCATCCTCATTCCCTTCATCTCCTTTATTTTCCTTGCAAGTTATTTTATTGCCTTATCATTGTTATTTAAATTCAAGCGTCTTATTTGATCAAAATCTTTTAAAAACTTTATTTTTAAATCGCAATTTTTAATTACACAATTCACCCCCCGCTTGTGTTTGAAGTCACTTGGTCAACAGTTTCGGCGCCACAAAATCCGCCAGAAATTTCCGGCGGATAATCCGCCAGAAATTTCCGGCGGATAATCCGCCGGAAACCGTTTCCTGCGAGCTGGCAACCGGTGCCAAAAATCTGCTGGAAAGCCCACATTTTCGGCGGATTTTTGGCTTTTCCGGCGGATTTTGCCCGCCGAAAAGTCCAATTTTTCTTGTAGTGGAGATTGTGTCTCAATAGATTATCTTTCCAATAGGGAAGTTCCCAAAAAATACTTTTTTTTGTCCAATTGTGCCATTGTCCATAGCCATCTGGACGAGAAACAACACCCGCTACGACTTCCACAGGAGGGATATCCCTAACACTATTCCAAACTTCCTCTGGTGTCAACCTACGAGGAGGTCCAGCTGTTTCAACATTTCCCTTGATGAACGCATATTCCTGCTTTCTAAATGGGTGATCCATAGGTAAGTACCTACGGTGCGAGTCAAACCATGAAGTTTTTCCTTCGTATTTAAGAGTAAAAGCCTTTGTGTCAACCATGAAAATCGGACATGCCATCTTACCATGTGTCCCCCATCCAGACAACATTCCATAGGCAGGGAAGTCATTAATGGTCCACATCAAAGCCGCCCACATCACAAAGTTTTGTTTGCGTGCTGCATCATAAGTTAAAACACCATTCCACAACCTTTTTAGGTCATCAATCAATGGTTGCAAATATATGTCAATACCAGCTGTTGGATTACTTGGCCCTGAAATAATAGAATTTAAAAACATGTTTGGTTTAGACGTACACATTTCTGGAGGAAGGTTGTATGGGGTAACAATAACTGGCCAAAATGAATACGGTGTTGCCGAGGCTTGAATATATGGTGTGAAACCATCAGAGCATAATCTGGATGAACACGATCAAAATGCTTCCAAGCTTCACCATCAGATGGGTGACGTAATTCACCAGAATTATTTCTATTTTGATGGTGCCACGTCATTTTACTCGCGGTCTCCATTGAAGTAAACATCCTCTGTAGCCTTGGTATAAGCGGCAGATAGAACATTGCTTTTTGTGGAACCGGTTTGCCTCTGCTCATCCCTTTCCAATGATACAATAGCGTGGCTCTCCACACAACTTGCATTTCGACAACTCTCCATCATTTATGCCAAACTCATTGTTATAATAGAGCATGCAACCAGACACACAACAATCAATTCTTTTAGATTTTAAGCCAAGCTTCGATACCAGTCTTTTTGCATCATAATAACTCTACGGCAAAAGCCCTCTAATGGGGGTTGCATCCAACATCATTTTGGTCATATATTCCATGCACAACTCAGCAACGTTAAATTGAGACTTAAGACCCAACAACCGAACACACATTGATAATTTTGTGTCTTTAGATCCTTCAAATAATGGTTTATTTGTCTCACTCAAATACATGTAAAACCTTTGAGCTTCCTCATTTGGAACTTCTTCAGCATCATATTCTGGTTCTTCCAAATCCAAATTTACTCCAACAGCGTCAGATATCATTCCCTGATAAACATCTAACGGTTGTATAATTTGGCCTCCATATGTCGTAGTCGCTGGATAACTACTTGATGTGGGAGCTACTACTTCAACCGAAACATTAACCGCAGGAACTGCAGCTACCCCTGGTCCTACTTCCCCGTGGCGACTCCATATCCAATAATTTGGCCTAAACCCATTATTGTACAAATCAACTCTAACCTCTTATTCATTTTTTATAAATCAAAATGAACATTTCAAGCATGGGCATCTAATTCTCCCTTGTCACGTAAATTCTTCATGACGCTTAGCACAAAAAATAAACTCTTCTACTCCTTCTACAAAACGTCGCTTTAAACCAGATCTTCCAGGAAACAATCGATCATCCATCCAACTACGATCCATAATTTTAGTATCTATGTACTACACTACAATAAATATTATCATTATCATAATTTAGGAAACCAAACTCAAACAATACCTAAACAAACAACACCACAATTAGTAATATATTATTATATTTCGTATTTATTTATAAACTAATATATTATAATTTTAATATATTACAATATTTGATATTTGTTGCCAAGTGGCTTCAGTCTCAAGAGGGGGGGTGAATTGAGATTTAAAAACTTTTGAAAACTTTTTCCCCTTTTCAATGACTTAGATTAATTTTCGCGCAGGTTAAGTGGAAGCGAAGGAATTAGAAAATAAAGCAATAAAGCACACAGAGATTTATCCTGGTTCGGTCACCTCCCAATGACCTACGTCCAGTCCTCACACCCTTGTGAGATTTTCCACTAACACAACAAGGCTTACGGGTGCCTTGGAAACCTTTACAGACTCAGGCACTCTTCCCTAGGATACCCCACCTATGAAGAGCCCTCAAATCTATTACAACAATAACAAGACATACCCCACCCCTGTTACAACCAGCTGCCCTAGAAAGATACCCCACTTCCTAGTACAAACAGCTACCCTAGAGAGATACCCCACTCCCTAGTACAAATCACAACAAATAAACAATTACAAAAGTAAAGACCAAAATACCTCTAATGTAGGCAGATATTACAACTTGAAGATTTCAACCCCAACTAACCCTTGCGAGAGATCACCTCTGACGGACCAACAGTGCGTGAAGAGCAGAAATGAAAATGTAAAGGGTTTTTCAAAATGATGCAATTTGATCGTGAAAATGGGTTGTTAGAGAATTGAGAAGTATGAAGCCTGTATTTATAGGCTATGAGAAAAATATAGCCGTTGAAATAATTATGGAGATGATAGAATCGATTAAGTGCCTGGCTTGCCTAAGAATGATAATCGATTGCTTGCCTAACTAGATCTAGGATGAGAAATCGATTATGTGTTTGTTTGAAAATAGATGAAATCGATTTGTACTTAATGAAGAAAGTGTATAATCGATTTATAGCTTTAAAGAAAATCAAGTCACAAACACAAGTGAGGAATCGATTGTTTTGTTTCAAAAAAGGAAGCATGAAATCGATTTTTATCTTTCAAATAATAGGCCATGAATCGATTTTGTAGTTTACAAAAACAAGAGAGGAATCGATTCATTGCTTAACTGAAAAGAGAGGCAAATCGATTTATGGCTTTAAAACAGGAAGAGAATCGATTGTATACTTAGTGAAAACAATATGAATCGATTTCTTTACTTTTTAAAACAACTTGGTAATCGATTCTTTGATTTAGAAAAGAGTTTATGAATCGATTTCTTTCTTTCGTAGTGAGTTAGAAATCGATTTTGAGGTTTAGTTAAAAGTAGTGAATCGATTTCTTTCTTTTTCAAAATGGTTTTTAAGTTTACCTGTGCATGCATGCATTTTGAAAATCATGGGACTTTGAGAGATGAGCTGACCCTCGGAAGAGCTTACACTTTTTCCTAAGACAATCCCAAACCCTAAGGACTACCCTTATTTCCTGAGACACCAATTCTTGATTCTTGATTGCCTTGGATTGTGACTTTGATGTTTTGTCACTTTCATCAACTTTCACTTTCATCAACTTTTGCCTTTGGTCACTCTTATCAACTTTGGCCATCAACTTTGGCTTTGTCTTTTTCATCATCAAAACCTGACCTGCAATATAAGTTACCTCAGTACAAGATATCCACATTCTCCCCCTTTTTGATGATGACAAAGCTTTACTCATCTTAAGGTGGGAGGTTAGTTCATCAAACAAAATAGTGCATATATATGTGATTATACTCCCCCTTACTTGATGCTCCCCCTGTTTCTTTTACTATATGCAAAGTGACAATATTTCTCCCCCTATATGTTTAATATGACAATATTATATGCTTCATGCAACACTATATTTCTCCCCCTTTTTGTCATGATCAAAAGGGTCGACATATGATAAAGTTTGCGAATCGAATGACACAGCTATTTGACAAGGTAAAAGAACCATTGCAGATTTATAAGTGATCATCAAAACGAAAAGAAAATCATATTTGAAACCATGAAGAGAATATTTCATCAAAACAAGTAAAAGATAATCATGAGTCTCAAAATCTGTGAAGCAGTTTTTTTTTTAAGTTTCATACATTTCACGCTGCTTAGTTTGAAAGTTGGTGATGGCAGCCAGAATATGGGAAGTAGAG
Source organism: Astragalus membranaceus (assembly GCA_039519185.1). NCBI lineage: Eukaryota > Viridiplantae > Streptophyta > Magnoliopsida > Fabales > Fabaceae > Astragalus > Astragalus membranaceus. The sequence goes on from CM076851.1 coordinate 28,157,280, forward strand.
TTTTGGGAGAAAAATTATTTTAGGTAAACAACGATTGTGAGCATGTATTATGGCAAAATACCAGAGCTAGCAATTGATTGTGACAGGAGAAAATAGATTTCAAGAAAAAGTAGCACTTCAACAGCTTTGGAAGACACTTTTTGAGTACGCAGAAATTCACAAGTCACAATTTCACTTAAAATCACATTTTATAAAATCACTTGAGAAACATTTAATTGAAAACTCATTTGAATGAACAAGGAACCAGGTTTTCTTTTGCAATGGATTTATGAAAATATCAACTAGCAGATTGTGACAACTCAACTAACTCAATCACACTATCGCCTTTCTAACCATAACCTCTAAGAAGGTAATATATAAATTTTATATGCTCAGTCCTAGAGGGTTGACCAGAATACTTTGTTGTTTCCTGTTATTCTAACATGCCTTATAAATATTGTTCTTAATGATGCATGAAATGAGATTCAGGGATTACTCTATTTCACTAGTCACATATTTGACTTAATAAACTATTCTTAAGCACATTTTCAATAGAGGTGAGTAAAAATTTACCAATCTAACCTTTACCGGAGATTCTTCCTCTATTGTTATCACAAGCCACATGACGGCTTTTTCCGGGGGTGAGTGTTAATAACTTTATTGCGTCTCCAGTCATGCGCTTTGAGTTTTTGCTGTCAAGGTATCAATATGCCCCCATACCTTGAAGCATGCCTGCAATTATCTAAAACAAGGTTCTAGGTACCCAAATCTCTTTGGGTCCTTGTGGGTTAGTGTTTGGTATGGTCCTTTTGGGAATCCACACCTTTTTCATATTTTGTTTACCTCTTGCCCTGCAAACGGAAGCTGTATGTCCCGGTTTATCACAATAATAACATTTAATGTATGGTCTAGTGGAAAAATTTGGTTTATGATGCTCATGCCTTTTTATGAGACTGTTTCTAGGAGATCTATGATGCACATGTTGTAAGTTAGACAATTTTCCTACGGTCCATTCTAGCTCATGCACTTTCTTTTCAGATTCAACACATTTATCACAAACATAATTTGCTTTAAAACATGCAAGACTATCATTTTCTTTTCTAAGCTCTAGTTTTTCCTTAGTTAAAGCAATAACATCATTTTGAAGATGAGTGATGAATTTCTTGGATTTACTTAATGCTTTAGAAAGTTTTAAAGATTTATCATGCAATTCAGTAAAAGCCTCATACAATTCATCATAAGCATCTTGCAAAGTTTCAGAGTTAGAAGATACCTCAGTTTCACTTTCGCTGTCGTGGTCGGCCATGAGAGCAACTTGACCTTTTTCACTTTGAGTTATCTGATGAGTTCAGGTCGTTGTCCTCCCATGCTATGTAGGATTTTCTACTCTTCTTTCCTTTGGATCCCTTTTTCTCAAACTTTGACCGTCTTCTTTGTAATTTTGGGCACTCCATCTTTATGTGTCCGGATTTTCCACATTCGTGGCAAGTAGGTGGATTTGAGAAGTTTTCCTTGCTTGAGACTCTTTTGGTTGGAGAATTCTTTTTGAGAGATCTTTCCCTTCTCATGACCTTTTTGAATTTTATAACCATTAGATCCATTTTCTCCTCGTCTTCATCATCATCTTCCGAATCATCACTATCGTCGGATGAACTTGAACTTGAAGCTTTGAGAGCTAAGTTTTTCTTTTTCTTGTCTTTTCCTTCATGCTCTGCTAGGCGAGTGAGATCTAACTCGTGCTCTAGTAGTTTCCCAAACAGGGTGGCGAGAGTCATGGTAGTTAAGTTTCTTGACTCAGGTATTGCAGTCACCTTTGGTTGCCATTCTCTGTTTAGGCATCTCAATACTTTGTTGATCAAGTCTTCGGGAGGAAATGATTTTCCTAATGAACCCAATTTATTCACTATGTGAGTGAACCTCTTTTGCATTTCTTGTATGGATTCTCCTTGATTCATTCTGAACAATTCATATTCCCGGATGAGAGTATTTGTTCTTGCTCTTTTTACCTCACCGGTACCTTCATGAGTGACTTGAAGGTTGTCCCACATTTCTTGAGCAGTTTTACAATTTGACACTCTGAAGAATTCATCGGGACTAAGTGCGGAAGTGATAATGTTCTTGGCCCGGAAATTAAGTTGAACTTTCCTTTTCTCATTGTCCGTCCATTCGTTTCTTTCTTTTATTATGAGTGCGCCATTTACCATGTGTGTGGGGAAAAAGGTCCATTTTCCACAGCATCCCATATATCTATATCTACCTCTTCTATGAATATTCTTAGTCTTTCTTTCCAATATGCATAGTCTTCTCCGTTGAATCCTGGAGGACGGATAAGAGATGCACCTTCTTGCGTATACCAACCTGAAGCCATTTCTCTTGAAGCTGCTAGGCACTTTATACAAGAGTCTACATCTGATACCACTTGTTGCCAAGTGGTTTCAGTCTCAAGAGGGGGGGGTTTATTGAGATTTAGAAACTTTTGAAAACTTTTTCCCCTTCTCAATGACTTAGATTAATTTTCACGCAAGTTAAGTGGAAGCGAAGGAATTAGAAAATAAAGCAATAAAGCACACAGAGATTTATCCTGGTTCGGTCACCTCCCAGTGACCTACGTCCAGTCCTCACACCCTTGTGAGATTTTCCACTAACACAACAAGGCTTACGGGTGCCTTGGAAACCTTTACAGACTCAGGCACTCTTCCCTAGGATACCCCACCTATGAAGAGCCCTCAAATCTATTACAACAATAACAAGACATACCCCACCCCTGTTACAACCAGATGCCCTAGAAAGATACCCCACTTCCTAGTACAAACAGCTACCCTAGAGAGATACCCCACTCCCTAGTACAAATCACAACAAATAAACAATTACAAAAGTAAAGACCAAAATACCTCTAATGTAGGCAGATATTACAACTTGAAGATTTCAACCCCGACTAACCCTTGCGAGAGATCACCTCTGACGGACCAACAGTGCGTGAAGAGTGTTGCACCCCAAAAAATCCGGTTCGGACTTCTCATTGTACAACGTGGAAAAGGTATGGAGCCGCCACCAATATTTTAATTTTAAGACCAAAACATTGAAAAAAGGTCTTTTAGACAAGGCGGATGGTCTTTCGAAAACTAGAGATATGGGTTCGGGGGTCGGTTAGGCATGGGGAAGGTATTAGCACCCCGTACCTCCTTTCTACCGAAAGGGAACCTTTAATTAAATGTGTGGTTTGAAGTGTTGATTTGAAAATGCTTTTATTTTGCCTCTTTATTGAAAAGGGAGTGAGAAGACTTAATGAAAATTTTTATTTTTGGCGCTTGACGAGAGTTGGCCTCTCGCTCCTACGTATCTCCTGGTGCGATGGAGAATTCAAAGCTACGTAGTTCTTGGTTGTTTTGGAGAGGAGAGAAGTGAGTTGTTCTTATTCAAATCCTTGGGAGGCCAAAGATCTAATGGGTTTAAGGTTGTGAGAGGGAAATAAAGAAATTAGTGTGTATTTAGTGGTGTAGAGAGAAAGAAGGTAAAAATATGTTGTGTATTGAATGTTATTGGATTCAAAGGTGTGCTTGTCATGATGAAAGGCTTTTTTTGTGATGTGCACTTGATGGGGCTGAAGTGAAGGGCATGAGGGTGGAGTAAAGGAGGTGAAGAAATTAGTGTGTATTTAGTGGTGTAGAGAGAAGGAAGGTAAAAATATGTTGTGTATTGAATGTTATTGGACTCAAAGGTGTGCTTGTCATGATGAAAGGCTTTTTTTTTGTGATGTGCACTTGATGGGGCTGAAGTGAAGGGCATGAGGGTGGAGTGAGGGAGGTTGTTTGCTTGTGAAATTGGTGCTTACTTTGGCCAAAAATGGATAAAAGCAAAAAGCACCTAAAAGGAATTAGCCCTAATTCTAAAAATACAATAAACATCCAATATTATTTTATTATTCATTTTTCATTTTTGATTTCAGATTTCATATTTTTAATTATACATATTTTTTGAGCCTTTTTGAAAAAAACCGTTACAATTGACCAAAATACCCTTTTTGACGCTAAAACCCTAATTTGCCCGAAAAATGTGTTTCAACCCTACAAATGATTTCGAGAACCTTGGAATGCCTTCTAGGATCCGAAATGCAGTGCATAAGGCTCTTCGCTCGTCAATTTATTTATTTTTTGTGGAAAATTAGGGTTTCGACCTAAGCCGGACAAAATTTGGGTATGACAGCTGCCCCTCTTTATTTGGATTTTACCAAGAAATATGAATTGCGCGAGACATATTTCGAAGGTAAAATAGAAATAAAGAATTCAGAAATTATACCAATTTTGTCCATTTGGAGAAACCCGAATTTTCTCCCTCTTTTTTTGGAAAGATAGACACTTTCGTGTCGATGCGAAAACAGTAAATGAACACTAACGTGCTGACAGAAAAGGTAAAATGGGCACTTGCGTGCATACAGAAAAGTAAAACGGGCACTTGGCGTGCAGAAAGCGGTAAATTGGGAATTCGGAGGCTGCCTAAAACCTTTTAACGGACTCTTGTCGAGTCCGAGCTCTGGGGGGGGTGGCCTTTTCGAGCGACCGATCAACATCAGGTCCGGAACTGATTTGATCAATGGATTTACGCTATGCCTTAGGCTGACACAACTAATCCGAAGGACTTGACGAAGTCTGATGGATCCATTGCGTGCTCGTACACAATGTTTTGATCTGTGGAAGGAGTTCACTAACTCGGTGGGAGTTCACTAACTCTGTGGGAGTTCACTAACTCTGTGTTGAGGGAATTTACTAACTCAGGGTTGATGGAGTTTACTAACTCGGGGTTGATGATTTTCTAAAAATGAGATTTTTGGGATTCTCTGGTCCGAAGTAACTTTTCTCTTGGATGGTGCATGAAATGCGTTGGATGTTTGGGGTGCACATGAATGCAATGATTGACTTTGGTGGGATGCCTTTTCTGTTTGATTTTTCTCTTCTTTTCCTTTTGTTATTCTTTCGCTCTTCTGAGATGCGAATTTGAAGGCGTAATGTACTGTTTGATGCCATGGAGTGATGACTGGTATGGATGATATGAGAATGATGAATGATGTGAAAATGTTGTGTTCTTTTATGTTCCGTCTTCTGTGATTTTCTTCTCTCCTTTCTTATTTGCTCTTTTTTTTCTATGGAATACAGATATCTATGTAAATGGAGTGTGAATGTATGTTATGCAAAGTGTATGTGATGTGATGATTTCAATGGAATGATGGATGCTATGAGATGCTATTTTTGATTTTCTTCCTTTTTATTTTGGTTAAGGATCAACACTTCAAGTGCCTACAAGGTAACATCCTAATCCCTAAGGATCCAGGCGAGCACTGAAGCCCTACAAGATAACAACCTAATCCCTAAGGGTCCAGGCGAGCACCGAAGCCCTACAAGATAACAACCTAATCCCTAAGGATCCAGGCGAGCACTGAAGCCCTACAAGATAACAACCTAATCCCTAAGGATCCAGGCGAGCACTGAAGCCCTACAAGATAACAACCTAATCCCTAAGGATCCAGGCGAGCACTGAAGCCCTACAAGATAACAACCTAATCCCTACGGATCCAGGCGAGCACTGAAGCCCTACAAGATAACAACCTAATCCCTAAGGGTTAAGGCGAGCACTAAAGCCCTACAAGATAACAACCTAATCCCTAAGGGTTAAGGCGAGCACTAAAGCCCTACAAGCGGCCAACTTTAGGCGACCCCCTCATGTGCTGAGATAGCTGGTTAAAGAATTTTTCCTATTTGTCTTTTTGCTATGTGAGGATGCAAATGCAGTATTTTGATGCATGATATGACAAAATTTTTTGGGGTATTCAAATACTTTTTTTGTGAATACTTTCATAATGATGAGACGCGAGACTTTGGATGCAAAAGTGGGGGTGAATTTGATCATCCTTTTTCTTTGGAAAAACTAGTTTTCATTTAGACCGCGGTGTTCTCAAGGTTATTATTTACAAGCAAACCCATTTATGTTTTCCTCCATTCCATGATAACTGAACCTTCAATAACAATCTTGTGCTTTCTCTATGAAACATTGCCAAGTGAACACACATGAACATGCAGACGCCAGGTGAGTGTTTAGGATGAATGCCAGACTGCCCCCAATTCGGGCCTTCGGCGACTGTGAATGAATGACTTGCCCCTGTCCGGAGTGTGAAAGGAAGCGGAGTGAAAGAGCAAATACGCAGGAACCAGTGCCATGGCTGACACCGGGTGAAAGGATGAATGGCCATGGATGGACACTGAACAGACTCTCCCCGGACTAGGGTGGGCAGGTTATGAAGAGAATACCCCAACTTTTAGATCTGAGTGGTGTTCTCAGTGCAAATTTTTGGTTCTCTGTGAATGTCTCAACTTTTGGCATGAAAGAAATCTTACTTGGTGATCACTAAACCTTGTTTTAATGCAACTTGAGTGTGTTTTGGAGTGCAAGTCCCTCTTTTTTTATTTTGTCAGCTTTCTTTTTTCTGACTGTTCGTTTTTGTTTCCTCAGTTCTCTTTTTTTCTGAGGGTTTATTCTTTCTTGATCAGCTTTCTTTTTTCTGATCGTTTGTTTTTTCTTTTGAGCAAACACATTGTACATAGATAAGCTTGTTCGTCCTAAGATTAGAATCTGAGAGAACAAAAGCAATCGGTCATTGATCGGAATGGACTTTTCAGGATTGTGGTGTTTTGTGGAGGAAGGATAGTTATCCTTAATGAAGTGTTTGAGGCTAATGGGAGGATGAGTTTTGTTCGGCGTTGGTTGACGGTTAACGGTCTATGAGGGAGATGGTTATTGGGCTTATTTGGGCTTTGTTAAGGCAAATTTGTGTCTCATGGTAGAATGGCTGAGGGGTTTGGTGTTGGGGCCAAAGGAAGTGTTTGAAGGTTTATGGAATCAGGTGTTGGAAGATTTATCGAGACAAGGGTCTCTTGTGCTTTGTGGCAACATGTATCAGCTCACAACTTATTATTTTTTGTCTTTTTGATTTTTTTTTTTTGACTCATTTGTCTCATTTTTCGGACTTTTCTTCTTTCTTTGCTTTTGAGTCGAGTGAGCTGATGCACTATTTTTGTTTTTGATATTTGAAGTGATCCTTGTCTAGGGTGATTAAAGGGTATATTTTTGAGTTTGGTTTTTCTTGGCTTAAGGTAGGTAGGAAAGGGACTTTCTGGGATTTTGGGTTCTTGAGGGTATAGGGAGGTGGCCACACTTCATCTCAAATCCCGATGGCTTATTTATTTTTGTAAAACAAGATAATGGTTCATCTATCTATATGTGTTTGCTCCTTTCTTTGCATTTTTTTCTCTTTTTTTTATGCCCTAACTTTTGCCTGGACCGCCCTTTGCGGGTTTTCGATCCATCGGGCGCTTTTTTCTGCCTAGGCCGTCCTTTGCGGGTTTTCCACCTAGCGAGCTTATTTTCTTGTTTATTATTATCTTTTGAAAGACTTGCACTGAAGGAATATGATATTAACAAGGAAAATTAGTGATCACAGTCTTGCCCCAGCATGGAGGACTTAAAGCGTTAGACTGAACTAAAAGTCAAATATGCACTGATGGACTTATGATAAAACAGGGCAATGACGATCTTGAACAAAAGTGACTGAAAAGGGTAACTTTTATAGATGACGATGCTGACAAGGAAACATGTGCCCTTATTGAAATATCCTAAGGCCTTGGGCAGAGCCAGAGGATTGCATTACATAAAATTTGCTTTGAACTGAAAACTACGTGAAAATGCATGACGAAGACACAAATGCTTGACGATCAACACCTCGATCCTCTTCAACTACTGCCATCCCGGCCTGACAGCCCTGATCTCAAAGGGTTTAGTCCTTCACCTCCCTCGTCAAAGGTCAACTGTGACTTTGATGTTTTGTCACTTTCATCAACTTTCACTTTCATCAACTTTTGCCTTTGGTCACTCTTATCAACTTTGGCCATCAACTTTGGCTTTGTCTTTTTCATCATCAAAACCTGACCTGCAATATAAGTTACCTGCAGTACAAGATATCCACATTCTCCCCCTTTTTGATGATGACAAAACTTTACTCATCTTAAGGTGGGAGGTTAGTTCATCAAACAAAATAGTGCATATATATGTGATTATACTCCCCCTTACTTGATGCTCCCCCTGTTTCTTTTACTATATGCAAAGTGACAATATTTCTCCCCCTATATGTTTAATATGACAATATTATATGCTTCATGCAACACTATATTTCTCCCCCTTTTTGTCATGATCAAAAGGGTCGACATATGATAAAGTTTGCGAATCGAATGACACAGCTATTTGACAAGGTAAAAGAACCATTGCAGATTTATAAGTGATCATCAAAACGAAAAGAAAATCATATTTGAAACCATGAAGAGAATATTTCATCAAAACAAGTAAAAGATAATCATGAGTCTCAAAATCTGTGAAGCAGTTTTTTTTTAAGTTTCATACATTTCACGCTGCTTAGTTTGAAAGTTGGTGATGGCAGCCAGAATATGGGAAGTAGAGTTTTGGGAGAAAAATTATTTTAGGTAAACAACGATTGTGAGCATGTATTATGGCAAAATACCAGAGCTAGCAATTGATTGTGACAGGAGAAAATAGATTTCAAGAAAAAGTAGCACTTCAACTGCTTTGGAAGACACTTTTTGAGTACGCAGAAATTCACAAGTCACAATTTCACTTAAAATCACATTTTATAAAATCACTTGAGAAACATTTAATTGAAAACTCATTTGAATGAACAAGGAACCAGGTTTTCTTTTGCAATGGATTTATGAAAATATCAACTAGCAGATTGTGACGACTCAACTAACTCAATCACACTATCGCCTTTCTAACCATAACCTCTAAGAAGGTAATATATAAATTCTATATGCTCAGTCCTAGAGGGTTGACCAGAATACTTTGTTGTTTCCTGTTATTCTAACATGTCTTATAAATATTGTTCTTAATGATGCATAAAATGAGATTCAGGGATTACTCTATTTCACTAGTCACATATTTGACTTAATAAACTATTCTTAAGCACATTTTCAATAGAGGTGAGTAAAAATTTACCAATCTAACCTTTACCGGAGATTCTTCCTCTATTGTTATCACAAGTCACATGACGGCTTTTTCCGGGGGTGAGTGTTAATAACTTTATAGCGTCTCCAGTCATGCGCTTTGAGTTTTTGCTGTCAAGGTATCAATATGCCCCCATACCTTGAAGCATACCTGCAATGATCTAAAACAAGGTTCTAGGTACCCAAATCTCTTTGGGTCCTTGTGGGTTAGTGTTTGGTATGGTCCTTTTGGGAATCCACACCTTTTTCATATTTTGTACCTCTTGCCCTGCAAACGGAAGCTGTATGTCCAGGTTTATCACAATAATAACATTTAATGTATGGTCTAGTGGAAAACTTTGGTTTATGATGCTCATGCCTTTTTATGAGACTGTTTGTAGGAGATCTATGATGCACATGTTGTAAGTTAGACAATTTTCCTACGGTCCATTCTAGCTCATGCACTTTCTTTTCAAATTCAACACATTTATCACAAACATAATTTGCTTTAAAACATGCAAGACTATCATTTTCTTTTCTAAGCTCTAGTTTTTCCTTAGTTAAAGCAATAACATCATTTTGAAGATGAGTGATGAATTTCTTGGATGTACTTAATGCTTTAGAAAGTTTTAAAGATTTATCATGCAATTCAGTAAAAGCCTCATACAATTCATCATAAGCATCTTGCAAAGTTTCAGAGTTAGAAGATACCTCAGTTTCACTTTCGCTGTCGTGGTCGGCCATGAGAGCAACTTGACCTTTTTCACTTTCTGAGTTATCTGATGAGTTCAGGTCGTTGTCTTCCCATGCTATGTAGGATTTTCTACTCTTCTTTCCTTTGGATCCCTTTTTCTCAAACTTTGACCGTCTTCTTTGTAATTTTGGGCACTCCATCTTTATGTGTCCGGATTTTCCACATTCGTGGCAAGTTGGTGGATTTGAGAAGTTTTCCTTGCTTGAGACTCTTTTGGTTGGAGAATTCTTTTTGAGAGATCTTTCCCTTCTCATGACCTTTTTGAATTTTATAACCATTAGATCCATTTTCTCCTCGTCTTCATCATCATCTTCCGAATCATCACTATCGTCAGATGAACTTGAACTTGAAGCTTTGAGAGCTAAGTTTTTCTTTTTCTTCTCTTTTCCTTCATGCTCTGCTAGGCGAGTGAGATCTAACGCGTGCTCTAGTAGTTTCCCAAACAGGGTGGCGAGAGTCATGGTAGTTAAGTTTCTTGACTCAGGTATTGCAGTCACCTTTGGTTGCCATTCTCTGTTTAGGCATCTCAATACTTTGTTGATCAAGTCTTCGGGAGGAAATGATTTTCCTAATGAACCCAATTTATTCACTATGTGAGTGAACCTCTTTTGCATTTCTTGTATGGATTCTCCTTGATTCATTCTGAACAATTCATATTCCCGGATGAGAGTATTTGTTCTTGCTTTTTTTACCTCACTGGTACCTTCATGAGTGACTTGAAGGTTGTCCCACATTTCTTGAGCAGTTTTACAATTTGACACTCTGAAGAATTCATCGGGACTAAGTGCGGAAGTGATAATGTTCTTGGCCAAGAAATTAAGTTGAACTTTCCTTTTCTCATTGTACGTCCATTCGTTTCTTTCTTTTATTATGAGTGCGCCATTTACCATGTGCGTGGGGAAAAAGGTCCATTTTCCACAGCATCCCATATATCTATATCTACCTCTTCTATGAATATTCTTAGTCTTTCTTTCCAATATGCATAGTCTTCTCCGTTGAATCCCGGAGGACGGATAAGAGATGCACCTTCTTGCGTATACCAACCTGAAGCCATTTCTCTTGAAGCTGCTAGGCACTTTATACAAGAGTCTACATCTGATACCACTTGTTGCCAAGTGGTTTCAGTCTCAAGAGGGGGGGTGAATTGAGATTTAGAAACTTTTGAAAACTTTTTCCCCTTCTCAATGACTTAGATTAATTTTCACGCAAGTTAAGTGGAAGCGAAGGAATTAGAAAATAAAGCAATAAAGCACACAGAGATTTATCCTGGTTCGGTCACCTCCCAGTGACCTACGTCCAGTCCTCACACCCTTGTGAGATTTTCCACTAACACAACAAGGCTTACGGGTGCCTTGGAAACCTTTACAGACTCAGGCACTCTTCCCTAGGATACCCCACCTATGAAGAGCCCTCAAATCAATTACAACAATAACAAGACATACCCCACCCCTGTTACAACCAGCTGCCCTAGAAAGATACCCCACTTCCTAGTACAAACAGCTACCCTAGAGAGATACCCCACTCCCTAGTACAAATCACAACAAATAAACAATTACAAAAGTAAAGACCAAAATACCTCTAATGTAGGCAGATATTACAACTTGAAGATTTCAACCCCGACTAACCCTTGCGAGAGATCACCTCTGACGGACCAACAGTGCGTGAAGAGCAGAAATGAAAATGTAAAGGGTTTTTCAAAATGATGCAATTTGATCGTGAAAATGGGTTGTTAGAGAATTGAGAAGTATGAAGCCTCTATTTATAGGCTATGAGAAAAATATAGCCGTTGAAATAATTATGGAGATGATAGAATCGATTAAGTGCCTGGCTTGCCTAAGAATGATAATCGATTGCTTGCCTAACTAGATCTAGGATGAGAAATCGATTATGTGTTTGTTTGAAAATAGATGAAATCGATTTGTACTTAATGAAGAAAGTGTATAATCGATTTATAGCTTTAAAGAAAATCAAGTCACAAACACAAGTGAGGAATCGATTGTTTTGTTTCAAAAAAGGAAGCATGAAATCGATTTTTATCTTTCAAATAATAGGCTATGAATCGATTTTGTAGTTTACAAAAACAAGAGAGGAATCGATTCATTGCTTAACTGAAAAGAGAGGCAAATCGATTTATGGCTTTAAAACAGGAAGAGAATCGATTGTATACTTAGTGAAAACAATATGAATCGATTTCTTTACTTTTTAAAACAACTTGGTAATCGATTCTTTGATTTAGAAAAGAGTTTATGAATCGATTTCTTTCTTTCATAGTGAGTTAGAAATCGATTTTGAGGTTTAGTTAAAAGTAGTGAATCGATTTCTTTCTTTTTCAAAATGGTTTTTAAGTTTACCTGTGCATGCATGCATTTTGAAAATCATGGGACTTTGAGAGATGAGCTGACCCTCGGAAGAGCTTACACTTTTTCCTAAGACAATCTCAAACCCTAAGGACTACCCTTATATCTTGAGACACCAATTCTTGAGTCTTGATTGCCTTGGATTGCGACTTTGATGTTTTGTCACTTTCATCAACTTTCACTTTCATCAACTTTGCCTTTGGTCACTCTTATCAACTTTGGCTTTGTCTTTTTCATCATCAAAACCTGACCTGCAATATAAGTTACCTGCAGTACAAGATATCCACAATATTTACTTAATAAAGAAATTCAAACTAATAAAATCAAATAACGTTTTATGACAACTAATAATTTTGATAACTAACCGTAGTGAAGAGAAGACTCTGACTTAATACGAATCCCCAACTCAAACAAAGAGGAACACCAAGGAAACAAAACTCAAACAATACCTAAACAAACAACACCACAATTAGTAACTAACTCATATTATAAAATAATTCATAAACTAAAACTATTAACTCATGCTACAAACATACCTTAGATTGAAGAAATTTGCCAAAGAGAGGAAGATATTTAGTAGAGAGAAGAAGAGAATTCGTAGAAAGGAACAGAGGAATTTCAAGAAGAGAATTTGGGTGTGAAGAAGAAATGTGGAGAAGAAATTTGAAGAAGTTATATATAGAGGAAGAGGGGTGCAACGGATACACTGACAAATCCGCCGCTAAAACAACTTTCCGGCGGATTAAAAAAAAATCGGCGGAAAACGGGATTTCCGGCGGATTTTAGTACCTTTCCGGCGGATTTTAAAAATTTTAATTTTCCCTTATTCTTCAAAAAATCCTCCGGCAATGACGTTTCCGGCGGATTTTCAAATTTTAAAAATACGTTTTTTTTAAAAAAATCCACCGGTAATACCATTTCCGGCGGATTTGGTCGTGGACGGACTTTTTCGGCGGATTGAGTTGAATTTCCGGCGGATTTAAATAATTTTTTAATTTCCGAATTTTTTAATAAATCCGCCGGTAATCCCGTTTCCGGCGGATTTCTTTTTTAAAAAAAAATTATATTTTGACCAAATAAATCCGCTGGAAATCCCCTTAAATCCGCTGGAAAATTACCAGAGGAACAAAATTCACCGGAAAGTCCCAGATATCCGCCGGTAATTTTCCTGCGGATAAAATCCACCCGTAATGTCTAAAATCCGCCGGAAATGTTCCGGCGGACATTAATCCGCCGGAAAGTCCTGGCCGGAAAATCCCATTATTCTTGTAGTGTGAGAAGTCCGCTTTTATATCCGGTCGTTCTATTTTTGACAATGTCGTGATTGCATTTGAAGTTATTCATTACTTGAAGAATAAACGTAAAGGAAATGTTGGGGAGGTTGCTCTTAAGATAGATATGAGTAAAGCATAAGATAGAGTTGATTGGACTTATTGTTGATACTAAAGA